>JALAZF010000468.1:3657832-4877110 GCA_022829125.1 Lathyrus tuberosus | reverse complement strand
CAAACTTTACTAGTTGTTGAATTCAAAACATTACTTTCCAACTTGGCAAACCACAAAGAAACTCCTATTGATATTACTCTAAGAAATTCATCTAAAAAGTAATTTGCACTATATAAAGTGCTGAGCATGAAAAAATTTCATACGTACGTTGATTAACATTAACTTTTGTCCCCTTGAAATAAATCCAAAACGCTCAAGGTGACGATGACAAAGAAGAAGGTTAAAAACTTGTGTGTTTACATCGCAACAATGATCATCAAGTTTAAAAAGGAAGCTCAGGGTGACGATATACCTTTGAGGTCGGGTCATGGTGACAATAGGCATTCTTCTAAGAAAGTAGTGATGCTCTCATCAAGGAGACACTGTCCCACTTGTCAAAATGTTGCAGCTTCATGTTCCATTCATGATCTTGGTTAATCTTTTACTTGGAGCTCTTGTTTCACTTTTAGCTTTGATGATTATTTCTCCTATAATTGCTTGGATTTATTTGGGCTTATGGATCATCTTCATCTTTGGTTTAGTGTGCTATAAAAATGTAAAAGAGATATATCTAAGGATTCTAAGAAGGATAAAAGTTGTATTGAAAGTCAACTTGGCAAAGATGATATTCACAATTTGGAGTTATATGGAGTTGAGTCACTTCCTGTTTAGAACAAATATAATTTTTTTATTGGTTAAAATTTATGGATTCCACTAAATTATACTTGAATTTCATATAAGTTTAGTGTTGTGAATAGGATGTCCTAGAAACAAAATATAAACGATTTTTTTATACACAAGAAACTCACAAGGGTTAGGGTTAACAAAGAGAAAACAAAGGAAAAACAACTGAAACCCTATTAGGGTTCACAAAGAAAGAGAAAAGAGTAAGAAGAATAGAGAATTTAGTTAAATCTGTTTTACTATTCACTTTCTCAATAGGATCAAAGATTACAAGTGAATATCAACAATTAACCTCTCTCAACCTAATAAGGTTTTGTCACACTTAGAAAGAGAGACTAGTATGCTATTTATAATAAACCTAACATACTAAACTAATGAGCTTTTTAACAATTACCCATTACAAGCTAACTTAGGGTACAAACTAATTTAAACAATTGGATCCATAACACAAGGCCCAATATGATCTCCTACATACTAGAACACAATTCGACTACAGTGTGTAGGTCTTCGACTACAGCATGTGAGCGGACTTCGACGGCATACTAAAACTAGAGTTCGATCCAATATCTCACAAATCTGCACCTTGGATCTAACTCTATAACATCAAGAAACAAACTACCTTTCTTCATGCAGCTTTATCAACTGCATATAGTGGAAAAACTTGCAACTGGGCAACGTCTTAATGATCATATCAGCAACATTATGATTTGTCGAAACCTTCAGCACTTGGACTTCTCCACGCTCAATTACCCCTCTGACGAAATGCAGCCTCACATCAATGTGCTTGGTTCGCTCATGATAGGCTGAATTCTTCGACAGGTGTATTGCACTTTGACTATCACATTTAACAGTGATAACTGGACCTTGAAGTTTCAGCTCCTTTGCAAAACCTTCAATCTATAATGCTTCCTTCACAGCTTCAGTTAGAGCGATATATTCCGCTTCAGTGGTTGATAATGCAACAACCTTATGAAGTGTTGTTTTCTAACTGATTGTTGTCCCAAACATAGTGAACACATACCCAGAAATAGATTTTCAGGAATCCATACAACCTGTATAATCAGAGTCGACATATCCTTCGATCGTTGCTTTACTATCTTCACCTAAGGCTCCACCATAAATTAGGGCTCTATTCAGAGACCCATTTATGTACCTTAAAATCCACTTCAATGCTTGCCAGTGAGCCTTTCTAGGATTCTCCATGTACATGCTTACAAGACTTACTGCATATGCTATGTCAGGTCTGGTACAGACCATAACATACATCAAAGAACCTGATAACACGAAAATGTATCATATATTTGCCTTGATTTACTACTAATAATTACGTTATTTCAGCTTAAGTTTCGATTATTCCGCGGTATTCTAGCATTTTCGCAGGTATTTCATTTTCCAAGCTAAAAATGAGCAAAGTAGAAAAATATGAAGAAATGAGAAGAAACAGGAAGAAATGACAGAGAAAAAAAAGCAGAAAAATAGAAAGTGGTGTGTGTGACGACCGTCACACAAGCCACCACGACCGTCACGCAAATTAAAGGCCACCACGCTTGTCACGAGAGCACCACGACCGTCACACGCACATAATGGTTATAACGTTCAGAATACAGACGTGGATACGAAGGGCCAATTCAGTCACACACGTTTAACACTTTCTCCTGAACTCACTCAACCCAGTCTCCAACTTCCCACTACTCCCACTTTCTCCACCACTCATTTATGCTCCATGGAAGTTACAAACCGAAATTTCCCTCTATATATAGGCTTCTTCTTGGCTTTACCGATGGATGGAAGTTTTGTGCAATTTATTCCTTCATAGTTTTAGGCAGTTTACCATGTAAAAGTGGTAGTTTCTCACATCGAGGAACTACCACACCATTAGTCTTAGGTGCTGTTTCATTTATTTTAAATTCAGTTCCAGTTATTGTACGCGAAGTTTATTTTGCATTATTCCAGAAGTAATTCCAGCTTTCCTTTTTGCATTATTTACAGGTTCCTTTTTATCGCATTATTTACCATTATTGCTTTGTTTGTCAAATTTAATTGTCATGTCGTTCTTTATCGTAACCGTAATGATTTATGCGTTTTTAATTAGTAACATGTCCGGCTAAGCAACTTGATTCCGGTGTATGAGGACCGTTGTTACCGACGGGACTCCGTAGAAATTATAGGTGCGAATTTATGAAAATATGCTTGTTTGGTTTTACTTTCCAAGTCTAATTTAAGTAGCTTTGTCACGAGAGTGAGAGGATATTTAACATTGTTTTGTCACGAGAGTGAAAGGCAAATTAAGGTTTAAGCCAAGACGCGAGAGCGTGAGGAGTGAACCGGATAGTGGAAATTAGGCAACATATCTAAATACAGCGAGAGCGCTTTAGACACGTTTAGGATATTATTGGCTTTCAAAATATATTTCCTAGTTACCGGGCGAACGAGAGTAAAATCTTGGGATTAGGGAACATGACTTTAGTTAATACCGCGAGAGTGTGACGCCCCCAATCTAATACCCCCAAAAACACGCAATTAAGGCGGTAAAAAGAAAATTCAAAAATTGATCAGAGTATATTTGAAACATCATGGCATAGAAAGGGAGAATCACATCAAAGTAACCAAACATACACATAACATGCAACACCTGCCCATAATGATATGCAACTGTGGGGTAGCAATCATACAGAGGAAACTTTGTTCCTTACACCCACTTTTCAGAAATTAGAATTAAAGCGGAAAATCTAAAATCTGAACACTTATATACATATATACATATAAACATGTCTGTCATACATTAAGTTATAAATGTACAACCAAAATATATCATCAAATATACAAAATAATAGCACGCGGCCACCTTAACTACCCGGAGTCACATATCAGAGCCGACCGACCAAAATAATGAAGACGCAACGCTTCACAAAAAGGAATACCTCCAGCAGCTCTAATCTGCAACGCCTCATAGAGCGTTATAAAACAGCAGAAGGGTGAGAAAAACAACCATAATATAATTGAATAAAATTATATATATATACACAAAAATGTACAAGTAACACATTCTCACCACAACCACATATAACATAATACCGCACAATTCTCAAGCATCGAATATCATTACACACCACACATATACCATACAATCATCAATCACATTCACAAATTCACACACAATTAATTCATGATTTATGCAATGCACATAGACAGACACAACGACTCTATGCACATGCCATGCGGTACCGACTTCCAATGTCTCATGTCTAATCATCAGTTCACTCAGAAACTATTGGAACCATCGCTCGTTACTGAGAATCTCAAGTAACTCCCCGTCGGGCCTACGATGTTCACCCGTCGCTTTAGGTCCTCAGGCAACGCCTCATATTTTCGAGGCACACGACGTTAAGGATTGCTTTAAGTCTCCAAAGGAGCCCACAATCGTCTATACCCATCGCTTTAAGTCCTCAGGCAGCACCTCATATTTTCGAGGCCCACGATGTTATAGAGGATTCCCTCAGGAACCAAATCGTCACTTAGGACGTTTCAACAATGCATTTCATGATGCTTGGCATACAATGACTCATGACATTCACATTGCATGCACACACACATCCACAATCATGCATATATCATCAAATACCACACTTAGCATTTTCTTGCCTTTCGGCCACAAATCATCATCACAACATTTCATCAAAAACAACTATTCACGATTAATCGGTAAAGTCGGCCAAAATTCGGCTAAAAATAATATTTTTCTTCACCAAATCATAGAACATATTTTTAGCTTCACATCCATATAAAGAACACTTAAATCGGATAAACAACGAAGAAGATATGAATATTTCAAAATAACGCAAAAACATAAACCGGAGAATCGACACTACGATACGGTTTGAAAATCCTGTTCTAATTGGACCAGGTTCAGACCTCAAAACCATTTTTCCTAGAAAGAACATCTCGTTAACTTCCCAACGCTTCGAACGGGGATCAAAACCGACTTACGGTTCAAGAGATATGAATTTCCGAAGTTTTCCCGACAAACCAGAATTTTCTGGTTCAGCATAGTATGTATCAATACATAGGCTTATGTATCGATACAAAAAGGCCACATGTATCGATACATAGAACGCATGTGTCGACGCATGCTGTAGTGAAAATGCTGTTTTCTCAAATTTCTACAGTATGTATCGATGCATAAGGGTTATGTATCGATACATAAACCATTTTGTATCGATACATAGCTGTTATGTATCGATTCATAACTCTGTTTTTCTCAAAAACCAGATTTCTCAAATTACACCCTTGCTGCCATTTTTCCGAAATGCCCGGAAACTCGACTAAATCGAACATTTTCACCGAAACAAACATATACGCACAACCACCAAATACATAAGAACAATTTAGAACACATAAACGAAATTTCTACGACGTTCGATTTTTCGATTAAATTTCAACCTTTCAAAAACCAGAATTTTCAAACATCACCAAATCGAATAAAAAGCACGCTATACGACGACCTAACCTTGCTCGATACAACTACGTAATTTATTTCGAATTCTAACCGTGAAAACATCGGTTTCTATCGATTTCCTACAATTCGACCTAAACGGACAAAACAACGGAAACATAACGAAAACTAACCAAAACATCCACACAAAACATACATAATCATACACAATCATAGTATAATCGAGTTTCGCACCCTTACCCGATTTAATCGTGTTCTAGAAAGTCGGGAGATTGATTTCTTCCTTCACAAGTTTTTCCTCTCTTTTCTTCTTTCTCTTCTCTTTTCTTCTTCTCTACTTTTCTTTTCTCTCTTTTTCTTTCTATTCTTTCTATTTAGGTTTTTCTTTTCTTTTCTTACTAACTTAGTGAAATTAAATGTGAAATGTCCAAAATACCCCCACACTCAAATATCTCGCAAACGTTCCCAAAACGCGATAAAATATATTCACGACTAAAAATAACACATTTTCACATAAAAGTCAGAAATAAAATAAAATAATAATAAAATAATCAAAAAGACTCCATAAAATAAAATTGGCAAAACGGGGCGTTACAATTCTCCCCCACTTAGAAATTTTCGTCCTCGAAAATCTTACCTGATACAAACAACTCCGGATACGACTCCCGCATCCTACTTTCCAACTCCCACGTCAAATTACCCTCAGCAGCGCCTCCCCACGCCACTTTCACAAGTGTAATCTCTTTACCCCTCAACCGCTTCACCTTAAAATACTAACTGGTAATGCCTCGCTCGTAAGGTTATCTCTTACCTCAACCTCGTCCATCGGAATCACATGTGAAGGGTCCGGAACATACTTCCGAAGCTGTGAAACATGAAAAACATCATGCAAGTTCGACAGATTCGGCGGTAACGCCACACGATACGCTACAGCACCAACTCTCGCAGATATCTGGTAAGGACCAATAAATCGAGAAGTAAGTTTCTTAGATTTCAAAGCACGACCAACACCCGTTACCGGCGTAACTCTCAGAAATACGTGATCACCCTCTTGAAACTCAAGATTCTTACGTCTCCGATCATGATAACTCTTTTGTCTACTCTGAGAAGCCTTCATTTTCTCACGAATAAACTTTACCTTTTCCGTCGTCTGTTGCACCAATTCTGGTCCAACTACAGAACTCTCACCTGATTCGTGCCAACACAACGGCGTTCGACATCTTCGCCCATATAAAGCCTCAAAAGGTGCCATTCCAATACTAGAATGGAAACTGTTATTATACGTGAACTCAATCAAAGCAAGATAACTGTCCCACGTACCACCTTGTTCCAAAACACACGCTCTCAACAAATCCTCCAACGACTGAATAGTTCTTTCGGTCTGACCATCTGTCTGCGGATGATAAGCCGAACTCAACCTCAATTTAGAACCCAATGCCTTATGTAAACTTTCCCAAAATTTTGATGTAAACCTCGGATCCCGATCAGAAATAATACTCAAAGGAACCCCCATGCAATTTCACCACCACACTGATATAGATCTCAGCTAACCTCTCCAAAGAAAAACTGATGTCAATTGGAATAAAATGCGCCGATTTAGTCAGCCTGTCCATAATCACCCAAATAGCATTATGCCCACGCTGAGTGTTCGGTAATCCCGTCACAAAATCCATCGAAATGCTATCCCATTTCCACTCAGGAATATCCAATGGTTGCAACAAACCACTAGGTCTCAAATGTTCCACTTTCGATTTCTGACAAGTCAAACATGCATACACAAACTGAGCCACATCTCTTTTCAAACCAGACCACCAGAAAATCTTCTTCAAATCTTGGTACATCTTATTCGCTCCCGGATGAATACTTAAGTTACTTCGGTGTCCTTCCTCCAAAATCATTCTTTTCAACTCCGCATCATCAGGTATACAAATACGACCACGGAATCTCAAAACACCAAAATTATCCACCTTGAAATCCACATTCTCATTCATCAAATCAACGAATTTCAAATCCAACTTCTGTTTCTCACTTACCGACAACAAAAATTCATTAGAAACTTTCAACATTCCAAGTCTCACACTTACCGACGTCACTTCACAAACCAAACTCAAGTCCCTAAATGATTCCAAAAGTTCCAACTCTTTCACCATCAATGCGGACATATGCAACGATTTACGGCTCAATGCATCGGCTACCACATTAGCTTTACCAGGATGGTAATTCAAGCCAAAGTCGTAATCTTTCAAGAATTCCAACCATCTCCGCTGCCTCATGTTCAACTCTTTCTGATCAAATAAATATTTCAAGCTTTTATGATCACTAAAGACCTCGAACCTCGCACCATAGAGATAATGCCTCCAAATCTTCAACACAAAAACCACAGCCGCTAATTCAAGATCATGAGTAGGATAGTTTTTCTCATGAACTCTTAACTGCCTTGAAGCGTAATCCACAACCTTACCTTCCTGCATCAGAACACCACCTAAACCAATTAAGGACGCATCACAATATACCACAAATGGCTCATTAGGATTAGGTAAAATAAGAATCGGAGCTGTCGTCAATCTTTTCTTCAGCTCACAAAAACTTTCTTCACATTGAATATCCCAAATGAATGCTTTGCCCTTACAAGTCAACTGCGTCAAAGGAAGAGCTAGCTTAGAAAAACCTTCAATGAACCTCCGGTAATAACCAGCCAAACCCAAAAAGCTTCGAATTTCAGTAACGGATCTAGGAGCCTCCCATTGTAGAACTGCTTCTACCTTAGATGGATCCACAGCAATACCATTACCTGAAATTACGTGCCCAAGAAAACTCACCTCAGAAAACCAGAATTCACACTTGGATAATTTGGCAAAAAGCTTCATTTCCTTCAAAACCTGCAAAACAATACGCAAATGCTCTGCATGTTCTTCCCGAGACTTATAATAGATTAAAATATCATCAATAAACACCACCACAAAACGATCCAAATGCTCGTGGAAAATCCGATTCATGTATTCCATAAACACACCAGGCGCATTAGAAACCCCGAACGGCATCACCGAATATTCATAATGACCGTACCGTGTTCTAAAGGCCGTCTTCTGAATATCCTCTTCTTTCACTCTTATCTGATGGTACCCCGATCTCAAATCGATCTTACTAAATACACAAGCACCAACCAACTGATCCATCAGATCATCAATCCTTGGAAGCGGATACTTATTCTTAATCGTCACTTTGTTCAACTGGAGATAATCAATACATAGTCGCATACTCCCATCTTTCTTTTTCACTAACAAAACTGGAGCACCCCAAGGAGAAACACTTGGTCTCACGAACCTCTTTTCCAACAACTCATTCAACTGCTTTTTCAACTCCACCAATTCAGATGCCGACATTCTATAAGGTGCCATAGAAACAGGTCTAGTACCACGAACTAGATCTATCGAAAATTCCACCTCTCTCTCTGGCGGCACATCTGAAATATCCTCAGGAAACACCTCAGGAAATTCGCACACAACAGGAAACACATCAAGTGAAACTTGACTATCCACCGATAAAGATGCAAACAAACCAAACAACTGAGCTTCATCCGCCAAAAGTCTCTTCAACTCTTTGGTAGATAAGAAACTCGAGTCTTCATCTTCCTCAAGAGAAGGAAACCTTACAAGCTTATGATAACAATCAATGTGCACCCGATTAAATTGCAACCAGTTCATTCCCAACACCACATCTAAACCTTCCAATGGTAAACACACTAAATCCATCACAAAGTCTTTGCCATAAATGGCCAAAGGACAATTTAGACACACCAAAGAAGTAGTTACTGACCCCATCGCTGGAGTATCAATAACCATCTCAAAATCCATCACAGACAACACAAGATTCAAACTCTTCGCGCACTCAGACGAAATAAACGAATGAGTCGCTCCAGTATCAATAATAGCAATTAAAGGCATATTATTAATAAAGCAAGTACCTCTTATCAGACGATCTGCACTTGAGGTCTGAGTTCCCGCCAACGAAAACACCTTCCCACTAGTCTGAGCCTTCTTCGGATTAGGACACTTCGAACTAATGTGACCAGGTTCTCCACAATTGTAACATTTCACCACATTCTTCCTTTTACAATCAGCTAAGACATGTCCGATACCACCACAATTAGAACACTTATTCACTTTCTTCCTACATTCATGCTGGCGATGACCCAATTCACCACATTTAAAACACCTAATAGGATTAGACATACCTCCTCCACCTGACCTCCGATCAAAAGAACCCCTTTGTTTACCTTTATCAGCCGGTGACACATACGGACCACCACGGAACTGTTGTTTCCCTTTCCTGTCACTTACACTTTTATAATGAGCAGAACGAGCCTTACTGTCCTCATCATAAATCCTACAACATTCAACCAAATCAGCAAACCTTCGTATCCTCTGATAACCAATCGCCTGCTTTATCTCAGGACGCAAGCCACTTTCATACTTCACACACTTTGAAAATTCAGCTGTCACTTCCACATAGTGTGGATAAAACTGCACAAGCTCCACAAACTTAGCAGTATATTCAACAACAGATAAGTTACGTTGTTTCAGTTCCAAAAACTCAATCTCCTTCTTTCCTCGGACATCTTCCAGAAAATACTTCCTTAGGAACTCTCGACTAAACACCTCCCAAGTAATCTCTTCTTCCTCCTCATCAGCTTCTAACACTTGACGAGTACTGGTCCACCAGTCGTCAGCCTCTTCATGCAACATGTGAGTGCCCAGCCTCACCTTATCCTCCTCGTCACAATCCATTACTCTGAAAATCCTCTCAATCTCTTTCAACCACAACTGTGCACCATCCGAATCATGTTTCCCTTTAAAGACCGGCGGCTTATTCTTTCTAAACTCATCATTTCCGGAAGCATTCGGTGCACCCTGCACAGCTCGTGCCATCGCTTCCATCGCAGCAGCCAAAGCAGCATCATTACGACCAGCCATATTCTGTTCATCCAAATGCAGAAACTATGGTTAACAACAACTCATCCAACACAACTCGCCCAATATGCCAGACACAACTGACACAACAAACACAACAGACACAACTGACACAGACTGGCTCTGATACCACTTAATGTGACGCCCCCAATCTAATACCCCCAAAAACACGCAATTAAGGTGGTAAAAAGAAAATTTGAAAATTGATCAGAGTATATTTGAAACATCATGGCATAGAAAGGGAGAATCACATCAAAGTAACCAAACATACACATAACATGCAACACCTGCCCATAATGATATGCAACTGTGGGGTAGCAATTATACAGAGGAAACTTTGTTCCTTACACCCACTTTTCAGAAATTAGAATTAAAGCGGAAAATCTAAAATCTGAACACTTATATACATATATACATATAAACATGTCTGTCATACATTAAGTTATAAATGTACAACCAAAATATATCATCAGATATACAAAATAATAGCACGCGGCCACCCTAACTATCCGGAGTCACATATCAGAGCCGACCGACCAAAATAATGAAGACGCAACGCTTCACAAAAAGGAATACCTCCAGCAGCTCTAATCTGCAACGCCTCATAGAGCGTTATAAAACAGCAGAAGGGTGAGAAAAACAACCATAATATAATTGAATAAAATTATATATATATACACAAAAATGTACAAGTAACACATTCTCACCACAACCACATATAACATAATACCGCACAATTCTCAAGCATCGAATATCATTACACACCACACATATACCATACAATCATCAATCACATTCACAAATTCACACACAATTAATTCATGATTTATGCAATGCACATAGACAAACACAACGACTCTATGCACATGTCATGCGGTACCGACTTCCAATGTCTCATGTCTAATCATCAGTTCACTCAGGAACTATTGGAACCATCGCTCGTTACTGAGAATCTCAAGTAACTCCCCGTCGGGCCTACGATGTTCACCCGTCGCTTTAGGTCCTCAGGCAACGCCTCATATTTTCGAGGCACACGACGTTAAGGATTGCTTTAAGTCTCCAAAGGAGCCCACAATCGTCTATACCCATCGCTTTAAGTCCTCAGGCAGCGCCTCATATTTTCGAGGCCCTCGATGTTATAGAGGATTCCCTCAGGAACCAAATCGTCACTCAGGACGTTTCAACAATGCATTTCATGATGCTTGGCATACAATGACTCATGACATTCACATTGCATGCACACACACATCCACAATCATGCATATATCATCAAATACCACACTTAGCATTTTCTTGCCTTTCGGCCACAAATCATCATCACAACATTTCATCAAAAACAACTATTCACGATTAATCGGTAAAGTCGGCCAAAAGTCGGCTAAAAATAATATTTTTCTTCACCAAATCATAGAACATATTTTTAGCTTCACATCCATATAAAGAACACTTAAATCGGATAAACAACGAAGAAGATATGAATATTTCAAAATAACGCAAAAACATAAACCGAAGAATCGACACTACGATACGGTTTGAAAATCATGTTCTAATTGGACCAGGTTCAGACCTCAAAACCATTTTTCCTAGAAAGAACATCTCGTTAGCTTCCCAACGCTTCGAACGGGGATCAAAACCGACTTACGGTTCAAGAGATATGAATTTCCGAAGTTTTCCCGACAAACCAGAATTTTCTGGTTCAGCACAGTATGTATCAATACATAGGCTTATGTATCGATACAAAAAGGCCACATGTATCGATACATAGAACGCATGTGTCGACGCATGCTGTAGTGAAAATGCTGTTTTCTCAAATTTCTACAGTATGTATCGATGCATAAGGGTTATGTATCGATACATAAACCATTTCGTATCGATACATAGCTGTTATGTATCGATTCATAACTCTGTTTTTCTCAAAAACCAGATTTCTCAAATTACACCCTTGCTGCCATTTTTCCGAAATGCCCGGAAACTCGACTAAATCGAACATTTTCACCGAAACAAACATATACGCACAACCACCAAATACATAAGAACAATTTAGAACACATAAACGAAATTTCTACGACGTTCGATTTTTCGATTAAATTTCAACCTTTCAAAAACCAGAATTTTCAAACATCACCAAATCGAATAAAAAGCACGCTATACGACGATCTAACCTTGCTCGATACAACTACGTAATTTATTTCGAATTCTAACCGTGAAAACATCGGTTTCTATCGATTTCCTACAATTCGACCTAAACGAACAAAACAACGGAAACATAACGAAAACTAACCAAAACATCCACACAAAACATACATAATCATACACAATCATAGTATAATCGAGTTTCGCACCCTTACCCGATTTAATCGTGTTCTAGAAAGTCGGGAGATTGATTTCTTCCTTCACAAGTTTTTCCTCTCTTTTCTTCTTTCTCTTCTCTTTTCTTCTTCTCTACTTTTCTTTTCTCTCTTTTTCTTTCTATTCTTTCTATTTATATTTTTCTTTTCTTTTCTTACTAACTTAGTGAAATTAAATGTGAAATGTCCAAAATACCCCCACACTCAAATATCTCGCAAACGTTCCCAAAACGCGATAAAATATATTCACGACTAAAAATAACACATTTTCACATAAAAGTCGGAAATAAAATAAAATAATAATAAAATAATCAAAACGACTCCGTAAAATAAAATTGGCAAAACGGGGCGTTACAGAGAGCGTGGGGCGGAGTTTTTAAGTTGATATATTCTACGGAACTAAGTTATAGTTGTAATTAGTACCCGAATTCTACAAAGTCCTTTAGGAACGCGGAAACCATATTCTAGCCTCTCTTTATTATCATATTTTCTTAGTTTTATTTTAGTTCTAGTCTTAGTTTCCCTTTTATCAATTATCATTAGCCTTAGCTTTACAAAGCAACGATAGATTACAGTAGGTTGACATTGGTCTCTGTGGGTTCGACAATCTTTTATATTACTTCGATATTTCTGTGCACTTGCGGACGCATCAGGACCCACTATATTAACATATGGAATGCTATTCATATAAGTTCTTTTGACATCAGTATTGGGACAATGATCTATATTTAGCTTGAATTGAGGGTTTGTCGGAGTCAAAACGGGTTTTGAATTCGACATACCATACCTTTCGAGAATCTTCCGTAGGTATGCCTCTTGAGATAAGCATAACTTCGACTACTTTATATCTCTTCGGATATCAATCCCAAGAATCCTGGACGCAGCTCCTAGATCCTTCATGTCGAAATCCTTATTGAGTTCATCCTTCACCCTCATTACATCTTCGACATTGTTGCTTGCTATTAGAATATCATCCACATAAAGCAACAAAATAACAAATGAATACCCGGTCAAAATCTGAAGTAAACCCAGTGGTCGAACATACTTCTAATGAAACTTATGTGTGCCATGAACTTGTCGAATCTCCTATTCCACTGTCGAGGAGATTGTTTCAGTCCATATAAAGATCTCTTCAGCTTGCACACATAATCTTCCTTCTCCTTTTCGACATACCCTTTAGGTTGCATCATCAGGATTGTTTCATCTAGATCACCATACAAAAACACAGTCTTCACATCCATCTGTTCCAGTTCAAGGTCGAACTGTGCCACCATGGCTAACAACATTCGAATGGATCTGTGCTTCACAACAGGAGAGAACACATCATTAAATTCGACACCTTCTTTCTGAGTGAACCCCCTAGCAACCAACCTTGTCCTGTATCTCTTCGACGCCACTCCTTCGAATCCTTCATTGACTTTGAAAATCCATTTACAGCTGACTAACCTGGCTCCAGCAGGTTTCTTGATCAGTTCCCAGGTGTTGTTGTCATGAAGAGATTTCATCTCATCATCCACGGCCTTCAGCCATTCAGTCTTCTTTCAACTCCTCATAGTTTTCTTATAGTCTCTAGGTTCTTCGTCGAGAACCTCACTTGCAGAGATTAAGGCATAAGCTATAAGATCTGCATACCCAAGTCTCTGAGGTGGCTTAATGACTCTCCTCGACCTGTCTCTTGCTAGAATGTAGTCATTATCAGTCTCCTCATCTTCGACAACATCTTCTGCTTCTTCTTTGACTTCATCTGGGGTGCGCAATTCAGCATCAACATGCTCCACCTCAACAGGAATCTCTAAATGTTCCAGCTCTTTGTCAACATCATCAGTTTTCTTGAAAGCCATCTCAGCTTCATTGAAAACTACATCTCGACTGGTGATACACCTCCTCTGACCTGGCTCTAGGCACCATAGCCTATAAGCTTTGACTTATTCAGGGTATCCCATGAACATGCATTTCAGAGCTCTAGGTCCGACCTTGTCTTACCTAATGTGAGCATAGGCCATGCAGCCAAATACTCTCAGTCTATCGAGACTAGGTGGATGTCCCGACCATACTTCTTTAGGTGTCTTCATATCTAATGCAGTCGAAGGACATCTGTTTATCAGATATGCTGCTGTCGAAACAGGTTCAACCCAAAACACCTTTTTCAATCCAGCACTAACTAACATGCATCTAACCCTTTCAAGGATTATTCGATTGAATCTCTCAGCTAAGCCATTTTGTTGAGGAGTACCCGCTACACTCTTATGTCTTGCAATCCTAGACTCAACACACTAAGTGTTGAACGCTTCGTTGCAGAACTCAAGGCCATTGTCGGTTCTTAACCTCTTAACCTTTCTGCCAGTTTGAGTTTCGACCAGAACCTTCCAACTTTTGAAATTCTCAAAAGTTTCATCCTTCGTCTTCTGAATGAATACCCATAGCTTTCTGGAATAGTCATCAATGATAGATAGAAAATACCTTGCACCTGAGTGTGAAGGATTCCTTGCAGGGCCCCAAAGATCAGCATGAATGTAATCTAGAGATCCATGTGTTCTTTGCTTACCTTTGTTAAAATTTTCCCTACAGGATTTACCAAATACACAAGATTCACAAAACTCCAACTTTTCGACTTTGTCACCACCTAAAAGGTTCTCCTTCCCCAATTCGACCTGGCTTGACATAGCCCAATATCATGTGCCATAATTCTGTCTTCGACACAGATTTTGTGGATGCAACACTTGTCGAACCATTTACAAACTCAGCCTCAAGGGTATACAAGCCTTGTTTCTTCACGCCTTTCAAGACTTCATTCGACCCTTTCATGACTTTTAGGACACTTTTCTCTTCTTGAAAAATATATCCCTTTCTGTCGAATTCACCAAGAGAAATCAAATTTCTCTTCAAATCAGGTACATACCTGACTTCAGTCAATAACCTTACTGACTCGTCATGGAGCTTGAATCTCACGGATCCAATACCTACAATTTTTCAAGATTTGTTGTTTCCCAGTAGCACCGATCCACCATCATGATCACATAGCTCCTCGAACAGTTCTCTGTTTGGAGTCATGTGCCAAGTGTAACCTGAATCCATAATCCACTCTTTTCTAGAGTCGCCGCTTGAAACCACAAGAACATCAGATGAATCAAAATCATTTAGAACAATGGCTGCGTTACCATTATTCTTACCTCCATGATCTCTTAGGCGTTCATGGCACACCTTTCTTGTATGAACCTCCTTCTTACAGTGATAACATCGAAAACTAGATGTTTCGCCACTATAAGACTTCTGCTGACTTTTACCTTTCTTCTTGTCGAACTTACCATCCTTTCACAATAATTTTCCCTTCACGGCCAAACCTTCACCAACTGTCGAAGTTTTACGCTCCTTCGTTCGTTCAGGTCCTTAGAATACCAGGCAAATTGAACTTCTTCAAAGGTCAGGGACTCCATTCCATACAAGAGAGTTTCTTTGAAGTGAGCATGTGTTCTGGGAAAAGCACACAATAGCAATAATGCTTGATCTTCATCATCGATCTTCATCATCGATCTTCATCAATATTTTCAAGATCAAGAATCAGCTTGTTAAACATATCCAACTTCTCAGCCAAAGCTTTGTCTTCACTCATCTTGAACGAATACAAAGCTTACTTCAGGTAGAGTCGATTCACCGGAGATTTGGTCATATACAAAATTTCGAGTTTCACCAAGGCTCAACAATATTACTTTGTGGGCTTTCTCGATCATGGCCGTCTTTTGTCTTTCCGTTAACGCAACGTCTATGGCTGCCTGTCCCATCAACGCTTCCAAACATCCCTGCTGAACCAGTAGGGCTTTCATCTTCAAGCGCCACAAACTGAAATCGTTCACTCCGGTGAACTTTTCAATCTCATACTTTGTTGAAGACATCTTCTCCACACTCACCGCACCAATTTGTTGTGAATAGGATGCCTTAAAACAAAATATAAACAGTTTCTTTATACACAAGAAACTCACAAGGGTTAGGGTTAATAAAGAGAAAATAAAGGAAAAACAACTGAAACCTTATTAGGGTTCATAAAGGAAGAGAAAAAAGTAAGAAGAATAGAGAATTTGATTAAATCTGTTTTACTATTCACTTTCTCAATAGGGTCAAAGATTACAAGTCAATATCAACAATTAACCTCTCTCAACCTAATAAGGTTTTGTCACACTTAGGAAGAGAGACTAGTATGCTATCTATAATAAACCTAACGTACTAAACTAATGGGCTTTTTAACAATTACCCATTACAAGCTAACTTAGGGTACAAGCTAACTTAAACAATTGGATCCATAACACAAGGCCCAATTTGATCTCCTACACACTAGAACACAATTCGACTACAGCGTGTAGGTCTTCGACAACAGCATGTGAGCGGACTTCGAAGGCATGCTAAAACTAGAGTTCGATCCAATATCTCACATTTAGTAGAGTCATGTAAATTTTAATTAATAAAAAAAATATGTTAGTAATTTATTTCTTAATTGTAGTTGTGTGGCTTGTTTTATAATTTGTATGTTGAATTTTTATTTTTAGTTTGTTGTTATTAATGAGTTTCCATTTATTAAGATGTTGTCGTATGATGTAAGTTGTCCATTTGAAAATTCAAGTAATATTGTTGTAATAGCAATTGTGAAATCATCATTCGAATAAATATTGTCGAAGTGTTTGTTGTTTGTTTGTGTGCTTATTTTGAAGCAAACTCGAAAGAAGCATTCATTATTGAGGTCGAACTCTTTATGAATTATCTCACTAGCATGCCACTTATGGGTTTATAGAATCTCAAAGGTATGGATTCTGCTTTAGTTGATTGTAAATTGGATCTGAAAAGTATCAATGGTACGTGTCATTTTCTTGGAAATTCGCATGTCTCCTAGTATAGCAAAAAAAAAAAGCAAGTGTTTCATTATCCAGAGGTGAAGCAGAATACGTCATTGAGGGTAGTTGTTGTGCGAAAGTTATTTTGATGAAATAACAATTAATTGATTATAGAGTTAATATTGGAATTTGTTCGATAATATGCGACAACATTAGTGCCATAACTCTCATTAAAATGTGTTATTCGTACTCTCTAACTTAAAACATTAAAATTAGGAACCATTTTATTAATGATCATATAAAAAGAAGATTGGGTAATTGAGTTTGTGTCATTGTATAATAACTAGCAGACATTTTTACAAAATCTCTTTCTAAAGAAAAATTCTTTTTCATAACACCTAAGTTAGGAATTTTAAATCAATCATGAATGGCTTAATATACTAAGTGTTCTATATGTTATTTATTTGATTTTTTCGGTCTTTTTTATAATGTCAAGGGGGAAGAAGTATACTCTCAAAAGGAGTAGAGTATTCTCTCTTTTTGTGAGGATAAGTTAATCCCTCCAAATCTTTTATCTATTTATTTTTCTAATTTACCACCTTCTTGCGAGATGCGTTATCATCATCAAAAAGGGAAAGAATGTGTTTCTTTGTGTTATGCAGAAGCGTGCAAGAAATATCCTCAAATGGTTTTGATGATGACAATTGTCAAGGTGTTTATGACAATTACAAAGGTGTTGATGACAACTGTCAAAGTTTTGATGGCAACTGTCAAAGTTTTGATGACAAGTGTAAAAATGACAAAGGTTCTTGATGACGACATATGAACAAATATGAGATATCACAAGCCTCATCAATAAAAGAATGAAAATTAAAGAATTGAAGATAAGGAAATGCCGCTAAAAGAAATAAATGTCTGAAAAATGAAGAGATAAGGGAAAGGAGAATTGCACCTACAATTTTATACAGGAGAGTTTGCACTATACCAGATATGAGATTTCCATAGATTATGCCCACAAACTTCTTACAAGCAAGCATGAGTTTTACAATGCATATCCTTTAAACCAAACACAAGATTTTTCATCAGGACAATCTTGGAACCAAACATGGCTTTTACAAAAGGCTAAGCTAAAAAACCAAACCAGAATTTCAACAGATAAGGTCACAAACAAATGATAGCTTTTACACCGTATTGAACTCACAAAATAGGTGGAGATTTTGACTGGATAATCTCAAAAGCAAAAATATTATTGCTTAAATAGCAACAATGGCAGAAGCTTTAAATACATAAGAATTCATTTCAACAAGGCACATATATCACTTTAATTCTCAACGGTAGAGATATGTGCGAGATCGGGTCAACTAGTGTACATGTTCAAATACTCAATATTAATAACTGAAAGGAAACTATGTAAGTTTAATTGGATCAACGGGTCCACAGGTTCAAAATTTCAAATTAAATAACCGAACATAAGCTATGCAGTTTGAGTTAGGTCAACAAATCTGATCCACAAGTTTAAAATCTTAAACTCATTAACTGAACCAAAATTTAATGGATTATTGCAGGTTGAGTCAGGTATACCCATAAACGAATGAGTTCAAGTAATTAAATAGTTGATTTGACTTAAATCGATGAATTTTCAAATTGATCCACATCCATAAACACACCACTTATCATTCAGTACTATAAGTTCTAACTTGTTCTTTTAATTTATCTATTAATTAATAAGCTATGCTTCCTAACAATTATTATTATTATTATTATTATTATTATTATTATTATTATTATTATTATTATTAGTTTCATGTTTAACATTTGATATTTTTGTATAAAAATTCAAACTTTTGTAGCTTGAATAAAGTTGGTAAACTACTTGGTAAATTTTTTTGGGTAAATGTTTGCAATAGTTGGATTTACAACAATGAATACAAGAAAGGAAAAATCTCTACTAATAATTTTCATACCCTAATTTTTAGCCCTAAGATCCCACTTCCTTTGCATCTTCACAATGCATCAAGATCAAAAATTTGGTTCTCCTCTAGCCCTCTCATCCTTGGGTTTGTCTTTGCAGAGATCACTAAGCACCTTTCTTTGTATCTTTTTCCTTTGTGTATATATGCTTTGTATTTCAATAACTACTTATCAAAATATAAAAAAAATGCTTTGTCCCTTTTGTTTATTTGCAAAGTAGAGTTTTGTATCAAAAGCATCAAGCATGGCTCCTCAGCTAGGGTTTTGGTTCCTCAAGTTGAAATGTGGTTAACCATTGATTTCCAAGGGCTATCTCATCAAGTCATGGCCTCTATTATCAAAATATAAGGCCTCAAGTATCATTCAATCTCATTTTGATCAAAGATACATCAAGGCTTAGTAGCTTGTCTCTCAAGAAAAGTCAAAGGTTCATGTGTTTATTTTCATGCCTTCTCCAACAAGTTATCTCAAGATTTGGTCAATTTAATCAAAGAACATTCAAGGGCACATCATTTTGAGTTCATATGATCATCCGTGTGCCTTGAAATGCAAGAAAAATCCAAGATCACAAGCTGATTCAAAATGGCTTGACATAAAAAGTTAACATTGAACGTCAAAGTTCAAAGGATCGCACACTAGTGCACAAAAGAATTTTTACATCGGGCGAAAAACACATTTTACATCGGGTCTGGGTCCGATGTAAAGCCAAGTGATGTAGTAAATCAAAGACATTTTACATCGTGCAATAGCCTGATGTGAAAAATACACCTACTACATCGGTTGACTGTTACGTCTGATGTGAAATATGGGTTTAACTTTATTTTTTAAAAAATAAATGCACATTTAACATCGGTTGCCTTCTTGGCCCGATGTAAAATGTAGGTTTTCACATCGGCTGCCTTTCTGGCCCGATGTAAAATGTGTTTTTGCATATGACTCTTCTCAACATCCTATTTAACTTCTCTTTACATGACAAGAGCCAATTTTGCTTGGAGGACCATCAAAAGTTTGAAGACATTATAAGTCATTTATGGACTTAGTGAAATTTTGACATATTTTCAAGTGACTTTATCTCAACTTTCAAGAATCATAACTTCTTCAATTTTCAACATTTGATGTTGTTTATTTTTACTACTTACACTTTTAAATTCCCTCTACAAGTTTGCTTTAAGAATCAAAAGTAATTATGCTTGGAAGGCCATGGAATTCATTGATACATCATAGGTCCTTTTCAGTCATGGAGACATTGAATTTTTTAAGTTTGCATTGTCGGATTTTTGTGCCAACTTCAACATGCCATAACTTTTTCCACAAATATCCAAATGCAACCTTTCTTAACACATTTTGATCTTTGTTATGATGTTAACAAGTTGCAAAAAGAATGGTATAAAAAAGCCTCGTGTACAAGATGTCCCATTGAGTTAAACATGGTTACTTGAAGCTGAAGATATCGCCATGATCAGAATTTTGGAATTCACTAATTTTCAATTACAAGCCAAATTATCACGTGCTTTCCATCTAAACATGATTAGCGAAGTTCCCAAAAGCAAAATGACTCATAAAACACATGATTTGGCTGAGTTTTGAGCAATTGCAAGTCACACTTTCTTCACTTGGAGGGTGCACACGAATTCACTCAAATTCTGATCATTTCATCCCCTCTCAACATTCCATCATCCTCTCTTATAAATAAAGGGCCTCATTTGCTTCATTCTTAAGCTTTAGAGAGTCAAAAACACTCTGCCCAGATCATACTTGAACCTCCAAATTGAGAGTTTCGTTTTCACATTTCCAAGCCATTTCAGAGCAAATTCTTAATTCATACAACTTCTTTGATACCTCCTGAAGCTATTCCAATCATTTCCAAGCATTGAAAGCTTGTGAATCATCCTCACCAAATCCAGTTTCAGAGCAATTTCACCAATCTCTCATTCAGGTAGTTATAATCATTTATTTGCTTCAAATAAGTTACCACGCTGTAGTCCATCACTCTTTGATGCTTTCCCCTCAATTATCTAGAGTTGATTGGTTGTGTTCATCATTTAATTTCATTTTTCGTGTTTTTCTTTTTATTGAGATTTCTCTTAAATTCTCCATGGTCAGTTTAGATAAATGAATTCTGAGCATGAAGTTGAATTCGTGATGAGACAACAGTTACAATGATGGTGGTCTCGTGTCCTAATGTTTTCATTAGCAAACACCGGTGAGCAACTCACCGGAGAAGATGACCGGAGTATAGCCTCAGTGGCCTGAGTTTGTTAGAGTTTAAACATGATCAGAAGTGTTATTTCATTTAAGGACCATGATGCTCCCTCTCATCTGGACCTTTGGATACACATACATTGGCTTTTTGACTTAGATCTGATGGTTATTTTATTTTGTGGACCTGATGCACTTTTTCTCTTGAATTCCACCATACGGACGTCGGATGAGATGCGTTGGATATGCCACGTCAATTAATGAGGCCAGATCTAACGCTTGTGGTATTTTTTAGGTTTATTTCTTTTTTTTTTTCATTTTAAAATTGCTTTGAATTCAAAGATTCATTTTAAATCCATTTTAACTCCAAAAAAATCTCTAAATAACTTATAAATTTCTCTTTTATTTTTCTTCATCTGATTTTTTATTTTTTGAAATTTTTATTTTATGATTTTCTATTTTTTTATTTTCTCTTTTTTCCTTTGTTTTAATTGGTTTAAAAATAGTTTTATGTCTTTAAAAATTCAGAAAATTTTTTCCATATGCTTTTTATTTTATGGCTTAATTGCAATTATGGTCCCTCTATTTTGTATTTTTTTGGGTTTTGATCCCCCCATTTTAAAAACCACCATTTTGGTCCCTTTTTTAAGTTTTGAGTTTGATTTTAGTCCCCTCTCCAAATTTAATCTTTTTTTAATGATGTGGCATTATCTAAGATGACGTGTCAATGCCATGTCATTTTAAAAAATTAATTTAAGACTTTTTTTATTGACTAGGATAATTAATTTATTAATATTATTTTAATTAATTCTTAATATTTTATTATTAATTTTTATAATTAATTAATTAATCAAAATTTTAAATTAAACACTTTGGGCCTTAGTTGTTGGCCCATATCTTTGTTCCATCTTTCTAACCCACAATTGAATTGTTGTGTTTGTTTAAGCTTTATAAATACTTTTATGACCTATAGAAAAATCAATGTGGGACTTCTAAAAGACATTTTATACTACAACATTAACGAATAGCCTTGTAACACAGTCCCATATCTCCAAAAGACGGTGTATGGATGTGTTACAAGGTTGTTTAGATCCAGAAGTCACTATCATTCAATATAGTTAGTTGATCTACTGTGATCTGTAACCTCTGATATTCGTTGATAGTTATAACTTAATGTTGGAATGTTGTTTGCTTCAGGAAAGCAGTGTTGAGCAAGACGATATCAAGGAGCCTTTCAATGAGGTATTTGCATAAATAGCTTTTCTTGATTTTCAAACAACTAATTTAACTAAGATTGTTTGAAGATGATTATTAAATTAATTTCTGTTTGTGATTTCTTTTCTTTCCTTTGTTTTTCCATACATTTTGTTTGGAAAAATAAAGTATGTACCGAAAATTGAAGATGAATTACTGAATGTGTTAAAAGGCTGACTCATTGAGAAATGATATAATCAAAATTTGTGCACAAATTTTATATTGACATATGAAAGTATATATATCTGCAGTGGCATTTACACTCAAGAGTTCTGTGTGTGTTTTCCCATTAACCTTTTAAGCAATATATACAGTGCAGAAAGAAAGTTTTTTTCGCTGACTTTATGCATTGTTTAGTATTTAGGCTTCACTACAAGAGTCTTTTTAATAATGTCTATGGAAGAGAAATGAAGTGGAAGTTAGCTTGTTAGAATTATGTGATTCAACCATTCAGGAACAAACAAGTCATTGGATAAGTTCAAAAAGAAAGAAAAAAGTCATTGGAATGTGCTAATAAAAAGTATATACACATAAACTAGGGATGGCAAGCAGACCCAAACCCGCGGGGTCCATCCGCACCCAAACCCGAGTCAACGGGTGAAAACTCGAATTGACTGAGTTCGGGTTCGGGTGCGGGTTTGGGTAGTGTGAAACCCACACCCGAAACCCGAAACCACACCCGAATCATTATATATATATATTTTTTTTGTGTTTTTGCTACGGGTTCGGGTTTGGGTGAAAAAACCCGAACCCAACGGATGTGGACGTGAGTGTTATTTTGCCACCCGAATAGTCTTTGGGTTCGGGTTCGGATTCGGGTGGTGATTTCGGGTGCGGGTTTGGGTAGTGCGAAACCCGCACCCGACCCGACCCGACCCGTTGCCATCCCTAACATAAACTAATCTGCTTCACACACATTTTCATATGAATTGCTGGCATTTGTTTGGATGAAGCAAAGAATATGATTGTGTTACAAAGCTATTCCTTAATGTTGTAATATAAAATGTTTTTTAGAAGTCCCACATTGATTTTTCTATAGGTCATAAAAGTGTTTATAAAGCTTAAACAAACACAACAATTCAATTGTGGGTTAGAAAGATGGAACAAAGATATGGGCCAACAACTAAGGTCCAAAGTGTGTAATTTAAAATTTTGATTAATTAATTAATTATAAAAATTAATAATAAAATATTAAGAATTAATTAATTAATTAATTAAAAAAATATTATTAAATTAATTATCCTAGTCAATAAAAAAAAGTCTTAAATTAATTTTTTTAAAATGACATGGCATTGACATGTCATCTTAGATAATGCCACATCATTAAAAAAAAGTTTAAAATTGGAGAGGGGACTAAAATCAAACTCAAAACTTAAAAAAGGACCTAAATAGTAGTTTTTAAAATGGGGGGATCAAAACCCAAAAAATACAAAACAGAGGGACCACAGTTACAATTAGATATCTTACAATTAGATATTTTATGAACTTCCATATTTTTTTGGCCATTTATTTGGTGATTTAAAGAACTTTAGGGATTTTCTCTTTTATTTTCCTTTTAAAAATGATTTTAAAAATCTTTTTGATTCATTTTATTTCATTTTATTGCATATTATATTTGTTTGACCTATGTTGACTTCAGTTGGCCTTGGATCTTGCTTGATTTGATCATAAGTTTCATTAAACTCAATGGATCTTGGGTGTTGATGGGGTGAAAACCCTAATCCACCAAAATAGATGATTGATTTTGATGATAACTTGATTAATGTCTTGATCCAATTTAATTTGGTTTTTTTTTTGTTATCTTCTTCTATCTTCATCTCTTTATTTTTTTCTTTTCCACCTTTCCTCTTGATCAAGTGGAAGATGTGTAGTCCATCTTGTTCATGAGATCTTGATTGGTGCTTGATGAAATTTCATCATTTCAAATCTACCATTTGATTGATCAATGATAAATTGAGGTATTTTGGATTGATGCATAAGTTTGTCCTAAGTATCATGAATGATTGATTGATGTAATGGACCCATCATCCTTGACTTAGGTCTTGATCCACATTTTTTTTACTTGTGCTACATGTTTTAGGAGTATGATCTTTATCATATCTCTAACATGTATGGTACATAAATAGTTATTGACCAGCCTCCCATAGTATGATTTTCCTTATATATTGTGCTACAATTGCTTAACATAGCGCTAAATTTGTCCCGAATCGAATTATTAATTCTAATACTAACATTAACCATATAACTGTGCTAACATTTATTTTTATGTCATTTACTTTGATGCACATTTACTTTTAAGTCATTTACTTTCTTGCACCTTATAAATATTGCTCTATTATTGTCATTGTCATATCATTTGTTATTGTTTATGTTTATGCCTTTTTTCTTTTGTCCACTTGGACTTTCCTTTTCTTTTTTAAGACATTAATAAAGGCTTAAACCATTAAAAGACTCTTAATATTCCTTGGACTATTTAGTGACTATGCTTTGCTTAGATGATGCACTTTTGGACTTAGAATTAAGTTATTTTCCCTATGCTTTGAAGTTGTGACTTAAGACCTTGGAATTCATCTGGTACCTTGACATTGGTTTGATCTTGTGGAAGACTTAACTCTGCTACCTCATCTTTGGCTTTGGTTTAAGTTCTCCTTTATCTGATGCTTAGTTATTTCTCTGTTTGTCTGGTTGCTTATTTCTCGAAATTAAAGGATGGGATAGCTTGGTATCTTGGTTTGATCTTTCCTTCCTTAGCTTTTATTTTGTGCTTTAGAATAGTCTCTTCATGTCCTCCCCTTCTTAAATTTTCAAAATCTTCTCCTTTTTTCAAATCCTTCTTGTTTTTTAACTAGAACATCTTTCATAATAAACCTTAACTTTGTCAAGTGATTTTCCAATTATTTTCTTGAATAAATTGCTAATCAATATTAAGCATATCAAGACCGTTTTCATAAGACTTAAAAAATACCTAACTCATTCAAACCATTTTGTGCCCTTTATGCACTTTTCCTTTTAAACTTTTTCATAAGGTTTAGACATGAGTCATTTTCATAGTTGTGATTTAATTCTCATATTTCCGTAGTTATGATTGGTGTTGATTCTTTTTCACTTGAGAGAGTTAGTGACATACTTGTTGATTTTAATCCAAGTTGGAGCCCTTCTCAATAGTGATGCAAAGGTTCATTTTCATACACTTGTGGGTGAGTATTTGAGTATTCTCCTTAAAATGACAACTTGTCTTCCCATTTAAAATCAATCAAAACAAATCTCTTTGTTATTTTTACCACGAACTACAAGGTTTTAATCCTTTATTGCACTTTGTGGGTACGTAGGCACGAGGCTCGGGAAATCTTATCAAACACAAAAATATAAAATAAATACTTCACTTCTCATCTCCACCATCTTTTGCAAACAACACCTTTTAAGCCAAACATATATTTTCAAGAGGTTTCTATAGAGTACTATAGATGTTTTGGGTGCTAAGACCTTCCCATTGCATAACCAACCACCTTACCCTTGTCTTTTAGTTTTGTGTTAAAACTTCTTTGGGTTTTGTTCGTTCTTTTCCCTATTCCTTTTGAAAAATAAAAGTGCAATGGCGACTCTTGCATTATGAGTTAAGTTAATCAATAACTTAATCTCAAATTTTCTCGCTACAATAATGAGTTTGGCTTTCATGGTTGCTCATTACTACATGACTTAGGTATTTGTTGTGGAACTATGTTCTTGCATGTTTAATCAAGAAATGATCAAAATTAAGTAAGTCATGCTTATCATAGTTTTGATGATGAAAAATCTTCCTTGATGACAAATTATGAGGATGCAACTTGAATCTAATACAAGCAAATATTTCAAGCTGTCAAAGAAGCACAAGATAGTTTTTTTCAAGCTCTTCCTCCAAATAAAGCTGAAGAGTTAGGGCTTAATGACCATCGTAAATATCCTCTAATGGTGGCATCCGTCTTAAAGGTATCTCAAAATTTATATCCAAGAATGCCCAAGCAAGTGCTTATGTGAATGGTGTATTTGGCAAATTATTGAAGCTTCACAGTCTAAAAGAGAGAAAGTGTAAAAGCTCGTCTAATCGTGTCTGAGTGATTAGTATTTTGTAAAAACACAAGGGCATTTTTGTAAAGTATTGTGGATAAATCACACACTCGCTAAAATAATTTTCAAAACCTCTATTTCTAAAAAAAAAAACTTAAAAATGTTTTGAAGGCTATCCCGGTGAATTAGAAATTGTCATAATGATTAAGACATGTATTTTGAATTGTCTCACTGATTGGAACATATTCCCAACCGATTGGATAAAGGAAAATTATCTCAATAATCGATTGTGACAATGTCTTAATTAAGGGGTAATGACTCTCTATCAAATATTTACAAAATGGACAAATATAATTGCTTATTTAAGCCATCCAAACGATTGGGATAAGGACATAATCGATTGGTTCATTAATTTGTCCCACTGTTTTTTCCTTTTTTGTACCAACCTTGAACCTATAAATAGAAATCTCTCCCTTAACTTTTTAACATCTTGAGACGTGAGTTATCTCACCCTCCACGCACTCTCTCTCACTCTCTATAAAATATTTTTCTACTTTCTCTCACATTAATTTATAGCACTTTTATAACCTCCTTGTACTTAAGTGATGAAACTTGTTCTGAAAAAAGTAAATTTGTAAATTCACCAAGAGATATTTTTTCTCTTGATTGAATATCTCTTCTTAGGAAGTATTTCGTTTATGCTCGAAGCTAAATCCGTTAAAAGATTTGTTTCTCTTGAGTGAATATCTCTTCTTAGGAAGTATTTGTTTATGCTCGAAGCTAAATCTGTTAAATGATTTGTTTGAGTAATTTAGTATTAAGCCATCGTATGGTTTGTGAGCTAAGTCACTTTTGAAAAAGATCTCTTTCTGGATTCTTGAAGATAATCATTGAAAAACCTTCTCTTTGGTCCTTGTGTCTATGAGTTACAGGAAAAATAAAAAACGAAGAAATTGTAGAGAAAATGAACGAATTACACTACACCAAAATTGCTTTTTGGCAGCACAACATAGACAGCGCTTTTAATCAAAAGTGCTGCTAAAAGCCATACAAATGTGACACCTTAGAAAACGCTTTTAGGAAAGCGCTGCTAAAGGCACACTTTAGAAAGCGTTTTTAAAAAGTGCTGCTAAAGGCCTTACGTAGGTCACACATTAGAAAGCGCTTTCTGAAAGCGATGCTATACGCTATTAAAACAAAAGCGCTTTTAGAGAAAAAGCGCTGCTAAAGCTAATACATAACAAAGCGCTTTCCAAAAGCACTGTCTTATGTTATTATTTTATAAATATTAAAAAAAATTTCATTCTTTCAGAACGCCCTAACATATGTTTTCTTTCTCCCTCTCTCTCGTGACTTCTCCCTCTCTCTCACGACTTCTCCGTTCGTGTTCCTCTATTCATCTTCTCCGTCCGTGCTCCTCTATTCGTCTTCTTCGACCGGCAGTATTCCTTAGTCTGTCTTCTCTGACCAACACTGTTCCTCTGCTCGTATCTCCATCTTCTCCGACCGACATTCTTCCGTGAGTGTCACTATTTCTTTTGTTTGTTCTTGAGCATCTTGTTTTGTTTTTGTTTTGTTTTCAGTTTGAATGTGTTAGTTTGAATGTAGTTTGAATGAGTGTTGTTATGTTTTTGTTTTGTTTTTAGTTTGAAAGTGTTAGTTTGAATGTAGTTTGAATGAGTGTTAGTTTGAATGTAGTTTGTTTGAGTGTTGTTATATCCATTACAAAAATGAGGGTTGTTAGAAAAATGAGTGTTATAGAAAAATGAGTGTTGTTAGAGTATCAAAGTGTTGATGTGGTTGTTGTCGATTTGGTGAATTAGTGTTGTTGTGGTTGTTGTTTGAATTTGATTTTGAAATTGTTGTTGTAGTAAAGTTGAAGATGATAAATAGTGATATTTGTGATGAATTTAAGTTGGGAATTGGTGTTAATTTTGTAAGTTGATGTTGAATGTTAGTGATGATTTGTTGAAATTAATTGATGATAATGACATTGTTGATGGATACTTTTTAGTGATTACTTTATTTTAATCTAATTGTTGATTGAAAATGATAGTGAAATTAATTGTTATATTTGGTATGTTAGTTTTGAAAATGAAAATGAGATTGTTGAAATTAATTGATTCTTGAGACTTTGATTTGTTTCTCCGATATATCTTGTTTGTCCTATTATATACTAAATTTGTCCTGTTATATTTGGCATACACCATCAATTCTAACTTAGTGAATTTGCTATAGGGGTTACTTGTGAAGAGTGAAAGTCTGATTGTTTCCAAGAATCTTACACTGTGTTGGTCCAGAAGTTGTTGACTTCCCTATAGGTAAATAGTTTTTATTTTGTTTTTGTTTAGCTTAATTAGTAAAACCATGGATAAGAAATGGATGTCTTCAAGTCGATTGTCGAAAGAGTATGAGAATGGGGTATCAGAATTCGTTAAGTTTGTTGTTGCGTGTGCCAAAGACCCCAGTCGAATGACATGTCCTTGCTTGGATTGCTGTTATGGGAGTCGGGTTGACGCGGTTCATTTGGCATCGCATTTAATGAGGCATGGAATTTATCGAAGTTATACATGTTGGAATTTTCATGGTGAGAAAAGTAACGGGAATGTTGAATAGGGGGATAATACGACATATGCTTCAAATGACAATTACACATATATATACGATTGTGATCGAGTCGAAGAGATTGCAGAAGCACTTGAAGAAGATCTTAAGGATTGTCCCAAAATGTTTTAGAGGTTCGTAAGCGATGCAGAGAAACCGTTGTATAATGGTTGCACTAAATTCACAAGATTGTCTGCGGTATTAACGTTGTACATCGTAAAGGTGGACAATGGATGGTCGGATAAAAGTTTCAGAGTTATTAGCCCTTATGAAAGATATGCTTCCAGAGGATAATGTTCTTCCCAATCGAACTTATGAGGCCAAAAAGATGTTGTTCTCTATTGACATGAGCTATGATAAGATACATGCATGTCCAAACGATTGCGTTTTGTTTCGAAATGAGTATGCATCGTTAAATGAGTGTCCTAAATGCGGTGTATCTCGATATAAGAAAAAGTTGTCTCCAGCAAAAGTCTTATGGTATTTTCCTATAATTCTGAGATTTAGACGCATGTTTCATAGTGAAACCGATGCAAGACACTTGACTTGGCATGCAGATGAAAGAATTATTGATGGAAAGTTTCGACATCCGGTAGATTCACCATAGTGGATGAAACTTGATAATGATTATCCTGAATTTGGAAAAGAAGCAAGAAACCTTCGCTTGGCATTATCTACTGATGGAATGAACCCACACGGTCTTCAAAGTATCTCACATAGCACATGGTCTGTGATTATTATGATTTATAACCTACCTCAATGGCTATGTATGAAGCGTAAGTACATGATGTTATCTATGTTAATTTCTAGGCCTAAACAACCAGGGAATGACATAGACGTATACTTGACACCCTTAATCGAAGATTTAAAGACTTTGTGGGAGAATGGTGTGGAGGTTTATGATGGATATAGGAAAGAAAGTTTCAACTTGAGGGTGATGTTATTTGGCACAATTAATGATTTTCCAGCATACGGAAATCTATCAGGGTATAGCATAAAAGGTCAATGTGCGTGTCCTATTTGTGAAGATAAAATAGATTGGACGCGATTAGAGTTTGGTCAGAAGAATGTCTTTCTCAGTCATCGTAGATTCTTAAATTCTAATCATCATTACCGTGGGTGGAGAAAAGCCTCCAATGGAGCCCAGAACAAGGTAGAGAGCTCCACCTATATTGACAGGTGATCAAATTTTTGAAAAGGTGAAAGATGTGAGTATTCAGTTTGGCAAGCCTTTTGCATATACGCTTGTTAAGAGTGGGTGGAAGAAGAGGTCATTTTTTTTTAATTGCCATATTGGAAGTCGTTGTATGTAAGACATTTTCTTGATGTTATGCATATTGCAAAAAATTTAGTTGATAGTGTTATTGGTACGTTACTCAATATACAAGGAAAGTCTAAGGATGACCTTAAAGCAAGAAATGACTTGATAGCGATGGGGATAAGAACTGAATTAGGACCCTTGAAGAAAAGAAGTTGAACATATCTACCACCTGCTGCCTATACTCTATCTAGAAAGGAGAAAAAAGTATCGTGTAAGTTTCTAAGTGAAGTTAAAGTTCCAGAAGGATACTCTTCAGATATTAGAAGACTTGTGTCTATGAAAGACCTCAAGTTAAAGAGTTTAAAGACGAATGATTGCCATGTTATAATGGAACATTTTCTACCAATAGGTATACGTTCTATTCTGCCAGAAAAAGTAAGAAGCGCAATAACTAAATTGTGTTTGAAATTCTGGTATCATACGTGTGATGTTAAGGTACGATGTCACAACATCACACTCTGCACAATGGACAGAATAAACAGCAGAACACACAGCAAATTGTTCATCCAGTTCGGTCTAACTACCTACGTCTGGGGGCTACCAAGCCAGGGATGAAATTCACTACTTGTAGAATTAATTTACAGACTCAACAACCCAGTTGACAATCTCCTAAACTTAATTCCTACTAGTGACTTCCTACCTAAGAAACCACTTAGATATGAGAACACTACTCAATCCCTACAATTCAATCACACCTTGATTCTGCTTCACAGCTTTGATCAAGTAATAACTCTCTATTGCTTCACAGCTTCTAAGAGAGGACAGAAAACGACTCACCAATTCAACCAAGAATGGTGTATACAAAACTCGTACAAAATACTCAAGACACTCAGCCTATGCTCTTGATCTTCTCTCTGTATTTCTGTACCTTTTCCTTTGGTCTTGTGCGCTTTAAATAGCAACCTGAATTGGTCTTGGACTTCCTACAATATCTGACTTGATTTGTTATTTAAAACTGAATATTCAAAACAGATTTTCTCCTAAAATCTTTTTAAATCTTCAACCTTTTAAATCTCCTACAAATCTGCATCAAATCTCATATGCAGCGGAAAATATCTATCCCAAGATATTCTCATCCAATGAGACTAACAGCTCTCCACAATTCCAGCTAACACGCAAACTCTAACAACATCACAACTTGATGTTATTAATTCTGCAGATCTAATGTCACAACATCGGACATGTGACATCAGATATCCAACTTCAACAATTTAACTACTTAACACAGCCCAGTGTTAAGTCTCAATGTTGCAGCATCACTACCTTGACATCAACATTGAACATACTTTATTTTACCAAAATTCCAGCCAATCCATGAACTAACAATCTCCCCCTTTGGCTAATTTTGGCTAAAACAAACTCTGCACTCTGCACCTTCAGAGACTTCAGTAGCGGAAAAAAAAACTTCAAACAATGATTTTGAAACTCTAACAGCAACAGCATCTTCAATTCACTTCACAAAACTCTGCTGCTTCACCAAGTTCAACAGCTACACTCTTCAACCAGCTGCACATATTTCATTATTAGCAGCAATGAGCACTCCCCCTCAATGCAACAACCAGCATAGCAGCTGTTAAGCCATTTCTCCCCCTTAATAACTACACTAGCAAATAAATTCCTTTGATGGCAACTTTTTCGACAGCCTTTGACATTTGTACTTTTGGCTACTTCTCCCCCTTTTTAGCCACAATTAGACAAGCTTCAATCAGAAGCTTTATAAGTACAGTTAGTACATTCCTAGCTCTCATTGTTAGCCTCACAGTTAGCAACCAGGCAAAATAAATCATAGAAGAGAACAACATAAAAAGGTGCATATAACAACACAATATTCAAGTTACATAACCAGCATAGAAATTGCAAAACAAAAAAAAAAAACTAAACTAATATCTAATAGCAGCAGATGGAAGTTAGTCTTCATCCGAGCTGGTACCATCAGCATCTTCATCACCTTCATCTGACCTGGAATCCTCAGTATTTCCATTCACATTAACTTCCCCCTGTTCCAAGTCTTTGATCATCTGCTCAATCTTCATTTTCCTAACAGTGCTGGTTCTGATAACCATATCAAGATCCTTGCAGGTTGCCTTTAATTCTTCAATCAACTCAGATTTTGTACTGACCTTCTTAACCCCAGAACTTGATGTTGTAGCAATGTCTGGGACATGACTCCCAGCAAACAGTTTGGGATGCAAAGATAAAGCTGACTCCCTCTTGCATGCTACCTCTGTACTGGTTAAGATTCCAGGATGTTGATCTAAGATCATTCCACAGATAAGGAAGGGAATGATATAAGCATTTTGATAGCATTGGTGGCACCATGCTTTACCACTTGATCAAATATATAGCTTCCATAGTTGAACTTGACCTTTTTCCCAATAGCATAGATGAACCTTCCTAATCCCACAGTTATGGTGGTTTTGTGATTAGTAGGTACCTAGTTAGCAGCACCAATTCTGTACAAAATAACATACTTGATATTGAGTTTGCTAGCTATTAATTTGTTTTTCAGCGACCACACCTTAACTTGAGTGGCAGTGATTTCTCTACACACTTCATTATCAGTTACTTCCAGCTCACACCCCTCTTGTTCATCTCTTCCCAGATATTTATTAATGGTACTAAGAGAGAAGTCAATACACTGCCCCCTAACAAACACCTTCATGTAGTTCACACTTCTGTTGTCAAAAATGTCTATGGGGATGTTGACAACAAACTCCTTAACAAGGCTACTATAGCACTTAGAGAATCTGGTCACAGTTTTCAACAGTCCAGCAACATGAACGAGGTCCATAATTTCTTTTATCTCCAAGACATCCTTTCCAAGCTCCCTTTCTAGAGCTAATCTCCTTTGGCAAACAAATTTCCACAAGGGAGCACTGCTAGCATAATGAAAAGATATGTTGTCCACTGGCACTTCAGGGACCTTATCAGAGATTCTTTTCAAAATGGTCTTTCTGACTGGTGTGATGTCATGGACATCTTCCTCAACATCATCCTCAGATTCAGTTTCTTCTCTAATCTTTCTCCTTTTGGAGGTTGTAACAACCTTGCTCCAAGGTTTTGTGGGACCAACAGCAGTTTTCTTCTTCCCATCAGTAGACTTCTTTGGAGAGGATTCATCAATCTTTCCTTTCCTTGTTTTTAGTCTCTTGGCAATACTTGGAACAACATTTCCAATGACTTCATTATCAGATAAGTAACCACATTGATTACATCCTCATTCTTTTCTTCTCCAGGAGTAGTTCTATCATTACTGTCCTCATGCCCATCATCTTCTTCACCTCCTATTTCAGAATCTTCAATGACAGACATAGCAAGTCTATGAAGATTAGACTCAACTCCTTGCATGTCTTCATCTTCTACCGTCATCTGAGCCAGATTACCCATACTCTTGTCAACATCAACCTTTTCTACCACAGTTTGAGACGTGGATGACCTAGGTGTTGATTTATCACTAAATAGGATATTAGTAACAAGCTTCTTTGTTTCAGAGTCTTTAAAGGTAGTTGCGGCCCTTTTAGAAGCAAGTTTAGAAGGTCTAGGTTTACCTGAATCTGGGAGCATTACGGAGATGGGTTGTATATTCAGAGCTTCGTCTTCAGAGTACTCATCTGTAAAAACCCTAGCTTTATTCCGCGATGAACTTTTTGATGGAGAGGATGTCTGCTTTGACATGGTTCCTTTGAGGCAGTATAGGTTGAGATGATTCTTCTTGTTGAAGGAGATGAACAGACAGGAGATATGAGTTTTGATGGATTGCGATTTTGCTATAATAGGAAATGAGGGTCTGAGGAAAGGCGCCAGATTTTGTGTAATTTTTAAAGACCAATCACTAATTTTCTCTCTCCATAAAGACTTTCCTTTTAAAAATTTAAAAGAATTCACCTTAAGAGTACTTAACTCTAACAGCCTTTCACCCTTGATGTCACAGTCTAATGCTAAAACATCAGTCTTAACATCGATAGATGAGCTGACTTCTATAGGTATCCATAGATAACAATTATCTCTGGTCCTGACTCCTTTCATGATCACCTCATCCTTTTTGTTTGTCACCAGACACTCATCCTTAGAGTAGCTGACTTTGTAACCTTCATCACATAACTGACTTATGCTAATCATATTAGCCTTCAAGCCTTGGACAAGGATCACACTATCAAGAGTAAGACCATTAAGATTCTTCACTCTTCCAACTCCTTCTACTACTCCTTTTTCTCCATTTCCAAACACAACCTTATTTGCTTGACAAGGATTGAACTCCACTAACTGCTCCTTTGATCCAGTCATGTGCGTTGAACATCCACTGTCAAAGTACCATGCATCCATGCCAACATGTCCATCTGAGGTATGAGCCAATAGACACGTGACCTGAGCTTTAGGAACCCATTGTTTAGCAACCTTGGGTCTGACCTCCTTCTGTCTGGTTGGAGGGACAAATTGTGGATAACCATGCAATTTAAAACAAGAGTACTGTATATGTCCAACCCTGCCACAATAGAAGCATCTTACTCTGTCGTCTCTAAAGTGGTTAAATATTTTGCCACTTTGATGATAATGCTGTGGCTGCCACCCATAGTGTTGTCTCCTTCTTCCATGGTTGGATTGTCTTCTTCTGTACTGAGGATGCTGTCTTCTCCTATGGTGATGAGGCTTCCTTCTTCCATAGTGATGAGGCACAACATTGTTGTACCCATATCCAAACCAGTTATCCTGATGTTGAGACACCTGATGAGACATGTTCTGTTTGAACCTTGCAGCTTACATGCTCTTGTGATATTGGGGAGGCATATACTGACTAGCTCCTCGAAGCTACATCTTCCTCTGATGTGGACCATTCTTTTTCTTAATATTCTGAGTCTGGACAATCTTCTTAGGGGTAGGATCCTGTCTCTTTGTTTGAGACATTGGTTGGAACACCTCCTCCTTTGTTCCTGAAATGCTTGCTTCAGCAGAAACCTTTTTCTCAGCCACAATTCCTATACCTGACTTATCACCAGCAACCTTTTCTGTCTGAAGGATCTTATCAAGTGTGTCTGTACCACAGCTCATCATCCTAACTGATTTGGTCATATGATCAAGATGAGCTTTAACTAGTACAACTTCATTTTCCAGATCAGCTTTTTCATTCTCAAGCTGAGCAATCTGTTGCTTGTGACACTTGTTTTCTTGACAAACCTCAGCACTTTTTAAACACAGCTCTTGATAAGTAGAAGCTAGCTCCTCAAAGGTTATTTCTCCATCATTATCATCATCAGACACAATAGTTCCTGTTAAGGCTCTAACATGCCTTGCTGACTCACTTTCACTTTCACTATCAGATTCAGACCAGGAAACTAACATGCCCTTCTTCTACTTCTTCAAGAATGTGGGACATTCTTTCTTGACATGTCCATACCCTTCACATTCAAAGCACTGAACACCTTTATCCTGGGCAGTCTTCTCTTTATCTTTTTCTTTAGGCTTGCTGATGTCAGAAGAGATGTTCTTGACACTAGGCTTGTAGTTATTGTTCCACCTTTTTAACACTTTGTTGAACTGCCTTCCCAACATAGCAATTGCTTGAGACAAATCTTCCTGAGAGTTATCATCTTTGACTTCCTTAGCTTCTACAGGAGTGGAGACCAAGGAAATACCCTTAGGCTTCTTTTCTGGTTCTTCTTCATTTAAGCCAAGCTCAAAAGTTTGAAGAGATCCTATGAGCTCATCAACTCTCATCTTGCTGATGTCTTGAGCTTCTTCAATAGCCATCACCTTATCTTGTACCTCTTAGGAAGGTACCTAAGAATCTTCCTTACAAGCTTTTCTTCTGACATCTTCTCTCCAAGAGCACTAGATGCATTGGCCAGCTAAAGAACACTCATGTGAAAGTCATGAATAGTCTCATCTTCCTTCATCTTCAGGATTTCAAATTTTGATGTTAGAATCTGAAGTCTTGACATTTTAACTCTAGATGTACCTTCATGAGTGGCCTTCAAAATATCCCACGCTTCCTTAGCAACTTCACAATTATTGATTAACCTGAAAATATTTTTATCCACTCCATTGAAAATTGCATTTAGAGCTTTGAAATTACCAAGGGCAAGCTCATCTTCTTCCTTGGTCCATTCTTCTTCAGGCTTCGGCTTTGCAGTGCCCTCTTTATCTTTGCCAACATCATCTTTTTCACACACAACCGGAGCTTTCCACTCTTTAATAATAGCCTTCTAGGCCCTGCTGTCCAAGGATTTTAAGAAAGTAGTCATCCTTGGCTTCCAATAGTCATAATTGGATCCATCCAAAATAGGGGGTCTGTTGACGAATCCTCCAACTTCTTTGTCCATCTTTACACCAGAAAGTAACTTCCCTAGATCTCACCCAGAGACAGACAGGATGCCTACTCTGATACCAATTGAAATTCTGGTATCAGACGTGTGATGTTAAGGTGTGATGTCACAACAACACACTCTGCACAATGGACAGAATAAATAGCAGAAAACACAGCAAATTGTTCACCCAGTTCGGTCTAACTACCTACGTCTGGGGGCTACCAAGCCAGGGATGAAATTCACTACTTGTAGAATTAATTTACAGACTCAACAACCCAGTTGACAATCTCCTAAAATTAATTCCTACTAGTGACTTCCTACCTAAGAAACCACTTAGATATGAGAACACTACTCAATCCCTACAATTCAATCACACCTTGATTCTGCTTCACAGCTTTGATCAAGTAATAACTCTCTATTGCTTCACAACTTCTAAGAGAGGACAGAAAATGACTCACCAATTCAACCTAGAATGGTGTATACAAAACTCGTACAAAATACTCAAGACACTCAGCCTATGCTCTTAATCTTCTCTCTGTATATCTGTACCTTTTCCTTTGGTCTTGTGCGCTTTAAATAACAACCTGAATTGGTCTTGGACTTCCTACAATATCTGACTTGATTTGTTATTTAAAACTGAATATTCAAAACAGATTTTCTCCTAAAATCTTTTTAAATCTTCAACCTTTTAAATCTCCTACAAATCTGCATCAAATTTCTTATGCAGCGGAAAATATCTATCCCAAGATATTCTCATCCAATGAGACTAACAACTCTCCACAATTTCAGCTAACACGCAAACTCTAACAACATCACAACCTGATGTTATTAATTCTTCAGATCTAATGTCACAACATCAGACATGTGACATCAGATATCCAACTTCAGCAATTTAACTACTTAACACAGCCTAGTGTTAAGTCTCAATGTTGCAGCATCACTACCTTGACATCAACATTGAACATACTTTGTTTTACCAAAATTCCAGCCAATCCAAGAACTAACAGTGTTCTTTCTTCAAGTCAATTTGCAGTAAGGTGATCGATCCTGCGATCTTACCAACATTGCAAAAAGAAATAGTTATTACTTTGTGTGAGTTTAAAATGTATTTTCCTCCCTCGTTTTTTGACATAATGGTACATCTAGTTGTACATCTTGTGAAAGAGACACAATTATGTGGACCAGCTTATATGAGATGGATGTACCCTGCTGAATGTTATATGAAAATATTAAAAGGGTATGTGAAAAACCGAAGTCAACCCGAGGGTTCTATTGCTGAACGATACATTATTGAAGAAGCGATTGAGTTTTGTTCTGAATATCTATCCAATGTTCAATCAATTGGACTCCCCAAATCTCATATTGTCGAAAAAGAAGAAGGAAAAAAGTTAATTGGAAATAAATTTGTGACAGTATCAAGGGTCGAACGGGATCAAGTGCATTTGTATGTTCTACACAATGAGAACGAGGTTGAGGCGTATGTTGAAATGCACAAGGATGTTCTCCGAGGTTTAAATTCGAATAGAAATGAAAATTGGATAGTACGAGAGCATAATCGAAGTTTTATACCTTTGTTTAAGGATCATATTTATTCAAAGTATTATTCAGATCCCACTTCAATAACAGAAAGGTTGCGATGTTTAGCATATGGTCCAAGTCAGGTTGTGTTTTCTTATAGCGCATACACAATTAATGGATACACGTTTTATACCAAAGAACAAGATGATAAAAGTACTATGCAAAATAGTGGTGTCACCGTGGTAGCTGAAGCAATGCACATTTCAAGTGTGAAGGACTTAAACCCCAAATTTGCAAATCTGTCATATTTTGGGGTTATCGAGCGCATTTGGGTGTTTTATTATGAGAAGTTTCAGGTTCCTATATTTGGTTGCAAGTGGGTTGAAAATAATAATGGCATACGAATGGATAAGTCAGGATTTTTGCAAGTGGGTCTTAATAGGGTGAGGTACAAAGATGAGCCTTTTATTCTAGCCTCTCAAGCTAAACAAGTGTTCTATGTCACTGATCCGACAAGTACGAAATGGTCTATAGTGCTTTTATCTAACAAAGTAATTGATGAAAATATTGGAGATCAAGGTGATATTGATGTTGAGATTGAATCGTTTACTAGAAATGATCAAGATGAGAATATTATAGCAAATGAATCATATATTAGAAATGATCATAATGAGGGTATTTGGATCAATCCAACCGTCCGTGTTGTTAAGAGACGAGTAGAACATATTCCAACCAAGAAAAGAAAGAGACGTTAGTGCAAAAGGTACTATTTCGTGTCTATTATTTAATAAGTTGAACAATTTATTTACACATTTCAATGAAAATAGTCTAATGTTTATTATGTTTTTATTTAAGGTTCTTGTATGACAAATTGATGCGCGGGATTCTATTTCGTGTCTTCCGCACGTATAATACTGGCAACGGGTTAGTTTTTCATTCTAATTTCATTCTAATCTTTGTATCTTTTTCATTCTAATCTTTGATATGATACTTGATAAAACAAGACAACTATATATTCTTATTTGTTTTTATTTTGTTAGAGCAATACAAGTATAGATTGCGGTTATTACGTTTTGAGGTTTATGAGAGAAATCCTTCATTTGGATCAAATAGAGAATCCAATCATGGTATGGATTTATAACTTAGGATTTATTTTAATATTTATCGAATATTTCATATAATTTATTACTTTTAACTAAATCATGTTTGTTATGTTTTATTATGTAGTACTTTGATGAATACAAGTGTGCTTATTACTCGAAAGATAAATTGGAAGAAATCAAGGAGGAATTGTGTGAATACTATTGAGAAAAGAATCATATAAGGTATGAAAGTTGTTGTGTTATTTATATCAAATGGTTTATGTGTTGAATTATAATGGTATATAATGCCTATGTTTGAATAAAAACTTGTTTGTTAAATAAAGGCTCAATGGTTGAAATATAAGGCCTATGTGTTGAAATAAAGGCTTGTTGAATGTCATATAATGCCTATGTGTTTGAAATAAAGACTTGAATTATATAGGTTTATGGTATTATTTCCAAAAATATGTTTTCTAAAAAAGAAAGAATAGGCAGCGCATTTAAATAAAAAACGCTGCCTAAATTCTGATTTTTAAAAAAGTGCCTATAAAAGGCACAATTTACGTGAAGAAAAGACAACGTTTTTCAGAAAAAGCGCTTCCTATAGTTCACAATAGAAAGCGCTTTCCATTAAAAGCACTGCCTTAAAGTGAAATAAAAATACATTAGACAGCGCTTCGAAAGCGTTTTTTCTTGAAAAAGCACTGCCTAAAGATGCCTATAGAAAGCATAAAAGGTCAGAAAAAGCGCTGCTAAAAGCCCACTTTAGACTGTACTTTTCTAGAAAAAGCGCTGCTAAAGACCCACTTTAGAAAGCGCTTTTTCAAAAGAAGCGTTGCTAAAGGCCTATGTAACACCCCCTTTCTATACCCCCAAATAATCAAATAAATCATTTAGGCACGTATTGGAAATTTCATCAGAGTATAATTGTAAACACGGCATAAAAAGGTATGTCACATTATGGTTGAAATTAAAACATACAACACCTGCTCAACAAATGATATGCAACAGTGGGGTAACTCTCAAACAACGAAGGATCTCAGTCCTTATACCCACATCTCAATATATTTAGAATAAAAGCGGAAACATCTAAAATATTGAATAACAACCACATATATACATCAACATATATATACATCATCTAGTATGAATCACAAGCAACATCATGTTTATATACACAAATTCATCAGCAAGATACATATGCAAATGTATCACAAAAGATCAAAACGTCCTAGCTACCCGGTGCTACATATCAGAGCCAACCGACCAAAAAGGAAATGAAGCCACGCTTCACAAAAGACCACCAGATACCTAATCTACAATGCCTCATAGAGCATCATAAAACAGCAGAAGGGTGAGAAATATTATCATAATAACAATGCATGTAATTATATATCTCAACATAAAAATACACATATACCACATATTCTCACCATTCCATCATACCACATAAACATACATATTATGTTTACTATGTCACAATCATCACATCTCACTCAATATACATCGCAAGGCATATATATATAAAACCAAGCATATTCCTCATAATGCTTATCATTCGACATAAACACACATATTCATGTTTATCCATCCATGCACACCTGCACAATTCTACTCATTCCACATCAACATATACATATATATGTTTATTCATCAATGCACAAATACAATGATGACAAATGCAACTCATAGAGACCGACTCACGACTCTATGCAGATGCATGCGGTACCGACTCATCATCTCAAGTTCAATTGAAGAACTTATTGGAATCATCGCTCGTTACTTAATGTAACTCCCCGTCGGGCATACGATGTTCCCCGTCGCTCACACCCCACACGGGCACACGACGTTTATGGATCGCTCACACCCCACACGGGCACACGACCCGATCGCTCACACCCCACATGGGCACACGATCGTCTATAATCATCGCTCACACCCCACATGGGCACACGACGTTATAGCGGATTCCCACTGGAACCAATCCGTCGCTCACACCCCACATGGCCACACGACGTTTATGGATCGCTCACACCCCACATGGGCACACGATCCGATCGCTCACACCTCACATGGGCACACGATCACAAGATGCATATCATGATACTTGACACACAAGAACTCATGACAATCAAATGCATCCTCACACATATATGCAACCATAATCATGCATATATTTCAACTCATGAATTCCATACATTCACAATTCAACCATATGAATTAATCAACATCATCACACTCATGCATTGCAAATCAATTCAAACAATGCATTTCAAACCATAAAGGTCACCACACAACATACATTGAATCTCATATAAACAATGTATATCATCACAAACCACAACAATTGTATAACAACATACACAATTAGCCAAACAATTCAATTTACATCAAGAATTACTCACCATCAACCACAACAATCCATCATCACAACGTCTCATCATATATTCACAATCAACATGCATTATCATTTAACTCAAACAATGCATATATTCACCAAAGAGCCACAAATCACAAAGAATTCCCCAATCAAGGGTTCACTCCACAAGCATATCCACAACACATTCATAACCACACATTCATTTCATCAAAAACAACTATTCACGATTAATCGGTAAAGTCGACCAAAAGTCGGCTAAAAATAATATTTCTTTTCACCAAATGATAGAACATATTTTTAGCTTCAGATCGATATAAAGAACAGCTAAAACGGATAAACGACGCAAAAGTTACGGACTTTTAAAGAAAACATTTTTCGGAAAACTAGCATAGTGCAGTCGATTGCACTCCTGATGCAATCGACTGAACAGTCCCAGACTTGCAATTTTTCGCCCTTTTACACATGTGCAATCGATTTGCATCCTGGTGCAATCGATTGTACCTATTAAAAACCAGAAAAATTAGCTGCTGCCTCTACACAAAACCCTCCGGAAACCCGACCGATTCAATTCCTTTCTTCCGAATAAATACATGGTAATCCTTACCAAATATATATCAACGTTTTAGGACCATAAAACGATAATTCTACGACGTTCGATTTTCACCCGAAATCTCACATTCTCAAAACCCAAAAATGTCAAAACTCACAATATCAATCGATTTCAACCAAACGAGTTTCTATAATCTCGGCCTAACCTCATACGACTAATCTACGCAATTTATTTCGAAATTCATCCGTGAAAACATCGATTTCTATCGATTTCCTACAATTCGACCTAAACGGAAAAATATGGAAAACCAACCAAAACATCCACACAAAACACATACATAATCACACACAAAGTTAGGATAACAATATTTCGCACCCTTACCCGATTATTCGCGATTGAAACGGAGTAATATTTAATTTTCCTCTTTTCCTCTTTTTCTCCTCTTCTTTCTCTTCTATTCTCTTTCTTTCTCTTCTTTTTCTTTTTCTTTCTCTTTCTCTCATTTTCTCTCTCTCTCTTTCTATTTATAAAAATATCTACCCCCCAAAAAGACCAAAATACCCCTACACTCAAATATCTCGCAAACGCTCTCAAAACGCGATAAAACATAATCACGATGAAAAATAATATATTCTCAAATAAAAGTCAAGAATAAAATAATATAATAATAAAAATAATTAAATCGACTAGATTAATTAAATAAGACGAAACCGGGGCGTTACAGCCTACATAAGGCAGCACGTTTGCATAAAACAAAAGCGCTGTCTTTACCTATAGCAGCGCCACCTTAGGTAGCGCTTTTAAGCGCTGTTAAAAGACAAAAAAAATGTTGTCTTTTCCCTTCTATGGCATAGTGTTTGTTCAATTACTTAAAGATAAAAGCATAAGCTCAAAGCATAAAGAATTCTCAACGTCTTCATCAAGCTCCGATGACAGTAAGTCATCATGTAATTTTTAGAAGCAATTTTGATTGTTTTTAAGTAATTAAGAGTGAAGAAATTATAAGTTTTAGAGGAAAAATCAACAAAATATGATAGAAGTAGCAACGATATCAAAAGAATAAAATAAGAATTTAGACGCATTTGAATCCATATTTTCTGCGCATATTACATCATGACATTTGTCCAGTAATTTGACCATATCTTGAGCTTCGTAACTCCTATTGAGGTGATATAAGAGACAAATGAAATCTAAAATAAAAAAATCTAACTACTAGAAAAATTGGGTCTGAATTAAAAGCCATTGTGAGATGATGCATTTTTTATGACATCTTTAAAAGACAAAGTTTTAGTTTTTGCAAGGGTTTGGCTTTTTGAAGAGGATTTTGGCGGCAGGAGCTAATAAATAATGTAGGTTTTAAACGGGGACCATAAAATGGATCTACACAATAAATCCTACAAAGTTGCATCCTACCACAACAATCAAAGGTGGGCCATGGAACACTAAGGTTGGCAGGGTTAAGAAAAAGATTATGACTTGCCCTGTTTTAAAAAGTTGCATCCTACTATAACGCTAAGTTATTAAAAGTGACGATATCTAGTGATTAAAATATACATGATAGTTTTAGTCAAGAAACTATGCATGCTGTGATGATGGTGACAATATGCCTGGCCTGGTAGTTTTAGTCAAAAAACTATTTATGGTATGATGGTGACAATATGCCTGGCCTGGTAGTCTTAGCACAAAAAAAGTATGCATGGTATGATAGTGACAGTATGCCTTCTTCTAAGAAAGTAGTACGTTCATCAAGGGACACACTGTCCACGTGTGCCTTCTTAGCAACATTAATCTTTTTGGTGAACTTTTGCTAAGGACTTTTGTGCTTAAATAGCAATATCAATGCTAATCAAGTTTATACAAAAAAAGTTTGCTAGGAAATTCTGTACGTTAAACCTTAAGTTTGCTAGTTTACAAGAATGGCAGAAGAAGTTGCAAATACAACAGGGTCCGCGTTCATTTCAACAAGGTACCTAAATCACCTCACTACTTAAATTTTTTACTTGTTCTCTTCATTTCTAACAAATATTATCATCACTTTCATGTTTAACATTTCATTTTCTTGTAGCTTCAATGAAGTTCGAAAATTACTTGGCCAATATTTTGGGCTATTGTTTGCAATAATCGGATTTGCGTCAATGAATACAACAAGCAAAGAAAAGTCTCTACTAATTATGGTTCTGGCCTTCATGGTTACACTTTACTACATGACTTTGGTGCTTGTCAAAATGTTGCAGCTTCGTGTTCCATTCATGATCTTGATTAATCTTTTAATTGGAGCTCTTGTTTCACTTATAGCTTTGATGATTATTTCTCCTATAATTGCTTGGATTTATTTGGGCTTGTGGATCTTTTTCATCTTTAGTTTAGTGTGCTATAAATATCGAAAAGAGCTCTATCAAATGATTACAAAAGGGATTAAAAAGTATATTGAAAGTCAATTTGGCAAAGATGATGTTCACAATTTGGAGTTAAATGGAGTTGAGTCACTTCCTGTCTAGAACAAATATAACTTTTTTTAATGGTTAAAATTTATGGATTCCACTAAATTATATGTGAATTTCATATAAGTTTAGTAGAGTCATGTAAATTTTAATTAATTAAAAAAAATGTTAGTAATTTATTTTTTAATTGTAGATGTGTGGCTTGTTTTATAATTTGTATGTCGTGTTTTTATGTTTAGTTTGTTGTTATTAATGAGTTTCTATTTTTTAAGATGTTGTCATAAGATATAAGATATTCATTTGAAAATTGTAATAATGTTGTAATAGCTATTGTGAAATAATCATTTATTAATGTTGTGGAAGTGGTTGTTGTTTGTTTGTGTGTCCGTTTTCAAGTAAACTCGAAAGAATTAATTATTCATTCTTGCGGTCGAACGCATTATGAGGCATTTTACTAGTATACTACTTATGGGTTTATAGAATCTAAAAGGTATGGAAAAAAATAAGCAAGTGTTTCATTATCCATAGGTGAATCAGAATACGTTGTTGAGGGTAGTTGTTGTGCACAAGTTATCTGGATAAAACAACAGTTAATTGATTATATAGTTAATATAAGAATTGTCCCGATAAAATGCGACAACACTAGCACCATACTTTTTATTAAAATCCATTAAATCACTCTCGAACTAAACACATTGAGATTAGTAACCATTTTATTAAAGATCGTGTCGAAAAAGGAGATTGGGTAATTGAGTTTGTGTCCTCATATAATCAACTAGCAGACATTTTTACAAAATATCTTCCTAAAGAAAATTACTTTTTCATAACACCTAAGTTAGGAATTTTAAATCAATCATGCATGACTTAATATACTAAATGTTTTTTCTCCTTCTTCTTCCCTTTCTCAACCTGCCATATTTGTTCTATATTACTTCGTCTCATATTATAAGTAAAAGTTACTTTTTAGATACATTGAATAATTAATGTATCTGGTCTATATATAAGTCAGATACATTAATTATTTAATGTATCTAAAAAGTAACTTTTGTTTATAATATGAGATAGAGGGTGTATGTTGTTTATTATTGTTTACTATTATTATTTTTTCTTCCGTTTTTTATTATATCAAAGGGGAAGAAGTATACTCTCAAAAGGAGTAGAGTATTCTCTCTTTTTGAGAGGGGAAGTTAATTCCGCCAAATATTTTTTCTATATATATTTTTTCTAATTTACCACCTTCTTGTGAGATGTGTTGTCAACATAAAAAAGGGGAAGAATGTGGTTCTATGTGTTATGCAGGAGCATGCAAGTAATATCATCGTTAAATGATTTTAATGATGACAATTGTCAAGGTGTTTATGACAATTGTGAAGGTGTTGATGACAACTAGCAGTATGTTGATGGCCACTGTCTTAATGTTGATAACAACTGTCAAAGTATTGATGACAAATGTGAAGATGACAAAGTTTCTTGATGATGACATACGAACAAATATGATATATCATAAGCCTCCTCAGTAAAAGGATGAAACACAAAGAATTGAAGATAAGGAAATGCAGTTGAAATAAATAAATATTTGAAAAATGAAGAGATAAGGGATGAGAGAAATGCACCAATAGTTTATACAAGTTTTCCCTAACCACTTGGCCTACTCTTATCCCCAAGAATTTCTTCTTGAGAGTTTGCACTATACCCGATATGAGTTTTTCACAGATTATACCCACAAACCTTCTTACAACCAAACAGGAGTTTTACAACGCATATCCTCCAAACCAAACACAAGATTCACCATGACAATATCGGAATGAAACATAGCTTTTACACAAGGCTGAGCTCAAATATCAAACAAAGCTTTTAACATATGATGTCACATACCAAACGATAGCTTTAATACTGAGTTGAGCTCACAAAACAGATGGAGATTTTGACTGGCTAATCTCACAAACCAAAATATTATTGGTTAAATAGTAACAATGATATAAGCTTCAAATACATCATATTTCATTTCAACAAGGTATGCAAATCACTTTAATTCTCATTGGTAGGGGTGTGTGCGAGATCGGGTCAACTAGTTCACGGGTTCAAATACTCAATATTAATAACTGAATAAAACTATGTAATTTTAGCATGGTCAACGGGTCGACAAGTTCAAATTTTCAAATTAAATAACCAAACATAAGCTATGCAAGTTAAGTGAGGTCGACAGGTCTGATCCGCGAGTTTAAAATATTTAATTCAATAATTGAACCAAAATTTTATGGATTATTTCAGGTTGGGCCAGGTTGTCGCTACACTGAAAAATGCACCGATTCGCCACCAAATTTTATTTATTTCGAAGAAAGGGAAAATAACGATAAAACCCCCTAAAGGTGAAGAAAATAGTCTCACAACCAAATCCGGGTTCAGGATTCGGTTATGCAAGGGGAAGGTATTAGCACCCCTCATATCCATCGTACTCGATGGGAATCATCTAGGTCGTCTAAGCGTGAATGAGTGTCATTTATCTAAGGGTTTACTTGCTAAAGGGAAAATGAAGGATTTTTTATTAGGGTGCTCGCCAAGGATTGAGATCCTCGTGCCTACGTATCTCCATTTTGGAATGAAGAATTAGAGCTCTGTAGTTCTGAGTAGAAAATGATTGTTTGTCGGTTGATTTTACCTTTAAAAAGGGTTTTCGGAGAGATGCCCTGAGGTGCAAAAAGAGTTAGATGAGTTGATGTTGTTTTTAGGATTTTTGAAAGGATTGTTCTTGATTAGGGTTGCACTAAAGACTATGGGTAGAGGTGAATATTTCAAACTACCAAGCCAAGCGTCTTGTGTCCAAAATACTCAGAGTGAGGGCTGGAAAACTCCATTTTTACTCCTTCTCCACCACTTAAGACTCGTGGCACGCAATCCTAATAGTATCTTATTGTGTTTTTGAGGTTATTGAGAAAATTTCGCTTGATGTTGGTTCCAGGGTTTTATTAATGAAAATGGCGCTTGGCGTGTGATCAAGGGCTTTAGAAAGTGGTGTAAAGGTAAGGTTGATGGCGATGAACAAGACGATCGACTTACAAGGGTTAATAGAAAAGGTGAAGTCGGTCCTAGTCCCTAAGGATAACTAGCAAAAAACACAATCAAAGAAAAATGAGAAATAAAGAAAGTACACCAAAATGGGGAGAGGGATACATGAAAAATACAAGGGAATTATGCAAGAAATAAAGGGGTCTCGTTGTCAGGTAGCCCAAGAGAAAGTCGTGTGTGTGCAAGGTGTCCTAAGCTAAGACAATGAAATAAAGAAATCCAGTCCAAGTCTCCTTTGCTAGGGTTAAGTTCAAGGTCCAAAGCTCCATGCAAGGGATAGTATCCATAGTCCGGGATTAATGTCTTTTAGAGTTTTAATCATTTTTATCATGTTTTTTTTTTTAACAAGATGAATAATAAATGACAAAGAAGAAAGAAGATGGCATAAAGTAAATGCATGAATGATAAATGAACAATAAAGCAAATGACGGAAAGTAAATGACGAGAAATAAATTATGGAAAAATAAATGGCAAGAAAGTAAAGTTAGATATTAGAAGTTAGTTGTTAGTGGTTTACGATCGAATGATCAATTTCTCAAATCGGGACCAATTTAGCGTTATGTTAAGCAATCGTAAGTGGACTTATGTAGAAGTCACACTTATCTGAGGTCGGTCAATAAAAATCTTTGTGTTAAAACATGTTAGAGAAATGAGACAAGAATTATTCTCCTAAAGCTATGCCACACAAAAAGAAAAAAAGAGAATGACCTCATCTTTAATCAAGAGTTTCAATGATCAATCAAGGGCAACCTATCAATATTTCAAAGTGTCAAGAATGATCTAATGATCATTCATCAACATGTTTGAAATATTGAAGATTCAACATCCTTGAAATCACCACTCCATGATATCTAAGATTTTCATCAACCAAAAATAAATAATAAAAAAATCAATATGTAACCAAAATATCAATGGATAAAAAAAAGATCAAGAATTATTTATCAAAAGATATTAAAGTGAACAATTAAAACAATATTAGAAATAAAAGCAAAAAAACATCTAAGAGGAAAAAAAATAAAAATAAAGAAACAATTCAAAAGAGGGAGTAAGCTGTTGACTGATGGAGGTGTGAATAACACCTGATTGGGCTTGAAAGCCCAATGAATTAGGGATCAAACAAGAACAAAGAGTTTTAAAAAAAGGATAAAAAACCAGCAGCATCAAACCATATGTTTTCCTCTTCTTCTTCCTATTTCGCTTCGCAAAAAATATGCCGCGCCGGCACGCCTCACATCGGCGGCTACGGCGATCAACTTACCCCATCCCTTAAATGATTGGAATCGTTCCTACCTCCTCTGTTCAAACCTCTCAGCGATTTCCTTCGAATCCCACTCTATGATGTAAATCGAAATCAAGCATGGTGAAGCTCAAATTGCGACACGTTTGGAGTTACCTTCAGGTATCAACTTGCGTTCTTCTTCTTCTAAGATTTGTCTGTGTTATGTTGTGGCGATATTGTGAAGAGTTTTTGTTCGAATTATTGTTGCCCGTTCGTTGAATGCTTACGTAGTATTGTTGAAGTTGTTTGCAGAATTGTTGTTGATGTGGTTGTGATTTTGTAGTTATTGTTGAGTTGAATTTGTATGAGCTGTTGTGAATTTGGTTTTGCAGATTTTGGATTGATGAAGGTTTCAGGATTGAGGTTTGAAGAATTAGAGATGAATTGTGGAGTTTGGTGTTTGAAGCTTTGAATTGGAAATTGGAGGAAATTTGTGCATGGGTTTAATGGCTAATGAAAGCTTGCATTTCAATTACAACTTGTGTTTAGGGATGGAAATTTGGCCCATTCCCAGTGGGTACCCACAAAATTATCCACAACAGGTAGGGTAAAAACCTGCAAAAATGGGTACGGGTACGAGCTCGGGTAATTACCCACTTAAATAAGCGGGGATGGGTGCGTGTATGGGCACCTTAGTACCCACCCATTCATATACCCGTACAATATATATTTATATATTTTAATTTATATTATTATATAAAAATAAATGTTTATAAAATTTAATAAAAAACATCAATTGTAAACTATTACATATTAAATATAAGTGATCATTTATTTCATAATTCAACAATAAATTTTTTTTAAAAACTTTTTAATGTTTTTAAAAACTTAAAATATTATGATATTTTATACTTGATATATTCATTTTTATTAGAAGTGTGAGTAACGGGTACGGGTACGGACACTTATATACCCAGAGGATACGGGGACGAGTGCCAATGTTGATACCCAAGTGGGTATGGGCTCGAGTGCGGGGATTTTTTTCCAAATGCGGGTATGGGAACGAGTACTATAGTACCCTACCCAAACCCTGCCCAATACCATCCCTACTTGTGTTCCATTTATAGAGGATTGTGAAGGGTGATTTTTGGAATTTGAATGTTGCAGCCGTGTTTCATGCCTGGCCCGCGTTACATTCTCCTTCATGCTGCGTTTTGCTTGTTATGGCAGCCGTTTTGGACTTGCAATCTTGGTCGTGTATGCTCATAAGCTTTATCCTTCATGAGTTTCTTTATTTTTTCAATTTTATAATGCAAATGGGCTTTTTGTTTGTATTGGGCTTGACTTTTTTGTATGCAAATGCTGACTTTTTTGTAGTGAAATGGACTTTGACAATGTAATTGGTCTCGGACTCTTGGGCAATGTAATGTGAACCTCCACATTTCCTATTTTGAACCATGTTGAAACATAATAATTGAACTTGAATGATAAATGCTTGAAAAACTTGATTGAATTTTCCACTTGAAACCAATTTTAACCATCTTTGAACTCTTCACTTGAAATCACTAATGTCTTGAATCAATTCTTGAGAAATAGAGCTAGACATGAATTAATCTTGAACTTTGAATGGATTAAAGTATTGAATAAAAAATGAATTAATCTTGAACTTATAGCCACTTGAATCATGTTAAACCAAAACTTCATTCTGAAACTTCTTAAGTAATATTATAGACCACATGAACATGCCTTGAAATTAAATAATCATGACCTCAAATATGAGCCTCAGTGCCCTAGACTTGAATATGCACAAAACCCTAATTGGAAATAATCTAGTCCTCGATGGTCTTCAACCATGAAGCACTTGAATTCAACACATATTTACCCTCAAAACAATACATGAACAAGATACCTTGAGAATGAAGCAAACTCATATTGTTTGACCAATATTACGTCAAATTCACTTGAATCTCAACCTTTACTGCACACACACTTGGCTCGATAACCTTGAATGAGCCTTGATTCACCCTTTCAAAACCTGAGCTTAGACAACAAGAAAAATGAAAGCAAAAACACATATTTTTGGATTTTGAATATGGGTTAGTAAACATACACAAACATAAAGGAAAAAGAAAACACAATGGGTGCTTGGTGACCTCACACAAAAGTTAAACCCAAGGAGGTGAAAGTTAGGAGGACATCATGTTTGTGATTTAGATGGAATGCATATGATATGATAGGTGAAATCTTAGGGGTAAAAATTAGGGTATGACACATGTATATCCATAAATAAATGGATTCATGTAATTAATAGGATGATTTGGTTTAAATCGACGAATTTGCAAATTGACCCACATCCATAAACACACTACTTATCATTCACTACTATTAGTTTTAATCTGTTCTCTTAATTTCTCTATCAATTAATAAACTATGCTTCCAAATTAATATTATTATTATTATTATTATTATTATTATTATTATTATTAATATTATTATTATTATTATTATTATTATTATTATTATTATTATTATTATTATTAGTTGCATGTTTAACATTTCATTTTCTTGTATTAAAATTTAAACTTTTGTAACTTGAATAAAGTTGGAAAAATACATTGTCAATTTTTTGGGCTACTATTTGCAATAATTGCATTTACAACAATGAATACAAGAAAGGAAAAATCTCTACTAATCATGAGTTTGGCTTTCATGGTTGCTCTTTATTACATGACTTTAGTATTTGTTATGGAACTATCTGTTTCCAGGTTTAATCCAGAAGTGATCAAAGTTAAGACAATCATACTTATCATGGTTTTGATGATGAAAACTCATCCTTGATAACAAATTTTGAATATGCAACTTGAATGTAACACAAGAAAATATTTCAAGCGCTCAAAGTTGCACATGATAGTTTTTTTTCAAGCTCTTCCTCCAAATAAAGCCGAATAGTTAGGGTTTAATGACCACTATAAATATCCTCTATTGATGGTGTCCGTCTTGAAGATATCTCAAACTTCATTTCTAAGAAGACTCAAGCAATTTCTTATATGATTGATGAATTCAGTAAAGTCTTAAAGCTTCAGAGTGTGAAAGAGAGGAAGTGTGAAAGCTCGTTTAATCGTGTCTAAGTGATCAATGTTTTGTAAAAACACAAGGGCATTTTTGTAAAGTAATATGGATATATCAAACCCTCACTGAAATTATTTTTAAAACCTCAATTTCTCAAAGAAAATAACTCAAAAATGTTTGGATCCTATCTGGATGAATTAGAAACTGTAAGAATGATTAGGACATGTATTTTGGACTGTTCAATCAATTGGAGCATACTTGCAACTGATTTGATAAAGGAAAATTGTCTCCATAATCAATTGTGACAATGTCTTAATTAAGGGTAACGACTCTTAATGAAATCTTTCTAAAATAGACAGTTTTAATTGTTTCTTTAGGTCATCCAATCGATTGGAATAATGACCCAATCAATTGGGCCATTAACTTAGCCAATGGATAGTTTCTGTTCTGGACTGGGCAGGCGCTGTGCCCCCAGAGGGGCAAGGCCCAATCCAATCTAGCCTTTGAACATGCCCAATAGCCAGAAACTAGCCGTTGGGCATGTCCCCTTCACGCGCAAAGTAGTTCACACGACAAACTGCCTCCCCGGATATCACGGAAACAGTTAGTCCAATTCAAAAGGCCACGCGCCCTGCTCTCCATTTGGCAATCCCTCATTGGCGGACCAGACGCTTTGCTCGCAAGGAATCCACCTATAAAAACCCCCTCGCTTGAGAGGGGCAGGTATCAAATATCCAATACTTGAAATATCTTACTTGCTTTTCCCCTTTTTGACCAAACACTTACTATGGCATCGGAGTACCTTGCAGGTACCTCCACCCATTTTTCTCCCTTACAAGCATCATCACCTATCCTACGTGAAGGCCACGACGATCCAGTCTGATCCACATAGATCAGTGGCGCCGTCTGTGGGAAACTAGCTTCCCCGTCTTCTTTCAAGATCCTCTTTTTTACCTCAAAGACCAAAGCTTCATCTTCTAAAGATCATCATGGCCTCCACCAAGAATGATGCCCGCCAGGATTCTACTGCTGCCGTTGTGACTGACAACACCGACCACACCTTCGGCGGGCATGTGCTTCAAGAAACCGACCTACAGGACGGAAAGACTACGTCCCCGACCCCCGAGGAAGTGAAACCTAGGGCACCCGCTGCCGAACGGGTTTTCGAATCCATTCCTGTCCCGCAGAACGCTGATCCAAGTACAGCTGCCCTCATCGCCTCTCTCAATAGATTAAACCTTGTGATCTTCCAGCAAGGAGAGAAGATCAATGCTCTCGAGCAAGTCCTCCAAGAATGGATTGCTTCGGAAAACACCTCAGCCCATCTCCACGTCCCCGGTCTCCCACTCAGAAACAGAGACGCGATAGGTCCAGAAGTCTCTCCCAGGAGAGAAGACGATCCAGATTAGAAGAACCCACATCCGATCTTGCCCGAAGACACCGCAGATCTCCTCCGCGAAAGTCAAGACGCTCCCCGGCGTCCAAGAAGCCCCGACAACCAGATAGGTATGAACGCCGCCATACGCACAGACATTCTCCGCGACGCAGCTGAAGTCGTGGTCGCAGTCGTTCTACCTCCCGCTCTTCAAGCTCAAGCAGCGACGACGACGTCCACGACCCCCTTTCACAGGAGATCATGGACACAAGAATTCCTCGCGGGTTAGAAAAACCCCCTACTCTAGCAACCTATGACGGAACCACCGACCCCGGTGAACACATAGAGAACCTAGAAGCAATGCTCCATTACCACAACGTGACTGGGGCCATAAAGTGCAGATTATTCCCGACCACACTGAGAAAGGGGGCAATGGCTTGGTTTAATCGCCTTCCTCGTGGGTCGATCACATCATGGAGAAACTTGAAGACTAAATTTTCCCGACACTTCACAACTTCTCGACGACATCCCAAGTCGGAGGCCACCTTGGAAGCTATTATACAAGGAAAGGACGAATCCTTACGGGCATACATCAAACGGTTCAACAGAGAAGCCGTGGAGGTCCATACGACAGACCATATGAAGAAGTACCTCCTCAAAAAGGGCCTGAAACCAAAAAATGAGTTTCACAAAGCCGTCGGGATTGAAACTCCTCGAACATTGACAGAACTTCTCCGGAAGACTGAAGCGTATATACAATACGAGGAGAATGAGACAGCCTATCATGCCCGGGACACGAGAGATCGAGACAGCACCCGGGCACCAAAAAAAGACGAGCCGGAGTCATCCCGACAAGGAAAAGAAAGGTGACGAGACGATCGTCCTTGAGAAGGTAAAGGGCCTGCTGGTCGTTTCACGGAATACACCCTGCTTACGGCTCCCCGTGAACGCATTCTCTCCAAATGCATCAATACGGAATTCAAGCAGGGAGGCGTCAGGCTCCCCAAACCAACAACGTTCAAAGGCAACGTCGACAAGAGCAAATATTGCCGATTTCACCGCAGCCACGACCACACTACCGAGGACTGCGTACACCTTAAAGGCGCAATAGAGATTCTCATCAAGGAGGGTCACTTGAAACAATACGTAAATAAAGGTGAGTCCTCCCGACGAGAGGCTTTAGACCCAAAGAAGGAGACAGAATCGTCTCAGTCTAGTCCTCCCCCGCAGGTCGCCATGTCCAGTACGCGACCAAAGGACTTCATCATTCCTGATTACCTCAAAGAGCTTTCCCAGACGTCTGTTCACAGCACTTGGGAAGCTTTCCCTGCAGCCATGGTCATCTTATGCGGGGGGTACAATGAGCTAACAGTAGGATCAGTCAAGAGGAAGTTCGAGCAGCTTATAGATTGCAGTCCTGATCGGTTGTCTACGCTCAAGAAAATCAAGGGACGCTCCCAACCGATCACGTTCTACTGTGAGGAGCTGCCCGGAGGATCTCCGAATTCTCACATTCCTCTGCTCATCAGGGCCAGACTAGCAAACACCGACGTCCGGAGGATCCTAGTCGACCAGGGTAGTTCAGTGGACATTATGTACACGGGCCTGTTCCGCGCCCTAAAGCTAGACCAGAGGAACCTCTCGCAGTATGTGGGATCCGATCTGCAGGGGTTCAACGGAGCCACGGCCATACCTTGGGGATACGTGGAGCTATCGGTCACACTCGGGGAAGAGGAAGCTTCCAGGTCAATCAAGACCCAGTTTTTGGTGATCGATTGTCCGTCGCTGTATCAATGCATTTTGGGTAGGCCTGCACTCGCAGAACTGATCGCTGTTCCTTCAATCGTCCACCTCAAGCTAAAGTATTATACTAAGAAAGGTCACGTCGCAACTTTACATGGGGACATAGAAGCTGCCCGCAGATGCTTCGAGGCAGTCACCAGGGGACAGAACCAGATCGGAGAAGCACTGAAAGTAGCCAAACGGCCACGGGATGAAGATTGTCCAGCCAAAAATAACCAACCGGATAAGAAGCCTGCACTTCCCGTGCACATCATCGACCTTGACAGTAGAATTTCAGAAGACTGCAAGGAAGATCACGGCGAAGTTGTGCCAACAGGGATGACCAGCTCCCCCACTTCAACTCTCATGCGGCCAGTTCCGGACGGGGAATTCGAAGTCATCACCTTCAGCAATAACCCCAACAGAGGGATGAAGATAGGTGCAGGATTGCCCGACGAGGTCAAGCTACAACTGAAGAAATGCCTAGATGACAATGCTAACCTGTTTGCCTGGAGCGCAACAGACATGCCTGGGTTAGACCCCGAGACCGCATGCCATAATTTGACCATTGATCCAGCTGATCGCGTCGTCGCACAACGGAGAAGAAAGCAATTCGATGAGAAGGCACAGGCTGCCGAAAAACTTGTACAAGACCTCTTAGAGGCAAAATTCATATCGGAGGCTAGGTATACAACCTGGTTGTCCAACATTGTACTTGTGAAAAAACATAGTGGAAAATGGCGCATGTGCATTGACTACACCGATCTCAACAGGGCATGCCCAAAAGACGCTTACCCTTTACCGAGCATAGAAAAACTCGTAGATAACTCCATAGGTTTCAAACTCCTGTCCTTCATGGACGCCTATTCGGGATACAATCAGATCCCTATGGCCGAAGAGGACAAGAGGTATACCGCATTCATGACCTCCTCGGGGAACTATTACTACAACGTAATGCCCTTTGGTCTAAAAAACGTTGGGGCCACGCACCAGCACATGATGAACAAAGTCTTCCGATCAGAGATCGGGGACATGCTCGAAGTATACATGGACGACATGTTCGTAAAATACCAAGAGGAATCCGATCAAATGACTCACCTACAAAAGGTCTTCGACCAGACCAGGAAATGTAAAATGTGCTTTAACCCAGAAAAGTGCACCTTCGGTGTGCGAGCAGGGAAGTTCCTCGGATTCTATCTCACCAAAAGGGGAATAGAAGCAAACCTAGATAAGTTCCGAGCCCTCGCGGAGTTCCCCACGCCCAGGTCAAAGAAGTCCATCCAATCCCTAAATGGGATGCTCGCCTCCATTTCTCGATTCGTGGCCAAATCCGCTCAGCATGCCCCGCCCTTCTTTAAACTGCTCAGGAAAGAGACCAGCTTTGAATGGATAGAAGAATGCGAGCAAGCCCTGGCCCACCTTAAGCGGGCTTTGTCCGAGCCACCTGTGCTTTCCCGACCAGAATGCGGGGAAACCTTATGCTTGTATCTCTCTATCGCAAGCGAAGCCATTAGCGCTGTCCTCGTCCGCGAAACACCAGATGGGCAGAAGCCCATCTATTTCACCAGCAAGGCCCTACAAGGGCCAGAAGTCAGGTACGTGCAGATAGAGAAAGTCTCCCTTGCTCTCATCACCGCCGCGAGGAGGCTTAGACACTACTTCCTTGCCCATACTATAGTTGTTCGCACGGACCAGCCCATCAGTCAATTGCTATGCCGACCAGATATGGCGGGCATGATGCTTAAATGGTCCCTGGAGTTATCAAAATTTGACATTCAATATGAGGGTAGAAAGGCCCTCAAGGCGCAAGCGCTGACCGACTTCGTGGCAGAAATGACCCCGCTGCCGTCCCTGTCATGTGGAGCACATAGATGGACCGTGTATGTAGATGGGGCATCCAGCCCCTCAGGGAGCGGGGCAGGTATCATCCTCGAAAATGAGGAAGGGATCTTGATAGAAGTAACGCTGGTCCTGTCCTTCCTTACATCCAACAACCAAGCTGAATACGAAGCCTTCCTCGCAGGACTACGCCTGGCCAAGGACGTGGGTGCCAAGGAAATAAAAATCTACACTGATTCCCAGCTCGTAGCGTCACAAGTACGGGGAGAGTTTCAAGCGAAGAACGATCAGCTAGCCGAATACCTGGTGCTAGTAAAGGAAAGAATCACAAAGTTCGATGCATGGAAAGTCTAGCACATCCCCCGCGAACGAAACTCACGAGCAGACATCCTGTCCAAACTAGCTAGCACCGGCAGAAAAGGCGTAAATAAGTCCGCCATACAAGAAGTGCTGGCTCGGACTAGTATTGAGAAACCTTCCGAGTTGCTCGACGTCAACATCGTCGGGGACACCCATGGCTGGATGACCCCCGTATACGACTATCTCACCAAAGGGGAGCTGCCCGAGGACAGTAAAGAAGCTAGCATAACTAAACAACGAGCCTGTTCGTATGTGCTGGTTGAAGGCAAACTCTATCGAAGAGGATTCTCCATCCCCCTCTCGAAATGCGTCGAGGAGAGTAAGGTCCCCGGGATTTTACAAGAAATCCACGAGGGCATCAACGCGCAATACTTGGGGGGAAGATCCCTGGCATGAAAAGTCTTGTGAGCAGGATATTACTGGCCAACCATGCAGCACGATGCCACGGAACACGTCCAAAAGTGCGACCGATGTCAGCGTCACGGGAACATGCACTTGGCACCCCCAAATGAGTTAAAAACTCTATCCTCGCCATGGCCCTTCGCTTGGCGGGGAATGGACATACACGGACACTTCACAATGGGGTCGTATCAAAACAAATTTATAATCGTGGTCGTCAACTACTTTACGAAGTGGATCGAAGCCGAAGCCATCGCCAAGATCACAACCTTCAACATACTTCGTTTCTATAAAAGAAACGTCCTCACAAGGTTCGGGGTGCCCCAGGCCCTTGTAACCTACAACGGAACCCAGTTCACGGACTGAAAGTTTCAAGACTTCGTCACCAAATTAGGCACGAAGCAGCACTTTACTTCCGTCGAGCATCCTCAGACCAACGGCCCAGCAGAAGTGGAGAACAGGGTGATCCCGCGTGGTCTGAAATGATGGCTGGGCGAATCCAAGAAGAGATGGGTCGAGGAGCTACATAGCGTGCTCTGGGCTTACATGACAACACCGCAGTCCACCACCGGGGAAACCCCTTTTCGACTAGCCTACAAAACTGAGGCGGTGATACCGGAGGAAATTAAAGAGCCCTCCAGACGAACAGAAGCTCCCCTCGACAAGGAGATAAATGACGAAGCCTTAAGAAAAGAGCTCGACCTGGTTGAAGAAATACGATTAGGAGAAGCTCTCCGCGAGGCATCGCTGAAACAACAAATAACCTTGTGCCACAATGCTAAGGTCATAAAGCGCGACTTCCCCATTGGTTGCCTGGTCCTGCATAGAAACCAGAAAGATTCACGCGAGGGGAAGCTGGCCGCAAACTGGGAAGGACCCTACAGGGTCAAGTCCAAAACGGGCTCCAGAGCCTACTACTTAGAAGCTCTGGACGGAGAACCATTTGCTCGACCATGGAATGCTGAAAAGCTCAAACAATACTACAGTTAAGCCCAACCATAAGGTTGAACTAACTGCCGACGAGATCTCCCCGAACGGGGAGACGGCGCGGCCACAGGATCATGCCCTGGTGAAACATGACCCTCCTTTACAACACCGGCCAGCATCTGCTCATGGGGCGAGCAGACCCTGCGCCCAACGGGGACACCTCAATCGAGCTCCGCTATTGCTTCACCAAGAAGGCAGGACACCCAGCTCGCGATGGGAACAGTTCAAGCCTATGGGATTAGTACCTGAACCGAGATCCTAGTCTCATCCCCGACAAAACTCCTTTGCCCTCCCCAACAAGTTCCAAACTGTCGGGCATAATAAAAACAAATCGAGCAAACATCCATTCAAACAAGCATGCATAAATAAATACGACAAGAATATATAAAACAAAAAGTTAATAACATTGACTACAAAGCCAGAATAAGTCAGGTATACATTAGAGGGGATGTGCCCGACAAATATTACATCAAAAAGGCATGCAGGCACACAAAAGGCATATACATTAAAAAAAATGTCTTAGTCAAACTAAACGAACTCACTGACACCCTCCGGGGGGACCACCTCGCCATTGACGACCACGTTGAGTAGACCCATTCCCTCAGTCAGCAGCTGGACGTCAGAATTGAGAGCCTTCACCTGCTCCAAAGCAGCATTAAAGCCAAACTCAGCTGCCCATAGGTTGTCCTCCCCGAGGACACAGATCCTCTCAATTAGGTCCTTCCTCGTCTTCAAGGCCCTCTCGTCATAGGTCTCGTCCTCACCCGCTGCCGACGACCCCTCCAGCTCCGCAATCCTCGCCTTCAAGCGGGCATTCTCGTTAGTAACATTCTTCACCTCCTCCTTCATTTGGGTCACCTCCTTTTGAAGCAGTATATTAGCCTCCTGGTGACCCTGTAGCTTCTTCAGCTCATTATATATCCCCATGTTCTCGCACTCCAAGTCATTGATTCTAGTCTTGGCTTCTTTGAGGTCGGAGCGATAAGCCACCTCTGCATCTCCAAGGGCCAGAGCCATTTCCAATATCCTGATCATCCCAACGACATCCCGGCAGAGGAGCTTCCTCTGCACCTGTGGATCGGCGGACAGAATTGCCGAGACATCTAGATTCGGGACGACGATGGAGATCTCCTCGTCAAACATCTTCCCTTGTTGATAGCATGCGGGCAGTACGAACTTCCCTCCAGGAGAGCCACCTGGGCAACCCACAGGAGAGGCCCTAATATCATCCCGTTTCCTCTTGTGGGATGAGTCAGGAGTTGGCGGTACAGAGTTCATCCCCGGGGTAGGACCAACGCCAGACACAAACTTATCTATCGTCGCTTGCTGCCTGGCCGCTCCGGCTTTGGGCACCGAAGGCACCTTCTTATGGACCTTCGCTGCCTGCGACTTCATTAAACGCTCCCTCATGTCATCCATTTTCTCTGCGAACACAAAAAGACAAAAGTTAGCAGGCAAAAAAAGCTTAACAGGTGCAGACACAAGAACAAGTTATACCAAGAAGCTGGAAGGCCACGTCGTCGTTTTCGCACTCGAGGAGGGCCTTAACGTTAATATAGCGGCCGGCTCTTACTGGTATCCCATCATCCCCGATCAGTTCTTTACCATCCCTATCCACCACGAAGGCCGGCGTAAAGCTCTCTACGTAGGCATGAAGCACACGATAGGATTCCTTGTCGGCCTCGCAGAGTTGATCGTGCTTTACCAGGAACTGATCAGTCCTGTATTTGAAATGGGCGAACACCCACTCCAAAGGCAACTTAGACACATGCTTTCTAACCTGCCGACCATCGACAGTCACCGTTTCAATCGTCGAGATAGACCTCTTGGCCACCTCAGAAATAGGCTTCACGACTAGGAATTTATCCTTAAAATGACGAACAGACTTAGAGTACGGCCAGAAGAGCCTGCTCTACTGTTTGAATGACACCCAGCTTTGCTTCGTGCCTGTAGTACTTCGCTGGAGCTAAAAGATGCAGAAGAAAAGATCCACCGTCGCCCCGATACGGAGAAAGCGACACACCAGCTCGAAGGCACGTATGAAGACCAACGCGTTTGGATGAAGCTGGGCCGGGCACAATTCAAGGTGATGAAAAAGGGCCTCCTGGAAGTCGGTGAAAGGCAGCCGAAACCTAGCCTCCACAACGGCAAACTCATACATGGGGAACCGTATCCCCGGGTAGATCGAACAGATCCTGTCATTTTCGGTCGAACAAAAGGCCCTCCATTGCGCGGCGCATCCTCGGCCCGACCCTCCAGATATGGGAACTCACGAACCTCCTCCTTGGTAAACGTTGACTTGGCCGACAGCGGCTCATGCGCAATCCATTGAAGCTCCCCCTCGGGACCTGAACATTGGCATACTCGATGGCCTGCTCCGCTTCCTCTTGCGTGGCCTGGTAGTCGGGCACGACTTCATAGCGAGGATCAGCCATTTTCATCTAAAAAGCAGAGGAAGAAAAGTGAATTCGACGACTAAGTTCAAATCCACCCTTCCACCACTAGTCAAGTGAAAGGGCGAGGAAGAAGTCGAGGACAACCCCGAGTCCATTTTGACCGCGAACTAATACGACGACGACGTCGCCCCCCAGGGTCGGGGACGAATCTCTACGACTTAACTACGTTGCGTGAGCTCAAAATAAGGCAAGCTCATCGCGAAAAGCCAGAACTTTATGTCGAACAGGCCTAGTGCCCGACTACAAACCTAAAACTAATCCTAACCAAAACAAAGGAGAATCTACGCAAAAACACAACGTCCATTCCATGTTCATCACATTCTTCATGAGAATCCCAGAAATTCATGTGTTCATCAAAGAACACATGAATCTTCAACTGGAAAATTCATGAAGAGCGCAGAAAATGAAGAACACTTAAAAAAAATGCAGAAAAGATGAACAACTTAATTGAATATGAAGTTGGAGGTGAAGGTGTGAACGAAGACGATGAAGATCTACGGCGGCTCCGGCGAGAGGACAAAGTGCAGAGCAAAAAAGAGAGGAGAGGAAATTTGGGAAAAGTTAACAAATGAGTCCCTCCTCCCTCCTTTTATAAGCATTTGCTCATGGAGAATCCAAAGGTCATCATTGCCTAGGCGACTCTAGGTCTGACAAAGGGGCTGCATGTTTAACACGTGTTAAACGGTTCATGCGTCTGACATTCCCAAGCACAAACGTTATAGGCACCCGACTTTTGATATTCTGCGAACAAGTCCCCTCACCAACTCACACACCAAGGATCCCTGACACAGAAATGCCACTGCAACGGTCACTTCCACAAGAGCGTGATCGACAAAAAATACATCTTCAAAATATGTCCCCCGGGCAACCACATCTGCTCGCATAGATGAGAAAAAGATTCTCCCCCAAAAGATGACTGTTTACACGGCTACCTTAAGCCCTCACTCTCCTCCAGAGCAAGGGCTTGGGGGGCTTCTGTTCTGGACTGGGCAAGAGCTGTGCCCCCAGAAGGGAAAGTCCCAATCCAATCCAGCCTTTAAACAGGCCCAATAGCTAGAAACTAGCCGTTAGGCAGAAACTAACCGTTGGGCAGAAACTTGCCGTTGGGCATGTCCCCTTCACGCACAAAGTAGTTCACACGACCAACTGCCTCCCCGGATATCACAGAAATAGTTAGTCCAAGTCAAAAGGCCACGCGCCCATCTCTCCATTTGGCAATCCCTCATTGGCGGACCAGGCGCTTTGCTCACAAGAAATCCACCTATAAAACCCCCTCGCTTGAGAGGGGCAGGTATCAAATATCCAATACCTGAAATCTCTTACTTGCTTTTCCCCTTTTTGACCAAACACTTACTTTGGCATCGGAGTACCTTGCAGGTACTTCCACCCCTTTTTCTCCCTTACAAGCATCATCACCTGTCCTACGTGAAGGCCACGACGATCTAGTCTGATCCGCACAGATCAGTTTCCTTTTTTGTACCAGCCTTTGGCATATAATTAAAGGCCTCTCCCTTAAATTTTTCACATCTAAAAACGCGAACTATCTCACCCTCCTCACATACTCATGTCATACCCCAAATCTTGACCCCCCAAGGATTTTCATCATTAGGCAAATCATCATCACAATAAGGATACATCTACCCTACATCATCAATCTTCTCAAAAGTCTCAGAGCACTCAGACAAAGGATCAATTAAGAATTGACATGATTTTCAACTTTTCTAGTCTCTCAAACATCCACAAGGGATAAAGAGATATCCCATATCAAGAATTAAGCACAAGAGTACAACATCTCAGGCTAATGAAGCCTCAGGATCGCCAGTGTCACTAAATTAGGGTTTTCGTCGACCAAGGCCTCCAGATGAAAATTTTCACCTGGGCATGAGCCAATACTTCAATTAATGGTCCAACAAGCTCAAAGGAACCTCAAGAGTCCATCCACAATGGCCAAATCACCTTGAGTATTCATCTACCAAAAATCAGGAATTAGGGTTTTGACTTAAATCAACCCTTGAGCTAACCTGTGAAACAAGACATGACTTGAAGCTTCAAGATGAACTTCAAGGACCTTAAATACATCTCATTGACATGTCTACAACCTTTGATTGACTCAAGAAGATCAATTCATAAGCCACCGGAACTCAAAATCATCTGATCACAAATTAGGGTCCAAGACATCCCTAAACATCCCTAGAGGCCATCCATGAAGTTTGATTAAGCCCAAGGATTGATTTCACAGAGGAATCACAAAGACAAAATTCATCTGCTGAAAAAGTCAACTGTACAAAAGTCAAAGTTTGACTTTTTGAAATTTTGGTCAACCAAGGTTCCATTAACCCTAAAATCATGTTAATATGTGATTTGAATCATCATTTATCAAGAAAAATCAAGAAAAGTGGGATAACTTGTAAAAGGGGTAACCATACAAAACTTAGAAAATTTTCTAAGTTATGAAAAAGTGACAAGGGTACCAACTTCCAAGGATCATAACTTGATATCCAAGAAACCATTTTGGGTGATCCAAAGATGGACTTGTAGGTCTTGCTACATTCTACAAAAGCTTCAACTACAAGAAACTCCAATTCCTCATGGATTTTAAGTTATGGAGTGATCAAAATGACAAAAACTTGGATTTCACACTTTTTCCAACACTTAATGAAATTTTCACTAAGTCCAAAATATGCCTAAGTTTTTCCAAAATGTAGAGGCAGTTTTTAACCAAATGAAAGATGTTTCAAAACCAAAGTTGGACATCACATTGAAGTAGGATATGTAAGCTTTTCAAAATGACCAAGAACTTCATCAAATTCCATTTGAGCTAGGAATTATGACATCTGCAACATGCCTTGTTGCAAACTGTCTTGGCAAGGCAGATTAGTGCATTAGGGCTCGAATTGCTCAATTTGTGCAATTCCAAGCATGTTTATCTATCTGCACACCTCAAGGGGGAACAATCAAGGGACAAAGACTGATCACCAAGCCTCACAAGTCCATGGAGCTAGGTTTAGGCATGACACACCTAAAGTTCAAAGATGCTTCAAATGGTCAATTTTGTTTCCAAGCATTTAACTGATACATAGAGGTGGCATTCATCAAGACAATGCTATCCAAGTTCAGTCAAGCCATATCCCTGCAGCAAAGGACCATAGGCCTGCTCTATTGACTCAAGTCAATGTTCAAAGGAGACTTGGATTCCTATTGAACAACATTTTCCAAACTTCTGCAGCAGCCTTCATTCACTATTGATGCCAAAACAAACTTTCTCCACTATAAATAGGTATCATTTTTATCAGTTTGACTCCAAAATCACTTGCCTTTCTCAAAATCACTCTTTCACTCCAAAAATGCCTTCATTTGTAAGTCACATTCGAATTTTTTAGTAGAGAGTAATTCTATCCAAACCAATGGTTCTAACACTTCACATATATCATATGTAAGCTGATCAAACACTAAAATAACATCTGGAACATCAGAATCACAAAGTGCTACCCCGTCTGCTCAAATTTTCACAAAAGTTGCAGTTGAGATGCCATAATTAGTTCCAGTCCATTTCAAATTATTCCAAGTGTTCAAAAACACTCCATATGGTGTACGGAAGCTGTTCAGATCATCACAACTCACCTGTAACACCTCCAACTCAAAAATCACATTTCTCTTGTTGCCACGACCTTCAAGTAAGCCTAAACTTGGTCATCTCTTGATTTATGCATATTTCCTCGCACAATACTTTTTCCAAATGTTCATAATCATGCATAGAATGTTTCCCCTCCATTAATTGCTTTGTTTAAATCGTGTATGGAATTTCTGAGTCTTCATTAAAAAATTAGGGTTCTTGAGGTTTCTCTTTGATTTCTTATTCCATACTTAAAATAAATGAAATTAAAGACCATAGACATGATCGTGAGTTGAAAACGAGTAGATTGATATGTGGATTGCATAGTTTCATAAAGTATTCAGTGAGATTGGATAGAAAATGCAAATCTGGGCAAAACAGAGTGCACGCGTGTTCTTCCTCTTGTTTTTGGCGCCTTTTTCAAATTTTTGAATATTTGAATTTTGTGATTTTATTTAATTTATTCAAAAATTAATTTCTCTCTGATTTTTAATGATTTTGAATTGATTCTTTTTTTTTAATAATTCACAAAAATGTTAAAATTATTTATTTTATAAAAATTTCCCAAAATTATTATTTATTTCATATATTTGATATTTTTTCAAAGAATTAATATTTTATTTGTTTTAAACATTTTAAAATATTTTTCTTTCTTGATTTTTCACATTTAAATGTTTTTTAATCATGCCTTGGATAAAAACATGATTTTTCAAACATTGATCCAAGGTCATAACTCATTTTTGACAATTTTTGATCATTTTATAAATTTTTAATCAAAATTAATTACCCCTTTTTTAAACAAATTTAGGGTTTTGATTATTTTCACCCTAATCAATCTTTTCAAAACACTTTGGGCCTCTAATAGAGTGTAAGTCCCAACCCTTTTTGTACATAAATCAATTTTGGGCCTCACTTACTGTATAAGTCCCTCTGTACATTTTCAAAACAACGACGTGATTGTCGCCTTTTTGACAAAAATCATCTGGGCATACCCTTGTGTTATAAGTCCCATACTTCTTTTAAAATAAACTTTGGGCCTCTAATAGAGTGTAAGACCCAATCTCTTTTTTACCAAAACATTTTTGGGCCTCAATGTATTGTATAAGTCCCGATACGTCAAAAATCTCGGCGCGATCGTCGCCTTTTCAATAAAATAATCTGGGCCTCTCCTTGAGTTGTAAGTCCCATCTTTTCTTTTAAAACAACACTTTGGGCCTCTAATAGAGTATAAGACCCAACCCCCTTGTACAAAAATAATTTGGGCCTCAGTATTGTATAAGTCCCTCTGTACAGTTTTTAAAACCCTAATGCGATCGTCGCGTTTTTAATCAAATAACCTGGGCCATTCCTTGAGCTGTAAGACCCGCATCTCTATACAAAAATGATCCTTGGGCTCTCTTGTTGTATAAGACCCAACCCCCTTTGTAAATACTCTGTCAATAATACAGTCTGTATTTAAATCATCAGGGCATCTCTTGTTGAATAAGCCCCAACTCTTTACTGCTTTAAAATAACTGTTATTATATTTATTTTAATGTCTGTAACTAACATTAAACAACATGGAAGCTTGCTCACCTGTAAGTTTTCATCTGCTTTCATTTACTGCTTTATATATATATATATATATATATATATATATATATATATATATATATATATATATATGGTATTGTGGGAAGCGGCGCATGGTTAGTCTTCTTTCATCTTTTAAATACCAGTCATATATATATATATATATATTGTATTGTGGGAAGCTGCGCACGGTTAGTCTTCTTTCATATCCTTTTAAACACTTGTCATATATCAACTGTATATATACTTGTATATCTGTTAGGGTTTTCCCTGGCAACTACGTCTAGAACTAGGTAAAGCCAGTTGGTCGCTCTTTCATAACAGTAAACCTAGATCCCACATAGGATTTCCAGATACAGTCTTCCCTTCTCTTGGGGTTAAACAATATGGAACAAAGAGAAAGGCAGTATTCTCGGTGAACCTTTTCTCAGACTGTCACTATTAGAAATTGTCAAAGAAATTCAATTCCCAAGAGATGAATTATTCCCGGTGAAACATCTCTTGAATTTCTTCAAACTCTAGAACTGTTCACACAAGAAAGGAATTATTCCTGGTGAAACCTTTCTTGAACATTCTTAAGTTTGGGCCCACAGGCTTCTTAAAAGCATTCCCCAGCCTCCTCTCGGGCTTTATACAAGGACCCTCAGGCTTCTTAAAAGTTCTCAGCCTCCTCTTGGGCTTAGTACAAGGACCCAGAGACCTCTACAGGTATAGGAACAGAACCTAGTCATCATTTTCTAGAGATGTCTTTATAAGTCAAGTGTCAGACCAGTTAATGGGTTGACCTTCATCCCTTAACATACCAGCCTTCTCTTGGGAATAATACAATGATTCCCTCACCATCTGAGAACCAATTTCTCAAAACCAGTAGACTTGGACAGTCTCAATACCCTTTGGATTTCCTATTTCCTTAAAGAGCAGGAAATATCCCTGATCCTCTGATCAATCCCAAAACAGAATTTAAACCTTTAATTCTTTCACATTCAAGTTCTCTAATACCTCAACTTTTCTGTAATCCCCAACAAGAGTTAAATTACCATCATACTGGACCTGTCTCTAAACTAAAACAGTCATCAGCAGAGTTAGCCTCCTGTTAGGCTTTGTATAACGATTATTCCTCAGCAGAGTTAGCCTCATCTTAGGCTTTGTATAATGATAACCTTCAATAGAGTTAGCCTTAATCTTGGGCTTTGTATAAGACATATAGTCTCTAGCTGAGTCAGTCTTTTTAGCCTCTTTTTAGGCTTTGTATAATGATACTCTCTTGTTGAGTCTAAACTGTCTTTTAGCCTCCATCTTGGGCTTTGTACAAGATATAAAATAAATACTCTCTTGTTAAGTCATCAGTCTTTTAGCCTCCACATCTTAGGCTTTGTACAAGATACAAAATAGCACTCTCTAGTTGAGTCAGTCAATTTTAGCCTCCTCTTAGGCTTTGTATAATGATACTCTCTTGTTGAGTCTAAACTGTCTTTTAGCCTCAATCTTGGGCTTTGTACAAGACAGATAAAAAATTTTCCCCACTGAGTCAAACACTCTCTTGTTGAGTATAAACAGTATTTTAGCCTCCATCTTGGGCTTTGTACAAGATACAAAAAACTCTCTTGTTGAGTTAATCTCTTTTAGCCTTCATCTTGGGCTTTGTACAAGATACAAAATAGCACTCTCTTGTTGAGTCAGTCAATTTTAGCCTCCTCTTAGGCTTTGTATAATGATACTCTCTTGTTGAGTTAACAGTCTTTTAGCCTCAATCTTGGGCTTTGTACAAGATACAAATACTCTCTTGTTGAGTTAACTGTCTTTTTAGCCTCCTCTTAGGCTTTGTATAATGATACTCTCTTGTTCAGTCTAAACTGTTTTTTAGCCTCCATCTTGGGTTTGTACAAGATACCAAATAAAACTCTCTCTTGTTGAGTCAAATCTTTTTAGCCTCTTCTTAGGCTTTGTATAATGATTCCCCTAGCAGAGACAACCTCCTCTTAGGCTTTGTATAATGATTTTCCCCAGTGGAATCCAGTCAACCTCTTAGCTTAAACCTTGGGCTTCAATCAAGGCACACAGGAATCAATAAAACCTCAGTTGAGACAAGGAACTCTCTCTGTAGGAAGACTTTATCTCTGTACGTCTCAGAAAAAAATTAAAACCATAAAAACCAACTTCTAGATAATTGTTATAAGAGGCACACTTGTTGATTAAATCCAAGCTGTATGTTCTTCTTTTATCCTGGCAAACCTCTCATCTAATTGTTGTAAGTGGCAAGCCTCTGGATTATTTACATCCAAGCCAATGTCCTTCTTTTAGCATGAAATGTCCATTAAGGAAAAATAGCATTGCTATACACTGAGCTAAAGTTTATTCCTTCATGACCCCCCTCTTTCAAAGGAACTTATGGCATTGTTGGATTCAGTGCTTTCCAGTTAAAGTAAATCCCTTTGTAAACCTACCACTCTCTGTGATGGATAGTAGATATTTCTCCCTTTAGAGATGACAAATTCTCTCTCAGTCAAAACTTTTAGCTTCACATCTTGGGCTTTGAACAAGATACAAAAAACCTTTTTAGCTTCACATCTTGGGCTTTGAACAAGATACAAACAACCAACCTTTAGCTTAAATCTTGGGGTTTGAACAAGACACCCAACATCTGTTTCTCCCTTAGAATAGGTGAAACTACGATTGCTTTGATTTCCCTATACTCCATAATAAGATTGCAATAATCTTAGCGGCACACTAAACAAAAAACCTTAGGTCCCTGACCTTACCAAAAACATCAGAAAACCCGAAAACAACAAAAACAACTTTCTCTCACATCTCTTAAAACAACAGACATTTTCCCATTTAACAGATAAACACGAATCAATACCGAGTATTTAAGCAATGATCCTAAAACTATAACCTGTGGATAACCACATACAGGATGGGTAATTGACAACTATCCATTGTGTAATCTGTCCCCGGACTCCCCAATCTCTTCACCGCAATTTGTTCAGAACAACATTTGCAAAGCAAGGTTAGTTTGAGATAGATTCCCTTTCCCTTCAAGCTTCTTCGGGATAAATAAGAACTCAAAAAGTAGCAACCCAAAATCCCCATCTGTCAAAGTGGCAGATTATGGTCGGTCACAAAAACCGCGCTACAGAGAAATGGCGACTCTGCTGGGGAGTCATTGTTTAATCTGTTCTACCTGGGATATCATCATCCCCATTTTCCACAGAAAATGGTGACCCTGTCGGGGAACCATTGACTGTATATGATATAGAACTAGCTTTCTAAGAGGTCTAGGATGTTAGTTTTAGGATCAAATACTATATATATCGCTTTCCTACTTGATATCCGTGTTTATTTTTCTGCTAATGGGACTGCGAGTGATGTCGCATCTGGAAAGAGAGAAAAACCATAAGATAAGTGATGGCATAGACGGGGGAAGGCTTACCGGGAGTGAATCCTGGTAAAATGAACCTGGTAGACCATCATCCGGTGGAGATACCCGTGTGGTTACGAAGTGATGCGCGTATAATTTTGTCACAAAAGCATGGAAATCCCAGTGTGGTATCAAAGAAGTTGGGTCTTAGCCTTTTTTAAACATTAAAAGTAGTGCGGTGACTATTGGAAATAGTTGATAAGCGATACTACGCTCAAAAGAAATTCTTTCTTAGTGAATTTTTCAGCATGTTCGGGTGATTCCACTTGCTGTTAATTTCTAGGAAAGGATCATTGAGAATTGTGGAGGTTTCCACAAAACCCTTTAGTACAAACAAACCATTTTGGGGATGGGTAGATCCATGACTCCATGCTCGTGACGCTGAACCTTTGAACCCATGTTTTTTTTATGTTTTTGTGTGCTGCATTCATGCATTCATCTAAAAAACTTAAAACTGAAAAAAAAATCATTTCTCTTCTATCCCCTCTGTTTGTTTTTCAAAAATAAACTTAACAGTAATTGCAAATGTCAGAGTTGCATTATGGATTTCGGTAGAAGGAAAACGCACAAGTACACCTTCAAGGATCCAAAACTATATGACTTAAGGAAACTAGCAAGGATGATTACAAATCCAGAGGATTTCAGAGCAAAGCACGGAGGACTGTTGGCTCTTTTGAAGGTCAACGTAGTTGAAGGAATCATGTCTACACTCGTTCAGTTCTACGACCTGGTGTATTATTGCTTCACCTTTCTAGATTATCAGCTAGAACCAATACTAGAAGAATATTCCCATCTGATTGACTTGCCTATTACTGATCGAGCTCCATTTTCTGGACTGGAAGAAATTCCAAAGGATCTAATCATTGCAAGTGCAATCTCCATGGAAGAATCAGAGATTAAGGCTCATATGACCACCAAGGGAGGAATTCAGGGTTTACCAGCTAAATTCATGACAGAGAAAGCTCTATACTTTGCCAGTATATGAAACATTATTGCTTTCGAGGATATCTTTGTTTTGCTCACTCATGGACTATTCCTCTTTCCGAACTTCGACCACTTCGTCGATATGAACGCCCTTAAGATTTTCTTGATTAGGAATCCCGTTCCAACATTGCTCGCAGATGCTTATCATTCTGTACATTTAGGGAACTTATACAAGGTAGGAATGATAACATGTTGTGTACCCTTACTCTACAAGTGGTTCATCTCTCACTTACCCAAGTCAGCTGCATTTTGGGATCTCAAAAACAACCTGAGATGGTCGCAGAAGATTATGTCTCTTACTCACTCTGACGTAGATTGGTGCAACATGATCTTTGAGGGGATAAACATCATCGATCATTGTGGAAATTTTCCCAATGCCCCTCATTGGTGTCAAAGGACGAATTAACTATCATCCAGTCTTGGTTCGTCGTCAACTTGGATACCCGATGAGACATGTCCCGCATAATGTTCATCTGGAAGGTCTTTTCATCAAGGAAGGAGAAAATGACAGAGCACTGAAGAAAGAAATAATGCATGTTTGGCAACACATTCACTGGAATGGAAAAGAATCTTTGGGAAGACCAAACTATTATGTTACAGAATCATATCTCCAGTGGGTACAGGCTAGGGCCCTCAAGTTAAGGATGCCTTACCCTCGCCAAGAAGTTCTTCCGTTTAAGGAGTCTTTCCTTTATTTCATGTCTAACACGGAAAATCTCCAAATCATTCTCAGCAAAGTCCAACGAGAAAAGAACGCTTGGAAGAACAAGTACCAGATCCTCAATTTGGAATGTACCAAGATTCAAGAACTACTAAAGGAAAAGGATTCCCTGATTGAGATACTAGAGCAACATGCTGTGGAGAATCAGGAGGAACAAAGAAGCTTCACTTGGCAAAGAATCAGTGATCCGACAATGGCCGAAGAGGCCCGATCAAAGAAAAGAAAAGTTCAGGAACCAGCATCTGAGCTCTCCTCAGAGAGAGCTCAGGATCTTCAGATCTAGTTTTCCTTCTAGCACTTTGTAAAATATTGTACTTTTCTTTGTAACGTATCGCAACTTTTCCTTTTCAATAAAAAAGGGGTCTCCCCTCTCTGTGTGATATTTGCAATTAGTTTGTTCAGTTTTCTTCTAAAAAACAAATATAACAATAAATATATCTGCATTATTATTCATCATTCTAACATAACGCATTCTCCTTTCTCTCGAGTCTCACGTGTACGTCTCGATTCTAGTTTCAAACTGTCTCATTCGTACAACACTCGGGCTAATCGGCAAAAGAAAATGGACGAACTCGAGGAAGAGAACAGAAAGCTGAGAGAAGAAATCGATGCTCTGAAGGAAAGTTTGGAAAAACTTCACAACGATATGCAAACCCTGGCAACAGCTCAGGAACAACAACAACAAAGGACTGTAATCTCAGAGGTTACATCCACCTCAACAGCTGGAAGGCACAACAATCACCCTCGGTACAACATACCAAAAGGTCGCCCATGGGGCATGCCTCCTGACTTTATACCAAAAGGATACATTCCGCCAGTCGTTGAAGATCCGAAAGCTACAGGAGGAAACTCAAGGCCTGAAGGTTACAAACTTCGGGTAATTGAAGACGCAAAGGGAACGACGGGAAATCCTGAAGGTTACAAACTTTAGGTCTCTGAAGCGCCAAGAGTCACAACAGTAATGACAATACCGCCGCCGGTGGTACACACAATCCCTGAGGAGCAATATCTGCAAGTGACATACAATGAAGAAGTGTATGAAAGGATGAACGAATTCCAGGAACAGTTCTCAAAAATGCAGAAGGAACTGCACTCCATCCGTGGACAAGATTTATTCGGAAAAGACGCTGTCGACCTCTGCTTGGTTCCAAATGTGAAGATACCACGCAAGTTTAAAGTGCCCGACTTTGAAAAATACAAGGGTAGCACTTGCCCTCAAAGTCATTTGGTAATGTACGCACGAAAGATGTCTACTCAGCTAGAAAATCAACCACTATTGATCCACTATTTCGAAGAAAATTTAACCGGTGCCGCACTTAAATGGTACATGAGTTTAAATCGCTCAAAGATCAGTACTTTCAGAGATCTCGGGGCTGCCTTCATTCAACAATACAAATACAATCTGGACATGGCCCCAGACAGGGATCAACTCAGAGCAATGTCTCAAAATGACATGGAGACTTTCAAAGAGTACGCTCAAAGATGGCGTGAAATAGCCGCTCAGATCTCTCCACCTCTTGAAGAAAAAGAAATGACAAAGATCTTCCTGAAAACATTGAGTTCCTTCTACTACGATAGAAGGGTCGCCAGTATGCCCAGTGATTTCACCCAGATGGTAAACATGGGAGTACATCTGGAGGAAGAAGTTCGAGAAGGGCGTTTGGTCAAAAATACAAATTCGTCCAGTGGTACTAAGAAATACGGTAGAACTTTCCAAAAGAAAAAAGAACAAGAGATCAGTAACATCTCTCTGGGAAATCAAAGGCGAAGGTATCAACCAATAGCAGCAATAACTCCAGCTATCAGCCTAGCACCGACTCCGACTTATTAACCTCAGGTTGTTCAGCAACCAAATCAACAACAGTATCAACAAAGGCAACAACAACCTTTTCAACAGGCTCGCCCACAGTACAACAACAACAATCGTCAACCCTCAGGGTTCGACCCGATACCAGTGATGTATGCTGAATTGTTTCCACATTTATTAGCCAAGGGGCACATTCAAACCAGGGCTCCTCTAGTCATACCGGAGAATCCACCTTTCTGGTTCAAGGCTGATCGAACTTGTCCTTATCATCAAGGAGGATCGGGGCACAACATTGAGAATTGCCTCAGTTTAAAGTCAGACGTACAAAAGCTTGTAAGGAGCGGGCTTGTATCTTTCAAAGATACTAACCCAAATGTCTAGACAAATCCACTACCACAACATGAAAAGACTGCAGTTAACCTGGTTGAGGGAGAACTAGGAGGTAGTTATCAAATTCACGATGTAAACATATCGTATTCAAGCCCAAACATTGTTCAAAATCATGATATCCGAGCAATGAATGTCAGCCTGGTAGTCTTGCACTCCAGACAAAGTCAATACTACGATATGCCTTGTAATGATTACGATGCCTGCTCGATCTGCTCGCAAAACGATCAGGTTTCTCTTTCATACAAGAAGCCCTCCAGCGTCAGATGGATCTTGGATGGATCCAGGATTATCATCAAAGAGATAGCCATCAAGTTAATATGGTTCATATATTCGATATTTTCTTGATGAACACTAGTCTTGTGGAGCTACATGCCAAACAAGTTCAGCTCAGTTTCTTGGCTTCACATGACTATCAACAATGCGATGAGTGTTGCATCAATAATCAAGGTTGTGCCTTGGTACAGAGAACTCTTCAACACCTTATGGACCACTGGTGGCTTCCGGTCTATTTGGATGAAGAAACACAACAAATCAGTATGATCAATGGAAATTCGAGTAGACATCAAACTGCTGACGTCCAGTCCATGGAAACAGATCTATTCACAATGCATTACATACGAAGTGGGTACAGAAGAGTGCCAGCTCACAATTATGAGCGTTGCGGAGTCTGCTCAGAGAATAACCAAGGATGCTATTTGGTGCGCGCTGCCCTCCAAGATCAGTTGGATCACAGAGAAATCTCATCCTGTTGGGATTCACAGTTTATCAACATGATACAAAGTTATACTCCGGTTCCTAAGAAAAACCAAGGGTCACAAATCAAGGGAATCATCTCCGTCACCAACAAAAGAGAGATCAACAATTATGGAGTAGCCAAGACTGTTCACGCCATAATTCCTTTGCTAGACGAATCAAAGGTTCCTCCCGATATTAAGAAAGTTCCCAACATAGAACTGATTGAGATTTCCTATGACGGCTGAAAAAGCCAGAAAGTTCCTGTCGTCATCTACTTACCAGGATCAGTACCATACAAGTCGGATAAGGCTATCCCATACAAGTACGGTGCAACTACCATCGAAAATGGAAAGGAAACTCCATTACCCTCCGTCGTGAACATTGCCGACATCAGTCGAGTCACCAGGAGCGGTCGAATCTTCAACAGAGGAGTTGGAGATCCCACCAGATAAAAGGAACCACAAGCTGATGTTCCTAATCCATAGACGAGTCAACCCAGTAATATGAAACTTGTCAAAAACAACGATGAAATGTTGAAATTGATAAAGAAGAATGAGTATAACATTATGGACCAACTGTTACCAACTCCATCTCGGATTTTTGTATTATCTCTTTTACTCAGCTCCGAAGCTCACAGAGAAGCTCTGCAGAAGGTCTTATAATAGGCATTTGTAGAATAAGATGTGACGATAGGGCAATTCGACAGCATCATCTCCAACATCACTTCCTGCAACAATCTAGGATTCAGTGATGAAGATCTTCCCGAAGAAGGGAAAAATCACAACATGACTCTCAACATCATAGTAAATTGCCAGAACGATGCTTTAGCCAGCATATTGGTAGATACAGGTTCTTCTTTGAACGTTATGCCAAAGTCGACTCTAGCACGGCTTTCATAGCGAGGAACCCCGATGAGAGGAAGTGAGATCGTCGTTAAAGCTTTCGACGGATCTCAGAAAACAGTTATCGGCGAAGTCGATCTTCCTATAACTATTGGTCCCCACACTTTCCAAGTCACTTTCCAGGTCATGGACATCTGGGTAGCATACAGTTGTTTATTAGGAAGACCTGGGATACATGAGGCAGGGGCAGTCACCTCGACACTTCACCAGAAGCTGAAGTTTGTCAGGAACAACAAGTTAATCACAGTTTGCGGGGAGCAAGCTCTGATCCTGAGTAACTTATCATCACTCTCTCAGTTGGAACCAGAAGAGGTGATAGGAACGCAATTCCAGGCACTTTCGGTGAGCAATGAGAATCAGCAAGACAAAGGAACATCGATTTCCTCATACAAAGATGCTCTCAAAGTGATAGAAAACAAGGACATAAAAGGATGGGGACAACTGGTAATTCCCACTGACAATAAAACCGGGAAGGGTCTTGATTTCTCCACAACACGTTCCCCGGATATCAAGAAGGATGAAAGTTTTATCCCATTCAGGATTTCTTCCACAGCGGAGGATTTCTACACCTGGTATCCCAAGAGGTTCACAATGTTGAAGAAAATAATTCAGATGATTCAGATGAAGAATGGAAAACATATTTCAACGAAGAAGGATATATATCTCAAGAGAAAACACACCGACCGTTCTGCTTTCCCATCTACCGCCTGAGATATATACCAAGGTCAGAAGTCAGGGAAACCAATAGAGACTGTGATCCCGAAGGATGCCATGCTCCACCTAACTCCGTAGAGAACGATACCCTCTGAAAAGATAACTCTCATTACACTTTTTATGATCTAATGGACGATCTATACATTTGGAAACCTCACACAGAGGACTTGGAACAAAAGAGTCAGCCTGATCCAGCATATCAGTTGAACGACTTTGATAAGAATCTGCCTGTTCCTCCAGAGTCATGGACTTCATATCTAGAGCATTCCGAGAGTGATCAACGCCACGCCGATGAATTTGCAAGGCTGGCAGGACAAGAATTCATTAACTATGCATTTGCTTAAGTCAACGTCATTGAAGAAGATGACTCATCCTCTCCTGAAGAAGTATGGGATACCTTGGGACAGCCAAGCGGAAAGTCTGATTACCTGGTAAAATACACTGCTCCCGAGAGTTCTCGCATCAGAATTGAAAACATTTAGCCAACTGGATGAGGAGATTCTGTTGAAAGTATAAATACTGTTGAAACAACTGAAGAGTCCTCCTACGACAACTCTGCTTGGGAAGAAGACTCTAATAACCCGACTCCACCAAAAATCAGCGTTATTTATGAAGCTAATCCAGAAAGAATGATACCAGACTTTGTGATTCACCGAGGAGTTCGTCGCCATTGGGTCACCGTTGATATTCCGAATGTCGTTCGCAAGTCAAAGTAATTGCCGTGTCTTTAACCTTTCACTTTCGCCCGAGTGAAACAGATGTTTTATAGGGCTTACTTTTCTGTAAATATCCCTCTTCGCTCCGCCCAAAGTGACAGAGTTTTGTTTTATAGGGTTGTGTTTCAAGAATCGACAAATCATAAATAAATAATGTCATTCTGTCATTTCCGCATTTATTGTTGTTTTCTCTTTTCGCTTTTTTAGAAAATGGTAATCCTAAAAACAACCCGGAAATTAAAAACGAAACACTGCACACACTTTTGCATTCTCTCTATCTTTTCTGAACGAAATCATCACGTTATGCAGATCACTTGCTTTGAACCCTATCGAAACATACGATCTGATGCCTTCTCCCAACTTTGAGTTCCCGGTATTCGAAGCCGAAGAAGAAGAGGACACGGAAATTCCAGAAGAGATCTCTCGACTACTCAGACAAGAGGAAATATCTATTAAACCTCATAAAGAACTGTTGGAAACAGTTAATTTGGGATCAGAGGAAGAAAAGAAAGAAGTTAAGATTGGAGCACTGCTCAGTTCAACTGTCAAAGAAGATTTAATAAGACTTCTTAGAGAATTTTCATATGTGTTTGCTTGGTCCTACCAGGACATGCCAGGGTTGGATACCTGCATCGTGCAACACCATTTACCACTAAAGCCAGATTGTTCTCCAGTTAAACAAAGGTTAAGAAGAACTCATCCGGATATGGCTATCAAAATAAAAAAGGAAGTGCGGAAACAGATCGACGCAGGTTTCTTCGCCACTTTAGAATATCCTCAGTGGTTGGCAAACATAGTGCCAGTTTCGAAGAAGGATGGAAAAGTCAGAATGTGTGTAGACTACAGAGATTTAAATAGAGCAAGTCTAAAGGACGACTTTCCTCTGCCACACATTGACATGCTGGTTGACAGCACAACAAAATTCAAAGTATTCTCCTTCATGGAAGGATTCTCGGGCTATAATCAAATCAAAATGGCACCGAAAGATATGGAGAAAACTTCCTTCATCACCCCATGGGGCACTTTTTGTTACAAGGTAATGTCATTCGGTCTGAAGAACGCCGGGGCAACTTACCAAAGGGCGATGACTACTTTTTTCCACGACTTGATGCACAAAGAAATTGAGGTGTACGTAGATGATAAGATCGCAAAATCAAAAACAGAAGAAGAGTATATAGAAAACTTAACAAAACTGTTCGAGCGTCTGAGAAAATACAAACTCCGCTTGAATCCCAACAAATGCACCTTCGGCGTTTGTTCAGGAAAGCTCTTGGGTTTCATCGTCAGCCATAAAGGAATTGAGGTTAATCCCGACAAGGTCAAGGCCATTCAAGAAATTCCTTCTCCAAAGACTGAAAAACAAGTAAGAGGATTTTTGGCACGTCTCAATTACATTTCCAGATTCATATCCCTCATGACCGTGACATGCACGCCAATTTTCAAACTCCTCAGAAAGGATCAAAGCTGTGTATGAACAGAATCCAGAAAGTTTTTGACAGTATCAAAGAATATCTGCTGAATCTGACGATTCTGTCTCCCCCAGTGGAAGGAAGACCACTCATCATTTACCTTACAGTCTTGGAAGATTCCATGGGATGTGTACTTGGCCAGCAAGACGAAACAAAAAGAAAAGAATTTTCCATTTAATACTTAAGCAAGAAATTCACAGACTGTGAAACTCGGTACACTATGCTCGAGAAAACTTGATGCGCTTTGGCATGGGCAGCTAAATGTCTTCGCCAGTACATGATTCGCTACACTACTTGGTTAATCTCAAAAATGGATCTAATCAAGTACGTTTTTGAAAAGCCTACTCTCACAAAAAGGATTTCCCGATGGCAAATGTTGTTATCAGAATACGACATCGAATATCATGCTCAGAAAGATGTTAAAGGAAGTATTTTAGCCAATCATTTGGCTCATCAACCGATCGACGATCAAGAATTTGCCGAGTTCGACTTCCCAGACGAAGATGTCATGTATCTAAAAATGAAAGACTACGATGAACCGCTACCAAGCGAAGGGCCAGAGCCAGGATCCCAATGGGGACTAATTTTTGACGGAGCTGTCAACGCTTACAAAAATGGAATTGGGACAATCATTGTTACCCCGCAGGGTACCCATATTCTTTTCACTGCCATACTGGCATTCAAATGCACGAACAACGAGGCTGAATATGAAGCATGTATCACGGGTCTCGAAGAAGCAATTGATTTAAGAATAAAAAATCTAGATGTCTACGGAGACTCAGCCCTGGTTATCATTCAGATCAAAGGAGAGTGGAACACATATCAGACAGGATTGATTCCTTACAAAGATTATGCAAGAAGGTTGCTACCTTTCTTTAACAGAGTTGAGTTTCATCACATTCCTCGCGATGAGAATCACATGGCAGACGCACTAGCTACTCTATCCTTCATGATCAGTGTGAGTCGATGGAACGACGTGCCCAAGATTGACATAATGCACCTGGATAGGCCTGCCTACATATTTACTGTAGAAGTCATTCTCGACAACAAACCTTGGTATCATGATATCAAGTGCTTCCTTCAGAAACAGGAGTACCCACCTAAGGCATCAAAGAAAGATAGGAAGACCCTCCGAAAATTGGCTGGCAACTTCTTCCTGAACAACGATGTACTTTACAAAAGAAACTTCGACATGGTTCTGCTCAGATGCGTGGATAGACATGAAGCAAACATGTTGGTGAAAGAAATTCACGAAGGATCCTTTGGCACTCATGCCAATGGACATACATCGCGATAAAAATTATGAGAGTAGGGTACTATTGGCTGACAATGGAATTCGACTGCTACAAGTACATGCGAAAGTGTCACAAGTGTCAGATATATGCTGACAAAATCCATGTATCGCCAATGTATCTCAAAGTTCTCTCTTCCCCATGGCCTTTTTCTATATGGGGAATCGACATGATTTGCATGATTGAACCCAAAGCTTCAAACGGACATCGGTTTATTTTAGTAGCCATTGATTACTTCACTAAATGGGTCAAAGCCGCTTCATACACCAATGTGACCAGACAAGTGGTGGTCTGTTTTATCAAAAACAATCTCATCTGTCGTTATGGTGTTCCGAGCCAGATCATTACAGACAATGGATCTAACCTGAATAACAAGATGATGAAAGAGTTGTGCACTAAATTCAAGATTGAACACCATAACTTATCTCCCTACCGACCTTAGATGAACGAAGCGGTAGAAGCGGCTAACAAGAATATCAAAAAGATCGTTTAAAAGATGGTTGTGACCTACAAGGACTGGCACAAGATGCTACCTTATGCTCTTCATGGTTACCGCACATCAGTCTGCACTTCAATAGGGGCAACCTCTTTCTCTCTAGTATATGCCCTGGAAGCAGTGCTCCCCATAGAAGTAGAGATTCCATCAATGAGAGTCTTGATGGAAGCCAAGCTAACAGAAGCTGAATGGTGCCAGAACAGGCATGATGAGTTGAACCTCCTCGAAGAAAAGAGAATGACGGCTTTATGCCACGGTCAGCTATATCAACAAAGAATGAAAAAGGCGTTTGACAAAAAGGTTCGACACCGTTTCTTCAGAGAAGGAGACCTTGTGCTCAAGAAGCTACCATTATTTCTCACTGATCTCAGGGGCAAGTGGACCCCGAATTACGATGGCCCTTACGTTGTTAAGAAAGCCTTTTCAGGCGGTGCCTTGAGACTCGCAACAATGGATGGAGAAGAATTCACTTATCCTATAAACGTAGATGTAGTCAAGAAATACTTCGCCTAAATGAAATGAAAAAAAAAACGTCTTGGTGGATTGAAAACCCGAAAAGGGCGGTCCAAGCAAAAATTAGAGACATAAGCAAAAATCATCCCATTTGATTGGAATCCGAAAAGACAATTGATGAGTGCCAAAAAGTCATGTTTTTAGTAGGATTTTTGTTGCACTTATCATTCTAATTGTATTAAATAAAACCCCACTTTGTATGTAAATGTGTATATTTAGTGTATAATCAAGTTTTAGTGTATTTGTGTACCGTTTGATAGTTTTCTACTCAATTTGTAGGTATTGAGGTGTATTTGGAGTATGAGCAATAAAGTGTCAAAGACACGGCTTCAAACGCGCGAATTTGAGTAACTCATCAACGAATAAGGCTCAAAATGAGGGTGATAAAAAACACCAATTTGGTTGATATTTATTCATTGTTAGATAGAAAATTGAATAAGCTTTCCAACGCTTCGAACCGGGCGCAAATCCGAGTTACGGTTCTCAAGTTATGGCCGAAACATGTGCTGTCTTTTTTTCATGACAGCAGGTAGCGCGCCCGACCGCGCTTAGCGGGCTTTTAAGGTGGTTTAAACATTAATAAGGGCACGTTTAGAACCCATACCGGGCTAAGCGCGGTTTGCAATGATGACAGCAATAAATAGGGGTAAAAACACATTTTTTAGGTTATGGTTTGGGTATTTTTTGCTCCCACTCCATCATACTTCATTTCTTCATAGGATTAGCTTAGAAAACAACAATGGAGCTTGCAATTGGATGATCCGGAGTCAAATATCTCGTCGATTGGTGTTGACAAACGAAGAAATGTTTGGTTCCTCTTCTTCTCTTCTCTTTGTAATTTCTTTTTGTTGGGTGTTGTATAGTTACTATGAACATATGTATCTTTGTTGATCATAATATTGTATAAAATCTACTTTACAAATAATTATCGATGCCTTCCTTGATCTTTTTGCATTTAAGTTTGGATTTGTGTTGTGCTAGAGATAAACATCATGAATCTTGGTTAGGGATGGATATCTATTATCTAGATGCTAGAGATAGATTTAGATGATAATATTTATGGTGTCGGAACTTAATGCCTTCCGTGTTTCGAGGCTTCATGTGAGAGAGTGACGAAGAGAGTGATACGGGTGCTTTCTCAGCTCAGTGTGCCAGAGATGGACACTGTTGTGAGCGATACTGGATGATTTTCACGAGTATTGTAGTAGAGGGAAAATGATCGATAAATTTATGTTTGTGACGAGTGGATTATATGTATGCTTGATAAGTTTCTTTTCTCTGAAGAATGTATTGTTTTTATGTTTATATTTACTTTTCTATTTTACAATTCCAAACCATTTTAACCCAAGCTTTAAAACTTAGATATTGTCGAACGGCAGTTCAGTAGCACCGATTTCTGTGGACACGATAAATTCCCGAAAAAATACTTCCAAAACTTTTGTTGCTTGACGCTATTCTGCACCAACAACAATCCAGGAAAAAATCAGGGATTCATGGCAAGTAACTACATTCTCACAAACGCTTCAGCGGCAACATCACCTGTCAAAAAGTCTCCAGTCAGAGTCACCTTCGACAGAAGCTCAGAATGTCCAGAATTCAAAGTTGTTGGGAGGATAACGGTCTTTATGTTTCGATGTAGCCTTTTTCCCTTTAAATTACCATTTTCTAACTTTGTACTGCTCCATGGTATCACGCTCTTCGCTGATTACCATCCTATAAATAAAACTCGAGCCTTTTATGCCTTTTGTTTATAATTCTCATTTATTCTGCTTTGCAAAATGACATGTTTATTTGATTAACATTCTTGAAACAGAAAAAATGAATTTACTCTAGTTTTAAATTTATTTTTGCTTTTAAAGACGACAATTAATTTTTGATCGAACACAAGAGGAATATCTACGTTTTCTCGAAAAACGGTCAAACTTCGAAGTGCAGGATCAAATGTCCTCGGTAGAATTTTTACTCTGGAAGCCATTGATGGGTCTTGTTCCCCCCAGAAGATTCTATCTCTAAAAAAAAAGCAAGAGTGATTTCCGATCACTAACAGGTTTATACCTTCAACACAGTGATTTTGGTTCTCCAACGAAAGTACGGCGCTTCAGCGATACTCTTATTGCCCCACAGAGCGGTCAGATATCCCGTTGTACCTATCACCTGTATATATGTCGTGTCTGTTTTGTCAGCATACATTCATTCTACATACATTATGCATTATTAGTTTATATTCATATTCATATTGCATCACTATCACTCTGGTCAGTCTCACACCCAAGTGATAAAGTCCTCTCGTCGGTCGAGTCATCAGCATTCCCCTCGTCAGGAAACGCATATCTGAACAATCTCTCTCCAGTTTGTTTCTGGATTGAAACCATTCTCAATCACTTTGATAACTTGAACCTCTAAATGATAAGAAGACGTCTTGCGGACATCCTTTGGAACATCACTCTTCAGCATTGAAGGTGATACCTTTGCTTTCCCGGATTAAGGAAAATTCCTAGAGAAAGCCCCTCAACAAATGGCTCTCGACAATACATCGGTCTTTCTTCAAAGAAACTCGATGTTAATGAAGTCATCAGCACCTCAAAATTGGATCGGGTCATAAGGCATTTCTTTGCGAAATAATTCTGAAGAAAAGTGTGATATCCCCAAACAGAAAACAGTCCCTCAGAAGGCTCGTTTTCCCCAGTAGAGTTTACAAATGGCGTCTTCGACAGAGAAGTTTGCACCTCTACAATTCAGGCCAAGGGGTTTTTTCCCAGCATGACTGACATCACTTTTTCCATCAAATGGCATCTCTCCAGTAAACATCGATGAGAAGTTTGATGAAAACTACTACGAATAGCATTCCTTGTTAAGAGAAAGACTCGACGGGAAGAAACTGAGACCAGTTCCTTGGTAGGAAACCAGGATCGAGGGGAAGTTTATTTCAGAAACTGAGACCAGTTCCTTGGTAGGAAACCAGGATCGAGGGGAAGTTTATTTCAGAAACTGAGATCAGTTCCTTGGTAGGAAACCAGGATCGAGGGGAAGTTTATTTCAGAAAATGAGACCAGTTCATTGGTAGGAAACCAGGATCGCGGGGAAGTTAATTGACAAAAGAAACTAAGACCAGTTCCATGGCTGAAGACCAGGATCGAGGGGAAGTTTTACCTTTTTCTAAGTAACAACGCTTAGTAAAAGAAGATGAATGTGTAAACTACCATTCATAGACACCATCAAAGTTTCGGGTATTCTGATATTTAATCCTCTTGCACCCTGAATGTCCGAATATCTTCGGTATTCACACCTTCAGGTCCAAGAAGATTAAATAGGGGCATCTGTCATACCCCAAATTTTGCCCCCCCAAGGATTTTCATCATTGGGAAAATCATCATCAATAAGGATACATCTACCCTACATCATCAATCTTCTCAAAAGCTACTGAGCATTCACCATAATCAAGGATTAGGGTTTTGAGCCCTCTCAGAGCACTCAGACAAAGGATCAATTAAGAATTGACATGATTTTAAACTTTTCTAGTCTCTCAAATATCCACAAGGGATCAAGAGATATCCCATATCAAGAATTAAGCACAAGAGTACAACATCTTAGGCTAATCAAGCCTCAGGATCGCCAGTGTCACCAAATTAGGGTTTTCGTCGACCAAGGCCTCCAGATGAAAATTTTCATCTGGGCATGAGCCAATACTTTAATTAATGGTCCAACAAGCTCAAAGGAACCTCAAGAGTCCATCCACAATGTCCAAATCACCTTGAGTATTCATCTACCAAAAATCAGGAATTGGGGTTTTGACTTAATTCAACCCTTGAGCTAACCTGTGAGACAAGACATGACTTGAAGCTTCAAGATGAATTTCAAGGACCTTAAATACATCTCATTGACATGTTTACAAGCTTTGATTGACTCAAGAAGCTCAATTCATAAGCCACGGGAACTCAGAATCATCTGATCACAAATTAAGGTTTTTTGAAGAAAAAGTCAACCCTTCCATTGACTGTTGACATACACTTGATTTCAAACCTTGGGGAAGGATCCAAGACATCCCTAAACACCCCTAGAGGCCATCCATGAAGTTTGATTAAGCCTAATGATTGATTTCATAGAGGAATCACAAAGTCAAAATTCATCTGCTGAAAAAGTCAACTATACAAAAGTCAGAGTTTGACTTTTTGAAATTTTGGTCAACCAAGGTTCCATTAACCCTAAAATCATGTTAATATGTGATTTGAATCATCATTCATCAAGAAAAATCAAGAAAAGTGGGATAACTTGTAAAAGGGGTAACCATAAAAAACTTAGAAAATTTTCTAAGTTATGAAAAAGTGACAAGGGTACCAACTTCCAAGGATCATAACTTGAGATCCAAGCAACCATTTTGGGTGATCCAAAGATGGATTTGTAGGTCTTGCTACATTCTACAAAAGCTTCAACTACAAGAAACTCCAATTCCTCATGGATTTTAAGTTATGGAGTGATCAAAATGACAAAAACTTGGATTTCACACTTTTTCCAACACTTAGTGAAATTTTCACTAAGTCCAAAATATGCCGAAGTTTTTCCAAAATGTAGAGGCAGTTTTCAACCAAATGCAAGATGTTTCAAAACCAAAGTTGGACATCACATTGAAGTAGGATACGTAAGCTTTCCAAAATGACCAAGAACTTCATCAAATTCCATTTGAGCTAGGAATTATGACAGCTGTAACATGCCTTGTTGTAAACTGTCTTGGCAAGGCAGATTAGTGCATTAGGGCTCGAATTGCTCAATTTGTGCAATTCCAAGCATGTTTATCCATCTGCACACCTCAAGGGGGAACAATCAAGGGACAAAGACTGATCACCAAGCCTCACAAGTCCATGGAGCTAGGTTTAGGCATGACACACCTAAAGTTCAAAGATGCTTCAAATGGTCAATTTTGTTTCCAAGCATTTAACTGATACATAGAGGTGGCATCCATCAAGGCATTGTTATCCAAGTTAAGTCAAGCCATATCCCTGCAGCAAAGGACCACAGGCCTGCTCTATTGACTCAAGTCAATGTTCAAAGGAGACTTGGATTCCTATTGAACAACATTTGCCAAACTTCTGCAGTAGCCTCCATTCACTATTGATGCCAAAACAAACTTTATCCACTATAAATAGGCATCATTTCTAATCAGTTTGAGTACACCAAAGGCCTATAACACTTTCCTTTCTCAAAATCACTCTTTCACTCCAAAAATGCCTTCATTTGCAAGTCACATTCGAATTTTTCAGTAGAGAGTAATTCTATCCAAACCAATGGTTCTAACACTTCACATATATCATATGTAAGCTGATCAAACACTAAAATAACATCTGGAACATCAGAATCACAAAGTGCTACCCCATCTGCTCAAATTTTCACAAAAGTTGCAGTTAAGATGCCATAATTAGTTCCAGTCCATTTCAAATCATTCCAAGTGTTCAAACACACTCCATATGGTGTAGGGAAGCTGTTCAGATCATCACAACTCACCTGTAACACCTCCAACTCAAAAATCACATTGCTCTTGCTGCCACTACCTTCAAGTAAGCCTAAACTTTGTCATCTCTTGATTTACGCATATTTCCTCGCACAATACTTTTGCCAAATGTTCATAATCATGCATAGAATGTTTCCCCTCTATTAATTGCTTTATTTGAATCGTGTATGGAGTTTCTGAGCCTTCATTCAAAAATTAGGGTTCTTGAGGTTTCTCTTTGATTTCTTATTCCATACTTAAAATAAATGAAATTAAAGACCATAGACATGATCGTGAGTTGAAAACGAGCAGATTGATATGTGGATTACATAGTTTCATCAAGTATTCAGTGAGATTGGATAGAAAATGAAAATATGGACAAAACAGAGTGTGCGCATGTTCTTCCTCTTGTTCTTGGCGCCTTTTTCAAATTTTTGAATATTTGAATTTTGTGATTTTATTTAATTGATTCACAAATTAATTTCTCTCTGATTTTTAATGATTTTAAATTGATTCTTTTTTAATAATTCACAAAAATGTTAAAATATTTTATTTTATAAAAATTTCCCAAAAATATTATTTATTTCATATATTTGATATTTTTTCAAAGAATTAATATTTTATTTGTTTTAAACATTTTAAAATATTTTTCTTTCTTGATTTTTCCAATTTAAATGTGTTTTAATCATTCCATGGATAAAAACATGATTTTTCAAACATTGATCCAAGGTCATAACTCATTTTTGACAATTTTTGATCATTTTATTAATTTTTAATCAAAATTAATTACCTTTTTTTAAACATATTTAGGGTTTTGATTATTTTTACCCTAATCAATCTTTTCAAAACACTTTGGGCCTCTAATAGAGTGTAAGTCCCAACCCTTTTTACACATAAACCAATTTTGGGTCTCACTTATTCTATAAGTCCCTCTGTACATTTTCAAAACAATGGCGCGATCGTCGCCTTTTTGACAAAAATCATCTGGGTATACCCTTGTGTTATAAGTCCCATACTTCTTTCAAAATAAACTTTGGGCCTCTAATAGAGTGTAAGACCCAATCCCTTTTTGACCAAAACATTTTTGGGCCTCAGTGTATTGTATAAGTCCCGATACGTCAAAAATCTCGGGGCGATCGTTGCCTTTTCAATAAAATAATATGGGCCTCTCCTTGAGTTGTAAGACCCAACTTTTCTTTTAAAACAACACTTTGGGCCTCTAATAGAGTGTAAGACCCAACCCCCTTGTACAAAAATAATTTGGGCCTCAGTATTGTATAAGTCCCTCTGTACAGTTTTTAAAACCCTAATGCGATCGTCGCCTTTTTAATCAAATAACCCGGGCCACTCCTTGAGCTGTAAGACCCACATATCTGAACAAAAATGATACTTGAGCTCTCTTGTTGTATAAGACCCAACCCCCTTTGTAAATACTCTGTCAATAATACAGTCTGTATTTAAATCATCAGGGCATCTCTTGTTGAATAAGCCCCAACTCTTTACTGCTTTGAAATAACTATTATTATATTTATTTTAATGTCTGTAACTAACATTAAACAGCATGGAAGCTTGCTCACTTGCAAGTTTTTATCTGCTTTCATTTACTGCTTTATATATATATATATATATATATATATATATATATATATATATATATACAGACTAACCGTGCGCAGCTTCCCACAATACAGTATATATATATATATACTGTATTGTGGGAAGCTGCGCACGGTTAGTATGTATATATATATATATATATACTGTATTGTGGGAAGCTGCGCACGGTTAGTCTTCTTTCATATCCTTTTAAACACTTGTCATATATCAACTGTATATATACTTGTATATCTGTTAGTCTTCTTTCATCTTTTAAATACCAGTCATATATATATATATATATATATATACTGTATTGTGGGAAGCTGCGCACGGTTAGTCTTCTTTCATATCCTTTTAAACACTTGTCATATATCAATTGTATATATACTTGTATATCTGTTAGAGTTTTCCCTAGCAACTACGTCTAGAACTAGGTAAAGCCAGTTGGTTGCTCTTTCATAATAGTAAACCTAGATCCCACATAGGATTTCCATATACAGTCTTCCCTTCTCTTGGGGTTAAACAATATGGAACAAAGAGAAAGGCAGTTTTCTCGGTGAACGTTTTCTCAGTCTGTCACTATTAGAAATTGTCAAGGAAATTCAATTCACCAGAGATGAATTATTCCAGGTGAAACATCTCTTGAATTTCTTCAAATTCTAGAACTGTTCACACAAGAAATGAATTATTCCTGGTGAAACCTTTCTTGAACATTCTTAAGTTTGGGCCCACATGCTTCTTAAAAGCATTCCACAACCTCCTCTTGGGGTTTGTACAAGGACCCTCAGGCTTCTTAAAAGTTCTCAGCCTCCTCTTGGGCTTAGTACAAGGACCCAGAGACCTCTACAGGTATAGGAACATAACCTAGTCATCATTTGCTAGAGCTGTCTTTCTGAGTCAAGTGTCAGACCAGTTAATGGGTTGACCTTTATCCCTTAACATACCAGCCTTCTCTTGGGCATAATACAATGATTCCCTCACCATCTGAGAACCAATTTCTCAAAACCAGTAGACTTGGACAGTCTCAATACCTTTTGGATTTCCTATTTCCTTAAAGAACAGGAAATAACCCTGATCCTCTGATCAATCCCAAAACAAAATTTAAACCTTTAATTCTTTCTCATTCAAGTTCTCCAATACCTCAACTTTTCTGTAATCCCCAGCAAGAGTTGAATTACCATCATACTGGACCTGTCTCTAAACTGAAACAGTCATCAGTAGAGTTAGCCTCCTCTTAGGCTTTGTATAATGATTATTCCTCAGCAGAGTTAGCCTTCTCTTAGGCTTTGTATAACGATAACCTTCAATCGCGTTAGCCTCAATCATGGGCTTTGTACAAGATATATATTCTCCAGCTGAGTTAGTCTTTTTAGCCTCCTCTTAGGCTTTGTATAATGATACTCTCTTATTGAGTCTAAACTGTCTTTTAGCCTTCATCTTGGGCTTTGTACAAGATATAAAATAAATACTCTCTTGTTGAGTCATCAATCTTTTAGCCTCCATCTTGGGCTTTGTACAAGATACAAAATAGCACTCTCTAGTTGAGTCAGTCAATTTTAGCCTCCTCTTAGGCTTTGTATAATGATACTCTCTTGTTGTGTCTAAACTGTCTTTTAGCCTCAATCTTGGGCTTTGTACAAGACAAATAAAAAAAATTTCCCCACTGAATCAAACACTCTCTTGTTGAGTGTAAATAGTATTTTAGCCTCCATCTTGGGCTTTGTACAAGATACAAAACACTCTCTTGTTGAGTTAATCTCTTTTAGCCTCCATCTCTTTGTACAAGATACAAAATAGCACTCTCTTGTTGAGTCAGTCAATTTTAGCCTACTCTTAGGCTTTGTATAATGATACTCTCTTGTTGAGTTAACAGTCTTTTAGCCTCCATCTTGGGCTTTGTACAAGATACAAATACTCTCTTGTTGAGTTAACATTCTTTTTAGCCTCCTCTTAGGCTTTGTATAATGATACTCTCTTGTTGAGTCTAAACTGTTTTTTAGCCTCCATATTGGGCTTTGTACAAGATACCAAATAAAACACTCTCTTGTTGAGTCAAATCTTTTTAGCCTCCTCTTAGGCTTTGTATAATGATTCCCCTAGCAGAGACAACCTCCTCTTAGGCTTTGTATAATGATTTTCCCCAGCGGAATCCAATCAACCTCTTAGCTTCAACCTTGGGCTTCAATCATGGCACACAGAAATCAATAAAACCTCAGTTGAGACAAGGAACTCTCTCTGTAGGAAGACTTTCCCTCTGTACATCTCAGACCAAAATCAAAACCATCAAAACCAACTTCCAAATAATTGTTGTAAGAGGCACATTTGTTGATCAAATCCAAGATGTCTGTCCTTCTTTTATCTTGGCAAACCTCTCATCTAATTGCTGTAAGTGGAAAGCCTCTGGATTATTTATGTCCAAGCCAATGTCCTTCTCTTAGCATGAAATGTCCTTTAAGGAAAAATGGCATTGATCTACACTGAGCTAAAGTTTATTCCTTCATGACCCCCCTCTTTCAAAGGAACGTATGGCATTGTTGGATTCAGTGCTTTCCAGTTAAAGTAAATCCCTTTGTAAACCTACCACTCTCTGTGATGGATTGTAGAGACTTCTCCCATTAGAGATGATAAATTCTCTCTCAGTCAAAACTTTTAGCTTCACATCTTGGTCTTTGAACAAGATACAGACAACCTTTTTAGCTTCACATCTTGGGCTTTGAACATGATACAAACAACCAACCTTTAGCTTAAATCTTAGGCTTTTAACAAGACACCCAACATCTGTTTCTCCCTTAGAATAGGAGGAACTACGATTGCTCTGATTTCCCTATACTCCATAACAGGGAATACATAGGCATAAGATTGCAATAATCTTAGCGAGCACACTAAACAAAAAACCTTATGTCCCTGACCTTACCAAAAACATCAGAAAACCCGAAAACAACAAAAACAACTCTCTCTCTCTCTCACATCTCTCAAAACAACAGACATTTCCCCATTTAACAGATAAACACAAATCAAAACCGAGTATTTAAGCAATGATCCTAAAACTATAACATGTGTATAACCACATACAGGATGGGTAATTGACAACTATCCATTGTGTAATCTGACCCCGGACTCCCCAATCTCTTCGCCGCAATTTGTTCAGAACAACATTTGCAAAGCAAGGTTAGTTTGAGATAACTTCCATTTCCCTTCAAGCTTCATCGGGATAAATAAGAAATTAGAAAGTTGCAACCCAAAATCCCCATCCGTCAAAGCGGCGGATTACGGTCGGTCACAAAAACCGTGCTACAACTCCCTCTCTAAAATACTTTTCTACTTCCTCTCACATTAATTTAGTCATGGCGCTTTGAGAAAGTCTTTGTGTTTAGGTTAGGAAACTTGTTCTAGAAAGGGTAAATTTGTAAATTCACCAAGAGCTATTTTTCGCTTGAGTTAATATCTATTCTTAGGAACTATTTGTTAGGGTTCTAAGCTAAACTTGTTAAAAGCTTTGTTTGGGGAATCTAGTATTATGTGTTTGTATGGTTTGTGAGGCAAGCCACTTAAGGAAAAGCTTTCTTTCTAGGTTATTGAAGATAACCAATGAAAAATATTCTTCTCGGTCTCGTGTTTTAATGAATTACAGGAAAAATAAAATAAAAGGAGGAAATTATAGGGATATTGAATGAATTAGTTAATAGTGAAGAAATTATGAGTTTTAGAACAAAGATATCAAAAGAGTAAAAGAAGAATTCAGAAGTAAAAAAATAAAATAAGTTGCTGGAAAAATCGTGGTGCGATTTAGACGCGTTTTAATCCATATTTTCAGCATATGTTACATCATGACGTTTGTCTAGTAATTTTATCATATCTTGAGCTTTGTAACTCTAATTGAGGTGGGACCATATGCAAATGAATATAACTGTTAGTTCTCTTGTATTAGGATTGGCTTAATTTTTGTAAAACAAATAATAGCAGCAATAATGTAATAGAGAATAGGATGTATAAACTTGCTAAGAAGAACAGGTGCAGCAAGAACATGTTGTGTTGAAGTTATTCAACAACTGGAACAACATGTCGAAGAAGATGTCCTAAGAGGGAGCATTCGACATCGCGCCTGCTGAGCTGGATTAATAAGATTCAGTTATGTTTTGAATTGTGCAGAATCTACAAGAGAAAATTATGCATCCTATGTGGCGCATTTTTTTAGGTCTAGAAGATTCAATCAGAAATCAAGTTAAATGAAGATTTTCTAAATAAGGAGATTATTTAGGAAACTAAAAGATTGAAGACCTAACTTGTGGCAGAAGCAACTGCTAATTGGAACAGCTAATGAAGTTGTGATTGAAGGCCCAAATCCAGTTGGGTACAGGTTATAAATAGAAGGGTTTGTAACCTTGGAAGAGACAGCTCAAGATGTAGAAGTCCAGGGTTCTGTCTAGGTAAACCTCCCGGCTTGTGGGAAGGTTACCCGTATCCCTCAAAACCTGTAGGTAAGAGGTAATATGTATTGTTCTTAGAGGAAGCTTTAAAGCAACTCCAGGTTGTGGCCTTAGTTAAGGGAAGAAGCTAACAAACGGTGGAGTTTGGCATCATACTTAGCTAGGTATTGTTCTCATCAGATGTTGATGTGTCATAGGAGTGTGTCTCCTCACCATGGAAGTGTGACTTCATGTCTATCTGTGTGATCAGAATGTAGGCGAAGGGCTGTCGATGCAGTGGCTGAGATGTTGACTGCTAGACATCATTGCGATGATTGGGAGTGAGATGGAGTCTCATATCTAGGGAGGACCTAGGTAGAAGGGTCATTGGGTAGTGATTAAGTGCGTAGATCGTCAATGGGTGTGTTGGCTATAGGGTCTGCAAATTAATACTGCTAATAGTGGACTTCATCCCTGGCTTGGTAACCCCCAGAGTAGATGTGTGTCATCGAACTGGGTAAATAATTCTGGTGTGTTCTTATGTTTTTCTGTACTGGTTTTATTTGTTTATACCTTGCCATGCTATTTTGTTCAGATCAGATGTCCAGACATTCTATAGGACATCTATAGTCTGATATACCAGAATTTCAATTGGTATCAGAGCAGGCATCCTGTATATTTCTGGATGAGAACTAGGGAAGATACTTTCTGGTTCATGTGCAAGGAAATTAGGTGTGCTGAGAAGTTGTATGGAGTTGGTCAGTTCATATGTTATTTGAATGGTCCCTTGAAGTGGAGGATGGACTATTCATGATATGGTGTGTATATTGCTGAGGGAGATTCTACAACATCTACGAAAGAAGTGGCTAGTTCTTTTGTTGATGTGCCTTATAAGATGTTCTGACATCTTATTAGGGCAAGCAAGATCTGTTTCCTTGGTAGTTCCACTGCATGAGGTTCTGATTGAAGAGCTCTAGAAGTATGGGATTCTAGTGTTATGATTGAAGGAAGATTGTAGCTGTCCTTACTCGCTTTTCTACTCTTGTAGATGTCAACTGGTGTGATGTCACATAGCATTCCAAAGTCGGGAGCAGAGGGGTGTCTTTGTGATGGTTGAGTCTTGGTGAGTGGCTTCATCATGTATGCTGAAGTCAGATTGAAGGGTAAAATGAATCTTCAAGCTCATGCTATAGGGGTTTGATGATTTCTTGTTGATTATGTTGTTGAAGACACTTGATATGATGATCAAGTCCAATCAAGGCAACTGAGTCATGTTCTGGAGTCTTCTAGTTATGCTTCAGACTAGGAGGTGCTTCCTAAGAAGCATAGGGGTGAAGACCGTGGAGGTGATTTATTTTCACCTTTCATAAGATCAGCAAGGAAGGATGCATCTCTTTTGACCCTAAGAGTAAATCCAATCTGTTTGAGGATTTGTTGAGGTAAAGAAGACTTGTTCAGAGAAAGTCTTAGTTACGTGAGTCAAGAGTGGCAGCCTTGGTATCTCAACATTGTCCTTAAAAAGTTACTTGCAACAAGATTGAATACTTTATAAGTGCTCATGACATGATCTGGTGGAGTTCAGCTACAACAGTGAAGAAGGGTTATCCTTGAAATTCAAGAGTGGGGATGTTCTGTCAGACGTTCTGACATCATAATCTTGATGGTTACAACTTGGATTAGTTTATTTATGATCTAAGTGAGTTAAAATTAAAAAGATTCCCTAGTCTAGGGTTGAAGTAATGTCAGACATGATGTCGTGACATGTTTAAAGATGTTAAAGTCTGAAGGGTATTGTTTTTGAAGATCAGCGGAAACAGACCTCTTTGAACAGTCTATATATTTTTCTGTGTTCTAGAGAGCTAATAGAGGGAATCTCCTTTGTAGGTGCAGGCAATGGCATCCATCATCTCAACATCAGATAAGAGGTCTGATTTGAAGCTTATTGAGATGTGGCTCGTACAATTCCCTGCATAAGGGTGTGATCTGATCCTGAAGATGATCAGTAGTTGGTTTGGTTCCTTGTATTACCCCCACAAGAGGTATATATGAGTTACTATGGATGTTACCCCCAGAACCATAGTAAGAATGGATGATGTAGTATCAGATGTTGGAACATCATCTCAGTTTGTTTGTGAGCAGAGGTTGAAGTCAAGCCACTGACCTAAACTAGGATGTTCTGGCTGACATGACTGGATGTTATGTAGAAGATTCGACAAGTACCACAGGTGTGAAGAAGAAGTATGTCAGGTTAAAGTATTACCTTGTGTGAAAAGGTAATCCTATCTGAATAAATGACAAATACTTTGACGGGAGACTAAGTGTTTGTCTGATGGTTGGGTGCAAATCTGATTTTTGAACATGTTTTTCAGAAAATGGTGGAGAGTTTAATTCTCTCTATGATATTCTGTTGTGTGGTTCTACTGAAGATGAGACCTATTGGGATCCTGTTGTGTAGTTTGGGTGCTTAGTAAAGGGCGTGGATGGAATTAAGTCCCTTGAATAATGCCTTCAGAACCAAAAGCTGATAGGTTCTGTGGTATTGTTGCTGATGTTTCAAATGATGTCATAACATCATTTTTGTTGATAGTCTGTGGCAGAGACTTGGGACCATGAATCTTAATATTCAAACACCACATTCAGAAGTGGCAGTTCTATCTCTGGTATAGAATAAGAAGATTCTAAGTCTGTTTGGAGTAGTATGCTCAGCGATGCATAACTACTATTTTGGTTTGAAGACTTAATGTGTAGAAGGATGATTTGATCAACATATTGTTTAAGGGGTATTCCTTCTATTATTGTTAGAGTTGAATCTTAGTAAAGCTTTTAAACACACTAAGAAAAGGTTGGAGATTGGTTTCAGACTATGGTTACATGACTTCTCAGCCATCCAGAGAGTTATGACAGTATGTGTGGAGGTGCAAAGGGATGATTCAGAGACTAGTTCAGGGTACTTGGAGTCATTCCCTGTGAGCTAGTGATTGTTCAATTTTGAGTATTCTCCACAATGAAGTTTTGTGCTCAACTGGAGTTGTGATTGTCCATGATAGGGGGAGTCAGTAGAATAATGGGTTTGTTCTGGAGCTTGAGCTTATGGAGTTGTTGGCCTCTTATGAGGATGTGTTATTTCTGCGAGAATTTATTTTCTCTGCAGTGATGAATGGGACAAGTAAGGTGTCATGCTGGTTGTTGGGAGATGTCACAGTTGTTTTGCCATGTGGTGTGTGACACTAAGTGAAAGAAGGTCACTTAGAGATTTCAATTGAAGGCATTGTGGTCATGCCTCTGAACTTTTGAAGAATTCCGGGAAACATCCCTGACCAAAGTACTGAAGATTTGTTGGAGACAATGTCTGAAAAGATGTCAAAACATTACTCAAGACATGTTTCCCTGAGCCCAACAAAGGAATATTCTAGATTGTGCATCCAGCCACGTGTAAGAAGGGAGCCTAAAAAGTGTTGATTGACCTTGCAGGTGCATGAATTAGGACTAGTTCGTTTCAGCAGAAACAGTCTAAGAGCAATTAAAGGCGTTCAAAGTCAGTTTGGACGGTGCACCTTGAATTAAGCTGCAGTTTTTCCATTCTCAATTAACGTTTTCTTTGACCAAGAATTAAAGATCGTTAATATCTAAGAAACTGCTCTGCTATTTATAGAGGCTTCTCCTATCCTCTACCATCAAATGAGTATTGTTCTCATCAAAACAATGGGTTTTGTTCTGGTCTGGGTAAGCTGTGCCTGGGTCTGGTTTTGTGATGGCCTCCTTTGTCAATTTTTGGCCAAAAAGGGGGAGAAAGGGCTTGTTGCTCAGATGTTCAGACAGGAGTCTGTGATTACAAATGTTGTCCAAACATGTCGAATCAAATGTCTATCATGTTTCTATTTGGATATTTTTTGTGACCTGTGATCTGAGTTATGAAAACAGTTGTGATCTGTGTTACCAGAAGTGGTGGAGGGTTTGGTCTTAAGTTTCCTCTTATGCCCTTCAAAGAGTAATTAAGAGTTCTCTTATGCCACCATTGGTCTTCGATGTTAAGAAGAGGTTCGAAGAGGTTCCTGGATTGAGGGGGAGTACAAGCTATCTTCTGCTATCTTCTTCCTCGTGTGCACCAACAAACTTCAGGACTTTCCTTCCTTTTATCATGAAGATTGTTGTTCGTTGGTGCTGATGCAATGGAGTTCTTCAGAGTGCTGCAAAGAAGATGTCGAACAGAGATGTTGAGACATTATCTTCAAACTAAAGATCTGTTGCTGTGTGCAGTAGACTCTGAACACTACTGCTGTTGGTTGTATATTATATTGCTGTAAACTCCTGGATTGTAATTGTTTTTAGATTATTTGTTTTAGCCAAAATTTGCCAAAGGGGGAGATTGTTAGTTCTCTTGTATTAGGATTGGCTTAATTTTTGTAAAACAAATCATAGCAGCAATAATGTAATAGAGAATAGGATGTATAAACTTGCTAAGAAGAACAGGTACAACAAGAACATGTTGTGCTGAAGTTATTCAACAACTGGAACAACATGTCGAAGAAGATGTCCTAAGAGGGAGCATTCGCCATCGCGCCTACTGAGCTGGATTAATGAGATTCAGTTATGTTTTGAATTGTGCAGAATCTACAAGAGAAAATTATGCATCCTATGTGGCGTATTTTTTTTAGGTCTAGAAGATTCAATCAGAAATCAAGTTAAATGAAGATTTTATAAATAAAGAGATTATTTAGGAAACTAAAAGATTGAAGACCTAACTTGTGGCAGAAGCAACTGCTAATTGTAACAACTAATGAAGCTGTGATTGAAGGCCCAAATCCAGTTGAGTACAGGTTATAAATAGAAGGGTTTGTAACCTTGGAAGAGACGGCTCAAGATGTAGAAGTCTAGGGTTCTGTCTAGGTAAACCTCCCGGCTTGTGGGAAGGTTACCCGTATCCCTCAAAACCTGTAGGTAAGAGGCAGTACGTATTGTTCTTGGAGGAAGCTTTCAAGCAACTCCAGGTTGTGGTCTTAGTTAAGGGAAGAAGCTAACAAACGATGGAGTTTGGCATCATACTTAGCTAGGTATTGTTGTCATTAGATGTTGATGTGTCATAGGAGTGTGTCTCCTCACCATGGAAGTGTGACTTCATGTCTATCTGTGTGATCAGAATGTAGGCGAAGGGCTGTCGATGTAGTGGCTGAGATGTTGACTGCTAGACATCATTGCGATGAATGGGAGTGAGATGGAGTCTCATATATAGGGAGGACCTAGGTAGAAGGGTCATTGGGTAGTGATTAAGTGCGTAGATCGTCAATGGGTGTGTTGGCTATAGGGTCTGCAAATTAATACTGCTAATAGTGGACTTCATCCCTAGCTTGGTAGCCCCCAGAGTAGATGTGTGTCATCGAACTAGGTAAATAATTCTGGTGTGTTCTTATGTTTTTCTGTACTGGTTTTATTTGTTTATACCTTGCCATGTTGTTTTGTTCAGATCAGATGTCCAGACATTCTATAGGACATTTGTAGTCTAATATACCAGAATTTCAATAACAAAAAGAGATAACAACTAGAAAATTTGTGCCTTGATTAAAAACCATTGTAACACGATGTGACACATTTTTTATTACATCTTTAAAAGAAAAAAAATTAGATTTTGCAAGGATTGGACTTTTTGAAGAGAGTTTTGAAGGCAAGAGAGTGCAAGGAGCTAAGGAGTGGAGTTTTTCTCAATTCAAAACAAAATTCTACCTAAGAGTTTCATGTATGAACACCCTAAACTCATTGCTATGATTAATTGTATTATGAATAGCTTAAATTATTCCAGATTACGTCTTGTTAGATGAACTTGTATAGATTTGTTGGGACATATGTTTGAGTTTTGTATTATTTGCATAAATTGTTATTTCAGTATTGTTATTCAGTAACACTTGTGTTTAAAGTATTGTATGAGTTAACCAACTCATAGATTGAACCTAGGTTTGTAGGGATTACTGGCCTTAACTTTGTGAACATGAACAAGAATAACTGTTCAACTTAGTAATTGATTTAGGAATAAACAGTTATAAGTTGTAACCTAAGGTTTAATGTATCAAAATTTTCCTTTTTTAACTTTGAATTGACCTAAGGTAGAAGAGAATTGTAGTGTGAAATAGTGAATTATACACCAAGGAATTGGGTATAATGCCTTTTTTAAATCGTTGTAATTCTTAAGAACTCAATTTATGACAAATAGACACATGCATCAACAGTGACATGTATGAGATTCGTAACAACACTTAAGCGCCTTTAATCTGATATTTTTTAAACTTTTATTTATTTTTCTGTCCAAACCAATTCCTTGCAAAATCCCCAATTTTATATTTTAAATTCACGTTAAAATTTCTTTTTTAGGATATGACAATACATATGGAGACAAACTAATTTATTACTTGCGACAAATTTTAGTACGCTTGCTAAATATTCATCAAGTTTTTGGTACCGTTGTCGAGGATTGTTGATTTATTTTGCTAAGGCAATTTTTGTGCTACGATTTTTTTAAATTTTTTTGTTTTTGTTAGTTCAATTTTTGTTATTTTAATTTTTTGTTTTATTCTAGTTTCCTAGTTTATGTTCTTATTTATTTCTATCTAGTTTAGTGTCATTGAAGTATTTTTCTTCTAATTGTGTATTCGAGGTAAGGGAAGACATGTATGATGAAGCTTGATTCTAAATGTGCCCTGTTAGCACAAATTGAAGTTTTATCAAATCAATTGGATGCTTCAACTCTAGTTCAATAAAATGCTAATCAAGTCAGGATATTATGGTGGGAGTTGTGTGGTGAAGGTCATGTCGATGGCCATTGTGTACCAGAAGGATACATTGAATAAATGCATTATGCTAGGAATTATTAAGATCCAAATCCATACAAAAACAATTATAATCCATGGTTGGAAGACCGACCACCAAGGGAGTCATCTCTTCTAGAAGAGACTATGCACCAATTCATGAAGATGACTCAAAGAACTTTGAAGCAATAAGACAAAACCATGAAACAATAAGCAAGAACCATGAAACATCCATAAAGATTATCGAAATGCAAATGGCGCAATTATCTAAACAATGGCCATCTTTATCAAATGGAGGTTTTAATGGAAATATGTTGGTGTTAGCCTAGGATTTTAGCTAAGTAAAAAGTCAACAAATTGATGGTGAATCTACGTTGACGTTCCTAAATGTCTAAAAGCTTAAGCCAAAAGCTTTGGCATACTGGTTGTATTGACTTGTTGGTTCGACTATGTTGTAAGTGGAGTCAAGGGCAAGAACGGTTTGGAAGAGTCTCAGGAACAGATCCATAAGATTAGGATCACTCTTTCTTCTAAACATGTTTAGAATCTTGAAAGATCACATAACAACCCTTCAACACGAAGTTGGCATTTTTAAGTGTTGAGGACTTATGATATTTTTAAGTCCTAAGACTATGTGATTTAGATTTGTATTCGCCTTCGAAGGAGGCAGGTAACGCTTTCAGAAATAGTTATTAATAAAGTTATCGCCACGTTCGTTTGGTTTTCAGCAGTAATATCCTTGAAGACACGTGGGGGCAAGTTAGAGCACGAAGGCCTAATTAGTGGGATACATGTTAGATTTATAGGATTTAACTGCTGTCGACGATTCTTTTTGTAATAGCATACAATGTAGGATCATGTAATGTAGTCGAGGTCCCAAATTCTAACCAATTATCTATAGAACCATAATACTCGAGTCACAGAGCGAAACAGTTTGTGAGACGTGTGAGTTTGCGTCCACCCTTTAAAATTTATGACAATATTTTGTATTTAAAACATTTACATTAAATGACATTTACTTCATTTACTTTGCTTTCCATTTATTGCATTTACTCAAAGTCTATCTTTTGCATTCAGTTAGTGATTATCCAAACATTTAAACTCATCACGCGCACTTTTCACCATAACTTGTCTTTTCACAAATTTTCTTTGAGATTTTTCGACCTAATCTTTTAAGTGAAATAAAATCGTGATTTTTTACTAAAAATACCAGTAAACAGTCGAAAAATCCTAAGAATGAAAGTTGCAAAGCTATTGAAAGAGAATCTAAAGATGATTGAGAACTAGTCGATGAAGGAGAAGTTCAAAAATAATAAGAAGAAGAAAAATACATGCCATCATATGAAAAAATTGAATCAAAAATTGAAGAATTTGATGTGGAAAAGATATATGGGAAAAGAAAAAGAATGCTAAGTGAGGATGATCTAGTTTTGAATTCAACAATTTGTCTTAGATGCGGGTACTCAACTAGAAAATCTACAACAAAAGAATGTCCCTAAAATTTATTATAGCAACAAGGCAGATAAAGGAGAAGAAATTTAAAAAGTATTGGATGTAATTTATCCTTGTTCGTTGTTATCAAGCAGAAGAAGATATGGAAGCAGCGTCATCACTGCCTCAAGTGCATAGGATTCCTACCTAACAAAAGAAAAAGAAAGGTGGTGCATTTTCTATGTCATATATGCTGCCCTAACAGAGAATCAAACAGCCAAGCTAAAGTCCTTAAAGAAGTTCTACGTGGGAGGAAATCCACGGATTTATGTTATTTATTTTGCTTTCATTTTGTATTTCTGCTTCCCCATTTTGTGAAATATATTGCTGCTTCATTTGATGAATGAGTTTGTTACTTTGTTTCTTTCAATAATGCTGTAATACCTTACTAATGATAATTTAAAAAGTAACATGGAAAAAATCACCAAAAAAGAATACAAGAAAATAGTTGATCATTATAAAAGTTCCACATGTAGATAGATAGTTAAATAAGAAATGGGATAGCCAACTGAATTGTATTCAACTCTAGTTACCCCAGCAAGTAATGTTTAAATCAAATAATCCATTGTTTACTTTTCTTTATGTGAGTATCCATATAATTGTTATTTTCTGATTTAATTTATTAGTCTGATGATTACACACTGAGGCACTTGTATGTGGAAACTTTGAGCCTTTTCAAGCCACCATGTTATGAATTTTTTTAGTCGTTGTTTAAACCCTTTGAGCTTGAGCATTTTTCTTTTGTGACAAAGCCTAATATGTAGCCCATTTTACTTGAAAGATTAATCTTTCCACCATCTTTGGAGTTAGCTAGAAATTTTAGTTTCCTTTTCTAATGCAAAAGAATAAGCTTGTGATTGCTCTATGAAGTCAGCAATGTTTAAGTTTAAGGCTAGTGTACAAGAGAAATTGGTCATAAAAAAGTATAGAAAATAATGAAGTTAAACTCTATTATTCAAAAGAAAAAAGAATGTGAGTGAAAAAACCCATCAAATTATTATTCTCAAGTACTTTTGATCAACAAAATTGTTGTTATGGAAGGACTATGATGACATAAAGAAAAATATGTACCTAATTCCAAAGGTTTAAGCCTACTATCCAAAAATATCCTAATCTGATACAAGCCCCATTAAAACCTCTAAAGACCTCAAAAATGTGTATTTAGATATGAATTTGATTGACTTTGTTAGAAGTTTTATAAACTTATGGTAAAATTCTTTTGTATGTTAATTTTTGTATTTATCAAGATTGAAGTAGGAAATGGAAGTGATGATCAAAGACAAGAGAATGGTGATGTTCATTGGTATGAGTAAGCATGTTATTTCTCTTGAAATTTTCCAGTTTACAGGCGAGTTCCTCGAGGAAAAGTAATAATTAAAGTTTGTGGTTGTAATAACAATAAGTCATAATGTAATCTTATAAGCAATTTCCATGGTTTTTTAGTAGTTATAGTCAAGAAATTATGAGTTTTAAAGGGAAAAAAATATGAGATGAGGACCAAAGATGCCAAAAGAAGACAAGAATTTGGAAGTAAGAAAAGAAAAGAAGTTTTTGGAAAAATAGTGGTGCGATTCAGACACGTTTGAATCCATATTTTCAGTACATATTACATCAAGTCGTTTAACTAGTAATTTGTTCATATCTTGAGCTTCGTAACTCAGGTTGAGGTGGGACCAGCAGCAAATGAAATCTAACAAAAAGAACTAGCTACTGGAAAAATTACGCCATGATTAAAAGTCATCGTGGGACAATGTGACGCATTTTATAAGATGTCTTTAAAAGACAAACTTTTAGATTTTACAAGGGTTGGACTTTTTGAAGAGGATTTTGATGGCAAGAGAGTGCAAAGAGCTAAGGAATGGAAGTTTTTCACCATTGAAGACCAAATTCTACCTCAAGTTTCATGTATTACTACTCCAAACTCATAGCTATGATTAGTTGTATTATGAGTAGCTAAATTTCTTCTAGATAAGGTCTTGTTAGATGAACCTGTATGGATCTCTTGGGACATATATTTGAGTTTTGTATAATTTTCATAAATTGATGTTTTAGTATTGTTATTTAATTACTCTTATGTTTAAAGCTTTGTATGTGTTAACCAACTCATATATTAAGCTTAGTTTTGTAAGGATTAATGACCCCTAATTCGGTGAACCTGAACTAGAATAATTGTTCAACTTAGTTATTAATTTAGGAGTTAATTAGGGGTGCTCATTGGTTCGGACAAATCCGAACCAAACCATGGTGTTTGGGTTGGACATTTTTTTAGTTCGGGCATTAACCGAACCAAGCCAATGAAACCCGATGTTAATTGGTTCGGGCAACAGATTTTCAAATTTCTACCCGCAAGCCCGTCTACCCGAACCAACCATATTAATTCATATAATTTATATTATTATAATAGAAATTAGTATAAGATATTCAACTTTAAGAAGGAAGAAAAATGAAACATATTTGTGATATTCACAATCTATATGAAAATACAAAAATACATAAAAAAACTATATTATTATAGAAAATTAGTTGATGTAAATTAGAAAATTTTAAAAATATTTTTGCATATTTGTTTCTAATGTATCCGATCAATCCAACCCAAACCAACCCGTTATTTCTTGGTTTCGTTCAGTTTGGGTTTTATAGAAAAAATGTGAAAATCCAATCCAAACCAATCCATATATTTTTAATCGGTTTGAGTATCAGATTCACTCAAAACCGAACCAAACCGGCCCACGAACACCCCTAGAGTTAATAATTATACATTGTGACTTAAGGTTTAACGTATTGAATTTATTTGTTTTAAGTTCAAACTAACCTAAGGGATTAGGAAGTTGTAGTGTGAAATAGTGAGTTATACACCAAGAAATTGGGTATGTAACTTTTTTAAATTGATATAATTTCTTAGAACTCACTTTAGGACAAATAGATATTTGCATCAATAGTGACATATAGGGGATTCGTAACAAGACCGATTCGCCTTTAATCTAAACTTTTTCCAACTTTTGTTTATTTTCCTATTCAAACCAATTCATTATCAAACCCCATTTTATTTTTTAGGCAAAAATATACTCTGGGTCCTTTAAGTTATTTTATTCTAACAAGGCAGTCCTTTATATTTTTTTCACTACAAGTTGATCCTTTATGTTAACTAACATGTTCACGGTTGATCTTTTTCACAAACTCCATACCAAAAAAAGCTTATGTGGCACTAATGACATTGATGTGTCATTTAAGGAGATGATGAAGAACATGTTGAAGATGTTTAAGATGCTAGTCTATGTCATAATGTTGTTAGTTTTGATTTTCATAGTTTTGATGTGTATTTTTGTTTGGAAGTGGTTATCATTGTTAATTTTGATGTTAGTGTCGTAAGACATGACTTTTGGTATCTTCATGTAACACTTATCGTAAGACATGACTTTTGGTACCTTTATATAACACTTATTGCAATTCTATACCAGTTTTGTTACAATAAGGTCGTAATTTGTACAACAGACAAAACTTGAAGGACTTGATTGTTACAATTTAAAAACAGACGGGACATGTTTGTAGCGAAAAAAACATAAAGGACTACTTTGTTAAAAAAATAACTTAAAGGACTCAAGGTATATTTTTGCCTATTTTTTAAATACACGTTAAAGTTGTTTTGTTAGAATATGACAATCCCTATGGCGACGAATTTTTATTTACTTACGATAATTTTTAATACACTTGCTAAATATTCATCAAGTTTTAGTTATTTTTTTTATTTTAATTTTTGTTATATTAATTTTCATTTTATTCTATTTTCCCAGTTTCTATTCTTATTTTGTTTTTATCTAGTTCAATGCTACTGAGATATTTTTATTCTGATTGAGTATGCGAGGTAAAGGAAGACATGTTTGATGAAGCTTGATTTTAAACACGAATTGTTAGGAAAAATTGAGGCTTTATCAAAACAATTGGTTGATTCAACTCTAACTGAAGAAAATGCTAATCAAGTCAGGATATTACACTGTGATTTGTGTGTTGAAGGTCATACCAATGGCCATTGTGTACCAGAGGGATACGTTGAAAAATCGCATTAATGTAAAAATTATCATGAGCCGAATGCTTACACAAATAATTATAATCTATGGTGGGACGTTTCACCACCAAGAAAGCCATCTCTTTTAAAAGAGACTATACACCAATTTATGAAGATGACTCAAAGAAATTTTGAAGCAATAAGAAAGAACCATGAAACAATGAGCAAGAACTATGAAACATCCATGAAGAATCTTGAAACACAAATTGCACAATTATCTAAACAATTGGCATCTTGATCAAATGGAGGTTTTAATGGAAATATGTTTGATAATTTTAGGAATGAAAGTTGCAAAGCTATTGAGAGAGAACCCAAATTTGAATGGGAAGTGGTCGATGAATGGGGGAGTTGAAAAAGAACAAAAAGAATAAAAAATTCACCCCATCAAATTGAATAAACTGAATCAAGAATAGACGAACTTTTGGTTAAAAAGAGACATGGAAAAAGAGAAAGAATGCTAAGTGAGGACGATCTAGTTTTGAATTCAATAATTTTCAAGATGCAGATATCCAAAAATAAAATCTTCAACAAAAGAATGTCCCTAAAATTTATATTAACAATAAGGAGGGTGGAAGAGAAGAAATTGATAAAGAATCGGATGCCATTTATTCCTTATTTACTATAATAACGCTGAAGAATATTAGAAGCAACATCATAAATTCCTTAAGTGCATTGGATTCTGACTAAACAAAAAGAAGAAAAAATATTATGTGTTTTAATGCCATAGTTGCTTCCCTAATAGAGGATCAAACGTTCAAGCTAAAGTCCTTAAAGAAGTGCTACATGGGAGGCGACCCACATATTTGTGTTATTTATTTTTCTTTTCTTTTGTCTATCTGTTTTCCCGTTTTGTGAACTATATTCTTGTTTTATTTAACAAATGTGTTTGTTATTGTTGTTTCTTTCAGTTAATGATTTACCAACGATAAGTTGAAAAGTAACTTGAAAAAAATTAGTAGAAAAGAATAAAAGAAAATAGTTTATCATTACAAAAGTTCCAAATGTTGATAGACGGTAAAAGAAGAAAAGGGATAGCCAAACAAATAATCATCAAACTCCTACAAGACAACTCTTGCGGTTTCCTGCCAAAGAAAATTCTAAATAGTTGAACAATATTCGTAGGTTTCAACATATGATAAAGGAACTTCATCTAGAGGATATAAAAAATAAGAAGTCTCATCTTGTATAATCTTCAAAAGAAAAACCTCTACAAATGATGAAGAATCAACCTTAGGAAGAACCTTCCAAGAATCTTCTTCTAATAAAGAAGATAAAGTCTACTTGTAAGTATCTCACGGAGAAGATGATCATGAGGTAACAAAATTACCATACATGAAGTTACTTAAATTAAATTCAAATTTAATAGAATTAAATGATAATATTAAAAAACACAACTTGTGGAACTATGTTCTTGTAAGCTTAATAAAGAAGTAATCAAAGCTAAGCATGTAATATTTATCATGGCTTTGATGATGATAACTTATATTTGATGAAAACTTGTGAATATACAATTTGAATCTAAGACAAGCAACTATTTCAAGCGATCAAAGATGCTCAAGATAGTTCGTTCAAGCTCTTCCTCCAAATAAAGATGAATAGTTAAGGTTTAATTATCACCTTTGATATCCTCTGATGATGGTATCCAACTTGAATATATATCAAGCCTCGTCTCTAAAAAGACTCAAGCAATTGCTTATGTGATTAGTGTATTTGACAAACTCTTGAAGCTTCAGAGTGTGAAAGAGAAGAATTGTGAGAGCTCGCCTGATCGTGACTGAGTGATCCGTGTTTTATATAAACAGGAGAGTTTTTTCATTAAGTATTATGGAAAAATCGCACGCACAGTAAAAGAAATTTTAAAGAATCTATTTCTCAAATAAAAAACATCTAAAAATGTTTTGGAGCCTAGCCGGATAAATAAAAAATCGTCAGAATGATTAGAACATGTATTTTGAACTGTCCATTCGATTGTAGCATATTTCCAATCAATTGGATAAGGGAAAATTTTGTCGATAATCTATCGTGAAGGTGTCTTAATGAAGGGTAAAAAATCTCTATAAAATATTTCCAAAATGGGCAATTATATTCGATTATTTAGGTCATCCAGACGACTTGGATAAGGACCTAATTGATTAGGCCATTTATTTTTCCCATGGACAGTTTCCCTATTTTGTAGCAACATTTGGCCTATAAATAAAGACCTCTCCGTTCAATTTTCACATCCAAAAACATAAGCTATCTTACTCTCCTCACTCTCTTTAAAAATATTGTTCTACTTTCTCTCACATTAATTTAGCCATAACGCTTTGAGAAAGTCCTTGTGTTTAAGTGAGGACACTTGTTCTGGAAATGGTAAATTTGTAAATTCACCAAGAGCTATTTTTTCTTGTCGTAATATCTCTTCTTAGGAAGTATATGTTTGGGTTCGAAGATAAACTTATTAAAAGCTTTGTTTGGGGGATTTAATATTAAGTCGTCATTTAGTTAATGTGCTAAGCCACTTAAGAAAAATTTCTCTTTATGTGTTATTTAAGATAACCATTGAAAAATCTTCTCTTCGTTTCTTGGGCTCAGCCTAATGTATAAGCTCTTCTTGGTTCGAGATCAGTCTAGTGTAAAATCTCGATTTGGTTCATGGTCAGGGAATTTAAAACCTCATATTCATTTGAAGGATATCCAATTCAAAACTCAACATTGGTTTGAGATAAGCTTGAATAAAATTTATGTTTAGCTTGGGGACTAATTTCTCAAAGCTCGTTTCGCGTTTGGAAGGAAGAGTAACTGCTTTTGTCCATTATTCATTGTTTAGTTGGAAGTGATAACACTTTGTCATTACGTAATATTTACGAGTATCTTCGGTAGAATCAACACACTTTCTAGTAAAAGAGGAGCTAAAAGTATAAATAAATAAATAAGTAAAATTGCAAAGGGAATAGATATTAGGGACTTAAAAAAATACGAAGAAAAAGCAAGGAAAAATGCATAAAAGGCCCTTGGATTTCTCGCGATCGAGATGGACTCATCGTGGGCGCGATGGAAAGTATTGTAATAGCGATACTACTCATCGTGGTCGCGATGATACATAATTCTGACGTGTTTTGGCAGTTTTAAAAAGAAAATCATGTTACTTTTTAAGTGTTCCGATTTTGAATGATAGAAAGTGATGGCCAAGTGTTCTCAAACACTAATTTAGAGAGTTTTGGAGCAATTGGAAACACTATTATTCATTAATTTTCATGTATTTTTAATCTAAACTCATAGTAGTGACTTGTATCACTATGAGTAGCTAGATATCTCTTTATTAGGTCTTAGAAAGTGAACTTTATTTTACTTTGTTGGATCATATGATTGTTTGATATTATTTGAATGTTTTTGACTTTATAATTTCTATTCAATTGCTTTTATTCATAATGCTTTTTGGGTGTAGACGAACACGCAATGTGAAATTAGATGAGTAGGCATTATTGACCATACGTCTATAGATCAGGCATAGAGAAATTCTTAAACTGATAATTAACTAGAAATAGGTAATTATAAGTTGTGGCTATAGAATTTAAGCACGTAGATTGTAACACCCCAAAATGAGTAGAATATTTATTTAATTGATTTATTATAAATATTCGTATTTCTGGTGAATTTTAGTGAATTATTTTGATGTCTATAATTGATGTTGTGGGGAATTATGATGTTAAAGCGGGTGCTGAGAGTATTTTAGAAGTATGTGATGTGTTAATATTATTTTTTATAATAATAATATGGATTATGTGAAATATATTATTATTATTATTATTATTATTTTTTTATTATTATAAATAATTAGGAGAAACATTAAGGGCAAATTGGTAAATTGGATGAGTTAAGTGAGGACATTGTGGGAAAAGCCTATTAAGGGTCCAAGAGGTAAGAATGACCTAAAGGAAAAAGAGACAGTGGGAAGTCAGTTGGTACGATTAATTTGGAGAAAGCTTTGAGGAAAAAGGAGAAGAAAGGCTATGGCTCAGAGAAGTTTCACAAGAACTCAGAGAAGAGGAATCGGAAAGTAATTTTCTAAGGTATGGGGAGTATTATTCATCATTATAATTGATATAGGTGTAGAAGTATGTAGGTAGTAGGTTTCCGGGTAGACTAGACGAGTTCATGACGGAATTGGGGTTCAGGACGTGTTAGATATTAGGAATAAAAATCTATATTGATATATTGTTGTTGTTGTATTGTTTCTGTGATAAAATAAGAGAAATTTGGACTGTTTGGTACTAAAATCGCAGACCTTTTGGGGTCTGAGATGGTGCAGAATTGCAACTGGGAAGTTGCAGGTTCGCGCGCTTTCGTCCGGTGAAGGTCCCGTCTCGCCAGGCACAGCGATTTCGCCCTGTCCTCGCCAGGAGAAAGTGGAAGTGAAGGGAAGGTGGGAAAAGGGTGCTACTGGATTTTGTATGAGCGTGTGGGATTCACCCCTGCTTAGTCGGGCGAAACCTAGGCGAGCCAGTGACTTCGCCGGGCGAAATAGAAGCGAAGGGAGAGTGTGAAAAGTGGAGTCACTGAATTTTGTATGGGGGAATATGTTTCGCCGCTGCTTCGCCGGGCGAGCTCTAGGCGAGAAGGAGCAATGATTTTATTTCATTTTATTTTATTTTGCTTTGTGCTGCCTTGTTCCTTGTTGATCGTAGTCCTTGGATAGTTGATGTGCCGTATTTTGATGAGTAATATGTGATGATTGTGACATATTATGACGATTATTTATGTATATAATGATGCGTGATCATGATGCTTAATGATATTTTTATGAATGATGATGCAATGTGATGTTCCTGTGACGATGATAATTATGACGTTTGCATCATGCATTCATATCATTTAGGACTTCGGTCCAGTGATGATTTTAGGACTTCGGTTCAGTGGTGACTTCAATCTTATTGTGTGGATTGATGTGTATGACGTTGCTCCAGTTCTAGTGTATAACCGATCATATTGGTGGGGATCTTTGGAGGGTGATGGCCCAGTGTCCATCAAACATGACGAATTGGTACCACATGCATGAGGCTATGTTGTGCATTTCATATTATGTGACATTGCATATTGTGATTGATTGATGTTAATGATGACATGATTTTTAAATGATGTATGATGATGATGACGTATGATGGTGATGTTTTTTTATCATGAGGGATGCTACCTTACCGTGTTTTACTCTTATATCTTGTATAATGGTTTATGATTACTCACCCTGCCTGTTTGAATGTTGCCTCCACGTGGGTAACGTGCAGGTGATCAGGATTAGCTTTTGGTGCATGAAGATCTGACTTGAAGTATTGTGATTATTTTGGTCGATTAGGGGGTCTTGCTCTGATATGTAACATCAGGTCGGGACGTTTGAGTCAAACCATAGTTTTCTTTTATTGATGATATTATGATGTTTTGAAGTTGTTTTAAACCTTTTGATGTTATAGCTTTTGATGTTTATGAAGTTTTCCGCTGCGTAGTAAATGATTTAATCTTGATTTGTTAATCCGTGTTACAGAGCAGTGTCATACCCCAAATTTTGACCACTAAGATTCCCCATCATTGTGCAAATCATCATCACAATATGGATGGACCATCATACCTCATTAGTCTCCCCAAAGATGGGTGAGCATCCACTACAATCAAATTTAGGGTTTCAAGCCCTCTCAGAGCTCTTAGACAAAGGATCAATCAAGGAATGACATGATCTTAAACTTGTCTAAACCTCTCAAACATCCATAAAGGATCAAGAGGACTCCCACATCAAGGATTAAGCACAAGGCTGCAACAGTCCAAGTGGATTAAGCCTCAAGATCGCCAGTGTCACCAAATTAGGATTTTGGTCGACTGAGGCCTCCAGATGGAAATTTTCCTCTGGGCATGAGACAAAGGCTTCAAAGCACAACCTAAGATGCTCCAAGGGACATCATGAACCCAATCATCAAGTCAATTTTGCCTCAGGGGATGCATTCATAAAAAATCTGGAATTAGGGTTTCTTGACCTAATTCACCCCTAAGTTGACTTTTGGGACAAAACATGAGCCAAGACCTCAAGAGAGGATTTGAGGGTCTCTAACACACTACATTAATCCATTTGCAACAATGGATTGATCCAAGAAGCTTGATCAATAAGTTTCAAATTCATTAGAACCACAATTAGGGTTTCGCGAGAAAAGTCAACTGTGCCTTTGACTTTTGACCAGGACATGCTCCCAAACCTTGGAACATGATTCAATACAACCTATAACACCTATAAAATCAATCCATCAAGTTTTATTTAGGTTAAGGACTTGATTTCATAGAGGATCGCACAGTTTGGAGTTCATCTGACAAAAGGTCAACTGTGCACAAAAGTCAACTTTGACTTTTTGAGATTTTTCCCAATTATGGTTCTTTGACCCTAAAATGATGTTAATATGTTATTGGGATCATCATTCATTAAGAAAAATCAAGAAAAGTGGGATAACTTGTAAAAGGGGTAACCATAAAAAACTTAGAAATTTTCTAAGTTATGGAACAAAGTGGCTAGGGTACCAACTTCCAAGGATCATAACTTGAGATCCAAGCAACCATTTCGGCTGATCCAAAGATGGATTTGTAGATCTCATGGCATACTTTAAAAGTGTCAACTACACCTCATTTCAATTCATCATAGATTTTGAGTTATGGTTGGATCAAAATGGCTGAAAACATGAAATGCCACTTTTTCCAACACTTAGTGAAATTTTCACTAAGTCAGAATCTGTCTTGTTTTTTTTCCAAAAGTAGGGGGATTTTTCACTTGGATCCAAAAAGTATAAAGACAAACTATGATCACACATGTGTTGTATCATATAAGAGCTTTTCAAAATGGCAAAGAACTCCATGAAACTCCACTTAAGCCATGAGATATGACCATGACAATGTGCCTTGCTGCAAACTGTCATGGCAAGGCAGATTTGTGCATTTTGCTCGATTTGAGCAAATTTTGCAAATGACAAACAAGTTTGTCCATCTAAACACCTCAGGGGGAGACCAAGGAGGGACAAACACTGATCCATCAGCCTCCCAAGTCCTTGGAACCAAAATTAGCATGCCAAACCTAGAAATGCCTAAAAGAGGGACAAGACTCCAATTTCGGTTTAGAGCATTTAATGGATGCACCAAGGTGGCATGGACTGAGCCCTTTCCAACTGAATTCAGTCAAGACTTATCCAAGAACTAGGGAACCAGCAGCCTGTGCTCTAACCTCTAATCAATGGCTAGAGGAGACTTGGATTCCTATTGATCAACATTTGGCAAACCTCTGCTGCAGTTGCCATTCACTATTGCTTGTAAAACAAACTTGCTCTACTATAAATAGAGCTCATTTGTGCTCAGTTTGAGTACATGAAAGCCATCAAACAGACGCTTTCCTCAAAATCTCTTCCTTCACTCAAAAATTGCCTTCCAAAGCAAGTCACTATCGGGTTTTGAGTTTGAGAGCTATTCCAACCAAACCAATCATACACACACACCTCATAAACATCATATAGAAGTGATCCAAACACTCACGTAACATCTGTAACACCAAAATCACAAAACCACTTGCCAATTTCTCAAGTTCTTGACAGAGGTGCAGTTGGGGTACCATCTTCAGTTCCAGTTTGTTCCAAACCACTCCAAGCATTCAGACACATCACTTGGCACCTAAGGAAGCTGTGTAAATCATTGGAACCAGCTTTCAACACCTCTAACACAAAACACGATCACCAGCTGCAAGAGGTAAGCCTGAGCTCTTCTAACTCTATGATCCATGCATTTTTTGCTGCACAATAATTTGGCCATATATTCATAATCATGCATAGAGGTTTCACTTTGATTTCTTATTCCATGCTTAAAATAAATGAAATTAAAGACGATAGACATGATCGTGAGGTGAAAACGAGCAGATTGATATGTAGATTGCATGATATCATCAAGTATTCAGTGAGATTGGATAAAAATGCAAATCTGCAGAAACAGAGGGTGGCGCGAGTTCTTGGCATGTTCTTGGGGCCATTTTTTGAATATTTGAATATTTGAATTTTGTGATTTTATTTAATTGATTCAAAAATTAATTTCTCTCTGAATTTTAATGATTTTCAGTTGATTCTTTTTTTAATAATTCACAAAAATGTTAAAATATTTTATTTTGCCAAAAATTCCCAAAAATATTATTTATTTCCTATATTTGATATTTTTGCAAAGAATTAATATTTTATTTGTTTTTCAACATTTAAAATGTTTTTTCTCCCTTGATTTTCCAAACTTAATTAATTTTCAATCATTTTGTGGATATAAACATGATTTTTCAAACATTAATCCAAGATCACAACTTGTTTTTCATACATGTTTGATAATTTTGATCATTTTAATTAAGTTTTTATTTAATTAAAATTCATTTTGAAATTAATTTTGGGTTTTGATCTTAATCACCCTAAAATAATCATTTTCAAACAATTATTGGGCCTCTAATAGAGTGTAAGTCTCAATCCTTTTGTAAATAAACCAATTGTGGGCCTCACTTATTGTATAAGTCCCTCTGAACAATTTTAAGTGAACGACGCGATCGTCGCCTTCTCAACAAAAATAATTGGGCCTCTTCTTGAGCTATAAGACCCATTTATTTTTCTAAAAAACACTTTTTGGGCCTCTAATAGAGTGTAAGACCCAACCCCTTTGAAAATAAACCACCTTTTGGGCCTCGGTCATTGTATAAGTCCCACTGTATTTTCAAAAACCTCGGCGCGATCGTCGTTGCCAAACAAATAACCCTGGGCCTCTCCTTGAGCTGTAAGCCCCACCACTTGTACAAAAATAAATTATTGGGCCTCTAATAGAGTGTAAGACCCAATCCCCTTTTAACCTAAACAATTTTAGGCCTCAGACATTGTATAAGTCCCTCTGCGTTAAAAGAAAAATCTCGGCGCGATCGCCAATTCAAAAACAAATCATCTGGGCCTCCCCTTGTGTTGTAAGCCCCATTTCTTTTCTTTTCAAAATCTTTGGGCCTCTAATAGAGTTGTAATACCTAATCCCCTTGTACATAAAAACTTTTTGGGCCACACGTATTGTATAAGTTCCTCTGTACAGTTTTTAAAACAACGGTGCGATCATCCTTAAAACTTGGGCCTCTCCTTGAGCTGTAAGCCCCAACAATCTTTTCAAAGCACTTTCTCCTTTGATTTTGAATTCAAATATATGTTGTTATCAAAACTTTCTTTGTTGAACAACTAACCAAACAGCATGGAAGCTCTACAACGGGTAAGTGTTTATCCGCTTTCATTTACCGCTTTCATATGTATATAAACTGTATTGTGGGGCTGTTTCACTGTAAGTCTTCTTTCATATCCTTTTATATACTTGTCACATATCCACTGTGTAATAATAGTATAGTTATTTAGAGTTTTCCCCGGCAACTACGTCTAGCACTAGGTAAAGCCTTGTTGGTCACTCTTAAATACAAACAAAACTAGATCCCCATAGGATTTCCAGATACAGTCTTCCCTTCTCTTGGGGTTAAACAATATGGAACAAAGAGAAAGGCAGTATTCTTGGTGAACCTTTTCTCAGACTGTCACCCTTAGAAATTGTCAAAGAAACTCTAACTCCCCAGAGATGATCTTTTCTCCGTGAATGGCATCTCTTGAGTTTCTTCCAAATTCTTGAACTTTCCTGGAATAATCTCTTCTCTGTGAATTGCATTTCTTAAACTTCTCTTGGTTTGGGGACCCACAGGCTTCCTAAAAGCATCCCCGCCTCCTCTTGGGCATTGTACAAGGACCCTTCGGCTCCTTAGAAGTTCTCTTGCCTTCTCTTGGGCTTAATACAAGGACCCTGATGACCTCTTAAAGGTATAAGACAGAACTTAGTCATCCTTTGCTAGATCAGTCTTTCCAGCGTCAAAACTCCGGCCATTTTAGGGTTGATACTCATTCCTTAATGCCCGTGCCTCCTCTTGGGTATCATACAAAAGATAAAACTCTAGACTTGGACAGTCTAAAACTCTTGAGTCTCAAATACATTCTCAAGTTCCTTTCAAACAGAGTAAAAAATACCGATCACTCTGGATCAGTCTCCAGCATAGACCAGGTCTCTCTCATGAGAGTTCCCCACACTTGGACCCGCTTCAGGATCTCCAGGATCCACAGCGGTAAGTTAGCCTCCTCTTGGGCTTTGTACAAATGATTCTCCCTGGAAGAGCTAACCTTTTCAGACTCTCTTGTTGATTCAATCACTTTTAGCCTCCGTCTTGGGCTTTGTACAAGACATATAAAAAAACACTCTCTTGTTGAGTATAAAAGACTCTCTTGTTGAGTCAACCACTTTTAGCCTCCATCTCGGGCTTCGTACGAGATAGAAAAACCACTCTCTTGTTGAGTATAAAAGACTCTCATGTTGAGTCAACCACTTTTAGCCTCCGTCTTGGGCTTTGTACAAGACATATAAATCACTCTCTTGTTGAGTATAAAAGACGCTCTTGTTGAGTCAGCCTCCTTTTAGCCTCCATATCGGGCTTAGTACGAGATAAAAAAACCACTCTCTTTTTGAGTATAAAAGACTCACTTGTTGAGTCAACCCTTTTAGCCTCCGTCTTGGGCTTCATACAAGACACATATAAAACACTCTCTTGCTGAGTATAAAAGACTCTCTTGTTGATCCAATCTCCTTTTAGCCTCAATCTCGGGCTTCGTACGAGACAACAAATCACTCTCTTGTTGAGTATAAAAGACTCTCTTGTTGAGTCAATCAATCTTCAGACTCTCTTGTTGAGTCAATCACCTGTTCAAGACTCTCTTGTTGAGTCAACCTTTTTAGCCTCCGTCTTGGGCTTTATACATGACAGATAAAAGTAGTCTCTTGTTGAGTCAAACTATTTCAGCCTCCATCTTGGGCTTTATACAAGATACATTCTCCTCAACGGAGTTAAAATCTCTTTTAGCCTCAATCTTGGGCATTGTACAAGACAGAAAGAACATTTTCCCCGGAAAAGTCAAACTTCCCGCCTCCTCTTAGGCTTTGTATAAAGAAAACCCCGGTTGAGTTAATCAACCTTTTAGCATCAAAGTTGTGCCTTGCTCACAGCATACAAACATCAACAACTCCTCTTTAGAGATGACAAATTCTCTCCCAGACAAAACCCTTTACACATCTTGGGCTTTAAACCAGATATAAACCACCTTTAGCTTTACGTCTTGGGCTTTGAACAAGACACCAAAACAAACTTTTTCCTCCCTTAGAATAGGAGGAACTACGATCGCTCTGATTTCCTTGTTTCGGGAATACGTAGGCATATAAGATTGCAAAAATCTTAGCGAGCATACTAATCAAAAACCCAAAATCCCGTACCTTCATATATCAACCCAAAAGCATCAAATATAAACACATTACCCAAAACCTCACAAATGGTCCAAACATTCTATTCTTAACAAAATAATCGAAGAGGGGCCCACATCTTAATAGCATCTGTAAACCAATAGTTTTGACTGTTTAAACTCAGTATGCAAGCAGGATTAATTGGAGACATCTATTTCCCTTCCTTAATCAGCTTAACAGGATAAAAAAATGAATCGAACTGTAGTGCCCAAGCGATAGTGATTCAAGACCACAAAAATCGCGCTACAAGCAGGATGTTAATATTTGATGTTTTATGACGAAATGTGACGCCCTTGTGGGATTTTACTTTGATATGATTATTTATATTCATCGTGGATGTTATTTGGGTGGAAGGGTGTTACGTAGATCACCTATTTTTACTTCAAACTCGCCTAAGGAATTAGGTAGTTGTTGTCTAAATTAGTGATTTGTTCAACAAGGAATTGGGTACAGAGGTATTGTTAATTCGTTGTTAAATTATAAAGTCAATTCAATTCAGGTAATGCACAATAATCAATATTAGAAAATTAAGGGATTCAAATAATATCTAATCGCTTTCGGATTCCTGTTTTTGTTGTTTGGCTGCTAACAAGGCTTTGATTTTTGCTTTACATAATGCTCACACAGTTCTCTCTAGCTCTAAATCCAACAGTACAAGTGTCGAACCTGAACCTTGCATAAACACATAAAACAATACCTTAGTAGCAATGTTCAACGCAGAATAGGGTAAAAAGAAAAATCAAAATTTTAAAACACAGATAGACAGAGCAATCAATGATAAAATACCATAAATTCAAATAAATAAACCAACACAAAACAAGTAGTGCACTATGCCTGTTGAAAATATCAACAATCCCCGACAACAATGCTAAAAACCTAATGACAATTTACTAGCATTGAAATCGAAGTAATAAAATAAATTCGTCTCCATAGGGATTGCGAATATAGAACAAGGTACGTTGTGTGATGGAAGTAAAAAAAGTAAACGAGGGGTTTTTTCAATTTGTTTGGTCGAAAACATAAGTGATAAGTTTTAATAACAATGATTATAGAGGTGGTCAGGTCTTATTATTAGAATATCATATTTCTACTTGATTGATGAAACACGCATTAAGAGACATGCAATGACGACAGAGTTACACGTCAGACTAGGCAACATAGCGCATTAGTCCATAATTCACAATTCCTAATTATCACATCCCTAGTCAATTAGTGAATTCAACAGTTATAGTAGTGCAGATAAATATCCCTATGGTCAGTAGTCACTAATTATCAAAATCAAATTGAATCTCGTAACAAATAATAGGCAATGAGCATAATCTATAACTAAATAATAGCAGAGAGTCAAGACAATTACATTAATGTCATATAATCATATGTCCCGATCAAATACAAATAGGTTCATCATCAAATAAGATCAAACCTAATAGAAATCTAGCTACTCGTGTTGAAATTAATTAATACCATAAGTGTAGATTAGAAGATAATGAAGAATTACCGAAGAAAAATCTCTCCAATTGTTCCAATGGCCTCCACAAGATCCAAATTCTCCCAAATCTGCCACGTTCTCTCTAGGAAATCAAACACCATTTTTAATCTCAACTTTTTCCTTATAATTCCCCCAAAAAGCGTGTTAAAAAATGTCCTAGCACAACCACACAGAGGAGCAATGCGGGTGCGTTGCATGATGATGGAGAAAATGTGGGCGCGTTCTAAAGTGGCGCGGATACATTGATTACAATGGCTTCATCATGTGTTTTGTTCTTTTTTTCACCAATTTTTACACTAAGTCCTTTTCTTCACCCATTGCCACTTTTCCATGCTTTTTCCCCACTTTTGCTTCTAACTTGTTCATTTTTATTATGACTCATCTGATTTTTCTTGCTAAATGACTTGCAATTACTACATGTTAAAAACATAGTTTTTGGGGTTTAGTTACTAAATCACTTGTTCGGTTCGAAGACTCATCCCATTTAAAAGTCTTCATTCGGTTCAAGCTAAGCTCAGTATTAAAAGTTTATACAGGTTGGAGATGAACCTGATACTAAAATCTACTAGGCTCTTAGTTATCCCGGTGTAAAACCACAGTTTGGTTAGAGCTCATCCTAGTGTTAAAAGCTCTCGTAGGTTCAGGATCAGCCCGTGAAAATTTTTGGTTTGAAGCTTGAAGATTAGCCCCTCCAAGATTCTTGTGTAAATAAGACTAAACACTTCAATCCATAGTTTGGAAGGAAGAGTCTTCGCTTTTCTCCCTATTCGGTGTTTGGTGTAAAGTTAGCCACAAAATTCATTTTTGGTGTATAAAGGTGTTCGAGAGTTCAACCTCCTAAAAGCTCTTAAGTTTTATTGGATACTCTCAAGATTAAATATTGGGGATAAGACCAAGTCATTTTTTATTGAACCTATATAATTCCTAGTGTCCTATTTCTTCCCTTAACTTTTACTTTCTGCATTTTAAATTCTGAAATTTATTTTTTGCTGCTTATTTTCAAATATTTTCTAAAATTCTTTCGAAATTTGAAATTAATCCTAAAAAAATTTCAAAATCAAACTTTTCTGAAACACACAGTTATTGCAAAGCAAAAAATACCTGAGCGTACATACGCTCGAAACACAACAGATTCGCCACCGAAGTTTTTTTTTAAAGGAAACTTCGATAAAACCCTTAAAGAACAAAAATATGGTCATTGCAACCAAATTTGGGTTCGAGAGCTGATTATGCATGGGGAAGGTATTAGCGCCCCAAACATTCGTTGTATCCAACAGAAACGTTTTGGTTAGTTTTGCGAAAAGGTTAGCATAAAATTGTTTAAGTTTCTTCTTGCGTTTTAAATAATGTACAAAAAATAAGTAAAATGACTAAAAATGTTTTTTTTAATTAAAGTGCTTGACAAGATTGCAATTCTTGCTCCTACGTATCCACAAGTATAATGGGGAACACAAAGGTATGTAGTTTTGGGTAGCAAATGGTTGTTTATTGGTTGATTTTAGTGAACGACATTTAGGTCGCATTTGAGCGGTTAAGCGTTGCTTATTCATTGTGTATGGGCGGAATAAAGGTTTGACTGTTCGCATTGGAATAGATAAAATATTGTTCATTTGTGAAAAAAATTCTTAATAGCACTCTGGCAAAAAAGTAGTTTGATTGGTTGTCGTGGTTTTTAGGTGAATGATGAGTATTCGAAAGGAAGGCTATATAATTTGTATCCAAATACTCAGAATCACATGGATATACATCCAATAGATCCTTTTTTCTTTGATGAGAATTGAGTCAGGGGTTCCTTAAAGACGACGAGCACTCGAAAGGCAAGTTATACAACTTATATCCAAGTACTCGGAGATCACATGGATATACATCCAATAGATACCTTTTCATCGATGAAGGAACGAATTAAATTCAATTGTGTTGTAACATTGTGAGAGGATGACGAGTGGTCAAACACAAGCTATACAACTTGTATCCAAACCCTCGGGGGCCACAGGGATATACATCCAATAGATCCTATTTCATCCAATAGATCCTATTTCATCAAAAGATTTGATTTTAATATTTAATAATCAAACAATAAATTATATAAAACAAATAAAAAATATTAAAAAAGAAAAGGGGTGCAAACATAGATAAAAGGGGTTAAGTTATCTAGCTAAGCCCAATACAAACTCTAACCCAAATTTTAATCAAAATAAATAATAAAAGAAAAAGAAATCCAAACATTAGGGGGGAGCCAAACCTTTGCGTATGAATCCTCCACTTTTGCTTCTCTAATGGCTTTAGGTTCGAGCTCCAGTAAGCTTCAGGGGTCCAAGCTCCACATATGTTAAACTTAAATGTGAAGTTTGAACATGCTAGTGAGGAGACTTTTAGTGAGAGGTTTTTTAGGATTTTAGCAGAGATTCTTTGCAAGATTTTTGCGTGTGTTGTGCGTGACATATGAAGGTGGTTTTATAGTGTGAGTGGAGGATCAAAGGCAGGGAATATGAGTTTTTTTGGAGTTTTTTTAGGGAAGAGAGTGAGGGGATCCTTGTGAGTTTTGGTGATCCGAGTGGAAGAATCAGGAGGAAGCTTGAGAATGAATTTGAGTGGAAAGTTTGTTATAATCTGTGTTTGTTTTGATGGATGAGTGGTGATTGATGTCATGGTGAATTTTGGAATGGATGTTGAGATAGTCACATATTTTGATTTCTTTGCTGATTTGATCTTGTTAACTTATTCCTTTCGGTTCATTTAATTTTTATATGTATGTGTTAGCATGCTAATTAGGATGTGATGATTATGAGATGATGATACTTGATAATGATGATAATATATATGTTAGACGAATTTCACATGTTTCCTGCTACCATGTTTAATTGTTTGTTTTGCTCTTTCTTTGTAACTCATTTTAATCAAAGAAAACTTATGTGTATGGGTTATGATAAATGATGGATGGTAGCTTTTATGATTGTGTTTATTGTTTCATTTGGTCTTGAATTTATTCTCAAATCTATCCATGTGTATGTAAATTGAATGATGTTGTTATTGAAGGTGTGAGAAAAACACAAGAAATAGGGGGTTTGAATTGGGTTTTCAAAATGAAAGCTTTTTGTGAAACTCAAACAAAGATCACAAATAGACTAATAATAGAGAAAGATACATGATATATCCTAGTTCACTTGAAAACTAACAAGCTAATCCAGTCCACCCGCCAAGGTGATTTCGCCTTATACACAAGGACTTAATCCACTATAACCAAACTGATTACAACTGCACTAGCAACTGCTGGTGACTAACAATACACAGACTAACCGTCTCTTATTAAGGATTCTGACCCAACTAGTCCCTTAAGGAATTCAAATAATTGTTTGATCAAATAAAATGTTTACAATGAAATGCTTCTTACATAAGCTGATATAAAAACTATTTCTAGCTCAATCTAACTTAGAGTGAATCTTTACAATAAGAACAATCTTCTTCTTTGTCTTGTGGTGCTTTACTATTCACTCATAGATTTTTCTATTACTTGAGTTCTTTCTCGTATGAATCAGTGTTTGTGTATATCTCTCTTTTCACACTTAGAGTAGCACAACATCACTTACTAATTCTTTGAATGATCAAGTATTTATATAGCTAGAAAAAGGCCCGTTGAAGGGTAGATCAGGAATATCCATGAAATACTGGCAACTTGAAATAATGTCGTTATGCTGGGATGAAAATCGTACACTGAAATTGTCCTTTGTACCACCAAATTAGGGTAGTGGAATGGTAGTGAAAAAGAACGTGTTTGATTTGTACTATGTACTATTTTCCCACGCAAACGTTTAATCTTCTTCTATTCATCAGAGGCTTCTGAATTGATATGGTTGAAGCATGGTTAGAAGAATGAATCACTGGGTCTTCAGAGTCTCGAGTCTTCAGAGTCTTCAGAACCTGTTCACCAGAACTTTGTCTTCAGAGTCTTCAACACTCCTTCTTCAGAACCCTTGGTTATCAGAAACATAAGTCTTCAAAGTCTTCAAAACTTTTTTAGCAGAACCTTGTCTTAAAAGTCTTCAGAACTTGGTCTTCAGGAAACTTAAGTCTTCAGAGTCTTTAGAACGTCGTTCATCAGAACCTTGTCTTCAGAGTTGTTAGCACTTAGTCTTCAGAAGATAAGTATCAGAGTTAAATAAGAGCAAGAATCCAAGAGAACATTGCAGCAGCAACATAGTGCCTTCTTAGAGTCTTTTTGAAGCACAGTAGATCAGAAGCACTCTTGCTTCTTTGACGCATTAGCGACTTTTAAGAATTCGAGAGTGACTGTAACACCTTGTATAATATTTATCTAGAATAATACTATACACATGTTTTATTTGGTATTGACACAATCATAAGTGCCTACTGGCATAATTCACATACTTGACCATTTCTAATACATAAATACAACCTATGGTACAAGGCATGGAAATTAGCCAAAATAATAAAAATCTAAGGATAAGGTACAATATTCCTCATTGTACAAGAAAATAATAATACACAGCGGAATAAGCTCAACTAAGTTTCTCTTGAAACATCCAAGCATAACTCCACTTGTAAATCACACCTGCAATCGCTTCCTGAAAATAATCAACAATAATGGGGTGAGATATTAAATCTCAGTGAGTTCCCTATCTTATGGATTCTCTCGGCTTTAAAGGATTCTACCAAATCCTAACTCAAGTCACTAATTGAGTTCACAATCTCACAATCTCACACTATATGGAAACATGTTCATGAGTTCACCAACTCACAATATCACTAATTGATATAACATATCAAGGCATCTTTCCCCGGCTAACCCTACAAGAGAGTTCAACACGGGTCACGGATCCTTAAAACATAGACAACCATTCTCGGCCAACTCTTCCAAAGAGTTTTTGACATGAGTCTTGGATGCTAATATAGATAACTTTCCCCGATCCTATATAAGAGGCTCTTCAACACGGGTCACGATTACCTACACATGGTACTTTCCCCGGCTAGCCTACACAAGGGCCCTTCAACACCGGTCACTAATACCACCCACTAAGAGACTTTCCCCAGCCAGCTTACACAAGAGGCCCTTCAACACGGGTCATGGTTAATTATTAAGGGATAAAAATGGCTTCGATTACGTGATCTCAAACACCAACGTGATTGTATTCGACAATCACAAGGCCACAATGCCTTAATCACAAAGAACACAAGGTTCACACACATGTTCCATACTAGTGTCTCACTCTCCCCTAGACCATTACTCATCAAGGATGCACACCTAGGCATCGAATGCACGAGCATCGCCATCTAGAGTTTCTATCAATTTCTAGTCGCAACCTAGAATCATATCATTTGGTTTGGGGTAAATTTTCCTCACTCTTCCTAATTCATTTTAAGCATGCATATTCTCTCATTCATACTTAACAACAATTATATAGACATGGTATAGAACAATTTTCATATAACAATATCAACCATAAAACACATATGATAACATAACAAGTCAAACATAATCCACATAGTAGTTCACACACATGTTTAAGGCATACAAGCCACTACTATCCTCTACCAAGCATCCTTGGTTAAATCATAGTCTAACATTACCATTTAATAGCACATTGGATTCCCTTTCCAAGGCTTCAAGTCCCATATCAACTGGACTCCCGATTCATGAATTATGGTAGGAATAAGCACATTGGATTCTCTTTCCAACACTTCCAACTCATACTTTATCAACCCCAAATCATAACCCGACTATACTACGCATATTATATCGCATTTCATCAGTTAGATTTCATTTATTCATCCGTTTAATCATTTTCTCTCAAATCTAACCTAAGTTCAAATCATGGATTTCTAGAACTTAGAGTGTCTAACTAGAACCCATCTGATATTGAAGATGATCCATGGGCTTTTCTCTCTTCTTCCTCTTTCTCCACTTTCTCTCTTTCTCTTCCTTTTCCTCTTCTTATTACTATCTTCTTCTTCTTTCATTTCTAACAAATATATATAAAATACTAATATTATATAATATAATCCAATAGAGTAAAATATCTCCAATTGACATTTTATCGTCTCACACCAATTGATCAATTATTAGAGTTACTTTAAAATCTTCTCTTAAACTAATAATTATTGATCTGTCTCTTTTATTAAATAATTGATCTCTTCTGAGCTCATTAGTTGCTCTATTGATCTCTATTCATAATACTTAAAGTACTTAGAGGATTCCATTAATCCAATTATCCAAAGATAGAATACACAAAAGCTCATCTGATCTCATATGATATCCAATTGAGCATTTAAATAATATGGGGTATTACACTCTCTGCCCCTTAAATTGAAATTCTCCCCCGAATTTCCCTCGCTTAACAATAACCACAACTTACATCATTGTCTTAATTCCACACTCAACTTTACTTCCGTTAAACTTTCTGATGTAATCAATTCTAACTTGATTTTATAGACCAAAAATCCGTATTTTCACAATTTATCAACTTCACGTTCGTTGTCATACTCTTGTTCCAATATTTGGTTAACTCTAACTTTGCTTCTCCTCAATTCATTTGTCACCTTCCACTACGTAACCCAAATTCTAACAGTAGAACACCATGGATTCTCAATCACTAATAAGTAGATAACAGTCTGCGGAGAATCACACTTATCCACTGGGGTCCTTACTAACCAATGATACAAGAAGCTTACTGAAGTCCTATGGTAGAACAGTTTCCTCGCCAACACATAATATCTTAACATCTGTCCGACACTCTCCAGACGATAGAGGCGCAGGAGTTACACTGCTACAACCGTAACATATACAACTTCAAACTCATTCTAAACTCGAACCCATATATCTAAAATAGTTTAATAACTTCCGGTTCTGGTTACCACATTCCAAAGATTCCTCTTGCGGGGTTCCTACTTACTTAAGATTTCTTATTGACACTGTAACACCTCAAAATTTGCCCTCATGTTTTAGCTTTAACTGGCTAATGTTTCATTGCATGCTTTGCATTATCATCTTTGCATATCATTGGCCTTAACATGGGATCAAGGTATCTCAATCAAATCCAAGGAGCCTTGAGCCTCAAGAGATCTTAATTGATCCACCATCTCATCATGTGATCAGACTTGACAAGAAATTTCAAGTGAATCACATTCTTCTAACCAGTGCTAAATTAGGGTTTTTGGAATTCTTGAGTTCAACACCCCAATGGGCAAGGTCTTTGAGCTTTTATCATCACCAAATGGCACATCTTATCATTGTTTGAGAGGATACACCTCATACTCAGAGGAATTTGGATTTGGAGGATGTGCTAATTCCTCCTAGACTGAAGGCACCAAAATTAGGGTTTGCCATAAAATCAGTTTATTTCTGATTTTTTAGGCAAGACTTGATTCTATGGTATTCTACATGTCCTTAAGTGTCTAAGGATGGAGAATTATCCATCAATTTGGTTTGGAAAGGTTTCAATTGATCAATTGATTCAAAATCAAGAGAATTGGGGAAAAGTTAACTGTGCAGAGGAAAAGTAAACTCTTGACTTTTTTAAGGTCAAATTCATGTTCCTCATCTCAAATATGGTCATTGGTGAAGATTTGATAAAGAATAATCAAGAGATTCATCAAAAATCAAGAAATGTGAAAGGTTACCAAAAATAGAAATTAGGGTTTCCATTTATGGCAAGTTTTGGCAAGGTGAGCACCCAACTTTAGGGCATTCTTTCTTCATGTTCCAAGCACCAAATTGAAAAGTTAGGGAGGCCTATCAAAATTTCACATCCTAAGCTTCAAAACCATACCAAGAACATTCTCATTGGATTAAGATTGAGAGAGATATGATGGATTAAAGTTAAGACAAATCAAGGCAAAATGGCAAGTCATGACCAGTCAGCACACAATTATTTTCACAAACACTTGGTGTGCATGTTGTATCCAAGTTCAAGGGAAAATATCTCATTGATGGAGGCTTCAATTTGAAAAATGTTCAACATCAATATTGTTCCCCTTCATCTCCTCTTCAACTTTGATGTTGAACAGTTTTTCATCTGATCAACCATGTGAGAGATATATTGGTTCAAAGTGGAGATCCCTAACTGATTTATCCCCCATGCACATGAGCTGGTCGAGGCAGGTGTGTGTGACATCCCTATGCAGTTATGTACACACATCTTCATGATCATTTTCGAGTATGTTAGAGGTTCCATTTACAATTGTTTTGAACATCAACCTTGTTGTACTCCATGATCTCTTTCCAAATGACCAAAAACCAACCATTTTCATCCCATGGTCATGATGATATGATGTTCTAAATTCACCCTCATACTAGTTGTTTCCTTCCACCACAAGCAAGCAATTCAGTCAACATATTTTTCTTGTTTTCATGCGTATGCTTCACATACATCAACCATACCATGCCATACTGTAGCGAGCGATTTTGGACGTGGTTCTTAAGCACTGCCACTCTGGGGTACTACAGGTCGATTCATTTTTTATCCTATTGAAGCTGATGAAGGAAGGGAAATAGATGTCTCCAATTAACCCTGATTGCATACTGAGTTTGAACAGCGGTCTGTTAGGTTACATATGCTATGTGGAGGTGGGGCCCAATCTTCGGTTATTTCGCCTGAGAACACGGTGTTTAGACTATTGGTGTGGTTTTTGATAATGCATTTAGATTTGATGCTTTTGGGTAGATTTGGTGGAGATACTGGATTTTGGGTTTTTGATTAGTGTGCTCGCTAAGATTTTTTAATCTTATGCCTACGTATTCCCGTTTAACGAAACAGGGAAATCTGAGCGATCGTAGTTCCTCCTATTCTATGGGAGGAAAAAGGTTGTTTTGCTGTCTTGTTCAAAGCCCAAGACGTGAAGCTAAAGGTGGTTTGTATCTTTTTCAAAGCCCAAGATGTGAAGCTAAAGGTTTTTGACTTTAGAGAGAATTTGTCATCTCTAAAGAGGAGTATTTTGTGTTTGTATGCTATGAACAAGGCACAACTTTGATGCTAAAAGGTTGATTGACTCAACCGGGGTTTTCTTTATCCAAAGCTTAAGAGGAGGCTATTGACCCAACAAGAGGGTGATGTTATGTGTCTCGTACAAAGCCCGAGATAGGGGCTAAAAGGGATTGACTCAATAAGAGAGTCTTTTATACTCAACAAGAGAGTGTTTTTTATCTCGTACGAAGCCCGAAATGGAGGCTAAAAAGGTTTGACTCAACAAGAGAGTCTGTTGTATATCTCGTATGAAGCCTGAGAGAGAGGCTAAAGGATTGACTCAATAAGAGCATCTTTTATACTCAACAAGAGAGTGTTTTGATATCTCGTACGAAGCCCGAGATGGAGGCTAAAAGGGTTTGACTCAACAAGAGAGTCTTTTATACTCAACAAGAGAGTGTTTTGGTATCTCGTACGAAGCCCGAGATGGAGGCTAAAAGGGTTTGACTCAACAAGAGAGTCTTTTATACTCAACAAGAGAGTGTTTTGGTATCTCGTACGAAGCCCGAGATGGAGGCTAAAAAGGTTAGCTCCGCAGAGGAGAATCATTTGTACAAAACTTAAGAGGAGGCTAACTTCTCTGAGGAAGGATCATTATACAAAGCCTAAGAGGAGGCTATCTGTTGGGGACTGTTTCAGTTTAGTGATAGGTCCAGTATGTCGGATAAAGAGAAAACCAGTTCTTATATGGGTAATGTTGTACCTTGGGATTGATCAGAGGATCAGGGTTATTTCCTGTTCTTTAAGGAAACAGGAAATCCAAAGGGTATTGAAACTGTCCAAGTGTACGGGTGTTTTGAGAAATCGATTCTCGGATAAGTGGATGATCTCTGTATAATGCCCAAGAGAAGGCTGGTATGTTAAGGGATGAAGGTCAACCCATTAACTGGTCTGACACTTGACTCAGAAAGACAGCTCTAGCAAATTGATGACTAGGTTCTGTTCCTATACCTATAAAGGTCTCTGGGTCCTTGTATTAAGCCCAAGAGAAGGCATGAGAGCTTTTAAGAAGCCGAAGGGTCCTTGTACAACGCCCAAGAGGAGGCGGGGATGCTTTTAGGAAGCCTGTGGGTCCCCAAACCCCGAAAAGTTCAAGACATGCTATTCACTGAGAATAGATCAAGCCAGGAAAGTCCGAGAATTTGGAAGAATCTCAACAGATGCCATTCACGGAGAAAAGATCGTCTCTAGGGAGTTAGAGCTCTTTTGACAATTTCTAAGGGTGCTTTTAAGCAGCCTGTGGGTCCCCGAACCCCGAGAAGTTCAAGACATGCTATTCACTGAGAATAGATCAAGCTAGGAAAGTCCGAGAATTTGGAAGAAACTCAAGAGATGCCATTCACGGAGAAAAGATCATCTCTGGGGAGTAGATTCTCTTTGACAACTTCTAAGGGTGACAGTCTGAGAAAGGGTTCAAAAAGAATCTGCCTTTCACATCTCCATATTGTTTAATCCCAAGAGGAGGGAAGACTGTGTCTGGTAATCCTACGGGGATCTAGGTTTAACTATATTTAAGAGCGATTAACGAGGCTTTACCCAGTGCTAGACGTAGTTGCCGGGGAAAACTCTAAATAACTATACTAGTATTACATAGTTGATATTTGACAGGTATATAAAAGTTTGTGAAAGGAGACTTACAGTGAGCAGCCCCACAATACAATTATATATATATGAAAGCGGGTAAACACTTACTCGGTTGTAGAGCTTCCATGTTGTTTGGTTAGTTGTTCAACAAAGAAAACTTTGATAACAATATTATATTCAAAATTAAAGGAGAAAGTGCTTTGAAATGATTGTTGGGGCTTACAGCTCAAGGAGAGGCCCAAGGTTTTAACGATGATTGCACAGTTGTTTTGAATTTGTACAGGGTCTTATACAAGTGACTGAGGCCCAAAAGGTTTTTTTTTGTACAAAGGGATGGGTCTTACACTCTCTCAAGAGGCCCAAAAGTTTATTTTTATAAAAGTGGTGGGGCTTACAGCTCAAGGAGAGGCCCAGAGGTTTTGATATTTGCACTGGCGATCGCGCCAAGATTTTCTTTTAACGCAGAGGGACTTATACAATTTCTGAGGCCCAAAAATTGTTTTGGTTAAAAGGGGATTGGTTCTTACACTCTATTAGAGGCCCAAAAATTGTTTCATTTTTGTACAAGTGATGGGGCTTACAGCTCAAGGAGAGGCCCAAAAGTTTTTGTTAAAAAGGCGACGATCGCGCCGAACTTTTTGACGGTATCGGGACTTATACAATACACTGAGGCCCAAAAAGGTTTGTCAAAAAGGGTTTGGGTCTTACACTCTATTAGAGGCCCAATGATTGTTTGAAAAAGTTTGATGAGGGTTGAATTAATCAAAAACCCTAATTTGTTTTCAAAATGTATTTTAATTGAATAAAAAATTCAATTAAATGATCAAAATTGTTTAACATGTGGAAAACAAATTGTGATCTTGGATTAATGTCTCAAAAATCAAGTTTTGACCTACAAAATGATTAGAAATCATTAAAATTTGCAAAATCAAGAAGGAAAAAATATTTTAAATGTCAAAAACAATTAAAATATTAATTCTTTGCAAAAATATCAATTATATGAAATAAATAATACTTTTGGGATTTTTTGGGAAAATAAAATATTGTAACATTTTTGTGAATTATTAAAAAAAGAATCAACTCAAAATCATTAAAACTCAGAGAGAAATTAATTTTTGAATCAATTAAATAGAATCACAAAATTCAAATATTCAAATTTTTGGAAAAGGGCTCCAAGAACATGGCAAGAACACGCGCCCTTCCTCTGTTTCTGCAGATTTGCATTTTCTATCCAATCTTACTGAATACTTGATTATATCACGCAATGTGCATATCAATCTACTCGTTTCAACCTCACGATCATGTTTATGATCTTTAATTTCATTTATTTTAAGCATGGAATAAGAAATCAAAGAGAAACCTCAAGAACCCTAAATTATGCATGAAGGTTCAGAAATTCCACACACGATTCAAACAATGCAATTGATTGAGGGAAAACACTCCATGTATGATTATGAACATATGGCCAAATTATTGTGCAGCAAAAAATGCATGGATCATAGAGTTAGAAGAGCTCATGCTTACCTCTTGCAGCTGGTGATCATGTTTAGTGTTAGAGGTGTTTCAACTAGGTTCCAATGATGTGGATAGCTTCCCTACGTGCCATGGAGTGTGTTTGGATGCTTGGAGTGGATTGAAATGATCTAGAACTTGAGATGGTACCCCAACTGCAAATCTGTCAAGAACTTGAGCAATTGGCTAGTGATTTTGTGATTTTGGTGTTCCAGATGTTATGTGAGTGTTTGGATCACTTCTATATGATGTTTATGATGTGTGTGTGTGATTGGTTTGATTGGAATAGCTCTCAAACTCAAAACCCGATAGTGACTTGGCTTAGAAGGCAAAATTGGAGTGAAGAAGGAGATTTTGAGGAAAACATCTGTTTGATGGCTTTGGTATACTCAAATTGATCACAATTGAGCTCTATTTATAGTAGACCAAGTTTGTTTTGCAAGGAATAGTGAATGGCAACTGCTGCATAGGTTTGGCCAATGTTGACCAATGAGAATCCAAGTCTCCTCTAGCCATTGGCTAGAGGTTAGGGCACAGGCTGCTGGTCCCCTTGGTCTTGGATAAGTCTTGACTGAATTCAGTTGCAAATAGCTCAGTCCATACCACCTTGGTGTATGCATTGAATGCTCCAATCCAAAATTGGAGTCTTGTCCCTTTTTTAGGCAATTCTAGGTTTGGAATGCTACTTCTTGTTCCAAGGACTTTGGAGGCTTGGATCAGTGTTTGTCCCCTTTAGATTTGATCCTCAGATGTGTCCAAAGTGATGACAAGTCTTGGAATTATCTGATTTTGCCAAATCGAGCCAAAGTGTAAAATTCTGCCTAGCCTTGGCAGTTTTCAGCAAGGCATGTTGCCATTGTCATATCTCATGGCTCAAGTTGAGTTTGGTGATGTTCTTGGCCATTTTGGAAAGCCCTTATATGATACAACAATTGTTTAATCATAGTTGGTTTTGATACTTTTTTGGATCCAAGTGAAAAATGACCCTACATTTGGGAAAAAGTGAAGGCAGATTCTGACTTAGTGAAAATTTCACTAAGTGTTGGAAAAAGTGGCATTTCATGTTTTCAGCCACTTTGATCATTCCATAACTCAAAATCCATAATGAATTGGAATGAGGTGTAGTTGAAGCTTTTGTAGAGGGCCATGAGGGCTACAAATCCACCTTTGAATGGGGAAAAATGGCTTTGTGGTTTGGGAGTTATGATCCTCAAAAGTTGGTACCCTAGCCACTTTATTTCATAACTTAGAAAAATTTCTAAGTTTTTATGGTTACCCCTTTTACAAGTTATCCCACTTTTCTTGATTTTTCTTGATGAATGATGATTCAAATCACACGTTAACATCATTTTAGGGTCAAAGAACCATATTTGTGAAAAATATCAAAAAGTCAAAGTTGACTTTTGTGCACAGTTGACTTTTTGTCAGATGAATTCTGAACTGTGCGATCCTCTATGAAATCAAGTCCTTGACCTAAATCAAACTTGATGGACATGTTCCATAGGTGTCATAGGGTGTATTGAATCATGTCCCAAGGTTTGGGAGCATGTCTTGGTCAAAAGTCAAAGCTACAATTGACTTTTCCAGCGAAACCCTAACTGTGGTTCAGATGAACTTGAAACTTGGGAATCAAGCTTCTTGGATCAATCCATTGTTGCAAATGGATCAATGTAGTATGTTAGAGACCCTCAAATCCTCTCTTGAGGCCTTGGCTCATGTTTTGTCCCAAAAGTCAACTTAGGGGTGAATTAGGTCAAGAAACCCTCATTCCTGATTTTTTTATGAATGCACCCCCTGCGTTCCCCGACTCCCGTGCTACGTATCAGAGCAGACACCAGGACCGACAACAGAACGGAGGGCTAATCTTCACAAAAAGACCTCCAGCAACTCTAATCTGCAATGCCTCATAGAGCATTATAAAACAGTAGAAGGGTGAGAGATAACAACTAAATCAAGATTGCATAATAATATGCAAACACATAAAAATTCACATGCATAGTTATTCTCACCACGTCATCGCATATTTACACATATATCATACCACATATACATAACATAAACCAATTATACTAACATAATCACATATTCGCACATAAGGCACACCATAGTCACAACATATAGAAACCCACCACCACATCACATAGCACATGCCTACACATAAGACATATTATCCACAACCAATGCATTTATCGCACATGCACATCAATTCACCAATTCAAACATAAATCTCAACACATACTCAATCAATTCACAAATCTCACACATAATGCATTCATTCACAATTCTCACACATAATGCATTCATTCACAATTCTCACACATAATCAATTCATGATTTATGCAAATGCACAGAGACCGACACAACGACTCTATGCAAATGCCATGCGGTACCGACTTCCAACATTTCTCATCACTAGTTCACTCAGGAACTCTACTGGAACCATTGATCGTTACTTAGTGTAACTCCCCGTTGGGCATACGATGTTCCCCGTCGCTCACACCCCACACGAGCACACGACGTTTATGGATCACTCACACCCCATACGGGCACACGACCCGATCGTTCACACCCCACATGGGCACACGATCGTCTATAATCATCGCTTTCGGTCCTCTTATTTTTAAGGTGCACGATTCGATCAGATCGCTTTCAGTCCTCTTATTTTTAAGGCGCACGATGTTATAGCAGATTCCCTCTGGAATCAATCCGTCGCTCACGACGTCACAAGAATGCATATCATGATGCTTGGCATACAATGACTCATGACATTTAAAATGCACACATATACACATCCCATAATCATGCATATATCAACAAATACCACACATTGCATTTTCTTGCCTTTAGGCCACAATTCATCATCACAACATATATCACGTGCATCTTCATTTCACAACAGCACATAAGTCATACAATTCATCTCACAAGCATGTTGCATAATAACACGTCAAATGCACATCATTAAAATGGTAAAAGTCAACAAACCACACATTCCAAATTCCCGACATAATTTAATCGGCCAACAATCTCAAAACCATCATCATAAGAAATAACATTTTATAAGCTTTCTAACGCATCAAACCACGCCTCAAACCGAACCACAGATCAAAAGTTAGTAAGAAAACAAAATTGCACAAACAGCCATGTTCGCTAGGCGAACCCTCTAGCGAGCATTCGCTACCACCTTCGCTAGGCGAATGTCCAGCGAACCCACTATCAGCTAGAAAATAGACACAAAGTTTGCTAGGCGAACCCCTTGGCGAACCAAGGCAGCAACCACCAGAACCAAAAACATATAAAGTTCGCTAGGCGAACAACGTAGCGAACCTTCGCTGACCTTCGCTAACTGGTTCGCTAGGCGAACCCGCGAAAACTCATTCGCTACCACCTTCGTTCCAGGTTCGCTAGGCGAACCAAGGAAAACCCAGAATTCTTCAGCGCTGTTTGAAAACCCAAAACCCATATTTTTCACCAAAATCTCTTTATAATCAAAATATAACAATCAGAATATAACCCAATCATGGTAACAAGTAATCTACAATATTTACGTCAATTTCCAACCGTAAACACATCGATTTCTCAACATATTTCTCATTTCCAACCTAGAATCAAAAGCTATGGAAAGACAAGAAAATATACAAACATACACATACATATACATATACAAGCCAGATATAATCGAAACTTCTCACCCTTACCCGATTAATCACGCTTGAAACGGAGCTATTCTCGATTTTCCTCTTTTTTCCTCTTCCCCCTTTCTTTCTTCTTCTTTCCTTTCACTTTTCTCTCTTTTTCTCTCAAAGTTTCTATTTTATGAAAAATATAACCAAGCAAAAGACCCAAATACCCCTCCGCTCAAATATCTCGCAAACGCTCTCAAAATGCGATAAAACATAAACAACGATGAAAAATAATATATTGTCAAATAAAAGTCAAGAATAAAATAATATAAAAACGAAACTAATTAAATCGACTCGATTAAATAAATCGGACAAAACGGGGCGTTACACATCATAGGTTATGCTTTGAAGCATTGGCTCATGCCTAGAGGAAAATTTCCATCTGGAGGCCCTGATCGACCAAAACCCTAATTTGGTGACACTATTGATTTTGAGGCTTGATCCACCTAGAAGGGAGCAGCCTTTTGCTTAATCCTTGAAGTGGGAGCCCTCTTGATCCTTTGTGGATGTTTAAGAGGTTAGACAAGTTGAATATCATGTCATTCCTTGATTGATCTTTTGTCTAAGGCTCAGAGAGGGCTTAAAACCCTAAGTTTGATAGTAGTGAATGCTCACCCATCTTTGGGGAGACTGATGAGGTATGATGGTTCATCTATATTATGATGATGATTTGCCCAGTGATGGGAAATATTAGTGGTCAAAATTTGGGGTATGACAGATGCCCCTATTTAATCTTCTTGGACCCGAAGGTGTGAATGGCAAAGGAATTTGGGCATTCGGGGTGCAAGAGGATTAAATATCGGAATACCCGAAATTTTGACGGTGGTTAAGAATGGCAGCTTACACATCCTTCTTCTTTTGCTAAGCAACGATGCTTAGAAAAGGTAAACTTCCCCTCGATCCTGGCCTTCAGCCAAGGAACTGGTCTCAGTTTTCTAAAATAAACTTCCCCTTGATTCTGGTCTTCAGCCAAGGAACTGGTCTCAGTTTTCTAAAATAAACTTCCCCTCGATCCTGGTTTCCTACTGTTGTACCCCAAATTTTACCCTTAGATCCATTGATCTCTTGCATATCATATTAGGTCAATCATATTGCATAGCTAACCCTTTTACTAGGTTTTTGTTTGTGTTTGTTTCATTTTTATCAGGTTTTATCTTAAGAAGATTCAAGAGGTGTTTAATCAAGATTTTGGATGGAGCATTGAATCAAGCAAGTTTCTCATTTCAAAGAGATGTCTCTATAACCCTCTCTATGATCCTCTCCATAATCAAGTTTCTACCCACCTTATCTACTCTCAATTATCATTTTTTGTATTCCTAACCAATTTCAAGAACCATCTATTAACCAATTTTATCCAATTTAATTCTCCTAAACCATATACATAACCATATCAATTGCTAAATTCACCTATTATTCATCTTTTATTCATTTCCTAACCATTTCCTTTATAACAAAGAAAGAAAAAAAACCAATTCTAATATTTGTTCATAAGCCCACCATGGTAAGCCCATCAGGACCAAGCATGTTACAACTAGTGAAATTCATTTGCCAAGAACCAATAGGAAATGAGCAAGGAGCTTTGAATTTTCAACCTCATTTTTCTAACCAATGGAGAGGTGACGTGTGGCATACAAAGAATCAAAACATCCAAAATGCTTCCCTCTCCCTTGTCGTGCTTGCGAATTTCAGATTGAAGAGAGAAATTCAAAATACAATGGTATCAATTCGTTCAAAATCAAGTCCATCATCAATCCTTTGGCGCGTTTATTCATTTTGAATTCTCCAAAGATAATTCCCTTTTAAGCTTTCAACGGTTTGGCTCATTAAAAGTAGTTCTGAGGAATTGCTAGTTGCAGCATACAACATGTCCTCCTCTGCAAACCTCTTCACGCCATCCCCAATCTTTGCCTCATCTGATACCCTCCAATGACATCAGATAAGGAGCTCTGAAGCAATATACGAAGTGGTGAAATGGACCCTGCAACCTCTGAGATTTTTTGCAGCATAAGCAGTGCATTTGTCTCCAAGGAGTGGACCATTTTTGAATTCAAAGAGAGACGTTGTAACCCTAGCTTTTCACTCAGCACACCAAGTGTTTGTGCTTTGGACTCAAGCAACCCAAGTTCATTGATTCAACCTATAAAAGGAGCTTGCCTCTACACATCAACTCACCAACAATTTCTCACAAACACTTAAATATTTTTTGAAAGTTCCATAAGTTTGAGCAAGCAAAGTGAATGGTGATTTTGGAGTACTTTGGAAGGAAAGCAGTCAGCATACTTGAAGGCAGTGGACATTACTCCACTTGGTATTGTATTTTTTCCCTCTTGTTAATCATGCTTATTTGATATTATCATTGTCATATGCATTTTGGTTGTTCCTTTACATGTGTATCTTGCTAATGTATGCTTGAATATGTTGTTTGTAAGCTCATGGCTTGATGTCATAAAATAGATGGTTTTGTTCATTGACATGATATACATGTATGCTTGTTGGTGTTAAGTTATAATGCCTCTGATTTTGTTCATTGAATGGCTGCAACCTTATAAGTTCTCATTGTGGCATTGTACTGTCAAGATTGGATGTTTGATTTTGTTAAACTACTTGGACATCATATGTGCTTAAATGTGACTTTGAAACAAAGGACTCATGAATCTTAGTTTCTCTATATAGTTCTGTTATGCTCCTAAGTCTTGGGATGTTTGAACCTATCTATCTTTGTTGTTGGCTTAATGATTGATTGGTGTTGTTAAGTTGTTTTTGTTAAGGTAGCACAAGTTTCTTTTTTTTGCCACCATTAACATATGAGCATTTTGTATACTCAGTCATGGTTTTAAACTTTGTCATTGTTGATGTTTGCTGTTAAGGTTGGTATGATGATTATTCATGTATTTGTTCACATTTGTATGCACCACACTACCTCAGCATTGTTGATGATTGACCATGTGTTTGAGTTTGGATTGTTTGAACTGTTAGTATATACAAGTTAGTGATTAGTGTTGCATCTCATTGGAGTGATTTTGGTTTAATATATGTTTAAGGTTCATGTTCATGAATGTTGAATTTAGAATGTGTTACTTTGAGTTGTTCCCATAATGTGCCTCATTGTTCTATGACATGTCAATCTATGCCATTTCATCTTATACATGTAAAACCATTGTGCTGAAACTGTCAACTTCAGAAGTTATGTCTTTGTGATATCATGATTTTGTTCTCTATGTTAACACTGTGTTCATGATGTGTGTACTCGCCTTGATCTGTTTTTTTACATGTTCCTAAGTTAGGCCTCTAATATGTGCCAGTCTGAATCTGATACATATATGTTTGATGTATGTGTTTGTATGATGTTTGTTCAAGTTGGTTTTACTATGTCATATGCTACTACCTATTTTTAAATGATACTACTTGAATGAATTTGGTTGTCATGTTGTCTTGTAATATGTCCTATTCTTGAATACATGTGAAGTTTTTGACCATCATGATGTTTGTGTACTTTTCACTATAAACATGACCAAATTATGCTTGTACCAACAGGGTGAGTGTATGACTTTCTGCATATAATCCATTTTGCTAGCTATTTTTGATTTGGAATGTCACTGCTCATATATGCACCATCATGTTTGATCTGTGATTCATGATGTACTAAATGCTATGAACCTAAATAACTTGCCTTGACATTATATGTGTTTGGTCTGCCTTTAATCTATCTTGATACATGAATCATCACTATGCCCTCAGTAACCATGACTAATTGTTTTTGCCTATATTTTACCTTGATAAATGGTTGAGTTGTATGGACTACATCATGTACTTTGTTTGCTATCTTTGTGAAACTGTTTGCTGCATTGCTTGATAACCTATGGACCTTAACCTTTTGAATCTTGTTATCTTGTTGGTGTGCTAGCATTATTTGTTGGGTATCTAATCTCACGAGCTAATCACTTTGTGAAATGTAATTGCCCTGATGACATGTTGTTTTCTGCTACTAACTGCTTATGTTGTTGATGTTGTTGCCATCATTTCCTTAGCAACTTTTTGATACATCTCTGAACTGTCATTAATAGTTAGGTTAGTCTTAGAATCTATCATCATCTTGATCTGACCTGTCTTTGTTTTAACCACTCATTGTGACATATTTGAGTTGCTATTTGGACTTTGAAAGATATCTTTTGAACTGGTTGCATCATGCCCTAACATGTCCTTTGTTTTCTTGCATTTTAAACTTATAATCTTGTCAATCGTGTGATTTAAACCCTAAACATCTCTGCTACCCTACTTTGAGCATGCTAAAGTCTTGAGAATGTTTTGATATACATGAACTAAAACTTGCCATGCTGTTATAGATTCCTTAGTCTTCTTGTGTTTTGATTCATTGTATTCAAGTTATGTCCTTACATGATTTTCAATGGAGTGTGTTGAATATACTGTATGCTTGCTGCCACGGTGTAGCGAGCAAAACTGGACGCGGTTCTTAAGCGCGGTCGCTCTCTGCAATTGAGTTTACTACAGGTCGATTCATTTTTTATCCTATTGCGAGCTGAATAAGGAAGGGAAATAGATGTCTCCAATTAACCCTGCTTGCATACTGAGTTTAAACAGCGGTCTGTTAGGTTACAAATGCTATCAATGTGGGGGGCCTTTGTACTGGTTATTTGTATTTTTGCCAATACTGTTTTCTCTCTTTTTTTGTTAGGATACTGCTTCAGATTATGATATGTGGGATTTAGGGTTTTTTGTTTAGTGTGCTCGCTAAGATTTTTCTTTCAATCTTATGCCTACGTATTCCCGTTTACCGAAACAGGGAAATCAGAGCGTTCGTAGTTCCTCCTATTCTATGGGAGGAAATGGGTGTTTTTGGTGTCTTGTTCAAAGCCCAAGACGTGAAGGTAAAAGGTGGTTTGTATCTTGTTCAAAGCCCAAGATGTGAAGCTGAAGGGTCTATTTGTATCTTGTTCGAAGCCCAAGATATAAAGCTAAAAGGTCTTAACTTTAGAGAGAATTTTTCATCTCTAAAGAGGGGTTGGTCTGTCACAACTATTTATAAAGGAGAATTACTTTAACCGGGATTTGTGAATCCGACAATACCATAATTTCCTTTATAGGGGATTTCCAACCTGAAGGAGAAGACTTTAACTTAGTGTAGAGCAATGCTATCTTTCCTTAGGAATTTCTCATGCTAAAAGAGGGACAGTGGCATGGATGTAGATGATCCAGAGGCTTGCCGCTTACAGCGATTAGATGAAGGGGTTGTTGATGTTTGTGTACTGTGAACGAGGCACAACTTTGATGCTAAAAGGTTGATTGGATCAACCAGTGGTTTTCTTATACAAAGCCTAAGAGAAGGCTATTGGCCCAACAAGAGGGTTTTTTTTGTGTGTCTCGTACGAAGCCCGAGAGAGAGGCTAAAAGGTGTTTGACTCAACAAGGGAGTGATTTGTGTCTTGTACAAAGCCCAAGACGGAGGCTAAAAGGAGTTGACTCAACAAGAGAGTCTTTTGTATCTCGTACGAAGCCCGAGATGGAGGCTATTGTTTGTTTGGCTTAATAAGATCCTTTTTGTATCTCGTATAAAACCCGAGATGGAGGCGAAAGGGGTGATTGACTCAACGGGGGAGTCTCTTATGTGTCTCGTACAAAGCCCGAGAGAGAGGCTAAATGTTGTTTAACTCCGCTGGGGAGAATCATTGTACAAAGCCCAAGAGGAGGCTATGGTTGTTGTTTAAGTTGAGTGACAGGTCCAGTATACTGGTTTTGAAAGAGAAAATAAGTTCTTATATGAGTAACACTGTACTCAAGGATTTTTGATTCGAGGATCCGTGTTATTCTTGTTCTTCAAGGAAACAGGAAATCCGAAGGGTATTGAGGCTGTCCGAGTCTACGGGTTTCCTTCCAATTTAACAAAGGGGTCACTTGAGAATGTCTTTGAGACTCAAGGAGATTAGACTGTCCAAGTCTAGAGTTTCATCTTTTGTACTATGCTTTGAGAAACAGTAGTAGACTCTTGAAAAGACTGTTCTATGGAGATGACTAAGTTCTATTCCTATACCTCTAGGAGGTCGTCGGGACAATTTGTACGAAGCCCAAGAGGAGGCTGGAAACTTTTAAGAAGCAGAGAGGTCCTTGTACGAAGCCCAAGAGAAGGCTATCATTCCCGGAGGAAGAAATCATTATACGAAGCCTAAGAGGAGGCTGTGAATAATTCTAAGAAGTCGACGGGTCCTTGTACTAAGCCCAAGAGGAGGCGGGGATGCTTTTAGGAAGCCTGTGGGTCCTTGTATGATGCCCAAGAGGAGGCCGATGCTTTTAAGAAGCTCGTGGGTCCCTAAACCCCGAGAAATTCAAGGCAAGCTATTCACAAGGAATAGATCAAGTCAGGAAAGTTCGAGAATTTGGAAGAAACTCAAAGATGCCATTCACGGAGAATACATTCATCTCTGGGAGTAGAGTTTCTTGACAATTCCTAATGAGGACAGCCGAAGAGAAGACTGTATCTGGTGATCCTATTGGGGATCTAGTTGTCTATTTCTACGAATAAACGAAACGGCGTCACCTAGTTCTAGACGTAGTTGCCGGGGAAACTCGAAATATCTATACTATTATTACACAGTTGATATGAGTTTATGAAAGAAGACTTACAGTGAAACAGCCCCACAATACAGTTATATGTATATGAAAACGGTAAATGAAAGCAATAACCACTTACTCGGTTGTAGAGCTTCCATGCTGTTTGGTTTGTTGTTCAACAAAGAAAGATTGAAAACAACAGTATATTCAAAATCAAAGGAGAAAGTGCTTTGAAAAAGAAAGATTTGGGGCTTACAGCTCAAGGAGAGGCCCAGGGTTTTATCAGTGAGCGCACTGTTTGAATTTATACAGAGGGACTTATACAAGTGACTGAGGCCCAAAGGTTGTTTTCTGTATAAAGGGATGGGTCTTACACTCTCTCAAGAGGCCCAAAGAGTTTTAAGGAAGGAAATGGGTCTTACTACTCGAGGGTAGGCCCAGTTGACTTTTCGTTTAAAAATGGCGATCGCACCGAGATTTTCTTTTAACACAGAGGGACTTATACAATAAGTGGGGCCCAAAAGGTTTTGGTTAAAAGGGGGTTGGGTCTTACACTCTAATAGAGGCCCAAAAGTTTTGAATGGGTCTTATAGCTCAAGGAGAGGCCCAAGGTTATTTTTTTTAAAAAGGCGACGATCGCGCCGTTTGTTTTTGACGGTATCGGGACTTATACAATATACTGAGACCCAAAAATGATTTGGTAAAAAAAAAAGGATTGGGTCTTACACTCTATTAGAGGGCCAAATGAGTTTTGAGAATGATTTGTTTGAGTGAAAATCAAAGAAACCCTAATTTTATTCTTTAAAAGTAAATATTTAAAGAAAATCAATGAAAAATACCAAATAGGTTTGAATAAACCACTTGTGATTTTTTGTTTAAGGTTTAAAAAAAGAGGTATAAATCACAAGAGATATTAAAACTCATTTGGTCTTGATTTTTCAAGATGAATATTCATTTTAAAATGTTTAAAAACAAATAAAAATAAATTTATTCACAAAAATATTAATTATATTAAATAAATAATATAAACTCAATTTTTTTGTGGAATAAAATATTTCAACATTTTTGTGATTTTTTGCAAAAAGAACCAATAAAAAATAATTAAAATTGAAAGAGTTATTAATTTTCCAATTAATTAATAAACCATGAAAATATTGGAAAAAATGGCAAAATGTGAAAAAACACAAAATGGCATAGGTGGGGTTTGAACCCAAGACCTCAAGGGTACAAGGCGCGCGCCTTACCACTGGGGTGGTGATACATCCATTGTTTGAAACAAAACAACAAATATACAAGTCATGCCTTGGTTTTAGGCCTGGCCCAAGGCAAGTTTTGGCTCAGAAACGTGAAGGTCATAACTTTCTCAATTCTTAATGGTTTGAGACAAAATTTATATGCATCTGGACCAGAATTTCATAAGGAATCCAACGGTGGTGGTAGTTTTTTCAGATCATACTCCCTCCTCAAAACCGGATAATAGTTTTGAAAATGACCTATAATTGCATTTTCTATGCTACAACTTGGTACAAGCATGGATTACATGGTGAATTAGCTCAAACACAACATATACAACATGTATGAGATGTTTATGATCAGTGGACTTCAAAGCATTGCATGATTCAAAGATTCCAAGTTGTGAGGCTTACCTCTTTTTTTGAGATTTTGGAGCTTTTGTGCAATCTGTCAAACCTCTTGTTCCAGAAATGATTTGACGCTTTAGACACACTCAAAGGATCCCTTAGAAGCTTTTAGGATGATTGGAATTGACTGGTACCTGCAAAAACATAAACAGTCCCTTTCTTGCAAAAGGGGTTAAAAGTGACCAAAATAACAACTCTCTCAAATGGTGTTCCAGATGGGGGGAACCATTTGGGACAGTTCAAGGATGATATTTGGAGTGTGTTTGAGGTTTTATCTAGTTTGGAAAGTGACTGAATCAAGACATGGCTTGAAAAATGCAAAAAAAAAGCCTATTTTGAGGTTTTGAGAGGTGACTTTGTGATTTTGGTGTTACAGGTCTCTTGTGGTAGTTTGCACAACTTACATATGATATATATGAGGTGTGTGTGTGTGTGATTAGTTGTGATGGAAAAGCTCTCAAGCTCAAAAACTCAAAGTTGCCTTGCTAAAGAAGGCATTTTTGCCAAGAGAAAGAGGTTTTGAGGAAAGCATCTATTTGATGGCTTTGGTGTACTCAAACTGATCACAATTGAGCTCTATTTATAGTAGAGCAAGTTTGTTTTGGGATCCAAAGTGAATGGCAACTGCAGCAGAGGTTTGGTCAATGTTGTCCAATGGAAATCCAAGTCTCCTCTAGCCATTGACTAGAGGTTAGGGCACAGGGTTGTGGTTCCCTTGGTCTTGGATAAGTCTTGACTGAATTCAGTTGAGAATGGCTCAGTCCATGCCACCTTGATGCTTCCCTTGAATGCTCCAATCCAAAATTGGAGTTTTGTCCCTATTTTGGCAATTCTAGGTTCAACATGCTATTTCTTGTTCCAAAGACTTTGGAGGCTTGGCTCAGTGATTGTCCCCTTTAGATTCAATCCTCAGAGGTGTCCAAGGGGATAAGAGCATTTGGATTTGGCTGATTTTGGCAAATCGAGCAAAAATGCAAAATCTTCCTTGCCTTGGCAGATTTCAGCAAGGCAACTTGCCAATGTCATATCTCATGACTCAAATGGAATTTGGTAATGTTCTTGGCCATTTTGGAAAGCCCTTGCATGACACAACAACTGTTTGAACATGTTTAGTTTTGATCTCTTTTGAATCCAAGGGAAAAATCCCCCTACATTTGGCAAAAAGTAGGGTAAAATCTGACTTAGTGAAATTTTCACTAAGTGTTGGAACAAAGTGACTTTTCTTGATTTTGATCACTCCATAACTCAAAATCCATGAGGAATTTGGACATAGGTCAGTATGAAGCTTTTGTAGAGGGCAATGAGATCTACAAATCAAGCTTTGAATGGGGAACAATGGCCTTGTGGTTTAGGAGTTATGGTCCTCCAAAGTTGGCACATTAGTGTCAGTTTTTCATAACTTAGAAATTTTTCTAAGTTTTTATGGTTACCCGTTTTACAAGTTATCCCACTTTCTTTGATTTTTCTTGATGAATGATGATTCCAATCATACATTAACATCATTTTAGGGTTAAAAATCCATTTTGGTGAAAAATCTCAAAAAGTCAAAGTTGACTTTTGTGCACAGTTGACTTTTTATCAGATGAATTCCAAACTGTGCAATTCTTCATGAAATCATGTCCTTGACCTAAATCAAACTTGATGGACATGTTCCATGGGCGTCATATGGTATATTAAATCATGTCTTACAGTTGACTTTCCTCGCGAAACCCTACTTGTGGTGCAGATGAAATTGAGACTTGTTGCTCAAGCTTCTTGGATTAATCCATTGTTCCAAATGGATCAATATAGTTCATTAGAGACCCTCAAACCCTCTCTTGAGGTCTTGGCTCATGATTTGCCCTAAAAGTCAACTTAGGGGTGAATTAGGTCAAGAAACCCTAATTCCTGATTTTTGATGAATGCATCCCCTGAGGCAAAATTAACTTGATGGTTGGGTCCATGAGGTTCCATGGAGTATATTAGGTTGTGTTTTGGATCTTTGGCTCATGCCTAGAGGAAAATTTCCCTTTGGAGGCCCCGATCGACCAAAACCCTAATTTGGTGATACTGGCGATCTTGAGACTTGATCCACCTAGAAGGGAGCAGCTTTGTGCTTAATCCTTGGAGTGGGAGTCCTTTTGATCCATTGTGGATATTTGAGAGGTTTAGACAAGTTGAAGATCATGTCATTCCTTGATTGATCCTTTGTCTGAGGCTCTGAGAGGGCTTGAAACCCTAATTTTGATGGTAGTGGATGATCACCCATCTTTGGGGAGACTGATGAAGTATGATGGTTCTTCCATATTGTGATGATGATTTGCACAATGATGGGAAATATTAGTGGTCAAAATTTGGGGTATGACACACGGCTGTGAGAGGTTATCACTCTATACATTCAAATAGTTTTTACTTTATTTCCATGTGCATGATGAAGTGTTTGTGTGATATTCCATATGTGTATCTGTTTATAGCATTCAAGTTACTACATGATTCCCCTTCGAATGTGTGGATACATTGCTGCTATGGTTGTATGAATTCATTGCTTAAACATCTAATTGTTCTTACTTTGTGAATTTATGTGTTAAGCCTTTGCTTGATATTCAATATGCGTGGTATTTCATGATTTTGAGTTTAGATTACATGCCTCTGTTTCATTTGGTTTGGCAATGTTTGTTGAATGGCATAGCATGGATATGGTTGTCGTGAGCAGTTTGTATGTTTGGTTGGTTTGTGTTGTTTATTTGAAATATGCGCGCACGATTAGCTTATGTATTTATTGAGTTGGTTTTATTACCGGATGTAACAGCCACCCCAGTGGCAAGCACACACTATCACACGCCCTACCACCCTTAGGACTGGGGTTCGAATCCCCCTCGCCCCAGTCCTTTTGTTTTTTCCTGATTTTCGCCCTATTTCATATATATATATATATGTATGTTCAGTTGGTGTTTGGTTTTAACCTATGAGCGAAGGGTCCTGGGTTCAATCCTCAGGAATACCACTTCCTTCTTTTTTATTACTTGTTGGTTTTATTTTATTTTCAAGTTTTTGTCTTAACTTTCAAATTTCCATAACTTGTTCATTTTCCATCCTTTTTCTCCCATTCTTTTTGCTATGTTCTTCTAATTAAATCTACTTTTTTAATATAAAAAGAAATGGTTGGAAATGTTTAATACTATTTGCTTTTATTCATGTTATTTGGAAACTTTTTCTAAGGTTTTATTTGTACCTTCTTTACTTATCTTGCCATATTATCTTTGTTTATCATGTTTGATCATGTCCCATGTATGATTCTAACTTTACATTTGATATCATAATTTTATTTCATCTCATTATCTTATTCATGTATTCTTGCATCATCATATTTGAATTATAACTCTTTATTTCTTAGTAATTCTACAACTATCATCTTCCCCCCATTCCAAAGGGAGATCATCCTAAAATTGACACATGAAGTCACTAGACAACCACCCTACCTTATCCTTCTAGGTTTATCCCATTTCTTGGCCTCATGAGAGCCAATGAAATCATAACATAGAAATAGATTGGAGTTTTGAACTCTATGTGATTCTCACCATCATTGAGAACTCACTTCCCCCCCTATAACTTAGATTTAGAGAGTTATCGTGAACTCTAAAATGAGCTCATAATCATTTCCCCTTGGAACTTTGGCCATAGCTAATGGTTCCTATCCTTCACCCTTAGATCGGTGAACTACGGATACTCTGATTCTACTATCGTCGGATACGTAGGCGCAAGGTGTGATACCTTGTCGAGTATACTTAGATACTAACCCCTAGGGTTTCAACCTTTAACATAACACCCTTAGCAAGCGAGTAAGACATAACAAGTTAAAACAAGAGGTTCCCGTAGAGTACTACGGACGTTTAGGATGCTAATACCTTCCCTAGGCGTAACCAACCCCCGAACCTTAGATCTCCCCCCTTTAGGTTTTTCTCGATCTTGAACCTTTCCTTTGGATAAATCAAAGTCGATGGTGAACTTCAAAGTTTTGTGATGCAAGTTAATTAATAGCTTGTTATCCGATTCTCACCGCAACAGAAATGGCGACTTCACTGGGGACATCTTATTTTTGAGGGTTAAGCCCACCTTGTTTTTGCTTGTTTTATTTATGCTTGTTTGCTATATTTGTGTATATCTATTTGATTTCCTGTGTATTGCTTTGCTTGAGATCTTTTGTTGGGTTGGTTCTTGAGCAGTGAGATAAATCCTAACCCGAATTCGAGTGCACTTATGATAGGACTATGGTATATTCAAGGAGGCTTTGAGGGAGTCAATTCCTGAAAAAGTTGAATTGAGACACCATCACTCAGTTGAAGCCCTCTTGAGAGTCTAGTCATGTTGAATGAATCTATTCATGAAAACATGCTACTCTCGACCTAGGAGCCCTTGATATTGAGGACCATAGTTACCAAACCCCACTTAAGCCTTTTAGGATGTAGTGCAGTGACCATGATGGAGTCTATTTCTGAATTGCTTGTCACGGGATACTACACTCAGACGAGATTCTCTTGAGAATTTTATTGATTACCAAGTCCATCTGGGAAATCGATAAAATCCGAAAGATGGGTTGTCGACTCTGGTCAGCAGGTGAAAACCAGTAGTACATACCAATGGGAGGGGTAAACCCTAGCTCCATGCTTAAACATATCCCCTTTGTTTGTGCTTTGTGTGTGCCTTGCATTCATACATCATAAGCATTCATGTTGCATCTGTTTCATGGAACTCAGATTTCTTTTCTTATATCAGAGGGATATCATGGATAGCTCAAGAAGAAACACCATCAAATACACTTTCAAAAGTCCAAAATTGGATGACGTAAGGAAATTGGGAGATTTGCTAACAGACCCTAAAGGATTCATAAGCAGATATGGGAAGTTGTGGGTTTTGTTGAAGAAGAACATTGATGAAGGACTCCTTTCAACTCTGCTTCAGTTTTATGATCCAAAGTATCACTGCTTCACGTTTCCTAACTATCAACTCTTGCCCACCCTCGAGGAGTACTCTCAGATAATTGGTTTGCCTATCAAGGATGAGTCCCCGTTTCCTATCTTCGAGAAGGATCCTAAACAAGAAGAAATAGCCAAGAAAACTCATCTAGAGTTAGTTGACATCAAAAGCAAATTAACTTCTAAAGGAGGAATTTTTGGGTTAACTGCTAAGTTTTTGTTTGAAAAGGCTCGTTATTTTGCTAAACACTCCAACCGGAATGCCTTCGAAGCTGTTTTTGCATTGCTCATCTATGGACTTTTCTTGTTCCCGAACATTGACAACTTTGTGGATCTGAATGCGATCAAAATCCGGTACCTACCCTGCTTGCTGAAGCTTATCACTCAGTTCATACAAGAAACGCTCATAGAAATGGACAGATTACTTGTTGTGCCCTCGTGTTGTATAGATGGTTTATTTTGCATCTACCGAAAGCAGGCACATTCTGGGATTCCAAGAAAGGATGGTGGTCTCAGAAGGTTATGGCACTCTCCCATGCAGACATTGACTGGTATAATCGAGTGTATGATGGGATCCTGATTATAGATAGCTGTGGAAATTATGGAAACGTGCCTCTTCTTGGCATTAAAGGTGCTATTAGCTATAACCCTGTATTGGCACGACGCCAATTAGGGTATCCTTTGGAAGATAAACCTCTCAGTATTCATGTAGAAAATATATACTTTGAAACATATGACAAGAATGAAGAACATAAGAAGTTGATTTTGAACGCTTGGGGTAGCAAGCGCAAAAGAGGAAGAAGTTCTTTGGGAAGACCTAACTGTGTGTCATTTGAGCCCTATCTCCAATGGGTCAGAAGAAGAGCTATAGAGTTAAAGATGCCCTACAAAAGGCAGGAACCAATTGCTTTGAAGAAAGAACCTATTTTATACTTCATGTCAAAGGAAGAAGAGCTGGAGATTTCTTTAAGATAAGCCCAACGGTCAGAAGAAGCCTGGAAGCTCAAGTATCAAGTGGTTGTTGAAGAAAATCTAGAACTCTAGAAGCAACTACAAACCAAGAATGAAGAGTTGCTCTCATGCAAGAAGAGAAAAGCCCTGGAAGATCCTAGTTCCTCCAACACTCAACCTCCTGCTTGGAAATCCATCCTCGACAACCTCGTCGCAGAAAGGGATCAGATGGAGAAAGAAATCAGAAGACTCAACACAAGACTCTTAGGAGAATTTCCTTAGGACTTTCTAGCTTTTATTTAGCTTCATGTGTTAGGGCTTTTGAAAGTGTATCAACTCTTGTAATTCACCTTTTATTTAATGAAATGAGGTCTTTTGATATCTCTTGATATTCTGTGAGTGTCTGAATTCCATGAAACTTTGCATTGCATCTTGCATTCTCTGCTAAACTATCAAGATACTAATTTTATTTTGCAGATTTTGTAGAAATGGATGCTGCAGGGAAAAAAGTTTGGCCTTATTTCTTTGAACTACCAAAGTTGGAGCGTTTGTTGTGGTTGGGAGAGATGGTTGAAGACCAGTCAACCTTCGCTGATAGATATGGGTGTGTCATTCCACTAATGAAGACACCAGTGACTGTAGGGCCCCTTAAAGTTTTGGTCCAGTTATATCATCCCGTGTACCGCTGTTTCGTATTCCCTGAATTCCAGTTGGTGCCAACCCTGGAGGAATTCTCAGCCATGATAGGAATTCCAGTCAGAGAAGTTCCCATCTTTTTCGGGATTGAAGAAATGCCTTCTGCCAGAGACATCGCAAGAGTAACCAGAATCAGATTGTCTGACATCCAGGATAACTTGACTAACAAAGGAGGAAAGCATGGACTACCCGCTCAATGCTTATTGGAAAAGGATCTTTTCTTCAAGAACAGAGGAAGTGAGGCTTTGTTTGAATCAATCCTAGCTCTGATGATATATGGTTTGTTTCTATTCCCAAGTGCCAAGAAATTTGTGGATACCCAAGCCATTCAGATTTTTACAGTCAACAATCCGGTTCCGAAACTACTAGCTGATGTTTACCATTCAATACAGACCAGATACACAAGAGGCTGTGGGCCAATTGTCTGTTGCGTAGCCCTCTTTTACAAGTGGTTCATTTCTTAAATGCCAAAGACTCCGACCTTCTGGGAGATCGAAGACTGTAAAATTTGGTCTAAAAAGCTGATGGAATTAAAGCATACTGACATCGAGTGGTATGATTCAACTGAAGAAGGAATTATTATAATCCATAGCTGTGGGGATTGCCCCAATGTGCCTCTCATGGGAAGAAATGGTTGTATCAACTACAACCCCGTCCTTGCACGCCGTCAACTAGGTCATCTGAAGGAGGGAATTCCATATGACGAGGATATGCAGATGATGTTTTATGATGAGAGAGGAGGTTTTGAAATGAAGATGCGATTGGAGCGGGCTTGGCGCCAAATTAACAGACAATTATGGAAAGATGAATGCCCAGTCACAGAGGCCAACTTGCAATGGTCTCGTGATATAGCTCATGTAATGATGATGCCACATCCTCACCATGAATCACCTTCCCAGACAAAGCAGGGGATGGTGGAAGAGTTAGGAGAATTGGTTCTTGCAAGAGAGGAGACGAAAGAGCGTATCAGCAAATTGATGAGATTGATTAATGGAGGAGAGGGATCATCAACTAGTGGATTCAATCTTTAGTGCTACTGTTGTTATTTCCTTTGTTGTTAATGTTCCCTTTCATTTTGATGTATTTCTACTTATGTACTTGGAGTATGAGGATACACTGCTCCTGATGTAATGCTCACCAGACCCTTGAATGAAGAAGTTTATTTTATCAGAGATCTATTGTCTATATTATTTGCAAAATTTCTTTGGTTTCTTGACAGTTTAGCTTGCATTTCCATTTGCATCCTCATTTGCATCTTCATGTGCATTTCTTTCCTTGTCTTTGTCTTATGTCACCGTGTTCTCTCCAGAATCGTCACACTGAATCCCAGACACAACTACAACACCCGGGCCCAAGCTCGATTCAGAATGTCAGAGATATACGGAGAAATGGACAGAGTCAACAATGAATTGAATGAGATATGAGGAGGGATGGGACAAATCCTCGAGGCTATTAATGTTATGAAAGCAAAGATGGACACCCAGGCCACTGTGGTCTCTGAAATCGTCACTACAATAGTAGAACCTCCTATCATCCATGTCATAACCCCTAAGCTGGGCATGCCAGGTGATTTTATCCATGCTACAGTTCCTTTATCCACACAGCAAGCAGTTCCTTTGGTCAATGAGACTCTGCAAGCTATTCCTACTTATGCTCCACCAGCAGTGCAAACACAAGTGCATCCGGTTTTCCAAAACCACCATCCCTACGACTACGTTGATGTGTCAGAAGAAGGAGACGATCGACACGAGAAATTGAGAGAAAGTGTTGAAATAATGCAGAGGAAGATGAAGGTGATGGAGTTGAGTAATGCATTCAGTACTGATATCAAAGACATGTGTTTGGTTTTAGATTTGGTAATTCCACCCAAATTCAAGTTGCCAAGTTTTGAGTTATACTCAGGGGCTACATGTCCCAAATCCCATTTGATCATGTACTACCGAAGAATGGTCGCGCACGTGCGCAATGACAAACTAATGATCCATTGTTTCCAAGACAGTTTGAAGGGGGCTGCTGCTAAGTGGTATTTGAGTCTAGACCAGTCCCAAGTCCATTGTTTCCAGGATGTGACTGATGCTTTTGTGAAACACTACAAGTACAATATGGATTTAGCCCCTGACCGTAGGCAGTTATTGAGTATGGCCCAGAAAGGCACTGAGACCTTCAAAGAATATGCACAACGTTGGAGAGAGACTGCTTCTCAGGTCGAACCACCTTTGAGGAGAAAGAGTTGGCTGACTGGTTTGTAGACATAGTAAAGCTTGAATTTTATGAGAGAATGATCAGCAGTGTCAGTGCTAATTTCGCTGATATTGTTGCAATTGGCGTGAAGGTAGAGGCAGGATTAAAGAGTGGAAAGGTAATCGGTTCTCTGAGCAGTTCAACTGGCGTCAGTGCTAAGAAGTTCCCTAGTCATTCTCATAAGAAGAGAGAAGGAGAAACTAATGCAATCATAGCAGGAAAGTCCCCAAGCCCTCGATGGAAGCAACCAATGTATCAGGAACAGCAGAGACCAAACTTCTCTCAGCATCCAATCTACCAGATGCAGTATGCTCAGCAACCTTACGTAGCTGCTATTACACCTACCTTTAACCACCAAGCAACGCTGCAGGCGCCAGCTTATCAACAAACAGCTTATCAGGAATGGCCTAAAAACCAGAATTATCAATAACCAAGACCGCAAATTCCACAGCAGAATTCTCCCCACAAGAGGCAAGGAGGAAAGCCAGCATTTCCACCTATACCAATGTCATACACAGAGCTCTATCCTTCCTTAGTGGAGCAAGGGTTGATCGTTACTAGACCTTTGGGACCACCAACTGAGAAATCTATGCCTTTCTTCAACCCAAATGCAACTTGTGCTTTTCATCAAGGAGGGGCTGGTCATGACTTGGAAGGATGTTTAGCGTTGAAGAATGTAGTGAAGGTTTTGATGGAGAAGAATATTCTTTCATTTGCTGATAATCAACCGAATGTGAAAAACAATCCTTTGACTACCCATGGGGCTACTAATGCCATCGAAGATGAAAAGGATGAGGTTTTAGTTTTGGATGTAACAAAAATCAAAACTCCTACCAAGGCTTTTCATGCTAAGCTGTTTAGAGCCGGGTTAGTTAAAGTTTGCCATGATGACTGTGAAGAATGTAAGGTCACTATCAATGGCTGCCGTTTAGTCCAAGATGATGTTTAGTATCTGATCAATGAAGGGTTCCTACAGGTATTCAGCAGAGAAAAGGAGAACAAAGTTGTAGCAATCGAGCCTGTGTTTAACCTACCAAAGCCAAGAGGGCAGGTATCTGAGTCTAACACACTTAAGTCTGGTTCTGTAGTTCCTGTATTTAATAAACTAGTACCAATTTTCAATAATCCTGGAACGATTGATGCTTCTACTATTGACCATTCCAAGCAATGCAACACCCGACAACCTATTCCATTTAGGTTCAGAGGACTAAGGCCGTGCCATGGGTCTATGAGAATGTTATGAGTAGCAGAAGACGAGAAGACGTGATTCCAAGGAAAGAGGTAGGAATCGCTATTGAAGATGTAGTTCTAAGGAAAGAGGTGGGAACTACTGGCGAAGATGTGACTAATATAGTTGGAACTTGGAAGATGACCCGAAGTGGTAGAGTGTACACTCCTTCTTCTAAAGAAATCACACCCTGAGAAACTGTCATCCCCACACCATCTAGAGACAAGGGAAATGAGGTAATTTCTTAAGAAGCAGATGAAGAGTTCCTAAGAATTATCAAGAGGAGTGATTACAAAGTGGTAGATCAGCTCCATCAGACACCATCCAAGATTTTGATCTTATCTCTGTTAGTTAAATCACCAGTTCACAAATCAGCTTTGTAGAAGGTGTTAGCCCAGGCACACATGGCTCAGGATATAACAGCAGGACAGTTTGACCATGTCGTCGCCAATATTACAGCTTGTAACACTCTTAGTTTCAGTGACGATGAGTTACCTCGAGCTGGAAGGAATCATAATCTTGCTTTACACGTATCAATGAAATGTCAGGAGGATACAATGGCCAGAGTTCTCGTAGATACCGGTTCATCCTTGAATGTTTTGCCAAAAAAAACTCTTGAGAAGTTGTCTTACCAGGGAGCTATAATGAGACCCACTTCTCTTATTGTCAAAGCTTTTGATGGTTCAAGAAGATCGGTGATGGGAGAGATTGAGCTACTTGTTTTGATTGGCCCTCAAATATTCAACATCCTTTTTCAGATCTTGGATATCAACCCTGCCTATAGTTGTTTATTGGGCAGACCTTGGATCCACGAGGCTGATGCTGTAACCTCTACCTTACATCGGAAGATGAAGTTCGTGGCTGACGAGAAGTTAGTTATCATACATGGGGAGGAGGACCTGATGGTCAGTAATTTGTCCTCGTTTCGTTACATTGAAGCAGATGAAGATGCTTTGGAAACTTCTTTCCAGGTTCTTGAAATAGCTAATGTCGTTATGCTTTACGACAAGGAACCAGTGGCCTCTAGTTGTCCATCTTTTGCTTCTTTCAAAAGTATTCAATCTGCTCTACGAGGAGGAGTGCCTGAAGGCTAGGGCAAGATCGTCGAAGTCCCAGAAAGAGAGAAATACCAAGGGTTGGGTTACAAACCAACTTTTGAGGGAAGATCTGCTTCAAAGGGAAGACCAAGGACCATTCAAGAGGTGTTCGTCAGTGGAGGACAACAGGTCCATGCCATTATTGAAGACGCTGAGGATGAAGATATCAACCATTTGGTGTTTCGGTGTGATGCCGCTTTAAGTAACTGGGAAGCCATTGAGATACCTACGTTGTACCCTATGCCAGAGTAATTTGTTTGTTTGCTTTGATGTTTTCAATTCCGCAGCCCTGCCCGAGGCTTTCGGATTATTTTGTATGGGCCACCGCTTTTAAATCTTATTAATCAATGAAAGTGTTTGTTTTGTTAAAATTCCTTGTCTTTATTCTTGTTTCCGTTTTAAGAAAAATGGCAATCTTTTCAAAACTACAAATTTCTTCTTTTTGCGTTCATGTTTATGCATTTTTATTAAAATAAATCCCTCCATCGTGCAGAGTAACTCCCAAACCTGTTGTATTCAATGACCCTACTCTCACTATCGACTTTGATTCACCCATTTATCAAGCTGAAGAAGAAGAGGATTATGAGGTCCCCGATGATTTGGCAGAAATGTGTGAGTATAAGTACACGGATCTTCAACCACACGAAGAGAAAGTTGACGTCATCAACCTTGGCACTGAAGAAAAGAGGAAAGAGGTCAAGATTGGGGCAACACTTGGGGTAGAGATCAGACAACGGCTAGTCCTGCTTTTGGAAGAATATGTAGATGTGTTTGCTTGATCTTATCAAGACATGCCTGGATTGGACACAGACATAGTAGTTCATAAGCTACCACTCAAGCCTGAATGTCCGCCTGTGAAGCAGAAGCTTCGTAGAAGTAGACCTGATATGGCTCTCCAAATCAGAGATGAGGTTAAGAAGCAACTAGATGCAGGATTCTTAGCAGTTTCAAAATATCCAGAATGGGTAGCCAACATCGTGCCAGTTATGAAGAAAAACGGTAAAGTGCGAATGTGCGTAGATTACAGGGATCTCAACAAAGCTAGTCCCAAGGACGATTTACCCCTACCGCATATCGACACTCTTGTGGATAATACAGCCAGGTTTGCTGTGTTCTCCTTCATGGACGGTTTCTCCGGTTACAATCAAATCAGGATGGACCCAGCTGACATGGATAAAACTACATTTATCACCCCGTGGGGAACCTACTGTTACAAAGTTATGCCCTTTGGTTTGAAGAACGCAGGGGCAACTTATCAGAGAGCTATGGTGACTTTATTCCACGACATGATCCACAAGGAAATTGAAGTATACGTGGATGACATGATTGCTAAATCCCAAAGTGAGGAGGAACATTTGGACCATCTCTTGAAGTTGTTTAAGAGACTCCGGAAGTAACAGTTGAAGTTGAATCCGGCCAAATGTACTTTTGGTGTCAGGTCAGGGAAGTTGCTTGGTTTTATCGTTGGCCAGAAAGGAATTGAAGTTGATCCCGATAAGGTACGAGCTATTTAAGAGATGCCGGCTCCACAGACTGAATCTCAAGTAAGAGGATTTCTGGGTCGTTTAAACTACATATCCATATTCATTTCCAATATGACTCCAATTTGTGAACCGATCTTCAAGCTGCTCCGCAAAGACCGGACTGTAGAGTGGAATTATGATTGCCAACAAGCTTTTGAGAAACTCAAGAACTATTTGCATGAACCACCTATTCTGATTCCTCCTATTCCTGGAAGGCCTCTCATTATGTACATGACTGTTCTAGAGGGATCCATGGGTTGTGTACTGGGTCAACGTGATGAAACTGGTCGTAAAGAACATGCCATTTATTACCTGAGTAAGAAGTTCGTTGATAGTGAAAGCCGTTATTCACTGCTTGAGAAAACCTGTTGTGCCTTAGCATGGGCCACCAAACGTTTGAGGCAGTATTTGATATGTCACACTACTTTGTTGATCTCAAAAATGGATCCAATAAAGTATATCTTTGAGAAGCTTACTCAAACAGGAAGACTTGCCCGTTGGCATATGCTATTGTTAGAATATGATATCCAGTATGTACCTCAGAAGGCTATCAAAGGAAGTGTATTATCAGAATACCTTGCAGATCAGCCTGTTGAAAATTATGAACCCCTCAAATTTGATTTCCCTGATGAAGACATTATGGTAGTAAAAGATTGTGAAGGGTCTGGCCCTGACGAAGGTCCTAAGAATGGTTATAAATGGAAGATGATGTTTGATGGTTCTTCCAATTTCAAAGGACATGGTGTAGGTGTTGTTTTGATCAATCCCGATGGTGGTTATACTCCTTTCACAGCAAGGTTGGACTTTGCATGTACGAACAATATTGCTGAGTACGAAGCGTGTATTTTGGGTCTAGAAGCTGCAATTGACCTTGGAATCAATGTTCTTGAAGTTATGGGTGATTCTGCTCTGGTCATTTACCAAGTCAAGGGTGAATGGGAAACCAAGGATGAAAAAATCATTCCCTACCATGCTTACATTATGGAATTGATTAAGTGTTTTTATGAAATAACTTTTTGTCATGTACCTCGCACCGAAAATCACATAGCTGATTCCCTAGCCATGTTAGCTTCAATGTGGCAAGTCAGGTTTCACAATGAAGCACCTCTCATCAGTATCGAGCGCAAGACTAGACCCTCTTATTGTCAGGCAGTTGAAGAAGAGACAGATGGAAAACCTTGGTTTCACGACATCATGAATTATCTGAAAACTCAGGAATACCCCGCCAATGCTTCCAATCTTGATAAGAAAACTTTGCGAAGATTATTATCCAAGTTCTTTCTCAGTAACAACGTACTTTACAAGAGGAATCATGACATGGTCCTGCTAAGATGTGTTGATAAACGAGAAGCAGACCTATTGATTCACGACATTCACGAAGGAGCTTTTGGCACTCACGCCAATGCATGTTCCTCCGACATTGCTGAATGTTCTATCATCCCCTTGGCCTTTCTCTATGTGGGGCATTGATATGATTGGAGCTATTGACCCGAAAGCTTCTAATGGACATCATTTCATTTTAGTGGCCATTGATTATTTCACCAAATGGGTTGAAGCTGCTTCTTTCACCAATGTGACCAAGCAAGTAGTTGCTCGTTTCATCAAGAATAATATCATTTGTCTATATGGGATCCCCAATAAGATCATCACTGATAACGAAACAAATCTGAACAACAAAACGATGAGAGAGTTATGTGATAATTTCAAGATTGAGCATCACAATTCCTCGCCTTACCGTCCCAAGATGAATGGAGCTGTCGAGGCTGCTAATAAAAACATCAAGAAAATCCTGCAGAAGATGGTCAAGACTTATAAAGATTGGCACGAGATGTTACCTTTTTCTTTACATGGATACAGAACTTCGGTTCGAACCTCGACAGGGGCAACCCCTTTTTCTCTTGTATATGGAATGGATGCGGTCCTTCCCATTGAAGTGGAAATACCATCTTTGAGAATCCTGATGGAAACTAAGCTTGACGAAGCTGAATGTGTTAGAGAGAGATATGACCAACTGAACCTCATTGACGAGAAGCGACTGACTACTATGTGTCATGGTCATCTGTATCAGAAAAGAGTGAAGAGGGCATTTGACAAGAAGGTCCGTGTCCGGGAATTTCGAGAAGGAGAGCTTGTACTCAAGAAGATTCTGCCATCTCAAAGGGATACTCGTGGAAAATGGGCGCCTAACTATGAGGGTCCATTTGTGGTAAAAACTGTGTTTTTAGGAGGTTCTTTATTCCTCACAACAATGGATGGTGAACAGCTCACACACCCTATAAATGCTGACTCAGTACGGAAGTACTACGCTTGAGAATCTAGGCCCTTTTGTCTGTATCAACAGCATAGAATTCTAGAATTTGTAGTCATTAGGGAGTAGGTCATTGAATATGATGTAATCCTTTCCCATTGCCATGTTTTGTAATGATCCATGGAACTTCGCTATTGGCAAGTTACCATTCTAATGAAATCATATTTTTTAGCATTCTTTGTTTGATATTTATCATTACTTTATTTTTTCCTTGTTATGCAAAACTTCACTTATTTATTAATAATGGTTTTAAAAGCGGAATGTTTTGAAAACTTTGAACTCTAAAAGAAGATTGGCAATATCTCCCTGATTTAAATGTTTGAACAATGGCTAACCACTAAGGACGTCTCACCAGTATCTACACAAGATGTTTGTTGAGAAGTTGTTTCCCTGGCATATTGAGGATGTTCTCACATTGGCTTTAAGACTGACTGCTCAGATTTCAGTGTGACTCTTTGTGATGGACACGGTGTTTTTTCTTTTGCTGTTCCAGGTCTGTCGTCTCTTGTCGGAGTTGTTTCTTGCATATCATTTAGCATTCGCATCATACCATAGCATTGAGCATCTTTTGCATTTGGGCATTTCGTTTGTGTGGCTTTTGTTTTTTTTCTTTCTTTTTTCCTCTTTGTGGTTCTTTGGTTCTTTGTCTTTGTTTTGCTTGTGTCCGGTCTCTTCACCTCTGTGCGCCAGATTTTGACCATTTGTGCAATATTCCCCAGGAAGTCTAAACTGAAACCATTCTGTTACCTACATCATCCATTTGGAAACCTAAAATTTCAGTAATTGTTGGCGTTGTAAACCTCTGGTTATCATGAGCCAGTTGTTTATATCAGATTATCGTGAACCTAAACCTCTGGTTATCGTGAGCCAGTTGTTTATTTCAGGTTATCGTAAACCTAAACCTCTGGTTATCGTGAGCCAGTTGTTTATTTCAGGTTATCGTAAACCTAAACCTCTGGTTATCGTAAGCCAGTTATTTATATCAGGTTATCGTGAACCTAAACCTCTGGTTATCGTGAGCCAGTTGTTTATATCAGGTTATCGTGAACCTAAACCTCTGGTAATCGTGAACCAGTTGTTTATTTTCGGTTATCGTGAACCGTTTGTTTGTATCAGGTTATCGTGAACCTGTATTTCTTAAACTCAAGTCAAATATGAACCTAAACCAAATTACAGATCCAGTTCATACTATTTTTCCTCATAAAGAAAATTATTTATTATTCAACTAACTCTTATGAGTACCAGAATCTATTTTTTGGCTCATTAGCCTTGTTCCCCTTAAAACTCTAGTTGTTTTTATCTGGCGCACAGAGTTCGTCTCTGTCTTTTCTGGTTTTTCTTGAAGTTCCCGTTCGAACTCTTCAGTATAAGAAATCTCCAGAAATCTTTCCTTTGGGTGTCTATCCTTTTATTTCAAACTGATCTCTAGTGGAGATCATGTCTTCTTTCTGGTTTCATGCCCAGTGAGATTGTGTCTTTTCCCCAGTGTCGTCCGGTCATATTTGAACCTGTCGTCCACCTCCCTGGATCTTTCCCCAGTGGAGATTACCCTCTTGTTTCTATCCCCGGTGTTGCCTCAGAGTCTCCCCAGTGAATCTCTTTTGTTGGTTAGCCTGCATCCCCAAGGAGTTTTCCTTGTGGATACTAACCTTCTTTCTTCCCCAGTGAGCTCCTCTGTGTTTGGTAGCTTTTTTGTTCTTCGGTGTCCTGTTTTGTCTGCATTTTTTCATCTATCATTGCATCTGCAGCGAACGATTTTGGACGCGGTTCTTAAGCGCTGGTCGCTCTCTGCGGTTTGAGCTTAAACTACAGGTCGATTCATTTTTTATCCTATTGTGAGATGATGAAGGAAGGGAAATAGATGTCTCCAATTAACCCTGCTTTGCATACTGAGTTTAAACAGTGGTCTGTTAGGTTACGAATGCTATCAATGTGGGGGGGCCTTTGTACTAGTTATTTGTATTTTCGCCAATATAGTTTCTTTCTTTTTATCTGGGCAGAAGGTTTCTGGCGGGGAACAAGGATTAGGATGTTAGGGCTGATGCTTTTGAATGTGAGAGTATGGGATTTTGGGTTTTTGTTTATTGTGCTCGCTAAGATTTTTCTTTCAATCTTATGCCTACGTATTCCCGTTTACCGAAACAGGGAAATCAGAGCGTTCGTAGTTCCTCCTATTCTATGGGAGGAAATGGGTGTTTTTGGTGTCTTGTTCAAACCCAAGACGTGAAGCGAAAGGTGATTTGTATCTTGTTCAAAGCCCAAGATGTGAAGCTGAAAAGTCTATTTGTGTCTTGTTCAAAGCCTAAGACGTGAAGCTGAAGGGCCTCGACTTTAAAGAGAATTTGTCATCTCTAAAGGGGGTTTGTTTGTCACAACTGTTGGGTGACTGGTTATAAAGGGAGGATTACTTTAACCGGGATACGCGGATCCTAGCAATGCCATAATTTCCTTTATAAAGGGTTTTAACCTGAAGGAGAAGACTTTAACTCAGTTTAGAGCAATGCTATCTTTCCTTAGGAATTTCTCATGCTAAAAGAGGGACAGTAGTATGGATGTAAATGATCCAGAGGCTTGCCGCTTATAGCGATTAGATGATGGGGAAGGAGTTGTTGATGTTTGTGTACTGTGAACGAGGCACAGCTTTGATGCTAAAAGGTTGATTGGATCAACCAGTGGTTTTCTTATATAAAGCCTAAGAGGAGGCTAATATGTGTCTCGTACAAAGCCCGAGAGAAAGGCGAAAAGGTTTTGACTCGACGATGGAGTCCTTTGGTATCTCGTATAAAGCCCGAGATGAAGGTTATTTGACTCAACAAGAGTTTTTTGTATCTCGTACGAAGCCCGAGATGGAGGCTGTTGTTTGTTTGGCTCAACAAGAACCTTTTTGTATCTCGTATAAAGCCCGAGATGGAGGCGAAAGGGGTGATTGACTCAACGAGGAAGTCCCTTATGTGTCTCGTACAAAGCCCGAGAGAGAGGCTAAACGTTGTTTGACTCCGCTGGGGAGAATCATTGTACAAACCCCAAGAGGAGGCTAAGGTAACTGTTTCAGTTAAGTGACAGGTCCAGTATACAGATTTTAAAGAGAAAATCAGTTCTTATATGAGCAACCCTGTACTCAAAGATTTGATTCAAGGATCCGGGTTATTCTTGTTCTTTAAGGAAGCGGGAAATCCAAAGGGTATTGAGACTGTCCGAGTCTACGGGTTTCCTTCCTATTCTTGAAGGGTGCTTGAGAATGTCTTTGAGACTCAAGGAGATTAGACTGTCCGAGTCTAGAGTTTTATCTTTTGTATTATGCTTTGAGAAACAGTAGTAGACTCTATGACAGGACTGTTCTATAAAGATGACCAGGTTCTGTTCCTATACCTCTAGGAGGTCGTCGGGACAATTTGTACGAAGCCCAAGAGGAGGCTGGAAACTTTTAAGAAGCCGACGGGTCCTTGTACTAAGCCCAAGAGAAGGCTATCATTCCCGGAGGAAGAAATCATTATACGAAGCCTAAGAGGAGGCTGTGAATACTTCTAAGAAGCCGCAGGGTCCTTGTACTAAGCCCAAGAGGAGGCGGGGTTGCTTTTAGGAAGCCTTTGGGTCCTTGTACGATGCCCAAGAGGAGGCCAATGCTGTTAAGAAGCCCGTGGGTCCCCAAACCCCGAGAAGTTCAAGGCAATGCTAGTCACCGAGAATAGATCAAAGTCAGGAAAGTTCGAGAATTTGGAAGAAACTCAAAGATGCCATTCACGGAGAATACATTCATCTCTGGGAGTAGAGTTTCTTGACAATTCCTAATGAGGACAGCCAAAGAGAAGACTGTATCTGGTGAACCTATTGGGGATCTAGTTGCCTATTTCTACGAATAAACGAAACGGCGTTACCTAGTTCTAGACGTAGTTGCCGGGGAAACTCGAAATATCTATACTATTATTACATAGTTGATATGAGTTTATGAAAGAAGACTTACAGTGAAACAGCCCCACAATATAGTTATATGTATATGAAAGCGGTAAATGAAAGCAATAACCACTTACTCGGTTGTAGAGCTTCCATGCTGTTTGGTTAGTTGTTCAACAAAGAAAGATTGAAAACAACAGTATATTCAAAATCAAAGGAGAAAGTTCTTTGAAAAAGAAAGATTTGGGGCTTACAGCTCAAGGAGAGGCCCAGGGTTTTATCAGTGAACGCACTGTTTGAATTTGTACAGAGGGACTTATACAAGTGACTGAGGCCCAAAAAGGTTTTCTGTACAAAGGGATGGGTCTTACACTCTCTCAAGAGGTCCAAAAAGTTTTAAATAAAAAGAGTGGGGCTTATAACACGAGAGTAGGCCCAATTGATTTTCCGTTTAAAACGGCGATCGCGCCGAGGTTTTCTTTTAACGCCGAGGGACTTATACAATAAGTGAGGCCCAAAATGTTTTGGTTAAAAGGGGATTGGGTCTTACACTCTAATAGAGGCCCAAAGTGTTTTGAATGGGTCTTATAGCTCAAGGAGAGGCCCAGTGGTTATTTTTAAAAAGGCGACGATCGCGACGTTTGTTTTGACGGGGTCGGGACTTATACAATACATTGAGGCCCAAAAAATGATTTGGTCAAAAAAGGATTGGGTCTTACACTCTCTCAAGAGGCCCAAGTGTTTTGAAAATGATTTATGAGGGTTGAATTAATCCAAAACCCTAATTTGTTTTCAAAAATGTATTTAATTGAATAAAAATTCAATTAAAATGATCAAATTTGTTTAACATATGGAAAACAAATTGTGACCTTGGATTAATGCTTCAAAAATTAAGTATTGACCTACAAAATAATTAGAAAGCATTAAAAGTTGCAAAATCAAGGTGGAAAAAATATTTCAAAAGTTAAAAACAATTAAAACATTAATTCTTTGCAAAAATATCAATTATATAAAATAAATAATATTTTTGGGATTTTTTGGGAAAATAAAATATTTTAACATTTTTGTTAATTATTAAAAAAATAATCAACTCAAAATCATTAAAACTCAAAGAGAAATTAATTTTTGAATCAATTAAATAAAATCACAAAATTCAAATATTTGAATTTATGAAAAAGGCGCCAAGAACACCAGCAAGAACACGCGCGTTTTTCTGGGTTTGGCTGATTTGCGTTTTCCATCCAATCTCACTGAATACGTAATCATATCATGCAATCCACATATCATTATGCTCGTCTCAACCTCACGATCATGTTTATGTCAATTAATTTCATTTATTTTAAACATACAACAAGAAATCACGAAAAATCCTCAAGAACCCTAATTTTTGCATGAAGGCTAGGATTTTTGATACACGATTCAAACAATGCAATTAATTGAGGGGAAACATTCTATGCATGATTATGAACATTTGGCCAAAATATTGTGCGAGGAAATATGCATGGATTGAGAGATGACCAAGTATGTGCTTACCTCTAGGCCGTGACAGCAAGTGCAATGTGATTTTTGATTTGGAGGTGTTACAGATGAGTGGTGATGACCTGAACAGCTTCCCTACACCCTATGGATTGTGTTTGAATGCTTGGACTTGATTGAAATTGGCTGGATCACTTCATGGCATCTCAACTGCATTTTGGTTAAAACCTTGAGCAATTGACTGGTGATTCTGAGAAATCAGTGTTCCAGTTGTTGTTTAAGTGTTTGATCAGCTCATATGTGATGTATATGAGGTGTGTGAGTGATTGGTTTGATTGGAAAAGCTCTCAAACTCAAAACCCGATAGCTACCTTGCTAAGAAAGGTATTTTTACCAAGAGAAAGAGATTTTGAGGAAAGCATCTGTTAGATGGCTTTGGTGTACTCAAATTGATCACAATTGAGCTCTATTTATAGTAGAGCAAGTTTGTTTTGCAAGGAATAGTGAATGGCAGCTGCTAAGTAGGTTTGGCCAATGTTGGCAAATGAAAATCCAAGTCTCCTCTAGCCATTGACTAGAGGTTAGGGCACAGAGCTTTGGTTCCCTTGGTCTTGGATAAGTCTTAACTGATTTCAGATGAGAATGGCTCAGTCCATGCCACCTTGATGCTTCCATTGAATGCTTCAATCCAAATTTGAAGTCTTGTCCCTATTTTGGCCCTTCTAAGTTCAACATGCTTTTTCTTGTTCCAAGGACTTTGGAGGCTTGGCTCAGTGATTGTCCTCTTTAGATTCAATCCTCTGAGGTGTCCAAGTGGATAGGAGCATTTGGATTTGGCTGATTTTGGCAAATCGAGCAAAGTTGCAAATTCTGCCTTGCCTTGACAGATTTCAGCAAGGCAACTTTCCAATGTCATATCTCATGACTCAAATGGAATTTGGCAATGTTCTTGGTCATTTTGTGCACAGTTGACTTTTTATCAGATGAATTCCAAATTGTGCAATTCTTCAGGAAATCATGTCCTTGACCTAAATCAAACTTTATGGACATGTTCCAAGGGTGTCATAGGGTATATTGAGGCATGTCCTAGGGTTTGGGAGCATGTACTAGTCAAAAGTCAAAGTTACAGTTGACTTTTTCCTTAAAACCCTAATTGTGGTGCAGATGAAATTGAGACTTGTTGCTCAAGATTCTTGGATTAATCCATTGTTCCAAATGGATCAATGTGGTATATTGGAGACCCTCAAACCCTCTCTTGAGGTCTTGGTTCATGATTTGTCCCAAAAGTCAACTTAGGGGTGAATTAGGTCAAGAAACCCTAATTCCTAATTTTTGATGAATGCATCCCCTGAGGCAAAATTGACTTGGTGATTGGGTCCATGAGGTTCCATGGAGTATATTAGGTTATGTTTTGGAGCATTGGCTCATGCCCAGATGAAAAATTTCCATCTGGAGGCCCTGGTCGACTAAAACCCTAATTTGGTGACACTGTCGATCTTGAGACTTGATCCACCTAGAAGGGAGCAGCTTTGTGCTTAATCCTTGAAGTGGGAGTCCTTTTGATCCATTATGAATGTTTGAGAGGTTATACAAGTTGAAGATCATGTCATTCCTTGATTGACCCTTTGTCTAAGGCTCAGAGAGGGCTTGAAACCCTAATTTTGATTGTAGTGGATGCTCACCCATCTTTGGGGAGATTGATGAAGCATGATGGTTCCCCCATATTGTGATGATGATTTTCACAATGATGGGAAATCTTAGTGGTCAAAATTTGGGGTATGACAGATGCCCCTATTTAATCTTCTTGGACCCGAAGGTGTGAATGACGAAGGTATTCGGGCATTCGGGGTGCAAGAGGATTAAATATCGGAATACCCGAAATTTTGATGGTGGTTATGAATGGTGGCTTACACATTCATCTTCTTTAGCTAAGCGATGATGCTTAGAAAAGGTAAACTTCCCCTCGATCCTGATCTTCATCCAAGGAACTGGTCTTAGTTGAAATAAACCTCCCATCGATCCTGGTTTCCTACCAAGGAACTGGTCTTAGTTTCTGATTTAAACTTCCCCTCGATCCTGGTTTCCTACCAAGGAACTGGTCTTAGTTTCTTTTGTCAATAAACTTTATTGACAAGGGACGCTATTTGTAGTGGCTTTCCTCAAACTTCTCGCCGAATTTTTCTGGAGAGATGTCATTTGACGGAAAAACTTTTGATGTCAGACTTGCTGGGGAACCCATCTGTCTGAGTTGTAGAGGTGCACAAACTTCTCTGTTGGAGACGCCATTTGTCGATTCTACTGGGGAAAGCGAGTCTCTTGAGAGACTGTTTTCGTTTGGGGTTACATCATACTTTTCTCGGGATCCTCCAGGAGAAACGCCATATGATGGGGTCCAATTTTGAGGTGCCGATGACCTTTTCATCAGCGGGTTTTTTTTGGAGAAAAACTGCTGTATTGCCGAATCTCTGATTAAGAGGCTTTCTCTGGGGATTTTCCTTAATTCGGGAAAGCGAAAATATCATCTTCAATGGCGAAGAGTGACATTTGTAGAAAGCTTCTCTGGTCTTTCAGAGGTTCAAGTTATCAAAGTGGTCAAGGGCCAACTTCTTTCAAGAAATAAACTGGAAGCGAGGTTGTTCAGGCACAGTATTTCCTGACGAGGCAAGAACTGACAACTCGATTGAGAGGACTTTTATCACTAGGGGACACGACCGACTAAAGTGATAGTAATGCAATATGAAATGTGAACGCAAATAAATAATGCATGATGCATGTATGTTTATGCTGACAAAACTGACGCGACACACAAAATAAAAGATGAACATGACTGGATACTCGGCCATCGCGGGGCGTGTAGAGATATCGCTGGTTCAAGATAGCAATTCCACCTTGCTTAGGAGAGATAGCCCCTGCGGGGAATATCGTTGACCGGGCTTAGGAGATAAGAACTCGGTCGAGGTGTGTCAGACGAAACAAGGTATCTCACACAGTTGATCCCTTCATTCAGGCGTACTGGGCCTAGAAGGAGTACTTTGATTCTGTACTTTGAGGTTCGAACACCTTTGGAGACGCGATTGATGTTCTTTCGATGTTTAACAGTCAAAAGAAATTGCCATCTCTTATTTTAAAAAGCAGAAAAAGTTTTAACAAGTAAATTCATTTTTGTTTTATTTCAAGAATCGTTAATCATGTTAACAACGTCGTTCTGTAAAGCTAAAACAAATAAGAATTACAAACAAAAGCACAAGGGCTCAAATTTTATTGATAAGATAGAGATCAGTCAAACGCGTGATTCCATTGAGTATATACAAAGTTTGAAAATGGTAATTTACAGGGAAAAGGGCTACGTTGAAACATAACGACCACTATCCTTCTACCAACTTTGAATTTGGGGCATCCTGAGCTTCTGTCGAAGATGACCTTGACTGGAGTTTTCTGACAGATGATGTAACTACTGCTGCTGCTGCTGAGGGACTTGCCTCTGTTGAACATAGTTACTTGCCATTATCCCTAATTTTTGCCTGGATTGTACTATGAGATTTCCAATCCATCGGGATGATTTTTTTTTACTTTGTCTCTAACTTTTGCCTGGACCTCCCTTTCGGGTTTTCAATCCACCGAGACGTTTTTTTTTTTTAGTTTAGGCGAAGTATTTCTTGACTACATCAACATTTGTGGGGTAGGCAAATTCCTCTCCGTTCATGGTTGCAAGTCTCAAGGCACCGCCTGAGAAAGCTTTCGTGACCACGTAGGGGCCATCATAATTCGGAGTCCACTTGCCCCGAGAATCAGTGAGAAATGGTTGTATCTTCTTGAGTACAAGGTCTCCTTTCCTGAAGATGCGGGGTCGAACCTTTTTGTCAAACGCCCTCTTCATTCTCTGTTGATACAACTGACCGTGGCATAGTGCCGTGATTCGCTTTTCTTCGATTAGATTCAGTTCGTTGTGTCAACTTTGACACCATTCAGCTTATGTGAGCTTAGCCTCCATCAATACTCAGATTGATGGGATCTCTACTTCTATGGGCAGCACTGCTTCCATGCCATACACTAGAGAGAAAGGGGTAGCCCCCTGTTGAAGTGCGAACAGATGTGCGATAACCGTGAAGAGCAAATGGTAGCATCTCGTGCCAATCTTTGTAGGTTACAACCATCTTTTGAACGATCTTCTTGATGTTCTTGTTAGCCGCTTCTATCGCTCCGTTCATCTTGGGTCGGTAGGGAGATGAGTTATGATGTTCGATCTTGAATTCTGCGCACAACTCTTTCATCATCCTATTGTTCAAGTTAGATCCATCATCAGTAATGATCTCGCTTGGAACACCATAACGGCAGATGATATTGTTTTTGATAAATCGGACCACCACTTGTCGGGTCACATTGGCGTATGACGCTGCTTCGACCCACTTGGTGAAGTAATCAATGGCTACCAGGATGAACCGATGTCCGTTTGAAGCCTTAGGTTCGATCATGCCAATCATGTCGATTCCCCATATGGAAAAAGGCCACGGGGAAGAGAGAACTTTGAGATGTGATGGCGGTACATGAATTTTGTCGGAGTATATCTGACACTTGTGACACCTCCTCATGTACTTGTAGCAGTCGGATTCCATGGTCAACCAGTAGTACCCTGCTCTTAGGATTTTTCTCGTCATTGTGTGTCCGTTGGCATGAGTGCCAAAGGATCCTTCGTGAATTTCTTTTATCAGCATGTCTGCTTCTGGTCTGTCGACGCATCGGAGCAAGACCATGTCAAAATTTCCCTTATAGAGAGTGTCGCCGCTCAGGAAGAAGTTTCCAGCCAATCTTCTGAGGGTTTTTCTGTCTTTCCTGGATGCCCCAGGCGGGTACTCTTGTTTCTGAAGGAAGCATTTGATATCGTGATACCAAGGTCTGTTGTCTATGACTGCTTCAATCGTGAAGATGTAAGCGGGCCGTTCAAGGTGCATTATGTCGATCTTAGGTAGGTCGTTCCATTGACCCACACTAATCATGGAAGCAATAGTGGCTAATGCATCAGCCATGTGATTCTCTTCACGAGGGATATGATGAAACTCAACTCTGTTAAAGAAAGGTAGCAACCTTCTTGCATAGTCTTTGTAAGGAATCAACCCTGATTGGTATGTGTTCTAATCTCCTTTTATCTGACTGATAACCAGGGCTAAGTCGCCATATACGTCCAAGTTTTTGATCCTTAAATCAATGGCTTCCTCGAGACCCATAATACAAGCTTCGTATTCGGCCTCGTTGTTCGTACATTTGAACGTAAGTCTAGCGGTGAAAGGAATATGGGTACCCTGAGGGGTAACAATGATTGCCCCAATTCCATTTCCATAATGATTAACTGCTCCGTCAAAGATAAGTCCCCATTGGGAACCTGGTTCTGGCCCTTCGCTGGGTAGCGGTTCATCGTAATCTTTCATCTTTAGATACATGACATATTCGTCTCGGAAGTCAAACCCGATTGATTCTTGATCGTCAATCGGTTGATGAGCCAAATGATTGGCTAAAATACTTCCTTTAACGGCTTTCTGAGCGTGGTACTCTATGTCATATTCTGATAACAGCATCTACCAACGGGCAATTCTTCCCGTGAGAGCAGGTTTTTCGAAAACGTACTTGATTGGATCCATTTCGGAGACCAACCAAGTAGTATGACGAATCATGTATTGACGAAGACGTTTGGCTGCCCAAGCCAAAGCACAGCAAGTTTTCTCAAGCATCGTGTACCGAGTTTCGCAGTCGGTGAATTTCTTGCTTAGATAGTAAATGGCAGACTCTTTCCTTTTGGTTTCGTCTTGTTGGCCAAGTACACAACCCATTGAGTCCTCTAGAACTGTGAGGTAAATGATCAGTGGTCTTCCTTCCACTGGAGGTGATAGAATCGGAGGATTCAACAGATATTCCTTAATACTGTCGAAGGCGGTTTGGCAATCTTCTGACCAAACGCAATCCTGGTTCTTTTTGAGTAACTTGAAAATCGGCGCACAGGTCGCGGTCATAAGGAATATGAATCTAGAGATGTAGTTCAAACGTCCCAAGAATCCTCTGACTTGTTTTTCAGTTTTTGGAGAAGGCATTTCTTGAATGGCCTTGACCTTGGCAGGATCAACTTCAATTCCTTTCTGGCTGACGATGAACCCTAGTAGTTTCCCTGAACGGACACCGAAGGTGCACTAGTTGGGATTCAAGCGGAGCTTAAACTTTCTCAACCGCTCGAATAGTTTTGACAGGTGGGTCACATGCTCCTCTTTTGTTCTAGATTTAGCAATCATATCATTGACATATACCTCGATTTCTTTGTGTATCATGTCATGAAACAGAGTAGTCATGGCCCTTTGATAAGTTGCCCCGGCATTCTTCAAACCGAACGGCATTACCTTGTAACAAAAGGTACCCCATGGGGTAATGAAAAAATTTTTCTCCATGTCTTTCGGCGCCATTTTGATTTGATTATAGCCCGAGAATCCATCCTTGAAGGAGAAAACTTTGAACTTTGTTGTACTGTCAACCAGCATGTCAATGTGTGGTAAAGGAAAGTCGTCCTTTAGACTTGCCTTGTTCAGATCCCTGTAATCAACACACATTCTGACCTTTCCGTCCTTTTTGGGAACGGGTACGATGTTGGCTAACCATTGAGGATATTCTGATGTAGCGAGGAAACCCGCGTCAATCTGTTTCTGTACCTCCTCTTTGATTTTGATGGCCATGTCCGGGTGAGTCCGTCTCAACCTCTGTTTTACTGGCGGACATTCCGATCTCAATGGTAGATGATGTTCCACGATGCTGGTATCCAACCCTGGCATATCCTGATAGGACCAAGCGAATACATCGGGGAATTCTTTGAGAAGCTTTATCAAACCCTCTCTGGCAGTTGGACTGAGCAGTGCTCCGATCCTGATTTCTTTTCTCTCTTGCTCTGAACCCAAGTTTACCGTTTCCAACGGTTCTTTGTGAGGTTCAATGGACCTTTCCTCTTGTCTGAGTAGTCGGGAGATCTCTTCTGGAATTTCGTTGTCATTTTCTTCTTCAGCCTCGAATACCGGGAACTCAAAGTTGGGAGAAGGCATTGGATCGTATGTTTCAACTGGGTTTAAAACAAGCAATCTGCATGACGTGATGATTCGTGTTTAGAAGAGATAGAGGAAAATGCAAGTGTGTGCAGTGTTTTATTTTTATTACTGCTTATTTTTATTATTGAATTGTTTTTTTTTTAGGATTACCATTTTCTGAAAAAGCAAAAAGAGAAAACAATAATTAATGCGGAAATTACAGAACGACGTTATTTTATTAATGAACAAGTCGATCCTTGAAACTACAGCCCTATAAAACAAAGCTCAGTCACTTTGGGCAAAGCGAAGAGGGAAATTTTACAGAAAACGAGCCCTATCAAAACATCCGTTTCACCTGGGCAGGGTGAAAGGTTAAAGATGGCAATTCCTTTGACTGATGAACGACCTTCGGAACCTTGACGGCAACCCATTGGCGGCGAACTCCTCGGTGAATCACAAAGTCTGGCACCTTCCTTGATTTGTCTTCAGAAATAACACTGATTTCTGGTGGAGCAGGATCATTGGAATCTGTTTCCCAGGCCGAATTGTTGTAGGAGGATTCCTCTGTTGCATTTTGCATAGCATTTGTGCTCTCAGCTGTATCTCCCCATCCAGTTGGCTGGATGTCTTCGAACCTGATACGAGAGCTTTCGGGCGCAGTGTACTTGACCATAAAGTCGTATTTTCCACTTGGTTGTCCCAAGGTGTCCCACACTTTTTTGGAACTGGAGGAGTCATCTCTCTCGATGACGTTGACCTCAGGAAAAGCATAGTTGATGAATTCTAGTCCGACAAACGTTGCAAATTCATCTTCATGTTGAGTGGCTTCAGGATGACCTGAGTATTGATCCCATGACATGGTGGGGACACAGGTAATTTGTTCAATGACGGTCAGCTGAGTTTCATTGTTCGGCTGACTTTCTTGCCCCAAGTTTCCTGGGTAAGGCTGCCACATTGGCAGACCATTCATTGGGCCATAGTAGTTGTAGTCAAAATTGTCTTTCATCAGAGTGTCCTCCTCTGATGAATTTGGCGGAGCACGACATCCTTCCGGATCACAATCTCCATATATCATTTCGACGTCTGATCTTGGTATAAATCTCAGACTTTCTGTAGGAGAGCAAAAAGGCATAGGCACCTCCTCCTGAGACATATAACCGTCCTTGTTAAGATAGGACTTCCACTCCTCATCCGTGTCAGAGGGATCTTCCTCATTGATAGCATGTACCATTTGAGACACTGGGTGAAGGAAACCTCCACTATGGAAGAAGTTTTGAAGGGGATGAAGAATTTTATCGTTGGCAGCTATCTGGGTACAGGTTGCAGAGAAACCAAGACCCTTCTTTGTTTTATTGTCAATAGGAATGACAAGTTGTCCCCATCCTGTCGTATCGGTACCCTCGACCGCTTTGATAGCATCGTTGTATGAGGAAATCGAGGTTCCTCCTTTGAACTGATTGTCCTTACTTACCGACAGTGCTTGGAACTGCGTTCCAATAACTTCCTCGGGTTCTACACATGTCGATGATGACAAGTTGCTTACAAGCAAGGCCTGTTCTCCATAAACTGTGACAAGTTGATCGTTCTTGACAAACTTTAGCTTTTGGTGGAGGGTTGAAGTAACCGCTCCAGCCTGATGTATCCAAGGTCTTCCTAATAAACAACTGTATGTTGCCCGGATGTCCATGACCTGGAAAGTGACTTGGAAAGTGTGAGGACCAATAGTTATGGGAAGATCAACTTCGCCGATAACTGTTTTTCTGGATCCGTCGAATGCTTTGACGATGACCTCGCTGACTCTCATCGGAGAGCCTTTGAATGATAATTGCATCAAAGTGGACTTTGGCATAACATTCAGGCCTGACCCTGTGTCTACCAGTACGCTGGCTAAAGCATCGTCCTGGCAGTTAACTGTGATATTGAGCACCATGTTATGACGACGACCCTCTTCAGGTAATTCCTCATCACTAAATCCCAAATTGTTGCAGGAAGTGATGTTAGAGAGAATGCTATCGAACTGTCCGATTGTTACATCTTGTTCCACAAAGGCTTGCTCCAAGACTTTCTGTAGAGCCTCCCTGTGGGCTTCGGAACTGAGTAACAGTGATAATACCGAGATCTTTGAAGGAGTTTGTAACAGTTGATCCACAATGTTGTATTCACTCCTTTGGATGAGCTTCAGCATCTCATCATCATTTTTCGAAAGGTCGGGATTACTGGATTGACCGACTGGTGGATCAGGAGCTTCTGTCTGAAGTTACTTTTCTTTGTTATGTTCCCCAACCCCTCGGTTGAAGATTCTACCACTCCGTGTTACTCGACTGATGTCTGCAATATTCACGACGGAGGGTAATGGAATTTCCTTTCCATTTTCAATCGTTGTTGTACCGTATTTGTAAGGGATAGCCTTAGTTGATTCATACGGTAGTGGTCCCGGTAGATAGATGACTATGGGAACTTTCTGATTTTTCTGACCATCGTAAGTAATCTCGATCCGTTCCTGGTTGGAAACTTTAGATTCATCAAGTAGAGGGATGATGGGAAAAACATCCCTGGTCCTGTGATGACCAGAGATTGTGACAACATCCTTAACTTGATCAGCAAGGTAGTTCGGCGTCCAGTCGATAGGTCCAGAACCCGGATATGGACGAATTTCTCCACGATCCACCTGACCATGAAGAGTCGCTCGCACAAGGTAACACCCTTGGTTACTTTCCGAACAGACGCTACAACGGTCGTAATTGTGTGGTGGCACCTGGCCACGCCCACTTTGAATACAATGTAACCTCACTAGGTTAGCTTCCACAGATCAGACATCCTGACTTTGATGTCGAGTAGGATTCCTGTTACTGATGCTAATTTGCTGAGTATCTTCATCCATGTAGATTGGCATCCACCAGTGATTTAACAAGTGCTGGAGTGCCTCCTGGACAAGGGTACAGCCTCGATCACTTTCACAACCCACTTTACAACTTTGATAGTCATGTGATATTAAGAATCCGAGTCAGACCTGCTCAGCATGTAACTCTACCAAGTTGGTATTCATCACGCGAATATCAAAGATTTGGACCATATTGATCTGATAGGAATTCCTATCATGGTAGTCTTGGATCCATCCAAGATCCATCTGATGCTGAAGGGCCTCTTGTATGAAAGAGCATCCCTGTTTGTTTACCGAGCATGTCAGACAGGAATTGTAATCGTGTCGCGGCAGATTATGATACTGGCTTTGCCTTGAGTGCATTGCCACTAGATTGACATTCATTGCACGGACATCGTGGTTCTGAATGATGTTAGAATTTGTGTAAACCATGTTAACTCCACGAACTCGGTGCTCTTGGATCCATCCGAGATCCATTTGTTCCTGTAGAGCTGCTTGTACCACATAACATCCTTGATTATTTTTAGAGCAGATATCACACTGATGATAGCTATGAGGTGGCACATGGCCATATCCACTCTGTCTACAATGCATCTTGACCAGATTGGTCTTCAACAAGAGTACATCGTGAATTTGATAGACATTGTTAGTCTCTTTCTCAATCAGATTGACTACAGCCTTCTCATGTGGAGGCAGCGGGTTCGTAAGAACATTGGGATTCGTATCCTTGAAAGATAAGAGCCCGCTCCTAACAAGTTTTTGCACGTCGGACTTGAAATTGAGACAGTTCTCAATGTTATGCCCAGATCCTCCTTGATGATAAGGACATGTCTGATCCACCTTAAACCAAAAAGGTGGATTTTTCGGTACTGTAAGAGGGGACTTAGTCTGAATGTGCCCCTTGGCTAGCAGTAATGGAAACAGCTCTGCGTACGTCACGGGTATAGGATCAAATCCTGGTGGCCGTGTTGTACGGTTGTTGTTGTATTGGGGATGAGCCTGCTAAAGAGGCTGTTGTGTCCTTTGCTGATCAGGTTGGCTCTGCGCAACCTGAGGTTGATAAGTAGGAATAGGCGCAGAGTTGATAGCAGGAGTTACAGCTGCTACTGGTTGATATCGACGCCTTTGCTTTCTGAGAGAGATATTCCAAATATCTTGCTCTTTTTTCTTAGGGAGAGCACTACCGTATTTTTTAGTACCGCTCGTTGATCCAGTGTCTTTTACCAAACGTCCTTCTCGGACGGCTTCCTCAAGACGTACGCCCATGCCGACCATCTCGGTGAAATCACTGGGCGCACTGGCAACCATTAGGTCATAGTAAAATGAGCTTAAGGTCTTTAAGAAGATCTTTGTCATCTCTTTTTCCTCAAGAGGCGGACAAATTTGAGCGGCAATTTCACGCCACCTTTGAGCATACTCCTTAAAGGTTTCCTTGTCCTTTTGTGACATTGATCTGAGTTGATCTCTGTCGGGTGCCATGTCCAAATTGTATTTGTATTGTTGGACGAAGGCAATGCCAAGATCTCTGAAAGTGCTAATCGTAGCACGGTTTAAACCCATGTACCATTTGAGTGCGGAACCGGTTAAACTATCCTGAAAGTAGTGAATCAGTAGGTCCTGATTCTCCATCTAAGCTGACATCCGCCGAGCGTACATCACCAGATGGCTCTGAGGGCAAGAGTTACCCTTGTACTTTTCAAAGTCGGGCACTTGAAACTTGTGCGGGACTTTCACATTGGGGACCAAGCAGAGATCTGCGCCGTCCTTTCCAAATAGATCCTGACCGCGAATGGCTTACAGTTCCTTCTGCATTTCCAGGATTTGTTCCTGGAATTCATCCATTCTATCAAACATAGTTTCCTTCTTACCAAAAGGTGTTGGTGGAATATGTCCTTCCGGGACAGTGTGCACCACAGGGGGTGGTACCGTGACTACGGCAGTAAATCTTGGCGTTTCCCAAAGTTTGTAACCTTCAGGAGTCTTCAGTATGCCCCTGGCATCTTCGCTTTCTTGAAGTTTGTAACCTTCAGGCCCAACGGCTTCTGTTGTGATTCCCTGATCTTCAGCGATCGGCGGAACATATCCTTCCGGGATATAGTTAACAGGCATACCCCAAGGACGATCTTTTGGCATTTGATACCCAGGATCATACTTCTCCACGATGGGAGTTGAGGTTGTCGCTCCCGGGATTTTCATCCTAGTATAAACGCGAAAGTGGCACCGAACAGAGTCGCCAGCAATGTGTATTTATCCCATGAGAGGGAAAGGAAACACCGCATAAACCTGAGAGAAAGGAAAAGCATGGTCTTACGACCAAGAGAAGTGGGTAAGGGAGTCGGTTACGCGAGAGGAAGGTATTAGCACCCCCTCACGTCCATCGTACCCGATGGGATCCACGCTTGCTTGTCTCGATCAAAGGGTGTAAAGAAAGGAATACTGAGAAAGCACTGCAAAAGGAAAGGAGCAAGAGAAACAAATGTAGGGAAAATAAAAGAAGTGCTCGAATGGGCCCTACCCCACTGCCTACGTATCTCATCGGGAACATGAGAATCAGAGCGACGTAGTTCCCCTCACTAGGGATGAATTGTTTGTGTTTTTTAGAGAACGGCTGACGTTCTAGCTCAGGTGTTGCAGGCTCGCTGGTCCGAGTGCGTTACCATCTTGCAAGAGAACGAGTAGAAGCGCGTTCGTGCGTTGAGAGTGAATGAGGTGAGAAAAGAATTCCCGAAGGAAAGACGTTATTGTTTGTTTTTGTCTTTTAGAAGGAGGTGTCTTGGATTTGTTTGCATACGACAGTGTACCTGGATCTTAGTCATTGGAATGTGTACCTTCTCACATTCCAAGATGGAACGGGTAAGAAAGCACACTAAGGGTGAAGAAGACCCTCACACTTAGTTCCAATTGTCAAGGTTCAAACACACTAGCATACTTGTGTTTATTAAGTGTTTTGTTGATTATGAAGTGAAGAAGTGTTTTTTATTATTTGCACTTTCAGCAAGTATTGCATTTAAGTCCCTCATACAAGATCAAATATGTAACACATTGACCTAAGATGGGCCATATGCTACACATTCTAAGATTACAAGAGAAGACCCCTTATAATCTTTTCTTTATATGAAAGGCCTAAATGCAATAAATGCCTACCTTTATTATATGTTTTGAATTTTCTTTGAGAGATGAGAAGAGAGACTCAAGAGAGGATCAAAGGTAAAACCTATATGAACTAAGACTCAACCCTAATTGATTAGTTAATGGGAGTGATCCTAAAGGTTGGTGAGGTTTAAAACCTAAAGTCTAAAGAAAGAAAGAATTAAACAATTCACTTCCAAAGTAGAAGATGAATTGTAATTCAAAAAGGGAAAGTGATGAGTTATTAAAAGAAAGCACATAAGTGCTTAACAAAACACAAAATGGAATTGTAAAAGAGAAAGGATAGAAGTTGAATGTGGATTCCTTATCCACACTCAATTGAAACTTACCAAAGCCCCTACATGGTTAGTAAACATGTATAAGAAGTATAAGAAGTAAAAGAACATGTAATGCATCATAAAACTCAAAAGAATTAAATGAGAAACCAAATCCTAGAGCCACAATCAGAATGTACATCATATGGACAACCAATGGTTATTATTATACAAGTGCAAGTGAATAAGCAACAATCATCACCCATTAGCATTTAAACATGTTACAAGAAGAAGGGATAGATGAAAGATGGAAAGAAATGAAGAGGACATGCATAAATGGAACATGTAAATCAACAACCAGAATTGAAAATAAGTGAAAAATGGTTTATAAACATCTCAAAAGTATTTATGAATCAACCATCAAGACTTTCAAGAAGTAATAGAAGAAGAAGTGAGATGAAAACTCAAAAAGAAGGTGCAAACAATACATGTTAATGATGCACAAAGTTCAAATTGAAATGAACATGTAAAGATGACCTATAATGTGTATCAAAGACCTATAATATCATATGAATGGCTCACACAACTATGCAAATGCTCATACAAATATGCACAAAAGAACTCATGCAAACATGCACTAAAGATTACAATGATATAACATGTTATAATGCTTTAAATGAAATGCATCAAACAAAAATCACATGGCCTCATGAAAATTATGAAAACATGGTATTGGAGTTCACTAATCAGAGATGAATCACATACCAAAATAGCATATCAAAATTCAAAGCAAAATGACTTCAAACAAAGCAATTAGGTCAAGTTGAAATGTCATGCAAAGTGGTACAAATATAGGCCTCAAGACATGTCATAAAGTGACCTAAAAAATCAAACAAAAATCATCTAACATGCTTCAATGTATTAGTGAATCAATGCAAAAAGAACCATGCCAAAACAGTTTATAATGAGCAAGAACAAAATTAAACAAATTCAAGTATCATGCTTAGGATGCATCTAAATGGAAATTCAAAGAAAATTATGGAACAGGGGTAAAAAGGTCATAAAATCAGAAAATAAAATCATGAAAAATTTCCTAAATGTTTTAAGAATACACATGAATTTTTGTAGAATTTTCCAATATGTTTTGGTATTTTTAAAAATTAATTATGAAACGTGTAGCAAAATGGAAAAAATAAAATGGAATGTAAATGTGAATGGGGGTGCATGCCTAGTAACTATTCAGTTCAAATTACATTGGGCCTTAACCAAGGGGGTGTGGATATCAATCTGGCTTAGGTCCAGCTACGCGCATAACACACTAACAAACATGAACCCTCAGTCAACAATCTTGACTCACTCCCAACCATCAGATCAAGTCCAAGTCAAACCAAAGTCAAAGTAATTGACATCAATGCATGTGCGTGAGTGACCACAGTCCCTATCGTGTATCACGCCACAAAACGTTTAAATGAGTTCAGAAAATTGGCATGTGACTTGCACGCTTTTTTTTTATGTGTTGGCAGCATGGTAGCCATTAGATCACACTCATCCAACGGATCACATTCAAACTGGTCATAAAACCCTAACATGAAGACCACCGGCCGGAGAAGGACCTCCGGTCGCCTTCTCCGGTCAACCATCACCGTCTGCAACTTTAATTCTTCCAGAAATTCACAATCCACATACCAAATGAAAGCTAAACTTACGTACATCAAGAATTTAGCACTGAAATCACCAAACAATGCACACACAGCAAGAAATGATCACAAACATTTTGCCCTAAGTTTAGATCTACACCTCTGAGAGGTCTATCAACTAGCCAGAAATGTTTCATTGCTTCTAATAAGCCATAATCAACATGAAACAAGCTTAAAAATCAATGAATCACACCAGAAGAGTTAAGAAATTCCAAACCTGAAACTTGAAGATTCTTTGTTCAAAAGAAAACCAGAGCTGTTGACTTGAGTTCTTGAGCTCCAATGTGGCCAAATAAAGGCTTAGATACAAGAGTGGATGATACTTCAGTGAAGGAGAGCTGAAATCCAAGATTCAAAACAGTTGCAATGTGATGAAAATGGGAGAGAGAATCAGAGAGATTCTGAGAAGAAGATGAGGGAGATGAAGTGGAGCTCGAAAATCAGTTGAAATGTGGAGGAATTGAGAGAGAATGGAAAGAGTTTCTCAATTGAATATCAGAAAAATGAAGCTACCTCCAATCCGTGAAGGGAAGATTTGTTTTATATGTTGAGCTTAACCATGGTTAACTGGGTGAATCAACTGAGTCATGGTGGTTTAGGTGAGTCATCCCTAACTAACTGAGTCAAGTTAGTTAGGGAGAGCAATGATAAGGTGATGATAGTTCATGGTAAGCTATGGTGATGGTGACAAGAGAAATGGAATGGCAAGGCTGTGTAACACAAAACTTGTTCAGCAAGCTTGTCATTTCTACTTTCATGCATAGCACGTGCTATGGTGTGTATGCAATGTGTTTGGTTTAAAAAGGCAATGGATAGCTGGTATGAATAAAGCACGTGCAAGCTTGTACCAACAACATCAACAACATTGGTTTTTTTTCTGGTTTTTTATAACAGTTTGCAGACATGGGTGTTTAATGGTGATTTTCTCTTTGCATTGTGGATGATTTGATGAGCTCTTGGAGTCATTGGCAAGAGGGATTGTAGTAGAACTACTTTGGTATGAAAATTGAATGGAAATGATGCTTGGGAGAGGTTGAAAATGACTTAGAACAATAAGGTTTGGAAACTGGTCATGGGCGAGGAAATGAGGTTGGCTGGCAAGGTGACATGGCGCCTGGGTTTTCAGCATAACCAACATGACTTTGAACCCTTAAAACTATCTCATAACTTGATCAAACCAAAAATTGTCCAACATGAATATTTAAGATGACAATGCAATGAACAACTTTCATGTTGAAAAGTTTTCCATTTGAGGCCTTTAACCATGAGAAAAATGAGTGGACATTAGGCCCACCACATGTTTGTTAAAATGACTGCGCGCGTGCCCTGAAAATCTTGGTCATGACCTAGTTTTGAACCTACTTTGCTCAAACTTTGATCAATCATATCTCACTCAATTTTTATCCAATGGAGATGTTCCACACATGGATTTGAAGCTTAAAACAAGATCTTTCATTGAGGCAGAGTGGATTTTTCATTTGGTGCTCCAAATTTAAATGGCCTTGGTTCAAATTCTGATGCAAAATGGCCAAAACTTGCTATTTTTAGTAACCCTTCTTCATCCAAAAATGGCAACTTTCCACATCTTGATTTTTTCATGATTCCTTTGGAGTTTCTTGATCAAATTTTGTACATTGGACATATGTAACATGAATTTCATGAATTTGGCCTCAAAAAGTCAAGAGTTGACTTTTTCCTCTGATTATTTGACTTTGCCCCAATTTCTCTGATTCTTGATCTTTCTTCCAATTGAACCACCTCCAAAACTAATTGAGATGCAATCTTCCACATCCGTATACCTAGGGACATATAGAAAACCATGACATCAAGTCTTGCCCAAAAAATCAAAGATTCCCTGATTTAAATGGAAACCCTAATTTTGGCCCCCTTTGGTTAGGAGGTAAAAGTGCAGTCTTCAATTTCAAATTCCTCAGAGTATGTTGTGTGTCCCCTTAAAGGATGATGAGAAATGCCACTTGAGAATGATTTTGGATCAATGAGCTATCTCTTTTGAGGGTTTTCCTTCAATTTTTGAACCTCTTGCATGATGAAAGATGTATTGCTTCAATCTCCCATTGGATTTCACTTTCTTGAGATTGTGGATGATCAATTGAGGTAGTATGAGACATGAGAGACCTCTTGGCTTGCCTTGAGACCACTTATTTGACCCCTTGGTGTTTTGAATGATCCTTTGATTGTCCACCTTCCACCTGATCACATGCCCTGATGGTAAGAAGGATGCCATGTTTCATTTTTCTATGTTAAATGCAATGCAATGCTAATGAGATGGATATGATATGATAAATGATAATGCCATGCTATGATGCCAAAAGGGGAGAGCAAATTTTGGGGTATTACAGCTGCCCCTATTCAAGCGCTGTAGACCTGAATGCCTGAAAGCAATTGCTTTCGGACTTTCAAGGTATATAGTGATTGAATACCAAATATAACCAAAAATTTGCTCTGGATGATGAAGAAAACAGGGATATAAACCCAACGAGACTGCTGGATTGAGTCCTCGATGAAACGTCGGAGAGATCTGTCTTTTGAACGATGCCAGACGACTACTGGCTTGCCACGCTACTGGTGGACTTTAATACTGTCTTTTTGAACGACGCCAGACGACTACTGGCTTGCCACACTACTGGTGGACTTTAATAATGTCTTTTTGAACGACGCCAGACGACTACTGGCTTGCCACACTACTGGTGGACTTTAATAATGTCTTTTATGCAACTCCAGACGACTACTGGCCTGCCACACTACTGGTGGACTTTGCAGCTTCGTGCCACCCGAAGATGGACTTTTGCCAATCCACTGTTGGACTTTTGCCACCCGAAGACGGACTTTTGCCAATCCACTGTTGGACTTTTGCCACCCGAAGACGGACTTTTGCCAATCCACTGTTGGACTTTTGCCACCCGAAGACGGACTTTTGCCAATCCACTGTTGGACTTTTGCCACCCGAAGACGGACTTTTGCCAATCCACTGTTGGACTTTTGCCACCCGAAGACGGACTTTTGCCAATCCACTGTTGGACTTTTGCCACCCGAAGACGGACTTTTGCCAATCCACTGTTGGACTTTTGCCACCCGAAGACGGACTTTTGCCAATCCACTGTTGGACTTTTGCCACCCGAAGACGGACTTTTGCCAATCCACTGTTGGACTTTTGCCACCCGAAGACGGACTTTTGCCAATCCACTGTTGGACTTTTGCCACCCGAAGACGGACTTTTGCCAATCCACTGTTGGACTTTTGCCACCCGAAGACGGACTTTTGCCAATCCACTGTTGGACTTTTGCCACCCGAAGACGGACTTTTGCCAATCCACTGTTGGACTTTTGCCACCCGAAGACGGACTTTTGCCAATCCACTGTTGGACTTTTGCCACCCGAAGACGGACTTTTGCCAATCCACTGTTGGACTTTTGGAATATGCAACATTGCATTACTCTCTGCATCTGTGTCAGACATCTATGCTGACTCTGCTGAGGAACCACAATCAATGATTTAATCTCGGAGACTCCTAAAAGGATAATATCTCTGCTGGCGAATGGATGAACAATCCGTCTGCTTCGAATTGTCAAGCTTGCCAAAAATAAATTGGACTTTAAGATATGAGGGAATGACGACTCTGCCAGGAATTATTCCATCTGTTTGGGGGAACGAATTCTGGTCACAGCGATTCCGCTGGGGATGAGAATTTTTAAATGACGTCCTGCTGGGGAAATGAGCCATTAAAACTCTGCTTGGGGATTTATTCAACCCAAGATCCTTTATAGGGATTATCAACCTTCTGACCCGGCTGGGGAATGGCTGTACCATCCTTGTTGAGGAATAGATTCTGTCGATCTGATAAACCTCTGCGGAGAGAATAACAACTCAGCTGGAAGTTGCTGACAAGATTCGATGCTAACCTCTGTGGGGATACCATGACCAGAGATACGATCTTGCTGGGGATCAGTGCTACTCTGCCAGGGATATGCAAATCCTGGTTAGAACATTCCACTGCAACTTGCTATAAAGAGTCCTTAGAGATCTGTTGGGGAAACCCAAAGCAAATCCACAGTAGTCTGCTGAAGAATATGACTGTCAAGCTTAGGATGAGTACCACAATGCCCCATGTTAGGCGAGCTTTCCCTTTGGACAATTCCGTTGGGGATGACGAGTTTATAACAAACTCTGCTGGAGAAAACTGCTTTAAAGCGTCTCGTGTTGGGGAATGCCTTTTGAGAGAATTTTACAGAAGACCAACTGTCCTCAAACTCTACTGGGGGTGACCAACACTTCATGCTGGGGAAACAATCATGCCCCCTGCTTGGACAACACAACAATTCATCCCCGCAAAGGATGTCATAAGAGGATTTTACAGAAGATCTAGCCTCTTCAAACTCTTGTGACTTCGCTGGGGATAATGACCATCAGTTTCGGTGTCGACGAGACCACTCTTTTTGGGGAACCTGTGACCGTTATCGACATAGAAAAGCTTGTAGCTGTTGGAAGGACTGAATAAGAGAATCGACTTAATAAGATGCAACGGTACCCAGTTGAACTTAATTCACTGATATCGACCCGTTATGAACAATCGTCGATCGAACGATGAACGCCGATCTCCTTACCCATAATTGCCCCAGTCTTTTGCGTGGGGTGATTTATTGCTGGTCTTGTGCTTAAAATCATCTGCACCTGCTACCTGCAACAAAAGAATATGCCCACATGCCCCGAATATTGCGTGGCTAGAATCCACCATCCGGGAGTATTCAACATTCGAAGTAATTTCAAATATTTTTTCTGCGCATGTTATTGCAAGGCTGCCATGTTTTCAAATGCAATGTTTTATCAACAATTAGGACGTTTTTGCAAACAAAGCAATAAAACAAAAATAGAAAGCTTTTTACTGAAATTCAATTTATTGACTGAGAGCCCAGAATAGGCAATTACACCTGGAAGCAATCCCTGGAAAGAGGTGATCGCTGAAAATTGAGAAAAGAAACTATCCTAATGGCAATGTGAAAACGGAATTCCACTGAGTTTCCACTCTGTTATGACCAGTATGTCTTCAAAACTCCCCGACCTTGCCTTCTGAGGAATGATCAGACCGATTCCTATCCTTCAGAACGTCAGTTGTTCAAACGGTGACAGGGTACAGATAACTCAAACCGTAGTCATTCGCTTAAATCCCTCTTTTGTGTGGACCGCCCTTTCAGGTTTTCGATCCACCAGGATACCCTTTTTTGCCTAAGTTGCCCTTTCGGGTTTTCAACTTACCGGGTGTACAATTTTTTTCAATTATATCCCTAATTTTTGCCCGAACCTTATTCTGTTTTTGGTTCGCCGGGATGCCCTTTTTTGCCTGGATTTTTTTATTTTTATTATCCAGCGGGTCTATTCATGCGAAGTATTTTTTGACTACGTCCGAGTTGACAGGGGATGAAAAGTCTTCGCCATCCATGGTTGTAAGCAATAAAGCTCCGCCCGAAAAAACCTTTTTAACCACGAATGGACCTTCATAATTAGGAGTCCATTTGCCCCTGTGATCTGTATTGGGAGGAAGGATCCTTTTGAGTACCACATCTCCGACTTTATAAACCCGAGGACGCACCTTTTGGTCAAATGCCTGTTTCATTCTGCGCTGATATAATTGCCCATGACATACAGCCGCCAATCGCTTTTCCTCAATAAGGCTCAACTGATCAAATCTGGCTCGTACCCATTCAGCTTCATCTAGCTTAACATCCATCATGACTCTGAGGGACGGAATCTCTACTTCAACCGGTAGCACTGCCTCCATACCATATACAAGTGAGAATGGGGTTGCCCCAGTGGACGTGCGTACCGACGTTCGATACCCATGCAAAGCAAATGGTAACATCTCATGCCAATCTTTGTACGTGACAACCATCTTCTGTACAATCTTCTTGATATTTTTGTTGGCCGCTTCGACCGCGCCATTCATCTTTGGGCGGTACGGAGAAGAATTGTGATGTTCGATTTTAAAGTCCCGGCATAACTCAGCCATCATCTTATTGTTCAAATTAGAACCATTATCAGTAATGATTCTTTCGGGAACTCCATATCGGCAAATGATATCCCGTTTTAAGAAACGAGCGACCACTTGTTTTGTAACATTGGCATAGGATGCAGCTTCAACCCATTTGGTGAAATAATCAATCGCCACCAAGATGAAACGATGACCATTAGAAGCTGTAGGCTCAATCTTTCCGATCATATCAATGCCCCACATGGCAAACGGCCAAGGCGACGACATGATACTCAACGGATTTGGAGGTACATGCACTTTATCTGCGTAGATCTGGCATTTATGGCATTTGCGGGCATATTTGCAACAATCTGACTCCATAGTCAACCAATAATATCCCGACCTTAACAACTTTTTAGCCATTGCATGCCCTCCGGCATGGGTACCGAAAGAGCCTTCGTGCACTTCAATCATCAACAAGTCTGCTTCATGTCTATCCACACATCTAAGCAGGACCGTGTCAAAATTCCTTTTATACAGCACGCCATCTTTGTTCAGGAAGAAACTACCAGCTAACCTTCTCAACGTCTTCCTGTCTTTGGACGATGCCCCGGACGGGTACTCTTGACTTTTCAAGAAACACTTAATGTCATGAAACCATGGCTTGTCATCAGACGTTGCATCGACCGCAAACACAAATGCTGGTCTGTCAAGGCGGGATACCTCAATCTTAGGTGCATGGTTCCATCTTTGCACTTTGATCATGGAAGACAAAGTGGCCAAGGCATCAGCGAACCTATTCTCATCTCGAGGAATATGGTACAGTTTCACTGTTGTGAAAAACGTCAGCAATCTCCTCGTATAATCTCTATACGGCACTAGATTTGCTTGGTGCGTGTACCAACCCCCTTTCACTTGATTGATTACCAAAGCTGAATCACCGAATATATCAAGGGTTTTAATCCGTAGATTAATCGCCTCCTCGATCCCCATTATACAAGCTTCGTACTCTGCTTCATTGTTGGTGCATCCGAAAGTTATTCGGGCAGTGAACGGCATATGAACACCTTCCGGCGTGATAAGAACTGCTCCGACTCCGCACCCATTCATATTGACAGCCCCATCAAACATCAGACTCCATTTGGATTCAGGGTCTGGCCCCTCCTCCGGGAGTGGTTCCTCACAGTCTTTAGCTTTGAGAAACATGATGTCCTCATCAGGGAAGTCAAACTTCATGGGTTGGTAATCATCAATCGGCTGTTGCGCAAGATAGTCGGACAAGATACTTCCTTTGATGGCCTTTTGTGAAGTGTACTGAATGTCATACTCCGTCAAGACCATTTGCCACCGTGCAACTCTGCCTGTCAATGCCGGTTTCTCGAAAATGTACTTGATAGGATCCATTTTTGAAATCAACAAGGTTGTGTGCCTAACCATATATTGCCTCAATCGCTTAGCGGCCCATGCAAGTGCACAGCATGTCTTTTCAAGCATTGAGTATCGGGACTCACAATCATTGAACTTTTTGCTCAGGTAGTAAATAGCATGCTCCTTCCTACCTGTCTCGTCATGTTGACCGAGAACACAACCCATGGAACCTTCAAGCACTGTCAGATACATTATCAGCGGTCTCCCTTCAACTGGAGGCATTAGAATCGGAGGTTCCTGCAAGTATTCTTTTATCTTATCGAATGCCAATTGGCAATCGTCATTCCACCTGACCGTTTGGTCTTTCCTTAACAATTTAAATATTGGTTCACACGTGGCTGTTAGGTGAGATATGAACCTTGCAATGTAGTTCAATCTACCCAAGAAACCACGAACCTCTTTTTCTGTTCTCGGTTCAGGCATTTCTTGTATTGCTTTCACCTTGGCAGGATCAACCTCGATTCCTCTTTCGCTCACAATGAAACCCAGTAACTTTCCAGAACGCACCCCAAACGTGCACTTGTTTGGATTTAATCTCAGACGGAACTTTCTCAACCTTTCAAACAGCTTTTTCAGGTTGACCAGATGTTCCTCTTCTGTTCTCGACTTAGCAATCATATCATCTACATAACATTCGATCTCCTTATGAATCAAGTCATGAAACAATGTCACCATCGCCCGCTGGTACGTTGCCCCTGCGTTTTTCAACCCAAAAGGCATTACTTTATAACAATAAGTACCCCACGGAGTAATGAACGTGGTCTTTTCCATATCTTCAGGTGCCATCTTGATCTGATTGTACCCGGAGAAACCGTCCATAAATGAGAACACTGAAAACTGAGTTGTATTGTCGACCAGCACATCAATATGAGGTAGTGGAAAATCATCTTTCGGGCTAGCTTTATTGAGATCTCGATAATCCACACACATTCTCACTTTTCCATCTTTCTTCGGTACTGGCACGATGTTGGCTACCCATGGAGGATACTTTGTCACAGCAAGAAAACCAGCGTCCCACTGCTTCTGGACTTCCTCCTTAATCTTTAAGGCCATGTCGGGGTGAGTCCGACGAAGTTTCTGCTTGACTGGCGGACATTCTTCTCTCAATGGTAGCCTGTGCACGACAATATCCGTATCCAACCCCGGCATGTCTTGATACGACCAGGCGAAGATGTCAACATACTCGCGCAACATTTCCGTCAAAGTTTGCTTCACATCTGCTTGCAAGCTGGCACCAATCCTGATCTCTTTCTTGGCGTCCTTGGTACCAATATTGATGATGTCTACAGTCTCCTGATGAGGCTGGATGACCCTTTCCTCCTGTTTCAACAATCTGGCCAGTTCTTCAGAAAGTTCACAATCTTTCTCATCCCCTTCTTCGGCTTGATAAATCGGATTGTCAAAGTCATACATGGCCATATCAAAATCGTTATCAGTGGTATCCGGAGGATCAAGTCTGCATGAACGGGTTCATGCCTTATTTTAGAATTTATTTTTAAGCAAAACAAAAGAAAATGAAACATTGCCATTTTATTTTTTTGTGCAAAAATAAAAACTGAAAGACAGAGAACAAAATTTGATTGCAAAACGTCCTTTATTAATGATTAAACATTGCAAATGCAACCATGGTGGCCCTACAAATGAATCTATACGCCTTGGGCAGAGCGCAAGATTTTGACATGCATTATGGTTAGGAAAAAACAAAGAAAAATTACTCTGTCTGAAGAGTAACCCGGATGACTTCTTCAACGAACCAGTTCTGCACTTGTTGTCCCGAAGCATGAGGGCGTACCCAATTGTCCAGGTCACAATCACTGTCAACACTATCCTCTGCGGCTGCACAAGACTGGTCCGTGTAGATAATTCCCCCACTATTGAAAGTAATGGGTCCCCTGCTCCCCGCATCTGAAGTTGTAGAGGGATGATAACCAATACCAAATTTGTCTTCCTTCATTGGGGTCTCTATCAACCTGCCCCAACCTTGGGCGTTGCCTGCCCTGACGACTTCGACAGCTTGTTTGTAAGATGAAATGGAGGTACCAGCCCCAACCGGTACAGAAGAAGACTCAGGTGCATCGTCAATATTGACTGCTTCGAATGATTGGCACAGCATCTCATGAATTTCCCCATCCATTTCAATGTACTTGAATGTGGACAAGTGACTCACAAAGATGTCTTCCTCCCCACACACTGTCACAACCTGCCCTTCAAACTCATACTTCAGCTTTTGATGTAGAGTAGAAGTAACAGCCCCGGCTCCGTGAATCCAAGGGCGTCCCAATAGGCAGCTATATGCAGGTTGTATGTCCATTACATGGAACGTGGATTTGAATACCTGTGGTCCAATTTGTACGGGCAATTCCACCTCACCAAACACAGATCGTCTAGTTCCATCGAATGCTCTGACCACCAATTCACTAGGCCTTAAGATCAAACCGTCAACTTCCAGCTTCATTAATGCCTTCTTGGGCAAGACATTGAGTGATGAACCAGTGTCTACCAGTACATGAGATAACACTGCGCCCTTACACTCCATCGTGATATGCAAAGCCTTATTATGGTTTCTTCCTTCAACAGTCAAATCTCTACTTGTAAAGCCCAAGCCATGGCTAACATTAACATTGGAGATTACGCCCTCGAGCTGATTGACAGTAATTTCTTGTGGCACGTACGCACTCTTCAACACTTTCAACAACGCCTGTCGGTGCGCATCAGAGCACATCAATAGTGACAAGATTGAAATCTTTGAAGGGGTCTGATTCAATTGGTCCACAATCTTATAATCGCTTTTCTTGATTATCTTCATAAATTCTTCCATTTCCTTATCAAAAGTAATCTTTGTCTCTGCTTCAGGTGTAGGCGCACTTTCAACCACCTGTTTACCCTTAGCCTTTGCTGCAGCTTCTACCTCCTTATCACTTCTCAAGGTTTGGGGAGCGAACAACCTTCCACTCCTTGTAAAGCCCCCTACACCCCCTACATTATCAATATTTGGGCTGATTGACGGCTCAACTTCCTGTTTTTTACCTTCGTAATATACATCTGCCCCATAGTGCCATGGGATAGCCTTCGTAGACGTGAACGGAATTGGTCCTGGCACTGTGATAGTGACAGGACTGGGCCCTTCTGGCGCAACACTCGCCACGGGAACTGCATTGACCGGCATTTGAATCTCAGCGGGAGTGTAATAGATGGTCACGGTTGATATCTCATCAGTGTCTTTCACGACTCTGTCGAACTGTAGACATCCTTCATCGATCAGATTCTGTAAACCCATCTTCAACTTATCACAACCGTTCTCCTGATTCATACACTCAGAGCAATCTTGATTACAGCCCGGGAACACCTGTCCCTTCAATAAACGATCTTTTACAACCAACAAAGAAGTTTTCACTTGACGGATATCTGTCACCAGATTCAATCTCCTCCCATCTTCAATATCGTACACATTTGCTGCGCTATGATCAGGCATGGGATGCTGAGTAATATTAGGAGCGGGAGAGAAATTGATGGCTTTAGCATCAATCAAATCTTGTACTTTATGATGGAAAGCCCAGCATTTTTCAATGGAGTGCCCCTGAGCACCTGAGTGGAACTCACAACGAGCATTAGCATCGAAGTTAGGTGGCAGGTTTCCAGCAACCGGAGCTTTCATAGTACGGAGTTCTACCAACTTTAACTCGAGTAGCCGGGGCAACAGCGCGGCATAAGTCATAGGGAGAGGATCCATCTTACGATCCCTCTGTCTAGACCTTTGCTGGAAAAAAGGTTGTTGCTGTTGAACTTGTTGTTGGGGTTGTTGTTTCTGAACAGACGGTGTGGGGATTGTCACAGCATCTACCTGATAATAAGCTCGAGAACGCCCTCTGCCTCGTCCTCTAAACACAGCATTCATATCACCTTCTCTTCTCTTCTGGTTACTAGCAAACGGTTTCTTCGTCCCCGAAGAGCCAGCCCCGCTCACATCCTGGATCTTTCCAAGCTTTAACAGACTTTCTATTCTTTCTCCCGCAATCACAATATCAGCAAATCCAGTTGACGGACAAGCAGCTAATCTATCCAGATAGGCCCCTTGCAAGGTGCCCATGAACATATCTGCCATTTCTCTGTCTGACAAGGGAGGTTGAACCTGGGCAGCCATTTCCCTCCACCTCTGTGCATATTCTTTGAAACTCTCCTTGGCATTCTGGGACAATCCCTGCAATTGGGTGCGGTTGGGCGCCATGTCAATATTATACTGGTATTGCTTCAGGAACGCTTCTGCCAGATCTTTCCAATTCTTCACAGCAGCTCTATTCAACTTCATGTACCAGGTCAAGGACGCCCCAGCCAGACTGTCCTGAAAATAGTGCATCCATAGCTTCTCGTCATCCGTATGGGCTGAAATCTTCCCAAAGTAAGCTTGAAGATGCGTTTGGGGACACGCATTGCCGTGATACTTATCAAAAGTGGGCGGTTTGAATTTAGGGGGAATTCTGACTCCTGGGACCAGCCCCAAGCTGGTAACATCAATACCCATAGAGTTCTTGCATTCTATGGCCCTGATCTTCTCTGCTAACTCATCATACCTTCGATCCCCTTGATTACCCACATCAGCATCCAGCAGAGTAAATTGGTCTTCCAGAGTATCTTCAAGAGTAACACCAGCCTGCCTACCATTTCCATTACCCCGATTGTTACCACCAGGAGGAGGGTTGCCACCGGGAGGAGGAATGCCATGTCCCTGTGAATTGTCATGATGATCACCTTCGGGCCCATTGTCGGGACGCTCTACCAGAAGCCTCAGTCTCTCCTGATTTTGCGCCATGCCAGTCATGAGGGTCATGAACTGGTCCATACGCGCCCTCATTTCCGCCAAATCACTTTGCACTTGATCCATGATTCTTACTTGATTCCTTCGCGTCGAATATCGGTGAATATGATTCTCCGCTATACTGCCTGAAATCAAATAAAGGTTAGAGACCCCTCAACGAGTACCTGAAAAGCAAGTAACAAAAAATGCAAAATGATATGCAATGCCATGCAATGCCATGTTTGTCATTTCCGAGGTGCTTTATACCCTGATTCCAATCCAACCACAGAAATCTGAAGACCAGGAATTGTGATATAAAGAGACGTGTCGTGGTCATGTGTTTGTGTGCAGCTATCTGATAAGGAATAATTCTGAATAAAACTGCTCATACTCATTCAACGAAGTAATCAAGTATATTTAAGAAAGGTTCAGCCGCAAATGCAATACAAGGAAAAATGGATCCATCAACAAGCCTGATGGTAACCATTAACAACAAAATATAAGGAAAAGAACATCAGTCTGACAATTCCACACCCTTCAGCTTATCACTTGAGTATTTGATCTCCTCAAAAAGTATACGGGTACGCTGGTGATTCGGCTTTTCAATCATCTCTTTGATCAAGACGTCCCTTTTCTCAAGAGCTTCAGTTAAAGAACCCATATGCAGCATCAGAGCTTCGTCATCACACACTCCTTTGTGTCTCTTTATGCCGGCTTGCGTCTTGAGTATCTCCCTTTCTATCATGACTTCTTCAAGCTCTTTCTTGGTATTCCTCAGCTCACCTCTAGCTTCTTCTAGCTGTTCTTGACTCTTACCGAGGCTTTCCCGATACTTTCTCCTCTGCTCATGCGCCTTTTCAAGCTCTTCGTCCTTAATCTGCAACCGTTCCTGTAATTCAGCATTCTCTATCCTAACTTCGTCCCAAGCGTGCTGAAACTTTGTTAACTTTTCTTTGGTCTGTGCTAACGCCTGTTTGGTTTGCTTGTGGGCTTGAGTAGCATCATCAGCACCTTTACTAATCTTCCGGAAATGTTGGGCTCTTCCAGCAAAGTCTTTTTCTTTTGCAGTTAGGATTTGTTCAGCATCTTGGGCTTTCCGCTCCAGCTCTTTGTTGGCATGTAGAGCATTCTGAAGACGGCTACTCAACTCGGAATTCTCTCCTTGGAGCTTTTTCACCAAGGCTTGCAACTTGTCAACTTCTTCCACCGTAGCAGTGCTTCTTGCTTTCTCATTCTCCGGATACAAAAGGGGTGCCTTACCAAAAGGCAAGAGAAAATCTTCAACTCTTTTCTTCACCCACTCTTCATATGCTGGATAAACCCGGTTGTTAGGCTTTCCTAGAGTAACTTTCCCCTTTTTCAGTACGCTACTCCAGCTTTCAGAAGCTTTCTGTGCTGCTTCCCAACCATCTGATGTATGAAAATAGAGGGACTCCTCCACATCTCTCTTAATAGGCGGACCTGTCAGGGCATACCCAAATTGTCGAATGGCCAAAGAAGGATTGTAGTTAATCCCACCCAGTCTTCCTATCAGTGGAACGTTAGGGAACTTACCACAGCTGTGGATAATATTCTTGCCAATCAGCCCATGATCTACCCATACGATGTCCTTGGCCACCAATCCCATTAAACGCTGTTTCCACTCTAGAGAATCTTTGGAATCCACAAAAGCCCCTGATTGTGGTAAACGGCCCGCAAACCACTTATAGAACAAGGGTGCACAACAACGAATTATCCCTCCTCTTTTCTTTTCATTTCGGTTGTACAATGAGTAGTGAAGATCTCCCAGTAGCGTTGGCACCGGGTTCTTCATCAGGAATATTCGTATAGCGTCCGTATCAATGAAATCCGGCTCGTTGGGAAACAACACTATGCCGTATATACAAAGGGCTAGCAAAGCATTAAAAACAAGCCAATTCTCGCCTTTAGCTGCTTCCTGGGCCTTCTTAATCAGATATTCCAGCTTGTAACCACGAATCTTTCCTTTGTTGGAGACATTGTCACTTAGCTCTGATTTGCTCAAATAAAGAGCACCAGCCAACTTCCCAAAGTCAAGATCCCCCACCGATCCAAAGAAAGGGGGCTCCTCCTTGATAGCAATCCCCAACATGTTGGAATACTCCTCCAGGGTAGGAACCAACACATAGTCTGGAAATACAAAACATCTCAGAGGCGGATCATAGAACTGCATCAACGTATGGAGACCTCTGGCTTCATAATCACTGACATTACGAACCATAGATAAAATCCACCCATATTTCTCTTCAAAAGCTTCTCGTACTGCAGGACTCGCCATTCCCTTCAGCATAACAATAGGGCCCAAAGTAGGCGTAAGGAACTTATAGCTGATGATATTCTTCCTCTCTTTAGTGTTCATCTTTGCAGCGACCTGATGACTGGAATCAAGGGTAATATGCACCTGGAAATGAATAAACATGTATGTTAGGATATGATAATGCAATGCAAAGGGCAATGTGATCAGGTAATCAGGTGTCTGTGCTGAACTGTGAACGGTGTCAGTGTAGCTCTGAGACTAATATAGAACCAAAGATAAGAACCATCTGAATACAATAGGATGAAACTTCCTTTTTGTGCAATGATGATAGAAAACCGGGTATGTAGGAGGTCATGGTTACCTGCAAACCTGTAAACAACCCGCCCTTCTCACATGTGGGTACTAGGATGTTCAGTATCCCGGGCTCTCAGGTCGAGAAATGATGATACGTTCACCATTTCTGGTTTGGCATCATCATCAATCGAGGAGGCCTCAACTGATTCTCCAAAACAAAAAGGTCCTCAGCTTCTGGCACTGAGGTCGAGAAGCAATAGTACATTCATCCCTCAGGGTACAGTACTACCGCCAATCGAGGAGTGCCTCCGCTGATTCTCTTTCAAAAAAAGGATGTCCTATAGCAAGTTCCCAGCATTGGGTCCTCGGATCGAGAATGTGCAATGGGTTTGCCACGGAATGTGGTCTGCCACTGTCACAACTCGGGAGGAGTGCCGCAACTGAGTCCTCGGGAATGGTCACCAGAGTCGACAGTTCCTCAAGAGAATAACCACTGGCCTGCATAACATGCAGTAGCAGAAAGCTCCTGATAGAACCTCGTCTGGTTGTGGGTCTCATGAACAACAATACGTGGTCACCACCACGCAAGCGTCATGACTATCCACTCTAATACCTATGTATGTACTCAAGCCTTGGTAGTGGGCTTATCTCTCAGAACACCCATCCCGCCAAACAGACAAAACAGTGCAACACAATATAATATATGATATGTAATGCTAAAATGCGGTAAATACAGTAAAATAAATAAACAACAACATATAGCACAACAGTAAACACCCAATGAAAGAAAAGCAGACAAGCGCTAGGATTGACTCGCTAAGGAAACCAGAGATTCTGGATACATCCCCAGCAGAGTCGCCAGCTGTCGCTCCCGGGATTTTCATCCTAGTATAAACGCGAAAGTGGCACCGAACAGAGTCGCCAGCAATGTGTATTTATCCCATGAGAGGGAAAGGAAACACCGCATAAACCTGAGAGAAAGGAAAAGCATGGTCTTACGACCAAGAGAAGTGGGTAAGGGAGTCGGTTACGCGAGAGGAAGGTATTAGCACCCCCTCACGTCCATCGTACCCGATGGGATCCACGCTTGCTTGTCTCGATCAAAGGGTGTAAAGAAAGGAATACTGAGAAAGCACTGCAAAAGGAAAGGAGCAAGAGAAACAAATGTAGGGAAAATAAAAGAAGTGCTCGAATGGGCCCTACCCCACTGCCTACGTATCTCATCGGGAACATGAGAATCAGAGCGACGTAGTTCCCCTCACTAGGGATGAATTGTTTGTGTTTTTTAGAGAACGGCTGACGTTCTAGCTCAGGTGTTGCAGGCTCGCTGGTCCGAGTGCGTTACCATCTTGCAAGAGAACGAGTAGAAGCGCGTTCGTGCGTTGAGAGTGAATGAGGTGAGAAAAGAATTCCCGAAGGAAAGACGTTATTGTTTGTTTTTGTCTTTTAGAAGGAGGTGTCTTGGATTTGTTTGCATACGACAGTGTACCTGGATCTTAGTCATTGGAATGTGTACCTTCTCACATTCCAAGATGGAACGGGTAAGAAAGCACACTAAGGGTGAAGAAGACCCTCACACTTAGTTCCAATTGTCAAGGTTCAAACACACTAGCATACTTGTGTTTATTAAGTGTTTTGTTGATTATGAAGTGAAGAAGTGTTTTTTATTATTTGCACTTTCAGCAAGTATTGCATTTAAGTCCCTCATACAAGATCAAATATGTAACACATTGACCTAAGATGGGCCATATGCTACACATTCTAAGATTACAAGAGAAGACCCCTTATAATCTTTTCTTTATATGAAAGGCCTAAATGCAATAAATGCCTACCTTTATTATATGTTTTGAATTTTCTTTGAGAGATGAGAAGAGAGACTCAAGAGAGGATCAAAGGTAAAACCTATATGAACTAAGACTCAACCCTAATTGATTAGTTAATGGGAGTGATCCTAAAGGTTGGTGAGGTTTAAAACCTAAAGTCTAAAGAAAGAAAGAATTAAACAATTCACTTCCAAAGTAGAAGATGAATTGTAATTCAAAAAGGGAAAGTGATGAGTTATTAAAAGAAAGCACATAAGTGCTTAACAAAACACAAAATGGAATTGTAAAAGAGAAAGGATAGAAGTTGAATGTGGATTCCTTATCCACACTCAATTGAAACTTACCAAAGCCCCTACATGGTTAGTAAACATGTATAAGAAGTATAAGAAGTAAAAGAACATGTAATGCATCATAAAACTCAAAAGAATTAAATGAGAAACCAAATCCTAGAGCCACAATCAGAATGTACATCATATGGACAACCAATGGTTATTATTATACAAGTGCAAGTGAATAAGCAACAATCATCACCCATTAGCATTTAAACATGTTACAAGAAGAAGGGATAGATGAAAGATGGAAAGAAATGAAGAGGACATGCATAAATGGAACATGTAAATCAACAACCAGAATTGAAAATAAGTGAAAAATGGTTTATAAACATCTCAAAAGTATTTATGAATCAACCATCAAGACTTTCAAGAAGTAATAGAAGAAGAAGTGAGATGAAAACTCAAAAAGAAGGTGCAAACAATACATGTTAATGATGCACAAAGTTCAAATTGAAATGAACATGTAAAGATGACCTATAATGTGTATCAAAGACCTATAATATCATATGAATGGCTCACACAACTATGCAAATGCTCATACAAATATGCACAAAAGAACTCATGCAAACATGCACTAAAGATTACAATGATATAACATGTTATAATGCTTTAAATGAAATGCATCAAACAAAAATCACATGGCCTCATGAAAATTATGAAAACATGGTATTGGAGTTCACTAATCAGAGATGAATCACATACCAAAATAGCATATCAAAATTCAAAGCAAAATGACTTCAAACAAAGCAATTAGGTCAAGTTGAAATGTCATGCAAAGTGGTACAAATATAGGCCTCAAGACATGTCATAAAGTGACCTAAAAAATCAAACAAAAATCATCTAACATGCTTCAATGTATTAGTGAATCAATGCAAAAAGAACCATGCCAAAACAGTTTATAATGAGCAAGAACAAAATTAAACAAATTCAAGTATCATGCTTAGGATGCATCTAAATGGAAATTCAAAGAAAATTATGGAACAGGGGTAAAAAGGTCATAAAATCAGAAAATAAAATCATGAAAAATTTCCTAAATGTTTTAAGAATACACATGAATTTTTGTAGAATTTTCCAATATGTTTTGGTATTTTTAAAAATTAATTATGAAACGTGTAGCAAAATGGAAAAAATAAAATGGAATGTAAATGTGAATGGGGGTGCATGCCTAGTAACTATTCAGTTCAAATTACATTGGGCCTTAACCAAGGGGGTGTGGATATCAATCTGGCTTAGGTCCAGCTACGCGCATAACACACTAACAAACATGAACCCTCAGTCAACAATCTTGACTCACTCCCAACCATCAGATCAAGTCCAAGTCAAACCAAAGTCAAAGTAATTGACATCAATGCATGTGCGTGAGTGACCACAGTCCCTATCGTGTATCACGCCACAAAACGTTTAAATGAGTTCAGAAAATTGGCATGTGACTTGCACGCTTTTTTTTTATGTGTTGGCAGCATGGTAGCCATTAGATCACACTCATCCAACGGATCACATTCAAACTGGTCATAAAACCCTAACATGAAGACCACCGGCCGGAGAAGGACCTCCGGTCGCCTTCTCCGGTCAACCATCACCGTCTGCAACTTTAATTCTTCCAGAAATTCACAATCCACATACCAAATGAAAGCTAAACTTACGTACATCAAGAATTTAGCACTGAAATCACCAAACAATGCACACACAGCAAGAAATGATCACAAACATTTTGCCCTAAGTTTAGATCTACACCTCTGAGAGGTCTATCAACTAGCCAGAAATGTTTCATTGCTTCTAATAAGCCATAATCAACATGAAACAAGCTTAAAAATCAATGAATCACACCAGAAGAGTTAAGAAATTCCAAACCTGAAACTTGAAGATTCTTTGTTCAAAAGAAAACCAGAGCTGTTGACTTGAGTTCTTGAGCTCCAATGTGGCCAAATAAAGGCTTAGATACAAGAGTGGATGATACTTCAGTGAAGGAGAGCTGAAATCCAAGATTCAAAACAGTTGCAATGTGATGAAAATGGGAGAGAGAATCAGAGAGATTCTGAGAAGAAGATGAGGGAGATGAAGTGGAGCTCGAAAATCAGTTGAAATGTGGAGGAATTGAGAGAGAATGGAAAGAGTTTCTCAATTGAATATCAGAAAAATGAAGCTACCTCCAATCCGTGAAGGGAAGATTTGTTTTATATGTTGAGCTTAACCATGGTTAACTGGGTGAATCAACTGAGTCATGGTGGTTTAGGTGAGTCATCCCTAACTAACTGAGTCAAGTTAGTTAGGGAGAGCAATGATAAGGTGATGATAGTTCATGGTAAGCTATGGTGATGGTGACAAGAGAAATGGAATGGCAAGGCTGTGTAACACAAAACTTGTTCAGCAAGCTTGTCATTTCTACTTTCATGCATAGCACGTGCTATGGTGTGTATGCAATGTGTTTGGTTTAAAAAGGCAATGGATAGCTGGTATGAATAAAGCACGTGCAAGCTTGTACCAACAACATCAACAACATTGGTTTTTTTTCTGGTTTTTTATAACAGTTTGCAGACATGGGTGTTTAATGGTGATTTTCTCTTTGCATTGTGGATGATTTGATGAGCTCTTGGAGTCATTGGCAAGAGGGATTGTAGTAGAACTACTTTGGTATGAAAATTGAATGGAAATGATGCTTGGGAGAGGTTGAAAATGACTTAGAACAATAAGGTTTGGAAACTGGTCATGGGCGAGGAAATGAGGTTGGCTGGCAAGGTGACATGGCGCCTGGGTTTTCAGCATAACCAACATGACTTTGAACCCTTAAAACTATCTCATAACTTGATCAAACCAAAAATTGTCCAACATGAATATTTAAGATGACAATGCAATGAACAACTTTCATGTTGAAAAGTTTTCCATTTGAGGCCTTTAACCATGAGAAAAATGAGTGGACATTAGGCCCACCACATGTTTGTTAAAATGACTGCGCGCGTGCCCTGAAAATCTTGGTCATGACCTAGTTTTGAACCTACTTTGCTCAAACTTTGATCAATCATATCTCACTCAATTTTTATCCAATGGAGATGTTCCACACATGGATTTGAAGCTTAAAACAAGATCTTTCATTGAGGCAGAGTGGATTTTTCATTTGGTGCTCCAAATTTAAATGGCCTTGGTTCAAATTCTGATGCAAAATGGCCAAAACTTGCTATTTTTAGTAACCCTTCTTCATCCAAAAATGGCAACTTTCCACATCTTGATTTTTTCATGATTCCTTTGGAGTTTCTTGATCAAATTTTGTACATTGGACATATGTAACATGAATTTCATGAATTTGGCCTCAAAAAGTCAAGAGTTGACTTTTTCCTCTGATTATTTGACTTTGCCCCAATTTCTCTGATTCTTGATCTTTCTTCCAATTGAACCACCTCCAAAACTAATTGAGATGCAATCTTCCACATCCGTATACCTAGGGACATATAGAAAACCATGACATCAAGTCTTGCCCAAAAAATCAAAGATTCCCTGATTTAAATGGAAACCCTAATTTTGGCCCCCTTTGGTTAGGAGGTAAAAGTGCAGTCTTCAATTTCAAATTCCTCAGAGTATGTTGTGTGTCCCCTTAAAGGATGATGAGAAATGCCACTTGAGAATGATTTTGGATCAATGAGCTATCTCTTTTGAGGGTTTTCCTTCAATTTTTGAACCTCTTGCATGATGAAAGATGTATTGCTTCAATCTCCCATTGGATTTCACTTTCTTGAGATTGTGGATGATCAATTGAGGTAGTATGAGACATGAGAGACCTCTTGGCTTGCCTTGAGACCACTTATTTGACCCCTTGGTGTTTTGAATGATCCTTTGATTGTCCACCTTCCACCTGATCACATGCCCTGATGGTAAGAAGGATGCCATGTTTCATTTTTCTATGTTAAATGCAATGCAATGCTAATGAGATGGATATGATATGATAAATGATAATGCCATGCTATGATGCCAAAAGGGGAGAGCAAATTTTGGGGTATTACAGAGGTGATCTCCGAGATCACAGTTCTCTGTAGCTGAGCTTCTGCCATGGCTTGCATGTCGTTACGAAGCTTTCTCATATCCTCTCTTAGAGCGTCGATCTCTTCTTTCAACTCTCTGTTCTCTTCCTCAAGATCATCCATCCTTTTCTGACGATTGGCCCGAGTATTGTACGAATGAGACAGTTTGACTCTAGAATCGAGACACAAACGTGAGATTCGTAAGGAAGAAGAATACATTACGTGAGAATGATGAATGCAATGATTATATTAATTGTGTTTTTTGGTTTAATCAAAATAAACTTCAACAATTAGATTGCAAATATCAAACGGTGGGGAAACCCCTTTTTATTGAAATTCAAAGGATTACAGAAATGGAAATATAGTAGATTACAAAGTGCAGAAATAGAAACCTAAGCTAATGGGTCCCGAGTCCTCTTTGAAGAGAAATTGGGTGCTGATTCTGGTATCTTCCTTTTCTTTGACCGGGGCTCTTGGGCCGTTGTCGGGTTGTCATTCCTTTGCCAAGTGAAAGGAGCGAGCAAATTCCTTTGGTCATCTTGATTTTCTACAGCATGTTGCTCCAAAATTTCAATCAGAGCATCTTTCCTAGAGACTCTCGTCCTTTCTTATGAACGTATTTCCAAGCTTGTACTATTTCCATCTTTAGTGCTCTGTCATTTTCTCCTTCCTTGAAGAAAAGACCTTCCAGATGAACACCCCGTGGGACGTGTCTCATCGGGTATCCAAATTGACGACGAACCAATACCGGATGGAAGTTGATTCCTCCTTTAGTTCCTATGAGGGGTACGTTGGGGAAGTTTCCACAACGATCAATGATCTTGATTCCCTCATAAATCTTATTACACCAATCTATATCAAAGTTGGTAAGAGACATGATCTTCTGTGACCAACGTAAGGCACTCCTACAATCCCAAAAAGTAGCAGACTTGGGCAAGTGTGAGATAAACCATTTATAAAGCAGAGGTACACAGCATGTGATCTCCCCTCCACTGTACAAATTTCCCAAGTGTACAGAATGATACGCATCTGAGAGCAGAGTCGGCACAGGGTTTCCAATGAGAAAAACCTTAATGGAGTTAACATCAACGAAGTTACTGATGTTGGGAAACAAAAATAACCCGTAGGTGAGCAAGACAAAGATGCTTTCAAAAGTAGTCATGTTTCCTATACTGGCAAAATACAGGGCTTTCTTCGTCAAAAACTGGGCTGGCAAACCTTGGATGCCACCCTTGGTAGTTAGGTGAGTCCTGACCTCAGACTCGTCCAAATGAATTGCTCTTGCAATGGTCTGATTCTTTGGAATTTCTTCCAGTCCAGAAAATGGAGCTCGATCAGTGATATGTAAATCAGCTAGATGAGAATATTCCTCCAGCGTTGGTGATAGCTGGTAATCCGGGAATGTGAAACAGTGATAAACCGGATCGTAAAACTGAATGAGCGCATCCATGATTCCTTCAATCACATGGACTCTTAACAATGGTAGCAAACCTCCGTGCTTGGCTCTGAAAGCCTCAGGGTTAGTGATCATCCTTGCTAACCTTCTCAAATCCTCTAGCTTTGGAACCTTGAAGGTATACTTATGGGTCCTCCTTCTACCGTAATCCATTAATGCAATCTTCTTCTCTGATATTTGCAATCACAGTCTTAGTTTAATTTGAAAAATAGAGAGACCAGAAGAGAAGTTTTTTGAATGTTTTAATGTTTTTTAAATGAATGCATGAATGCAGCACACAAAAACATAGAAAAAACATGGGGTCAAAGAGTCGTTGTCATGAAGTCAAGGCTCTACCCATCCCCAAAGGTTTATACTAGGGTGATTTTTGTACCTGTACTCATTATCATAAGCTCCTCCCAGGAAAGCAAAACAACAAGCGGATCGCCAGCGAGTAGTAGAGTAATTTTAGAGTAAGTTCCATTCACCGAGAATAGATCACCAGCCTCAAATGAGGGTAGTATCGCGTAACAACTATTCCCGATAATTTCCGCACTACGAAAGGGTTTGGCTCCTCAGCTTCTCAGACTTAACAACCAGCCCATTGTCTAGGTGAGAGAATGGGTTGCGTTGGTCAGCCTCCACTGAGATTGATGGTCGACCCCGTCGCCATCACTTATCTTAAGTGTATACTCAATCTTTCCGCATACGGCATCACCCGCATTCCCATTAGCAGAAAAATAAACACTTATAGCAATTAGGAAAAGCAGTATATATATTTGTCCTAAACATCCTAGACCTTTATAGCTATGAATCTTAAGTTCCTAACAGAAAATGGGTTCCCCGGCGGAAGCCCCAATCTGTGGTTTTCACACAAGAGGTGAAAAGGAGAAAAAGTTTCACAAAGACTGGCCCCACGGTGGGCGCCATTTTTTCTGTAGCGAGCGATTTTGGACACGGTTCTTAAGCGCTGGTCGCTCTCTGCGGTTTGAGCTTAAACTACAGGTCGATTCATTTTTTATCCTATTGTGAGCTGATGAAGTGATAAGTGCAAAATGTACCTATTTTTATATATAGGTTTTGTTGTACTTATCCTTACTTTGTGTTAAAATTGGTTGAATAAACCCCACTTTATGTGTAAATACGTTTACGTTACGTTTTCGGTGTATAGTGCGTTATCGTGTAAATATCATTGAGTTTAATCGATTTTCATTTATTTTTGTAGGTGTTCCAGCAATGGGATATTTCCATATTCATAAAGAGCATTGAATAAGCTTTCCAACGCTTCAAACCGTGCGTCAATCAGAGTTACGGTTCAAGAGTTATGAAGAAAACAAATTCTGGTTTTCTGTCATACTCGCTAGGCGAGCCCCCGTAGCGAACACTCGCTAGCTTGTTCGCTAGGCGAACCGGGGCGAACAGAAAGTTCTAGAATCGTGAAAAAACTCAACAGAAAGGCGGTTTACGTTCGCCTAGCGAACGGGGACTCGCTAGGCGAACCTGGAAAGTCAGAATTGCCTATTTTAGCCATTTTTCATCATTTTTTATGTTATGGTTTTGGGGATTCTTGCTCCAACTCCATCAAACTTCATTTTTCCAGTAGATTAGCTTAGAAAACAACATGGAAACTTGCATGTGGATGATCCGAGGTGGATTTCTCATCGATCGGCTCCGACAATCCGTGAAGTGTTTGGTTCATTTCTCTTCCTCTTTGTGTATTCTTTCTTGTTGGGTTGTGTATATGTATTTGCTATGAACTCATGTATATTTTTCGCCCATGGCGTTGTATAAAACTTGCTTTACAATCTTTATTGGTAATTGTCTCTAATTTTTGCTTTATGCGCGGGGTTTGTGTCGCGTTAGACATAACCTTCACGAACGTCGATTAGGGATGATTGTCTGTTGGTTGTTGGACTCTAGAGATAGATTTAGGGCTAACAATCTTCAATAGGCGTCGAAGCTTAATGACTTCCGTGTTTCGAGGCTTCGCTTGCGAGAGTGACGAAGAGAGTAACACGGTTGTTTTCTCAACTTTGCGTTAGACATAACCTGTGTTGTGAGCGATGCTGGGTGATATTGATGAGTATTGTAGGTGGAGTATAACTGGTCGGTAAGTTTAAGTTTGTGAGGAGTGATTTGTATGCATTTCCGGACGAGTTTTTCTTATTGAAGAATGAAGTTCTTTTTGTTTTAATATTTACTTTTATGTTCTCTTGTTTGAAACTATTTTAATCCAAACTCATTAATGCGAGAGATTGTCGAACGGCATTCTTTCCCTCAAACCGATCTCTGTGGACACGACATAAATCCCGGAGGGAATTCTTTCCGAAAATAAATATTTTTGCTTGCTTGCCCTATTCTGCAGCCAACATGAAGGAAGGGAGATAAATGTCTCCAATTAACCCTGCTTTGCATACTGAGTTTAAACAGCGGTCTGTTAGGTTACGAATGCTATCAATGTGGGGGGGCCTTTGTACTGGTTATTTGTATTTTCGCCAATACGGTTTCTTTCTTTTTATCCGGGCAGAAGGTTTCTGGCAGGGAACAAGGATTAGGATGTTAGGGCTGATGCTTTTGAATGTGAGAGTATGGGATTTTGGGTTTTTGTTTAGTGTGCTCGCTAAGATTTTTCTTTCAATCTTATGCCTACGTATTCCCGTTTACCGAAACAGGGAAATCAGAGCGTTCGTAGTTCCTCCTATTCTATTGGAGGAAATGGGTGTTTTTGGTGTCTTGTTCAAAGCCCAAGACGTGAAGCGAAAGGTGATTTGTATCTTGTTCAAAGCCCAAGATGTGAAGCTGAAAAGTATATTTGTGTCTTGTTCAAAGCCCAAGACGTGAAGCTGAAGGGTCTCGACATTAAAGAGAATTTGTCATCTCTAAAGGGGGTTTGTTTGTCACAACTGTTGGGTGACTGGTTATAAAGGGAGGATTACTTTAACCAGGATACGCGGATCCTAGCAATGCCATAATTTCCTTTATAAGGGGTTTTAACCTGAAGGAGAAGACTTTAACTCAGTTTAGAGCAATGTTATCTTTCCTTAGGAATTTCTCATGCTAAAAGAGGGACAATGGAATGGATGTAAATGATCCAGAGGCTTGCCGCTTATAGCAATTAGATGATGGGGAAGGAGTTATTGATGTTTGTGTACTGTGAATGAGGCACAACTTTGATGCTAAAAGGTTGATTGGATCAACCAGTGGTTTTCTTATATAAAGCCTAAGAGGAAGCTAATATGTGTCTCGTACAAAGCCCGAGAGAAAGGCGAAAAGGTTTTGACTCGACGATGGAGTCCTTTGGTATCTCGTATAAAGCCCGAGATAAAGGCTATTTGACAAAATAAGAGTTTTTTGTATCTCGTGCGAAGCCCGAGATGGAGGCTGTTGTTTGTTTGGCTCAACAAGAACCTTTTTGTATCTCGTATAAAGCCCGAGATGGAGGCGAAAGGGGTGATTGACTCAACGAGGAAGTCCCTTATGTGTCTCGTACAAAGCCCGAGAGAGAGGCTAAATGTTGTTTGACTCCGCTGGGGAGAATCATTGTACAAACCCCAAGAGGAGGCTAAGGTAACTGTTTCAGTTAAGTGACAGGTCCAGTATACTGATTTTAAAGAGAAAATCAGTTCTTATATGAGCAACCCTGTACTCAAAGATTTGATTCAAGGATCCGGGTTATTCCTGTTCTTTAAGGAATTGGGAAATCCGAAGGGTATTGAGACTGTCCGAGTCTACGGGTTTCCTTCCTATTCTTGAAGGGTGCTTGAGAATGTCTGTGAGACTCAAGGAGATTAGACTGTCCGAGTCTAGAGTTTTATCTTTTGTACTATGCTTTGAGAAACAGTAGTAGACTCTATGACAGGATTGTTCTATGAAGATGACTAGGTTCTGTTCCTATACCTCTAGGAGGTCGTCAGGACAATTTGTACGAAGCCCAAGAGGAGGCTGGAAACTTTTAAGAAGCCGACGGGTCCTTGTACTAAGCCCAAGAGAAGGCTATCATTCCCGGAGGAAGAGATCATTATACGAAGCCTAAGAAGAGGCTGTGAATATTTCTAAGAAGCCGTAGGGTCCTTGTACTAAGCCCAAGAGGAGGCGGGGTTGCTTTTAGGAAGCCTGTGGGTCCTTGTACGATGTCCAAGAGGAGGCCGATGCTTTTAAGAAGCCCGTGGGTCCCCAAACCCCGAGAAGTTCAAGGCAATGCTATTCACCGAGAATAGATCAAAGTCAGGAAAGTTCAAGAATTTGGAAGAAACTCAAAGATGCCATTCACGGAGAATACATTCATCTCTGGGAGTAGAGTTTCTTGATAATTCCTAATGAGGACAACCGAAGAGAAGACTGTATCTGGTGATCCTATTGGGGATCTAGTTGTCTATTTCTACGAATAAACGAAACGGCGTTACCTAGTTCTAGACGTAGTTGCCGGGGAAACTCGAAATATCTATACTATTATTACATAGTTGATATGAGTTTATGAAAGAAGACTTACAGTGAAACAGCCCCACAATACAGTTATATGTATATGAAAGCGGTAAATGAAAGCAATAACCACTTACTCGGTTGTAGAGCTTCCATGCTATTTGGTTAGTTGTTCAACAAAGAAAGATTGAAAACAATAGTATATTCAAAATCAAAGGAGAAAGTGCTTTGAAAAAGAAAGATTTGGGGCTTACAGCTCAAGGAGAGGCCCAGGGTTTTATCAGTGAGCGCACTGTTTGAATTTGTACAGAGGGACTTATACAAGTGACTGAGGCCCAAAAAGGTTTTCTGTACAAAGGGATGGGTCTTACACTCTCTCAAGAGGCCCAAAAAGTTTTAAAGAAAAAGAGTGGGGCTTATAACACGAGGGTAGGCCCAATTGATTTTCCGTTTAAAATGGCGATCGCGCCGAGGTTTTCTTTTAACGCCGAGGGACTTATACAATAAGTGAGGCCCAAAATATTTTCGTTAAAAGGGGATTGGGTCTTAAACTCTAATAGAGGCCCAAAGTGTTTTGAATGGGTCTTATAGCTCAAGGAGAGGCCCAGTGGTTATTTTTAAAAAGGCGACAATCGCGCCGTTTGTTTTGACGGTGTCGGGACTTATACAATACATTGAGGCCCAAAAAATGATTTGGTCAAAAAAGGATTGGGTCTTACACTCTCTCAAGAGGCCCAAGTGTTTTGAAAATGATTTATGAGGGTTGAATTAATCCAAAACCCTAATTTGTTTTCAAAAATGTATTTAATTGAATAAAAATTCAATTAAAATGATCAAAATTGTTTAACATATGGAAAACAAATTGTGATCTTGGATTAATGCTTCAAAAATTAAGTATTGACCTACAAAATAATTAGAAAGCATTAAAAGTTGCAAAATCAAGGTGGAAAAAATATTTCAAATGTTAAAAACAATTAAAACATTAATTCTTTGCAAAAATATCAATTATATAAAATAAAAAATATTTTTGGGATTTTTTGGGAAAATAAAATATTTTAACATTTTTGTGAATTATTAAAAAAAATCAACTCAAAATCATTAAAACTCAGAGAGAAATTAATTTTTGAATCAATTAAATAAAATCACAAAATTCAAATATTTGAATTTGTGAAAAAGGCGCCAAGAACACGCGCGTTTTTTTGGGTTTGGCTGATTTGCGTTTTCCATCCAATCTCACTGAATACGTAATCATATCATGCAATCCACATATCATTATGCTCGTCTCAACCTCACGATCATGTTTATGTCAATTAATTTCATTTAAATTAAACATACAACAAGAAATCACGAAAAATCCTCAAGAACCCTAATTTTTGCATGAAGGCTAGGATTTTTGATACACAATTCAAACAATGCAATTAATTGAGGGGAAACATTCTATGCATGATTATGAACATTTGGCCAAAATATTGTGCGAGGAAATATGCATAGATTGAGAGATGACCAAGTATGTGCTTACCTCTAGGCCGTGACAGCAAGTGCAATGTGATTTTTGATTTGGAGGTGTTACAGATGAGTGGTGATGACCTGAACAGCTTCCCTACACCCTATGGGTTGTGTTTGAATGCTTGGACTTGATTGAAATTGGCTGGATCACTTCATGGCATCTCAACTGCATTTTGGTTAAAACCTTGAGCAATTGACTGGTGATTCTGAGAAATCAATGTTCCAGTTGTTGTTTAAGTGTTTGATCAGCTCATATGTGATGTATATGAGGTGTGTGAGTGATTGGTTTGATTGGAAAAGCTCTCAAACTCAAAACCCGATAGCTACCTTGCTAAGAAAGGCATTTTTGCCAAGAGAAAGAGATTTTGAGGAAAGCATCTGTTATATGGCTTTGGTGTACTAAAACTGATCACAATTGAGCTCTATTTATAGTAGAGCAAGTTTGTTTTGCAAGGAATAGTGAATGGCAGCTGCTAAGTAGGTTTGGCCAATGTTGGCAAATGAAAATCCAAGTCTCCTCTAGCCATTGACTAGAGGTTAGGGCACAGAGCTTTGGTTCCCTTGGTCTTGGATAAGTCTTGACTGATTTCAGATGAGAATGGCTCAGTCCATGCCACCTTGATGCTTCCATTGAATGCTTCAATCCAAATTTGAAGTCTTGTCCCTATTTTGGCCCTTCTAGGTTCAACATGCTTTTTCATGTTCCAAGGACTTTGGAGGCTTGACTCAGTGATTATCCCCTTTAGATTCAATCCTCTGAGGTGTCCAAGTGGATAGGAGCATTTGGATTTGGCTGATTTTGGCAAATCGAGCAAAGTTGCAAATTCTGCCTTGCCTTGACAGATTTCAGCAAGGCAACTTTCCAATGTCATATCTCATGACTCAAATGGAATTTGGCAATGTTCTTGGTCATTTTGGAAAGCCCTTACATCATACAACAACTGTTTGAACATGTTTGGTTTTGATCTCTTTTGAATCCAAGTGAAAAATCCCCCTACATTTGGCAAAAAGTGAAGACAGATTTGGACTTAGTGAAAATTTCACTAAGTGTTGGAAAAAGTGACATTTTCATTTTTCAGCCATTTTGATCACCCCATAACTCAAAATCCTTAATGAATTGGACTTAGGTCTAGTTGAAGTTTTTGTAGAGGGTAATGAGGGCTACAAATCCATCTTTGGATGAGAAAAATGGCCTTGTGGTTTAAGAGTTATGGTCCTCCAAAGTTGGTACCCTTGTCACTTTATTTTTAACTTAGAAAATTTTCTAAGTTTTTATGGTTACCCCTTTTACAAGTTATCCAACTTTTCTTGATTTTTCTTGATGAATGATGATTCAAATCATACATAAACATCATTTTAGGGTTAAAAAACCATTTTGGTGAAAATCTCAAAAAGTCAAAGTTGACTTTTGTGCACAGTTGACTTTTTATCAGATGAATTCCAAATTGTGCAATTCTTCAGGAAATCATGTCCTTGACCTAAATCAAACTTGATGGACATGTTCCAAGGGTGTCATAGGGTATATTGAGGCATGTCCTAGGGTTTGGGAGCATGTACTGGTCAAAAGTCAAAGTTACAGTTGACTTTTTCCTTAAAACCCTAATTGTGGTGCAGATGAAATTGAGACTTGTTGCTCAAGATTCTTGGATTAATCCATTGTTCCAAATGGATCAATGTGGTATATTGGAGACCCTAAAACCCTCTCTTGAGGTCTTGGTTCATGATTTGTCCCAAAAGTCAACTTAGGGGTGAATTAGGTCAAGAAACCCTAATTCTTGATTTTTGATGAATGCATCCCCTGAGGCAAAATTGACTTGGTGATTGGGTCCATGAGGTTCCATGGAGTATATTAGGTTATGTTTTGGAGCATTGGCTCATGCCCAGATGAAAAATTTCCATCTGGAGGCCCTGGTCGACCAAAACCCTAATTTGGTGACACTGTCGATCTTGAGACTTGATCCACCTAGAAGGGAGCAGCTTTGTGCTTAATCCTTGAAGTGGGAGTCCTTTTGATCCATTGTGAATGTTTGAGAGGTTAGACAAGTTGAAGATCATGTCATTCCTTGATTGACCCTTTGTCTAAGGCTCAAAGAGGGCTTGAAACCCTAATTTTGATTGTAGAGGATGCTCACCCATCTTTGGAGAGATTGATGAAGCATGATGGTTCCCCCATATTGTGATGATGATTTGCACAATGATGGGAAATCTTAGTGGTCAAAATTTGGGGTATGACAGCATCATATCATCATATTAGTAGCATTGCATGTCTTTGCATCTAAGGGCAAAATTTTTGGTTATCTGTATTTAAATATCTTTCACCATGATTTCATGAGGATTTTCATCTCTCATGTCATCCAGTGAAGATATTTAAATATGGGCAACTGTTGTACCCCAAATTTTACCCTTATATCCATTGATCTCTTGCATATCATATTAGGTCAATCATATTGCATAGCTAACCCTTTTACCAGGTTTTTGTTTGTGTTTGTTTCATTTTTATCAGGTTTTATCTTAAGAAGATTCAAGAGGTGTTTAATCAAGATTTTGGATGGAGCTTTGAATCAAGCAAGTTTCTCATTTCAAAGAGATGTCTCTATAACCCTCTCTAGGATCCTCTCCATAATCAAGTTTCTACCCACCTTATCTACTCTCAATTATCATTTTTTGTATTCCTAACCAATTTTATCCAATTTAATTCTCCTAAACCATATACATAACCATATCAATTGCCAAATTCACCTATTATTCATCTTTTATTCATTTCCTAACCATTTCCTTTATAACAAAGAAAGAAAAAAACCAATTCTAATATTTGTTCATAAGCCCACCATGGTAAGCCCATCGTGACCAAGCATGTTACAACTAGTGAAATTCATTTGCCAAGAACCAATAGGAAATGAGCAAGGAGCTTTGAATTTTCAACCTCATTTTTCTGACCAATGGAGAGGTGACGTGTGGCATACAAAGAATCAAAACATCCAAAATTCTTCCCTCTCCCTTGTCGTGCTTGCAAATTTCAGATTGAAGAGAGAAATTCAAAATACAATGGTATCAATTCGTTCAAAATCAAGTCCATCATCAATCCTTTGGCACGTTTATTCATTTTGAATTCTCCAAAGACAATTCCCTTTTAAGCTTTCAACGGTTTGGCTCATTAAAAGTAGTTCTGAGGAATTGCTAGTTGCAGCATACAACCTGTCTTCCTCTGCAAACCTCTTCACGCCATCCCCAATATTTGCCTCATCTGATACCCTTCATATAACATCAGATAAGGAGCTCTGAAGCAATATACGAAGTGGTGAAATGGACCCTGCAACCTCTGAGATTTTTCGCAGCATAAGCAGCGCATTTGTCTCCAAGTAGTGGACCATTTTTGAATTCAAAGAGAGACGTTGTAACCCTAGCTTTTCACTCAGCACACCAAGTGTTTGTGCTTTGGACTCAAGCAACCCAAGTTCATTGATTCAACCTATAAAAGGAGCTTGCCTCTACACATCAACTCACCAACAATTTCTCACAAACACTTAAATATTTTCTGAAAGTTCCATAAGTTCGAGCAAGCAAAGTGAAGGGTGATTTTAGAGTACTTTGGAAGGAAAGCAGTCAGCATACTTGAAGGCAGGGGACATTACTCCACTTGGTATTGTATTCTTTCCCTCTTGTTAATCATGCTCATTTGATATTATCATTGTCATATGCATTTTGGTTGTTCCTTTACATCTGTATCTTGCTAATGTATGCTTGAATATGTTGTTTGTAAGCTCATGGCTTGATGTCATAAAATAGATGGTTTAGTTCATTGACATGATATACATGTATGCTTGTTGGTGTTAAGTTATAATGCTTCTGATTTTGTTCATTGAATGGCTGCAACCTTATAAGTTCTCATTGTGGCATTGTACTATCAAGATTGGATGTTTGATTTTGTTAAACTACTTGGACATCATATGTGCTTAAATGTGACTTTGAAACAAAGGACTCATGAATCTTAGTTTCTCTATATAGTTCTGTTATGCTCCAAAGTCTTGGGATGTTTGAACCTATCTATCTTTGTTGTTGGCTTAATGATTGATTGGTGTTGTTAAGTTGTTTTTGTTAAGGTAGCACTAGTTTCTTTTTTTGCCACCATTAATATATGAGCATTTTGTATACTCAGTCATGGTTTTAAACTCTGTCATTGTTGATGTTTGCTGTTAAGGTTGGTATGTTGATTATTCATGTATTTGTTCACATTTGTATGCACCACACTACCTCAGCATTGTTGATGATTGACCATGTGTTTGAGTTTGGATTATTTGAACTGTTAGTATATACAAGTTAGTGATTAGTGTTGCATCTCATTGGAGTGATTTTGGTTTAATATATGTTTAAGGTTCATGTTCATGAATGTAGAATTTAGAATGTGTTGCTTTGAGTTGTTCCCATCATATGCCTCATTGTTCTATGACATGTCAATCTATGCCATTTCATCTTGTACATGTAAAACCATTGTGCTGAAACTGTCAAATTCAGAAGTTATGTCTTTGTGATATCATGATTTTGTTCTCTATGTTAACACTGTGTTCATGATGTGTGTAATAGCCTTGATCTATTTTTTTACATGTTCCTAAGTTAGGCCTCTAATATGTGCCAGTCTTAATCTGATACATATATGTTTGATGTATGTGTTTGTATGATGTTTGTTCAAGTTAGTTTTACTATGTCATATGATACTACCTATTTTTAAATGATACTACTTGAATGAATTTGGTTGTTATGTTGTCTTGTAATATGTCCTATTCTTGAATACATGTGAAGTTTTTGACCATCATGATGTTTGTGTACTTGTCACTGTAAACATGACCAAATTATGCTTGTACCAACAGGGTGAGTGTATGACTTTCTGCATATAATCCATTTTGCTAGCTATTTTTGATTTGGAATGTCACTGCTCATATATGCACCATCATGTCTGATCTGTGCTTCATGATGTACTAAATGCTATGAACCTAAATAACTTGCCTTGACATTATATGTGTTTGGTCTGCCTTTAATCTATCTTGATACATGAATCGTCACTATGCCCTCAGCAACCATGACTGATTGTTTTTGCCTATATTTTACCTTGATAAATGGTCGAGTTGTATGGACTACATCATGTACTTTGTTTGCTATCTTTGTGAAACTGTTTGCTGCATTGCTTGAAAACCTATGGACCTTAACCTTTTGAATCTTGTTATCTTGTTGGTGTGCTAGAATTGTTTGTTGGGTATCTAATCTCATGAGCTAATCACTTTGTGAAATGTAATTGGCTTGATGACATGTTATTTTCTGCTACTAACTGCTTATGTTGTTGATGTTGTTGCCATCATTTCCTTAGCACCTTTTTGATACATCTCTGAACTGTCATTAATAGTTAGGTTAGTCTTAGAATCTATCATCATCTTGATCTGACCTGTCTTTGTTTTAATCACTCATTGTGACATATTTGAGTTGCTATTTGGACTTTGAAAGATATCTTTTGAACTGGTTGCATCATGCCCTAACATGTCCTTTGTTTTCTTGCATTTTAAACTTATAATCTTGTCAATCGTGTGATTTAAACCCTAAACATCTCTGCTACCCTACTTTGAGAATGCTAAAGTCTTGAGAATGTTCTGATATACATGAACTAAAACTTGCCATGCTGTTATAGATTCCTTAGTCTTCTTGTGTTTTGATTCATTGTATTCAAGTTATGTCCTTACATGATTTTCAATGGAGTGTGTTGAATATACTATATGCTTGCTGCCACGACTGTGAGAGGTTGTCACTTTATACATTCAAATAGTCTTTACTTTATGTCCATGTGCATGATGAAGTGTTTGTGTGATATTCCATATGTGTATCTGTTTATAGCATTCAAGTTACTACATGATTCCCCTTCGAATGTGTGGATACATTGCTGCTACGGTTGTATGAATTCATTGCTTAAACATCCAATTGTTCTTTCTTTGTGGATTTATGTGTTAAGCCTTTGCTTGATATTCAATATGTGTGGTATTTCATGATTTTGAGTTTAGATTACTTGCCTCTGTTTCATTTGGTTTGGCAATGTTTGTTGAATGGCATAGCATGGATATGGTTGTCGTGAGCAGTTTGTATGTTTGGTTGGTTTGTGTTGTTTATTTGAAATATGCGCACATGATTAGCTTAAGTATTTATTGAGTTGGTTTTATTACCGGATGTAACTGCCACCCCAGTGGCAAGCACACACTTTCACACGCCCTACCGCCCTTAGGACTGGGGTTCGAATCCCCCTCGCCCCAGTCCTTTTGTTTTTTCCTGATTTTCGCCCTATTTCATATATATATATATATGTATGTTCTCACTATGTATTCAAGGCGCGCGCTTTGGTTCAGTTAGTGTTTGGTTTTAACCTATGAGCGAAGGGTCCTGGGTTCAATCCCTAGGAATACCACTTCCTTCTTTTTTATTACTTGTTGGTTTTATTTTATTTTCAAGTTTTTGTCTTAACTTTCAAATTTCCATAACTTGTTCATTTTCCATCCTTTTTCTTCCATTCTTTTTGCTATGTTCTTCTAATTAAATCTACTTTTTTAATATAAAAAGAAATGGTTGGAAATGTTTAGTACTATTTGCTTTTATTCATGTTATTTGGAAACTTTTTCTAAGGTTTTATTGTACCTTCTTTACTTATCTTGCCATATTATCTTTATTTATCATGTTTGATCATGTCCCATGTATGATTCTAACTTAGCATTTGATATCATAATTTTATTTCATATCATTATCTTATTCATGTATTCTTGCATCATCATATTTGAATTATAACTCTTTATTTCTTAGTAATTCTACAACTATCATCTTTCCCCCATTCCAAAGGGAGATCATCCTAAAATTGACACATGAAGTCACTAGACAACCACCCTACCTTATCCTTCTAGGTTTATCCCATTTCTTGGCCTCATGAGAGCCAATGAAATCATAACTTAGAAATAGGTTGGAGTTTTGAACTCTATGTGATTCTCACCATCATTGAGAACTCACTTCCCCCCTATAACTTAGATTTAGAGAGTTATCGTGAGCTCTAAAATGAGCTCATAATCATTTCCCCTTGGAACTTTGGCCATAGCCAATGGTTCCTATCCTTCACCCTTAGATCGATGAACTACGGATACTCTGATTCCACTCCCGTCAGATACGTAGGCGCAAGGTGCGATACCTTGTCGAGTATACTTAGATACTAACCCCTAGGGTTTCAACCTTTAGCATAGCACCCTTAGCAAGCGAGTAAGACATAACAAGTTAAAACAAGAGGTTCCCGTAGAGTACTACGGACGTTTAGGATGCTAATACCTTCCCTAGGTGTAACCAACCCCCGAACCTTAGATCTCCCCCCTTTAGGTTTTTCTCGATCTTGAACCTTTCCTTTGGATAAATCAAAGTCGGTGGTGAAATTCAAAGTTTTGTGATGCAAGTTAATTAATAGCTTGTTATCCGATTCTCACCGCAACACCTACCAAGGAACTGGTCTTAGCTTCTTTTGTCAATAAACTTTCTTGACAAGGGACGCTATACGTAGCAGTTTTCCTCAAACTTCTCACCGAATTTTCCTGGGGAGATGCCATTTGACGTAAAAGGTTTTGATGTTAGACTTGCTGGGGAACCCAGTCATCTGAGTTGTAGAGGTGTACAAACTTCTCTGTTGGAGACGCCATTTGTCGATTCTACTGGGGAAATGAGTCTCTTGAGATACTGTTTCTGCTTGGGTATTACATCATACTTTTCTCGGGATCTTCCCGGAGAAATGCCATATGATGTGATCCAATTTTTGAGGTGCTGATGACCTTTTCATCAGCGGATTTTTCAGAGAAAAACTGTTGTATTGTCGAATCTCTGATTAAGAGGCTTTCTCTGGAGATTTTCCTCAATCTGGGAAAGCGGAGATATCATCTTCACTGGCGAAGAGTGATATTTGTCGAAAGTTCTCTGGGTTTTCAGAGGTTCAAGTTATCAAAGTGGTCAATGGCCAATTCTAATCCAAAAATAAACTGGAGGAGAGATTGTTCAGACGCAACATTTCCTGACGAGGAAAGAACTGATAACTCGATTGAGAGGACTTTTATCACTAGGGGATAAGACCGACTAGAGTGATAGTGATGCAAAATGAATATGAATGCAAATCAATAATGCATGACTGGATACTTGGCCACAGCGGGGGACGAAGAAGTATCAATGGTTCACGATAGCAATTCTGCCTTACTTAGGAGAGATAGTCCCTGCGGGGAACAACCGTTGATCAGGCTTAGGAGGTAAGAACTCGGTCGAGGGTATCAGATGGGAAAGCCACATCTGATACAGCTGATCCTTCATTCAGGCGCACTGGCATAGAAGGAGTACTTTGATTCTGCACTTTAAAGCTCGATTACTTCTGGAGAGGCCATCAATGTTCTTTCGATGTTCAACAGTCAAAAGAAATTGCCATCTTTATTTTAAAAGCAGAAAATTTTACAAGTAAATTTGTTTTTGTTTCATTTCAAGAATCGTTAATCACGTTAAAACTTCATTCTGTAAAGCTAAAACAAATAAGAATTGCAAACAAAAGCACAAGGGCTCAAATTTTATTGATAGGATGGAAATCAGCCAAACGCGTGATTCCATTGAGTATTTACAAAGCTAGAAAATGGTAATTTAAGGGAAAAGGGCTACATTGAAACATAACGACCACTATCCTTCTACCAACTTTGAATTCTAGGCATCTTGAGCTTCTGTCGAAGATGACCTTGACTGGAATTTTCTGATGGATGGTGTAACTGCTGCTGAGGGACTTGCCCCTTTGTTGAACATAGTTACTTGCCATTATCCCTAACTTTTGCCTAGATTGTACTGTGATGTTTCCAATCCACCGGGATGATTTTTTATCATGTCTCTAATTTTTGCCTGAACCACCCTTTCGGGTTTTCAATCCACCGAGACATTTTTTTTTCAGTTTAAGCGAAGTATTTCTTGACTACATCAACATTTGTGGGGTAGGTAAATTCCTCACCATCCATGGTTGCGAGTCTCAAGGCGCCGCCTGAGAAAGCTTTCTTGACCACATAGAGGCCATCATAATTCGGGGTCCATTTGCCCCGGGAATCAGTGAGAAATGATTGTATCTTTTTTAGCACAAGGTCTCCTTTTCTGAAGACACGAGGTCGAACCTTTTTGTCGAACGCCTTCTTCATTCTTTATTGATACAACTGCCCGTGGCATAGTGCCGTGATTCGCTTTTTTTCGATCAGGTTCAGTTCGTCGTGTCGACTTTGACACCATTCAGCTTCTGTAAGCTTTGCTTCCATCAATACCCGGATTGATGGGATCTCTACTTCTATGGGGAGCACCGCCTCCATGCCATATACTAGAGAGAAAGGGGTTGCCCCTGTTGAAGTGCGGACAGATGTGCGATAACCGTGAAGAGCAAAAGGGTAGCATTTCATGCCAGTCTTTATAGGTTATAACCATCTTTTGAACGATCTTCTTGATGTTCTTATTAGCTGATTCTACCGCTCCATTCATCTTGGGTCGGTAGGGAGATGAGTTATGGTGTTCGATCTTGAACTCTGCGCAGAACTCTTTCATCATCTTATTGTTCAAGTTAGATCCATTATCCGTAATGATCTGGTTCAGACCACCATAACGGCAAATGATACTGTTTTTGATAAAGCGGACCACCACTTGTCGGGTTACATTGGTGTATGACGCTGCTTCGACCCGCTTGGTGAAGTAATCAATGGCAACCAGGATGAACCGATGTCCTTTCGAAGCCTTAGGTTCAATCATGCCAATCATGTCGATTCCCCATATAGAAAAAGGCCACGGGGAAGAAAGAACTTTGAGATGCGTTGGCGGTACATGGATTTTGTCTGAGTATATCTAAAACTTACGACACTTCCTCATGTATTTGTAGCAGTCAGATTCCATGGTCAACCAATAGTACCCTGCTATTAGAATTTTTCTCGCCATTGTGTGTCCGTTGGCATGAGTGCCAAAGGATCCTTCATGAATTTCTTTCATTAGCATGTCTGCTTCTGGTCTGTCTACACATCGAAGTAAGACCATGTCGAAATTTCTCTTATAGAGTGCATCACCGCTCAGGAAGAAGTTTACAGCCAGTCTTCTGAGGGTTTTTCTGTCTTTCCTGGATGCCCCGGGTGGGTATTCCTATTTCTGAAGGAAGCATTTGATATCGTGATACCAAGGTTTGTCGTCTATGACTGCTTCAATCGTGAAGATGTAAGTGGGGCATTCAAGGCGAATTATTACAATCTTAGGTAGGTCATTCGATTGACCTATGCTAATCATGGAAGAGAGAGTGGCTAATGCATCAGCCATGTGATTCTCATCACGAGGGATGTGATGAAACTCGATTTTGTTGAAGAAGGGTAACAACCTTCTTGCATAATCTTTGTAAGGAATCAATCCTGATTGGTATGTGTTCCAATCTCCTTTGATCTGATTGATAACCAAAGTTGAGTCGCCATATACGTCCAAGTTTTTTATCCTTAAGTCATTCGCTTCTTCGAGACCCATGATACAAGCTTCGTATTCGGCCTCGTTATTTGTACACTTGAACGTAAGTCTGGCAGTGAAAGGAATGTGGGTACCCTGAGGGGTAACAATGATTGCCCCAATTCCATTTCCGTAATGATTGACAGCTCCGTAAAAGATTAGTGCCCATTGGAAACCTGGTTCTGGCCATTCACTGGGTAGCGGTTCATCGCAATCTTTCATTTTTAGATACATGACATCTTCGTCTGGGAAATCAAACCCGACTGACTCCTGATCGTCAATCGGTTGATGAGCCAAATAATCGGGTAAAATACTCCCTTTAACGGCTTTTTGAGCGTGGTATTCTATGTCATATTATGATAACAACATCTGCCAATGGGCAATCCTTCCCGTGAGAGCAGGCTTTTCAAAGACGTACTTGATTGGATCCATTTCGAAGATTAACCAAGTAGTGTGACAAATCATGTACTGGAGAAGACGTTTGGCTGCCCAAGCCAGAGCGCAGCAAGTTTTCTCAAGCATAGTGTACCGAGTCTCACAGTCGGTGAATTTCTTGCTCAGATAGTAGATGGCAGACTCTTTCCATTTGGTTTCGTCTTGTTGGCCAAGTACACAACCTATTGAGTCTTCCAAAACTGTTAAGTAAATGATCAGTGGTCTTCCTTCCACTGGAGGTGATAGAATCGACAGATTCAACAGATATTCCTTGATACTGTCGAAGGCGGTTTGGCAATCTTCTGTCCAAACGCAGTCCTTGTTCTTTTTGAGTAATTTAAACATCGGCGCACAGGTCGCGATCATGAGGAATATGAATTTGGAGATGTAGTTCAAACGTCCCAGGAATCCTCTGACTTATTTTTCAGTTTTTGGAGAAGGAATTTCTTGAATGGCCTTGAACTTGTCAGGATCAACCTCAATTCCTTTCTGGTTGTCGATGAACCCTAGAAGTTTCTCTGAACGGACATCGAAGGTGCATTTGTTGGGATTCAAGCAGAGTTTGTACTTTCTCAGCCGCTCGAATAGTTTTGACAGGTGGGTCACATGCTCCTCCTCTGTCTTAGATTTTGCAATCATATCGTCGATATATACCTCAATTTATTTGTGTATCATGTCATGAAAAAGAGTTGTCATGGCCCTTTGATAGGTTACCCCAGCGTTCTTCAAACCGAACGACATTACCTTGTAACAAAAGGTACCCCATGGGGTAATGAACGAAGTTTTCTCCATGTCTTTCGGCGCCATTTTGATCTGATTATAGCCCGAGAATCCATCCATGAAGGAGAAAACCTTGAACTTTGTTGTACTGTCTACTAGCATGTCAATGTGTGGTAAAGGAAAGTCGTCCTTTGGACTAGCCTTGTTTAGATCCCTGTAATCCACACACATTCTGACCTTTCCGTCCTTTTTTGGAAATGGTACTATGTTGGCTAACCATTGAGGATACTCTGACGTGGCGAGGAAACCAGCGTCAATCTGTTTATGTACCTCCTCTTTGATTTTGATGGCCATGTCTGGATGAGTCCGTCTCAACCTCTGTTTTACTGGCGGACATTCCGATTTTAATGGTAAATGATGTTCCACGATGCTGATATCCAACCCTGGCATATCCTGATAGGACCAAGCAAACACATCGGGGAATTCTCTGAGAAGCTTTGTTAAACTCTCCTTGGTAGTTGGACTGAGCAGTGCCCCAATCCTGATTTCTTTTCTCTATTTTTCCGAACCCAAGTTGATCGTTTCCAATGGCTCTTTGTGAGGTTCAATGGACCTTTCCTCTTGTCGGAGTAATCGGGAGATCTCTTATGGAATTTCGTTGTCAACTTCTTCTTCATCCCTAAATAATGGGAACTCAAAGTTGGGAGAAGGCATCGGATCGTATGTTTCAACGGGGTTTAAAACAAGCAATCTGCATGACGTGATGATTCGTGTTTTAGAAGAGATAGAGAGAATGCAAGAGTGTGCAGTGTGTTTTTTTTTTGAAAAATTGCTTGTTTTTATTATTGAGTTGTTTTTTAGGATTACCATTTTCTGAAAAAAAACGAAAAGAGAAAACAACAATTAATGCGGAAATTACAAAACGATGTTATTTTATTAATGAACAAGTCGATTCTTGAAACTACAGCCCTATAAAACAAAACTTTATCGCTTTGGGCGAACCGAAGAGGGATATTTACAGAAAGCGAGCCCTATCAAAACATCCGTTTCACCTGGGCAGGGTGAAAGGTTAAAGATGGCAATTACTTTGACTTATGAACGATCTTCGGAACATCGACAGCAGCCCATTGGCGGCGAACTCCTCGGTGAATCACAAAGTCTGGTACCTTCCTTGACTTCTCCTCAGAAATGACATTGATTTCTGGTGGAGCTGGATCATTGGAATCTGTCTCCCAGGCAGAGTTGTCGTAGGAGGATTCCTCAGTTGCATTTTGCATAGTATTTGTGCTCTCAGGCAAATCTCCCAATCCAGTTGGCTGGATGTCTTCGAGACTGATACGAGAGCTCTCAGGAGCGGTGTACTTGACCAAGAAGTCGTATTTTCCACTTGGTTGGCCCAAGGTGTCCCACACTTCTGTGGAACTGGAGGAGTCATCTCTCTCGGTGACGTTGACCTCACGAAAAGCGTAGTTGATGAATTCTAGTCCGGCAAGTTTTGCCAATTCATCAATGATGCTCAGCTGATTTTCATTGTTTGGCTAATTTTCTTGCCCCAAGTGTCCTGGGTAAGGTTGCCAGATAGGTAGGCCATCCATTGGGCCATAATAGTCATGGTCAATGTTGTATTTCATTAGAGTGTCCTCCTCTAATGAGTTTGGTGGAGCACGGCATCCTTCCGGATCACAATCTCCATATATCATTTCGACGTCTGATCTCGGTATAAATCTCGGACTCTGTGCGGGATAGCAAAATGACGTAGGCACCTCTTCCTGAGACATATAACCATCCTCGTTAAGATAGGACTTCCATTCATCATCCATATCAGAGGAATCCTCCTCATTGATATTATGGACTGTTTGAGGCACTGGGTGAAGGAAACCTCCACTGCGGAAGAAGTCCTGAATGGCATGAAGACTTTCACCGTTAGCAGCTGTCTGGGTACAGGTTGCAGAAAAACCAAGACCCTTCTTTGTTTTATTATCAGTAGGAATGACAAGTTGTCCCCATCCTTTTGTATTGTTATTTTTTATCACTTCGAGAGCATCTCTGTATGAGGAAATCGAGGTTCCTTTCTTCGATCGATTCTCATTGCTCAATGAAAGTACTTAGAACTGAGTCCCAACAGCCTCCTCGTGTTCTACATAAGTAGACGATGATAAGTTACTCACGAGCAAGGCTTGCTCTCCACAGACCGTGATGAGTTGATCGTTCTTGACGAACTTCAGTTTTTGGTGCAGTGTCGAAGTGACTGCCCCAGCCTGGTGTACCCAAGGTCTTCCTAATAAACAGCTGTACGCTGCCCGGACGTCCATGACCTGGAAAGTGATTAGGAAAGTGTGAGGACCGATAGTTATGGGAAGGTCGACTTCGCCGATAACTGCTTTCTGGGATCCGTCAAATGCTTTGACGATGACCTCACTGCCCCTCATCGGGGATCCTTTGAATGATAGTCGCATTAAAGTGGACTTCGGCATAACATTGATGGCCGATCCTGTGTCTACCAGTACGCTGGCTAAAGCATCGTCCTGGCAGTTAATTGTGATATTGAGCGCCATGTTGTGACTTTTGCCCCCCTTTGGCAAGTCCTCATCACTGAATCCTACGTTGTTGCAGGAAGTGATGTTAGAGATAATGTTATCGAACTGTCGTATTGACACATCTTGTTCCACAAAGGCCTGCTCTAAGACTTTCTGTAGAGCCTCCCTGTGGGCTTCAGAACTGAGTAAAAGTGATAGCACTGAGATCTTTGAAGGAGTCTATAACAGTTGATCAACAATGTTGTATTCACTCCTTTGGATGAGCTTCAGCATCTCATCATTGGTTTTTGAATGGTCGGGATTACTGGATTGACCGACTGGTGGATCAGGAGCTTCTGTCTGAAGTTCCTTTTCTTTGTTAGGTTCTCCAACTCCTCGATTGAAGATTCGACCACTCTGTGTTACTCGACTGATGTCTGCAATATTCACGACGGAGGGTAATGGGATTTCCTTTCCATTCTTAATTATTGTTGCACCGTATTTGTAAGGGATTGCCTTAGCTGATTCATACGGTAATGGTCCTGGCAGATAAATAACTACAGGAGCCTTCTGATTTTTCTGACTGTCGTAAGTAACTTCAATCAGTTCTTGGCTAAGAATTTTTTATTCGTCCAGTAGAGGGATGATGGTACAAGTATCCTTGTTCCTCTCAGGGCCAGAGATTACAACCACGTCTCTGATTTGATCAGCGAAGTAGTCCGGCATCCAATTGATTGGTTCGGAACCCGGACATGGGCGAATTTCTCTACGATCCACCTGACCCTGAAGAGCTGCTCGCACAAGGTAGCATCCTTGATTATTCTCTGAACAAACTCTACAACATTCATAGTTGTGTGGTGGCACCTGGCCACGCCCGCTTTGAATGTAGTGCAACCTTACTAGGTTTGTTTGCATATATCAGACATCCTGACTTTGACGCCGAGTAGGGTTTCCATTAAGCACACTGATTTGTTGCGTGTCTTCGTCCAGATAGACTGGAAGCCAACAATGGTTTAATAAGTGTTGTAAAGTTCTTTGCACGAGAGCGCACCCTTGGTTACTCTCACTGCATACTTTACAGTTCAGATAATCGTGAGAAGTGAGAAAACCAAATTGGACTTGCTTGGCATGTAACTCCACCAAGCTGGTATTCATCAGACGAATGTCAAAGATTTGAATCATGTTGATCTGATAAGGATTTCTATCATGGTAGTCCTGGATCCATCCAAGATCCATCTGACGCTGGAGGGCCTCTTGTACAAAAGAGCATCCCTGTTTGTTTACCGAGCAAGTCAGACAGGAATTGTAATCGTGTCGCAACAGATTATGATACTGGCTTTGCCTTGAGTGCAACGCCACCAAGTTGACATTCATTACACGGATGTCATGGTTCTGAATGATGTTGGAATTCGTATACGTCATGTTGACTCCACGAACTCGATGCTCTTGGATCCATCCGAGATCCAATTGTTCTTGTAGAGCTGATTGCACCACAGAACATCCCTGATTGTTTTTAGAGCAGATATCACACTGGTGATAGTTATGAGGTGGCACATGGCCATATCCACTCTGTCTATAATGTATCTTGACCAAATTGGCACTTAATAAGAGTACATCATGAATTTGATAGGTATTGTTAGACTCTCCCTCTATCAAATTGACTGCAGCTTCCTCGTGTTGAGGCAGCGAGTTCGTGAGAACATTCGGATTCGTATCTTTGAAAGATAAAACCCCACTCCTAACAAGCTTTTGCACATCGGATTCGAAACCGAGACAATTTTCTATGTTATGCCCTGGTCCTCCTTGATGGTAAGGACAAGTCTGATCCGCTTTGAACCAGAAAGGCAGATTTTCCGGTACTGTAAGAGGAGAATTGGTTTGGACATGCCCCTTGACCAGTAATAGTGGAAACAATTATGCGTAAAACATCGGTATAGGGTCAAACCCTGGAGGTCACGTTGTACGATTGTTGTTATATGGAGGACGAGCCTACTGAAGAGGCTGTTGTGTCCTTTGTTGAAGTTGTTGTTGATTAGGTTGGCTCTGCGCAACCTGAGGTTGATACGTAGGAACAGGCGTGGGATTGATAGCAGGAGTTACAGCTGCTACTGGTTGATAACGTCGCCTTTGATTTTCGAGAGAGATATTCCCAATATCCTGCTCTTTTTTCTTTGGGAGAGCACTATCGTATCGCTTTGTACTACTTGATGATCCAGCGTCTTTTACTAAACGTCCTTCCCGAACCGCTTCCTCAAGACGAACTCCCATGCCCACCATCTCGGTGAAGTCACTGGGCGCACTGATGACCATTCTGTCGTAGTAAAATGAGCTCAAGGTCTTTAAGAAGATCTTTGTCATCTCATTTTCCTTTAGAGGTGGACAAATCTGAGCGGCAATTTCACGCCATCTCTGAGCGTATTCCTTAAAGGTTTCCTTGTCCTTTTGCGACATCGATCTGAGTTGATCTCTGTCTAGTGCCATGTCCAAATTGTATTTGTACTGCTGAATGAAGGCAGCGCCCAGATCTCTGAATATGTCGATCGTGGCGCGGTTTAACCCCATGTACCATTTTAAGGCGGCACCAGTTAAACTATCCTGAAAGTAGTGAATGAGCGGCTCCTGGTTCTCTGTCTGAGCTGACATTCGCCGAGCGTACATCACCAAGTGACTCTGAGGGCAAGAGTTACCCTTGTATTTTTAAAAGTCGGGCACTTGGAACTTGTGCGGAACTTTCACATTGGGGACCAAGCAGAGGTCTGCAGCGTCCTTTCCAAATAAATCCTGACCGCGAAGGGCTTGTAGTTCTTTCTGCATTTCCAGGAACTGTTCCTAGAATTCATTCATTCTATCGAACATGCTGTTATTTCCACCATAAGGTATTTGGGAAATCTGTCCTTCCGGGATAGTGTGTACCACGGGTGGTGGTATAGTCATTATGGCCGAGACTCTCGGTGCCTCCCGAAGTTTGTAACCTTCAGGAGTTGTTGTCATGCCCCTGGCATCTTCGCTTTCCCGAAGTTTGTAACCTTCAGGCCCAGTGGTTCCTGCTGCTGTTCCCTGATCCTCATTGATCGGCGGAACATATCCTTCCGGGATATAGTTGGTAGGCATGCCCCAGGGACGATCTTTCGGCATCTTGTACCTAGGATCGAACTTTTCCACTATGGGCATCGATGTGATCTCTGAGATCACAGTCCTTTGTTGTTGCACCTGAGCTTCTACTAGAGCTTGCATGTCGTTATGAAGCTTTCTCAGATCCTCTTTCAGAGTGTCGATCTCTTCTCTCAACTCTCTGTTCTCTTCCTCGAGATCATCCATCTTTTTCTGACGATTGGCCCGAGTATTGTACGAATGAGACAGTTTGACTCTAGAATCGAGACACAAACGTGAGATTCGTAGGCAAGAAGAATGCGTTTATGAGAATGATGAATGCAATGATTATTAATTATTTTTGTTTATTCAAAGTAAACTTCGACAGTTAGATTGCAAATATCAAACAGTGGGGAAACCCCGTTTTATTGAATTCAAAGGATTGCGGAAATGGAAATACAGTAGATTACAAAGTGCTGAAAAAGGAAACCTAAACTAATGGATCCTTAATCCTCTATGAAGAGAGCTCAAGTGCTAGTTCTGGTGTTTTCCTCTTCTTTGACCGGGGCTCCTGGGCCGTTGTCGGGTTGTCATTCCTTTTCCAAGTGAAAGGCGTGAGCAAACTCCTTTGGTCATCCTGATTTTCTACAGCATGCTACTCTAAAATCTCAATCAAAGCATCTTTTTCTCTTAATAGCTGCTGTATTTTCCTGCATTCCACATTAAGAATACAGTACTTGTTCCTCCAAGACCTCTTCTCCTGCTGAACTTTGCTGAGAGTAACCTGAAGCTTTTCCGTCTCAGACATAAAATAAAGGGCAGAGTCCCTTAATGGAAGAACTTCCTGACAAGGGTAAGGCATCCTCAGCTTGAGAGCTCTAGTTTGTACCCAGTGGAGATAAGGCTCCACCGAGACACAGTCTGGTTTTCCTAGAGACTCTCGTCCTTTCCTATGAATGTGTTTCCAAGCGTGAACTATTTCTGTCTTTAGTGCCCTGTCATTTTCCCCTTCTTTGAAGAAAAGACCTTCCAGATGAACACTTCGCGGGACATGCCTCATCAGGTATCCAAATTGACGACGAACTAACACCGGATGATAGTTAATTCCTCCCTTAGTTCCTATAAGGGGTACATTTGGGAAATTTCCACAACGGTCAATGATTCTGATCCCGTCGTAGATTCGATTGTACCAATCGATGTCCGAGTTGGTAAGAGACATGACTCTCTGCGACCAACGTAAAGTATTCTTTTGATCCCAAAATGCAGCAGACTTGAGCAAATGGGAAGTGAACCATTTGTATAGCAGGGGTACACAGCACGTGATCATTCCTCCGCTGTATAAATTCCTTAAATGTACCGAATGATACGCATCTGCGAGTAAGGTTGGTACAGGATTTCCAATCAGGAAAATCTTAATGGCATTGATGTCTACGAAGTTATCAATATTGGGAAACAAAAATAACTCGTTGGTGAGCAAAACAAAAATGCTCTCGAAAGTGGCCACCCTTAGTGGTCATGTGAGTCCCGACTTCTGACTCGTCCAAATGAATTGCTCTTGCAATGGTCTGATCCTTTGGAATTTCTTCTAGTCCATAAAAAGGAGCCTGGTCAGTGATATGTAGATCAGTCAAGTGAGAATACTCCTCCAGCGTTGGTGCAAGCTGATAATCCAGGAATGTGAAATAGTGATAGACTGGATCGTAGAACTAGATTAGCGTGGACAAGATTCCCTCGATTACATAGACCCTTAACAACGATCATTCTCGCCAAACCTCTCACATCCTCTAACATTGGAACCTTGAAGGTGTACCTATGAGTTTTCCTTTTACCGAAATCCATTAGCGCAATCTCCTTTCTCTAACATTTGCAATCATTGTCTCAGTTTAATTTGAAAAAGAGAGAGAGACTAGAGGAGAAGTTTTTTTTTGTTTTAATATTTTATTTTTTAAATGAATGCATGAATGCAACACACAAAAACATTGAGAAAAAATAGGGTCAAAGGGTCGGTGTCATGAAATCAAGGCTCTACCCCCCCCCCCAAAGGTTTATACTGGTGATTTTTTGTACCTGTTCGCAAAATCATTGACCCCTCTGGGATAACAACAGCAAGCGAATCGCCAGCGAGCTGATGTATCCTGGAGTGATCTCAGATGATGGTAGTATCGCGTGATAACTATTTCCGATAGCTTCCGCACTATAAAATAGCTTAAGTCTGCTAAAAACCTCAGCTTCTCAGATAACCCAGTCAACCACACTACTTTCAACAACCGAAGTCGTATAGGCAATGTATCTGCAAAGGGAGTCTCCACTGAGTTTGATGGTCGATCGGGGGCTCTTAACTAGAATTCACTCCCAGTAGGATTACCTGTATTGCCATCACCTATCTTAGGTGTATTCTCAATCTTTCCACATGCGGCATCACACGCATTCCCATTAGCAGAAAAATAAACACAGATATCAATTAGGAAAAGCAGTATATATATATTTGTCTTAATCATCCTAGATCTCTAGTCTTATGATTCTATACAGACAATGACTCCCCAGCAGAGTCGCCATTTCTGTGACATTTTGTAAGCTCAGAGTTTTCTACCTAAGATTGTAAGAAAGAGATTGGGCGCCACGCTGGGTGCCATTTTTTTTCTGTAGCGAGCGATTTTGGATGTGGTTCTTAAGCACTGCCGCTCTGGGGTACTACAGGTCGATTCATTTTTATCCTATTGAAGCTGATGAAGGAAGGGAAATAGATGTCTCCAATTAACCCTGCTTGCATACTGAGTTTGAAAAGCGGTCTGTTAGGTTACAAATGCTATGTGGAGGTGGGGCCCAATCTTCGGTTATTTCGCCTGAGAACACGGTGGTTAGACTATTGGTCAGGTTTTTGATACTGCGTTTAGATTTGCTGCTTTTGGGTAGATTTGGTGGAGATACTGGATTTTAGGTTTTTGATTAGTGTGCTCGATAAGATTTTTCAATCTTATGCCTACGTATTCCCGTTTAACGAAACAGGGAAATCAGAGCGATCGTAGTTCCTCCTATTCTATGGGAGGAAAAAGGTTGTTTTGGTGTCTTGTTCAAAGCCCAAGACGTGAAGCTAAAGGTGGTTAGTATCTTGTTCAAAGCCCAAGATCTGAAGCTAAAGGGTTTTGACTTTAGAGAGAATTTGTCATCTCTAAAGGGGAGTATTTGGTGTTTGTATGCTATGGACAAGGCACAACTTTGATGCTAAAAGGTTGATTGACTCAACCGGGGTTTTCTTTATACAAAGCCTAAGAGGAGGCTATTGACCCAATAAGAGAGTGTTGTTATGTGTCTCGTACAAAGCCCGAGATAGAGGCTAAAAGGGATTGACTCAACAAGAGAGTCTTTTATACTCAACAAGAGAGTGTTTTTTATCTCGTACGAAGCCCGAAATGGAGACTAAAAAGGTTTGACTCAACAAGAGAGTCTGTTGTATATCTTGTATGAAGCCCGAGAGAGAGGCTAAAGGAGTTGACTCAACAAGAGCATTTTTTATACTCAACAAGAGAGTGTTTTGGTATCTCGTATGAAGCCCGAGATGGAGGCTAAAAGGGTTTGACTAAACAAGAGAGTCTTTTATACTCAACAAGAGAGTGTTTTGGTATCTCGTACGAAGCCCGAGATGGAGGCTAAAAGGGTTTGACTCAACAAGAGAATATTTTATACTCAACAAGAGAGTGTTTTGGTATCTCGTACGAAGCCCGAGATGGAGGCTAAAAGGGTTTGACTCAACAAGAGAGTCTTTTATACTCAACAAGAGAGTGTTTTAGTATCTCGTACGAAACCCGAGATGGAGGCTAAAAAGGTTAGCTCCGCAGGGGAGAATCATTTGTACAAAGCCCAAGAGGAGGCTAACTTCTCTGAGGAAGGATTATTATACAAGCCTAAGAGGAGGCTATCCGTTGGCGACTGTTTCAGTTTAGTGATAGGTCCAGTATGTCGGATAAAGAGAAAATCAGTTCTTACATGGGTAATGTTGTACCTTGGGATTGATCAGAGGATCAGGGTTATTTCCTGTTCTTTAAGGAAATAAGAAATCCAAAGGGTATTGAGACTATCCAAGTCTATGGGTGTTTTGAGAAATCGATTCTCGGATAAGTGAATGATCTCTGTATAATGCCCAAGAGAAGGCTGGTATGTTAAGGAATGAAGGTCAACCTATTAACTGGTCTGACACTTGACTCAGAAAGACAGCTCTAGCAAATTGATGACTAGGTTCTATTCCTTTACCTGTAGAGGTCTCTGGGTCCTTGTATTAAGCCCAAGAGAAGGCATGAGAGCTTTTAAGAAGCCGAAGGGTCCTTGTACACCGCCCAAGAGGAGGCGGGGATGCTTTAAGGAAGCCTGTGGGTCCCCAAACCCCAAAAAGTTCAAGACATGCTATTCACTGAGAATAGATCAAGCCAGGAAAGTCCGAGAATTTGGAAGAAGCTCAAGAGATGCCATTCACGGAGAAAAGATCATCTCTGGGGAGTTAGAGCTCTTTTGACCATTTCTAAGGGTGCTTTTAAGAAGCCTGTGGCTCCCCAAACCCCGAGAAGTTCAAGACATGCTATTCACTGTGAATAGATCAAGCCATGAAAGTCCTAGAATTTGGAAGAAACTCAAGAGATGCCATTCACGGAGAAAATATCATCTCTAGGGAGTAGAGTCTCTTTGACAACTTCTAAGAGTGACAGTCTGAGAAAGGGTTCAAAAAGAATCTGCCTTTCACATCTCCATATTGTTTAACCCCAAGAGGAGGGAAGACTGTGTCTGGTAATCCTACGGGGATCTAGTTTTAACTGTATTTAAGAGCAATCAACGGGGCTTTACCTAGTGATAGACGTAGTTGCTGGGGAAAGCTCTAAATAACTATAATAGTATTACACAGTTGATATTTGACAGGTATATAAAAGTTTGTGAAAGGAGACTTACAGTGAGCAGCCCCACAATACAATTATATATATATGAAAGCGGGTAAATAAAGCGGGTAAACACTTATTCGGTTGTAGAGCTTCCATGCTGTTTGGTTAGTTGTTCAATAAAGAAAACTTTAATAACAATATTATATTCAAAATCAAAGGAGAAAGTGCTTTGAAAAGATTGTTGGGGCTTACAGCTCAAGGAGAGGCCCAAGGTTTTAACGATGATTGCACCGTTGTTTTGAATTTGTACAGGATCTTATACAAGTGACTGAGGCCCAAAAGGTTTTTTTTTGTACAAAGGGATGGATCTTACACTCTCTCAAGAGGCCCAAAAGTTTATTTTTATACAAGTGGTGGGGCTTACAGCTCAAGGAAAGGCCCAGAGGTTTTGATATTTGCACTGACGATCGCGCCGAGATTTTCTTTTAACGCAGAGGGACTTATACAATGTCTGAGGCCCAAAAATTGTTTTGGTTAAAAGGGGATTGGGTCTTACACTCTATTAGAGGCCCAAAAATTGTTTCATTTTTGTACAAGTGATGGGGCTTACAGCTCAAGGAGAGGCCCAAAAGTTTTTGTTAAAAAGACGACGATCGCGCCGAACTTTTTGACGGTATCGGGACTTATACAATACAATGAGGCCCAAAAAGGTTTGTCAAAAAGGGTTTGGGTCTTACACTTTATTAGAGGCCCAATGATTGTTTGAAAAAGTTTGATGAGGGTTGAATTGATCAAAAACCCTAATTTGTTTTCAAAATGTATTTTAATTGAATAAAATATTCAATTAAATGATCAAAATTGTTTAACATGTGGAAAACAAATTGTGTTCTTGGATTAATGGCTCAAAAATCAAGTTTTGACCTACAAAATGATTAGAAATCATTAAAATTTGCAAAATCAAGAAGGAAAAAATATTTTAAATGTCAAAAACAATTAAAATATTAATTCTTTGCAAAAATATCAATTATATGAAATAAATAATATTTTTGGGATTTTTTGGGAAAATAAAATATTCTAACATTTTTGTGAATTATTAAAAAAAGAATCAACTCAAAATCATTAAAACTCAGAGATAAATTAATTTTTGAATCAATTAAATAAAATCAAAAAATTCAAATATTCAAATTTTTGAAAAAGGGCGCCAAGAACATGGCAAGAACACGCGCCCTTCCTCTTGTTGTACCCCAAATTTTACCCTCATTTTTCTGCTAGTTGATGTTTTATTTATTGTTCTTTATTTTAACTTAATATTTATTTCAATATCTTTATCTGTCTTTATTTTAATTTATATGCAATATGGCCTATTTTTATTTCCTTTATATTTAAGTTGTTTAGTCTTAATTTAACTTAATTTAATTTCAATAATTAATTTAGATTAATTATTCATTTAGTTTTTACTAATTTTAATTCAGAGCATTAATTAGGTTATTATTTTATTAATCATATTATTAATTTCAAATTAAGGAAAGAAGCATTTCCATTTCTCACCATTGGTCCACCGTGTGCATTATTTCTGTATCATAATTGGATAATTTCATTAATCAAACAACCAATGAGAATCATGCTCATTTGTGTTGACTTTTCAACTCTTGACATTGACCAATGACAGAGTGGCATGTGGCATGCGAAGGAGAAAAGCACAACGCATCTTCTCCTCCCATTCGTCGTGTATCTGTTTACAGAGGAGGAGAAAAATTGCAAGTGAAATTCACAAATTCTCATCACAAGCTTGGCGCCATATCTTCAATTTCAATTTACCCAAGGAATTTCTCCTTCAAGCATACAGGAATTAACTTGTACAAAGTGGATTGTGAAGTGTTCCATTTTCAGCTCAACTCTGCGCAACCTGCGAACCACCACAGGCTTGTGTCCCTATCAACTTCCTCTTTCATCGCTTACTTGTTTGGCCACAGAAGTTTGTTTCAGAAGCAACACACCAATTTGAAGTATTGACCCTACGAGCTCTGAGCTATCTGTGCAGCAAAGGAGCGTCTGTCTCCCAAGTTTGAACAACATTTGAATTCCAACGTTAAACCCTACCCATTACTTTGCCCACCAAGTGTTTGCTTCTTGGATTCAATCACCCGGCCCAATCTCTTTACCTATATAAAGAGGTTCAAACTCAGTTCACGAATGAACAATCTGAGTTTACATAACAAACACTCTAAAAAAGGTTCTGAGTTTTCTTTGGCAAGAGAGGTAGAAGAGTTCTGCAGCTCTGCTAGCTTGTGGAGAGAGAGGAAGTAAGGACCTATTCGAGAGTTTGCTGTTAGCTTGGAAAAGAGGTATGCAGCCTCACTTTGCCCTCATTCAGTACATTAGTATCATGTGTATCTTCATGCTTCTGCTATGATATTCTTGCTTCAATGTGGTATGGATCTGATATTATGTAGATTTGTACTTGTCATGAATGATTTGAGTTTTGATATTGAATGACTGCTCAATATTTGTTGATCTGCTCTTTACTCTTTTTTCTGTTAACTTGTTGAACTTGTTAGTTAGTTTTGTTAAGCTCATCATTATGGTGGATGTGTGTTTCCTTTTGTCAAATACATGTTTATGTTGCCGATATGCATCTCTATTCATACTGATTTTACCTTTATGCATAAGCTATTATGGTTTCTTCATGTTTAAGAAATCTATCAAGCCCTGAGGCTATGCAGGTAGTTTTGTCACTCTGAGTTTATTATTGATGTCTAATCTATAGTTATCCCCTTTTTAGTATGGCTGCAGTGTTGATATGCCTGAAATATGTTTTGAATCAGTTTTGTTACATATGCTTTAACTGATATATTGCTGAGCTATGCTACTGTTTGTGTTTGAGTTTCATGATTTTTCTTGACATGATAAGATGGCTAAAATGAGTTTTGTCTTTTGTGGTTCATGATATTTGGTTATATGCCTGTTGGTTTCTATGTCCAGATGAGTTTTGTTCTGTAAAATCAATTAGCATAACCACAGCCGCCAATCTTCACTTTGCGCATTTAGATTGATCTGTTAGTGTGTTACCATCAGTATGTGTTCCTTACCTTGAAATGATTAAATCTGTCTTAATATGCCATCCACTTATAGTTTGAACCATGTTCACCATGTTCTAGAGTATCACAATCCATATCATACTTGTTTTCTACTTGTTATCTTGACTGATGCTTAGTTTATAAGATTGAACTTATGGTATGTGTACTTGACCTTATTTTAAGAATGTGTATCCATATATCTGCTAAGTCCTGTTTTATAACATGTGAATTAGATCTTCAAGATGTGAAATGGAAAATGCCTCAATATGTACTAATGCCTTGATTAAACCAATCTATGTTAATGCTTATAAGGTCTCTATATGATTGTACACAATGCTATTGAGTTGCTTACCTTGTATGTTCCTAACTGATGAAAAGCACACATAATCTGTTCAAATCTTTGCATTGTCTATGTGTGCAAATATTGGCTAGTATGTAAAATCCTGTTTTGGTGTGAGTAGACTGTTGCCATCTCCAACTGTTAATCTGTTAAGTATTATGTGTGTATAACTTGCCCTGCCAATACCATCATGCCAAGTGACTTGCTTTCAAATGTTCATACATATCCTATACCTTTGTAGGTTTGTCCATCTGATATGTCTAGCTGATGTAATATGCATAACCGGTCCAAGTCTTTACTTCTATCTATGTATATGAGCTGTTTATATCCGTATCTGCCTTGACATGCTTTTAGTATAACTGCTTCTTCTTGAACTTCACATATCTGTTTATGGCTGAACAAACTTTAATGAATATGTCAATGTGCTCTAATTTGCTAAACCATACCTTGTTGCCTATTTACTTGCTTCACAAGCCATTGCTGCCATCTCATAGTATGCAGTCTTGCTAACATGTTTGCATTTCAATTCTACTGATGCTAATTATGAATTGAATCATAACTGTTTTAGTAATGCCATTTACACACCATAGCATGCTTACCAGCCATGTCTACCTCAATAAATTTATGTTCTGCTCATTATGTCAAATTCCATCTAATCCGCCTATGCGCTATGCTTAGTGATCCTCATGCCTGTGCTTTGTAACATGAACTATACAATACATGTGCCTGCTAATGTTTAACTTTGTGTATCTCATGCCTATACCCCTAATTGTTTTATAACGATTATCATGCCTATGTTTGAGTTTTGGTTATAGCAATTTTGTTTGCTTGCTTTGTGCACTTAAGCTATTTTGGTTGTTGTTGCTCATCACCATACTTGAATTTTTGTAAGAACTTTATGACTGATTTGACTCTTGATATACACACTGCTCAATTGTTCCTCTTTTACACATTTGCCTTCTGATCAGTCTACTCATAATCATGAAGACACACATATCTTGTTTCACTAGCCACACACCTCACTTAGCATATCTGTCATTGCACTTTGAATTCCTTTTTTCTGATCTGCATATTTTGGATGAGTTCTGGTTATTTGAAAAAGTTATGAATCAAAATGTCTTCAAGCAGTATCTGCACATATTTTCTTTAGAGTTTTATGGATAATTCACCTTGTTCCGCATGTTTCAATTATCTTTTGGCAAGCATCTGTTATAGACTGCATCAGTACCATATATGTCTTGCATCCCTACAAATTGATGCTTAACCTTTGATTTGTCGCTTGTATTGTATTTCTCCATTCTTATTATCTTGCTACAGTAATGCCATGTTTCTGCTAATTGCCTTGATTTTTTGGTCTGCATTGACTGTTATCTTCATGAATTGATGGTATGCTCTTTCTCAACCTAAGATTAGAAGTTGGTCATAAGATTGAAACTGTTGAATCTTGTTTTGAACTATGATATTTATGACACTCTTGGTCTATGCTCACAGCTCACATGTTGGTCTTTCTAATTCATATCTTAATGTTGTTTACTTCATGTTGATTCTGATAATCATTATGACTTGAGGAATATGTGAGATTTGATATATTCTTAAGATTTTTCATGCTATGTACTCCTTGATCAATTTGCGATAACCCCTGTTCACAACAGATTTCTGGTTTATGTGTTTAACATTAGGGTACATGATTTCCATATCCATATTCCATGTTCTTCCCTGATCTCAGTTTTTTTATTTCATCTAATTTGGTTGAGAATTGTGTAAGTTATACCTGTGTGAACATGGATGGGTAAGTTAAGTTTGGTTGGGAATTTGGACATGGCTGGCATGCGTGGGTTTTTGCGTTTTGGGCATTTATGGATTTGGTTTGCTTTATTCTTTTTTGGAAGCATATAATTCATGGATGAGAGCGTAGTACCGCTGGTCCATGGAGGGAGTTATAAGTGTTTGCAAGCAAGGGGACTGGGGTTCGATCCCCTCGCCCAACCTTTTTTTTCTTTTTTCTGATTTCGCTTGTTTTTACATATATATTGTGTTTGCATTTTATGTTCAACCGCGCGCAATAGTCCAGTTGGTAATGATTTTAAGCTGTGAACGGAAGTGTCTTGCGTTCAAACCCTAGTGATGCTATTTCTAATTTTTGTCACTTGTTATTTTTACTTTTTTTCAAGTTTATGCTTTAATCTTTAAAATATCATAACTTGTTCACCTTTTATCATTTCTTTTCCACTCTTTTTGCTAATTACTCCTAATCAAACCTATTTTTCATATATAAAAGAAATTTACAAAAATATTTATTTTTGAGACCTTTATGCATGTTTGGTTTATTAATGTTTATTAGGTTTTTATTGCATTTCTTGATGAATCTTGCCATATTATCTTTGCTTGTCATGCTTGATCATATCTAATATGTGTTTCTAGCTTTGCAGTGATATCTTGATCTTGTTTTATCATATCAATTTATTCATGTCTTTTGTTATATCATCCTGTTTACTTTAACTTGTTATCTTGTAGTAATATTACAACTGCTATCTCCTCCCCATTCTAGAGGAAGGTGAAATATGTTGACTCATAAGTTATTGACCTCCCACCGTAACCTAAGAAACCTCTTAGGAGAAAACTTTAGTTCTTGGCCTCATCAGAGCCATAGAAATTACAACTAGCTTTAGGAGAGAGTTCTTAAACTCTTAGTGATATTCATCCTAATGAATTATCACTTTCCCTACTGACTAAAACATAATCATAGGACCATCCAACTAGACCTAGAGAGTTCTTAAACTCTACAATGAGCTTGTACTAATTTCCCCTGTGAACGTTGACCATAGTGAATGGTTCAATAGACGTAGAACTACGCATACTCTGATTCTACTCCCGAGGATACGTAGGCGCAAAGTGCGATGCTTTGTCGAGTATACTTAGATATTAACCCCTAGGGTTTTCAACCGTTAGCATAGTACCCTTAGCAAGTGAGTAAGATTTAACAAGTAAAACAAGAGGTTCTTGTAGAGTACTACAGACGTTTAGGGTGCTAATACCTTCCCTAGGCGTAACCAACCCCCGAACCTTAGATCTCCCCCCTTTAGGTTTTTTAGCGATCTTGAAACCATTCCTTTGGATAAATCAAAGTCGGTTGTAAAAGAAAATGATGCAAGTTAATAAATAGCTTGTTATTCGATTTTCACCGCAACACCTCTGTTTCTGCAGATTTGCATTTTCTATCCAATCTTACTGAATATTTGATTATATCACGCAATCTACATATCAATCTACTCGTTTCAACCTCACGATCATGTCTATGGTCTTTAATTTCATTTATTTTAAGTATGGAATAAGAAATCAAAGAGAAACCTCAAGAACCCTAAATTCTGCATGAAGGTTTAGAAATTCCACACACGATTCAAACAATGCAATTGATTGAGGGAAAACACTCCATGAATGATTATGAACATATGACCAAATTATTATGCAGCAAAAAATGCATGGATCATAGAGTTAGAAGAGCTCATGCTTACCTCTTGCAGCTGGTGATCGTGTTTTGTGTTAGAGGTGTTACAGCTAGGTTCCAATGATGTGGATAGCTTCCCTAGGTGCCATGGAGTGTGTCTGAATGCTTGGAGTGGATTGAAATGATCTGGAACTTGAGATGGTACCCCAACTACAAATCTATCAAGAACTTGAGCAATTGGCTGGTGATTTTGTGATTTTGGTTTTCCAGATGTTATGTGAGTGTTTGGATCACTTCTATATGATGTTTACGAGGTGTGTGTGTGATTGGTTTGATTGGAATAGCTCTCAAACTCAAAACCCGATAGTGACTTGCCTTAGAAGGAAAAATTGGAGTGAAGAAGGAGATTTTGAGGAAAGCATCTGTTTGATGGCTTTGGTGTACTCAAAATGATCACAATTGAGCTCTATTTATAGTAGAGCAAGTTTGTTTTACAAGGAATAGTGAATGGCAACTGCTGCATAGGTTTGGCCAATGTTGAGCAATGAGAATCCAAGTCTCCTCCAGCCATTGACTAGAGGTTAGGGCACATGCTGCTGGTCCCCTTGGTCTTGGATAAGTCTTGACTGAATTCAGTTGCAAATAGCTCAGTCTATGCCACCTTGGTGTATGCATTGAATGCTCCAATCCAAAATTGGAGTCTTGTCCCTCTTTTAGGCAATTCTAGGTTTGGCATGCTACTTCTTGTTCCAAGGACTTTGGAGGCTTGGATCAGTGTTTGTCCCCTTTAGATTTGATCCTCAGATGTGTCCAAAGTGATGACAAGGCTTGGAATTATCTGATTTTTCCAAATTGAGCCAAAGTGTAAAATTCTACCTAGCCTTGGCAGTTTTTAGCAAGGCATGTTGCCATTGTCATATCTCATGGCTCAAGTTGAGTTTGGTGATGTTCTTGGCCATTTTGGAAAGCCCTTATATGATATAACAACTGTTTGATCATAGTTGGTTTTGATACTTTTTTGGATCCAAGTGAAAAATGCCCCTACATTTGGGAAAAAGTGAAGGCAGATTCTGACTTAGTGAAAATTTCACTAAGTGTTGGAAAAAGTGGCATTTCATGTTTTCAGCCACTTTGATCATTCCATAACTCAAAATCCATAATGAATTGGAATGAGGTGTAGTTGAAGCTTTTGTAGAGGGCCATGAGGGCTACAAATCCAGCTTTGAATGGGCAAAATGGCTTTGTGGTTTAGGAGTTATGATCCTCCAAAGTTGGTACCCTAGCCACTTTATTCCATAACTTAGAAAAATTTCTAAGTTTTGATGGTTACCCCTTTTACAAGTTATCCCACTTTTCTTGATTTTTCTTGATGAATGATGATTCAAATCACACATTAACATCATTTTAGGGTCAAAGAACCACATTTGTGAAAAATCTCAAAAAGTCAAAGTTGACTTTTGTGCACAGTTGACTTTTTGTCAGATGAATTCCAAACTGTGCAATCCTCTATGAAATCAAGTCCTTGACCTAAATCAAACTTGATGGATATGTTCCATAGGTGTCATAGGGTGTATTGAATCATGTCCCAAGGTTTGGGAGCGTGTCTTGGTCAAAAGTCAAAGCTATAGTTGACTTTTCCCGCAAAACCCTAATTGTGGTTCAGATGAACTTGAAACTTGGGAATCAAGCTTCTTGGATCAATCCATTATTGCAAATGGATCAATGTAGTATGTTAGAGACCCTCAAATCCTCTCTTAAGGCCTTGGCTCATGTTTTTCCCCAAAAGTCAACTTAGGGGTGAATTAGGTCAAGAAACCCTAATTCCTGATTTTTTTTATGAATGCACCCCCTGAGATTAAATTGACTTGCTGATTGGGTTCATGATGTCCCTTGGGGCATAATAGGTTATGATTTGAAGCATTGACTCATGCCCAGAGGAAAATTTCCATCTGAAGGCCCTGGGTCGACCAAAACCCTAATTTGGTGACACTGTTGATTTTGGAGGCTTGATCCACCTAGAAGGGAGCAGCCTTGTGCTTAATCCTTGAAGTGGAAGTCCTCTTGATCCTTTGTGGATGTTTAAGAGGTTAGAAAATTTGAAGATCATGTCATTCCTTGATTGATCTTTTGTCTAAGGCTCAGAGAGGGCTTGAAATCCTAAATTTGATAGTAGTGAATGCTCACCCATCTTTGGGGAGACTGATGAGGTATGATGGTTCATCCATATTGTGATGATGATTTGCCCAGTGATGGGAAATATTAGTGGTGAAAATTTGGGGTATGACACATACATTGAAATTTTGAGCTAAACAAACCTCTCGCATACACACATGCACATGTACGTTAATTACCATCTTTGTTCAAACAAGGGAAAGAAGGAGAAACTTGCCAAGCAAGTTGTATTGCTGCAACCTGTTAACATTACATCACCACCATTTATCTTAAGACATACCATGATATCATGCTCCCTCTCCACATTGAATTAAAAACCAACTCAGCTTCTAACTCTCTCCTAACCAGAGTTCTAACTGTTAACCAATGTGGTTAACAGTTAACTTAACATATATAAACAAACTCCTAACTGAATTTCAGGGTGGCTTGAATCATTATTCACTTTTCCTAAAAGTTTCACACACTCTCTCTCTCTCTCTCTCTCAAATTTCTCTGATCCTCGAAGCTTCATCTTCATCAAAAGATCTATATTATTCTTCATCTTCATCTTTGATCAATCATCCATGGTGTGAAGGTTTTGGAACATAGCATTGGACTTCAATTTTCTTCACTTTTCTCAACTAATTGCAAGAGATTTCAAGCCTCTCTATAGCCTTTATTTGGCCAGTAGAAGTCTCCAAAGAGTAAGGATCGTGCTCCTCTGGTTTTCTTGTGCTTGAAGATCTCCTATAGTTCGGGTTCAGTTTCTTATTCTCTTGCATGTTAAGGTGTTTTGAACTTGTTTCCTTGTGTTTTGGAGCTTAATAGAAGTTCTTGTGAATCTAGCTAGTTGATAGGCTCCTTAGGAGCATAGATCTAAAAGTTAGGGCAAGATGTTGACCTTCGTTTCTCTCTGTGTGTCAATTCGTTGTGGAAACTGAACGTGAATCTGTGATCTCCATAGCATGAGGGTCAGTTTGATGTAGGTTTTGTGATTTTCTGGGCGACTGCAACTTTTACCACGGTGGAGGTTGGCCGGAGAAGACGACCGGAGTCCTCTCCGGCCGGTGGTCTGTGGTTGAGCTTCATACTTAGGGTTTTCAAGTTAGAACATATCCCAGCCGTTTGATCTGTTTTGATCTAAGGCACGTAAACGTGCCAGCGCATTAATGAGGATGATCCCACGCATGTGCCTCATTCTGACTTTGTTTTTTATCCCACGTGGTTGATGCACCTTATTGTAACATGTGCGTGAGTTGTGAATCATTGGATCATCATACTCTCCATGATCACCATTTGTTGACTTGATCTGATGGCCGGTATTGAGTCAATGCATTGACTGATCCGCATGCCATGCACCTTATCTGAGCGTGTAATATTGGACTGGGCCTTGATTGATATTCACACCCTCCTTCTCTAAACCCAAGCGCATTTTAACTGGGTTTTTGCTAGTGTTACACCCCCTGGTCATTTCCTTTTATTTTTATTTTTCTTTATCCTATTTTTTTCATTTTTAATTTAAAAAAAATACTTTTGAGCATGATCAAATTCCCAAAAAATTCATGGAGTATTATAAGGTATTTAAATAATTTTTGCATATTTTATTTCCTGATTTTAGTATATTTTGCTATAATTTCATAATTTTTCTTCTAATTTCTTTTGTATGTGCATTTAATCATGATACATGCTTTATCTTTGATTTGTTTGACATAGTTGTGAAATGAATTTTTGTATATCAATTGATACATGTTTGGGTACTATATCAAGGCATCTCATACATTTTTCATAGATTTTCTAGGTCATTTTTTATTGACTTTTGAATGCCATATTTGGGTACTTTGTTTGTGTGACTTGTATGAGATTGTAAGGCATGTTTGTGCATGATTCTTAATGAATTTTGAGCTATATTTTTTAGACATGTTTGTACACTGATTGCGCCTCAATTTACTTGCCTTTTCTCAATTTTTCTCATCCTTCTAACATGACCTTAGGGGTTGTATGAAAGCATGTTTGTTTGTGTGAATGTTAGAGATCATATGTTAGGGTTTTGGCGTGCATTTTATGCAACCATATTTGACAATTGTTGAGACCTCTTGACACATGTTGTATGAGCATTATAGGTCACTTTTCTCATGTTATAGGTCATTCAAAGTCCACCTTTACATGACTTGTATACACTTGCTTAACTTGAAAGGTGTTGTGAACTTGTGCATCCTTACTTGTTCTTCTTTGATCAATTGTTTGCATCAACACTTGCATGATCTTGTACATCCAGGAAAACATGATTTCACTTCTGTTTGTGATCATTCTAAATCATATTCCATGAATTCTAACATCATCTTGCATGTTTCTAAGTTCATAAACCTTTGCATGCTTGTTTGAATTTGTTTGCACATACTTGTTTCTACTTTTGAACATGTGTTAACATGACACTTGTGTGGACTTTATATGATCATTATTGCATCTCAAATGTCATATTGAATGTCATATGCTACTGACTTGCATTCATTTACAATCATGTTCATCTTGCATCTTCTTTTCTTACTTGCATTACAAGTATGCTTCATGTATGAACTTGAATGGTATTTGGTTTCCACTTCTTCTTGCTTAATCATTCTCAATGCTTGCATTCATGATTTGCATGCTATATTAATGACATCTCGATGCCTTATTAAATGTCATTCACTTCTGACTTTGATGTTTATATGTGCATTTATTCATGTTCATGATTCATATGTTTTCATCTTGCATAGTTAATCTACAACTTGCATGTGTGTGATCTTTTGGTGCATGTTTCAACCTAGTTTGACTTTGTTTGATACCTTAACCTTAGTAGGATACATTCACATGTACCTACTGACCTTGGAAGTTCCTTAACCCTTAGGACCCTTCCCTTTTGGGTTTAATTCTTGTATACTTCTCAAGTTGTCTTCTTTACGCAACCAACATTGTTTGATTTATCTTCTTTCACTTGTATTCATTACTTGTGATGATTTTGTACTAACCTTTTGTGTAGGGGCAGAGGTAAGACATATGAACATGTGGATGTTTATCCATGTTCATTCCTTCTTTCATACTCCTATCTCTCTTCTCTTATCTCTTTTACTTTCTCTAGTGTGTTTGTGAATAGCGTGACATAATGCTTGATTGAGTAGAAGTCTCTCACATCCCTTTGGGATCCTAGCTCATCCTTAATTTTTTATTAAGGTGAGGTAGGATAAGCATTAGGTAGTGTTATCCCTCTCTCTTCTTTAGAATTAGGTTGTTCTTAAACCTCCCCTTAGGGCCACCTTTGCATGATAACATTAGGAACGATTAGTTTCCCCTTAGTGATTTCTTTTCAACTTGAGTCTTCTCTTCTCATCTCATAACCTTTCTAAAACACTTAATAAAGGTTAACGTGTATTGCGCATGAGCCTTATATATGGGAAGTGATTTATGGGGGATCTCCCTTCATTCTTCTAGGGTACTTAGTGTACGTCCTGTTGGGGACGATACGCGACGTATTCGTTCCTATGTTGTAGAGTTGGGTGCAATGCAAGTTACAAACTAACTTCAATCCATTTCTTGTCTAAAAAACACAAAACAAACTCAAACTTTTTTACCCTTCGGGATCGTTAAGTATCAAACCTTTTTCAGGAAAGAGCATGTTACTTCCGTCTCGTCGCAAACAGGCATCGACCCTAACTGCCGGACGCGAACTTAACGTTGCTCATAAAAGAAACAAACAAAGCAAAGCCTTCCCTAGTGAGGGGAACTACGTCGCTCTGATTCTTCATTGGTTAATGGAGATATGTAGGCAGGAGATCGTGCGAGATCTCTCCGAGCACAACCTTTCTTTATCACCTCTTTATCTCTTTTCAACCCGTAGGTCGAACTACGACTGCTCTGATTTCCTCCTTCTGGTTAGATTGAGGATATGTAGGCACAAGAAGGCGATGTCTTGGCGAGCAACCTCCCCCCTTAGTTCGTGTCTGAACTACATTGACTCTGACTTTCCCATTGCACGAGGGAATACATAGGCATAGGACGTCAATGTCCTATCGAGTCACTTCTTTTTCTTTTCTTCTTCGTTTCTTCGCTCTTTTCCATTCCCGTTCCTTTTCCTTTCCAATAGCAGTGGGGCTCCAGATGACGACACCCTTTGATCGAGATAACAAGCGTGGATCCCATTGAGTACGATGGATGCGTGGGGGTGCTAATACCTTCCCCTTACGTAACCGACTCCCTTACCCGTTTCTCTTGGTCGCGAGACCATGTCTTTTCCTTCCCTCAGGTTTACGTAGTGTTTCCTCTCCCTCTCTTGGGATAAATACACATTGCTGGAGACTCTGTTTCCGCGCCACTTTCGCGTTTGTACTTGGATGAAAATCCCGGGAGCGACAGCTGGCGACTCTGGTGGGGACTAGTTTACCTCTTGCTGGTCCATCCCCTTTGCAAGTCAATCCTAGCGCTTGGTTGTTTATTTTCATTGGGTGTTTATTGTGGTGCTTTATTTTGTTGTGCATTACTGTATTACTATATTACTGTTTTACTATTTTACTGTATTTACCGCATTTATGGCATTGCATTTCATTATTATGCTAGACTGTGCTGTGCTGTACTGGATTTTTCGTTTGGCAGGTTGGGATTTATGAGAGATAAGCCCACTACCCAGGCTTGAGCATACACATAGGTATTAGCGTGGGCAGGCGTGACGCTCCCGTGTTGTTGGCCACGTGCGGGTGTTCACGAGACCTACAGCTAGACGAGGTTCTATCGGGAGATATCTGCTATTGTATGTTGATACAGTCCAGTAGTTATTCTCTTGAGGAAGTGTCGACTCTGGTGACCATTCCCGAGGACTCAGTTGCGGCACTCCTCCCGAGATATGATAATGGCAGACCAGAAATGGAAAACCCATTACGTATTCTCGATCCGAGGACCCAATGCTGGGAACTTACTAAAGGATATCCTTTTTTAGGGGAATCAGTTGAGGCCTCCTCGATTGATGATGATGCCAAACCAGAAATGGTGAACGTATCATCATTTCTTGACCTGAGAGTCTGTGATATTGAGGATCCTCGCCTTTCTAGTACCCACATGTGAGAGGGGGTTGTTTACAGGTTTGCAGGTAACCCTGACTTTCAGCACACCCGATATTTTGGATTTTCCTATTAGTGTGGATTTACCGGTGTGGTTATTCTGGTTATTCTGGAATTTGGGCAGAATCTTGAGATTATTCAGTCAGTTCAGTGCAGCAGTTGTCCAGTTTATGTGGTAACCTTGATCCCATGTGTGCATCTGCATCATCATTTTGCATACGTGCTCTCGTATTTCCAAGGATCTTAACTTTGAGACTAGCTGTTGAGCATTTCCATCCATTTCTTATGGAAAAAAAAACTTGAATCAAAGCAGAATGATTCCTTGGAAATATTCGAGCATGGCATTTGCATTCGCATACTCATACGCATAGTAGGTGCTCAGGAGCGGATTTCTCATTCTGACTTGGTATTATCTTCAGATTTGACAGCTTGACCTGCCACCAATACTCAGCCTGTGATAATAAGAGGATAGCCATGGAACAACTCCATGCAGAAGTGACTGAAATGAAGATTCAGATGAGGCAATTCGGGGAAGATATGCAGGCCATGTCCCAAGGTCAGAAACTGTTAAGAGAGGAAGTCAACCAGATGAAGACTCATATGGGCCTGGTCATGGAAATCTTGAATACGGTGTTAAAGAAGGAAGACAATCATGTGCTCGCTTCTGCAACAGAAGTTCTTAGTCTGCCCATCTCTTTGGGGTCCTCTCTAGATCATGGATTGACTCATGAATTCCCTCCATAATCTGAAGTTTCAGATCTTTCCCATCAACAATCACTTCTTGCTCCCCAAGAGGATCCTAGGCCAGAGAGGCCTAAGAAGAAGTTTGATCTCATTCCAATGCCGTATGCGCAATTACTTTCTTATTTGCTCGAGCTCAAACTGGTTGAACGTGTTACTTTGGGACCTCTTCACACAAAGCTTCCTCTGGGACATAATGCTAATGCTAGATGTGAATTTCACTTTGGGGCACCTGGTCATAATGTTGAAAATTGTACAAGGTTCAAATATAAAGTCCAAGAGCTCATTGATTCAGGGGCAATCAAGTTTACGCCAGTTGGCACGGGTAAACAAGGTGATTCTACTCCCATTGTTGCAAAGGAAGTGGGGACTGCTTCCCTTTCTGTAGCATCCACCTCATGTCATGGATCTCTTCCACAGCCTTATGCTTCAAAAGTTCTACGTCAGCAACCCTTGTTTGTGCCTCAGCCGAATGTGGAAAGGAAAGTGCAGGGGCAGATTGGGCGCCCGAATCAGCATCGGCAGCGAAACTATCAACAACAGGGGCAACTCAGACCCAGACGATCCAAGAGGATATTTGATCCTATTCCCATTTATTATAGTCAGTTGTTTGCTCGCCTGCTCAAAAGCTTTCTGATTCCGCTGAGGAGTATCATGCCAGTGCTGTATCCTATTCCTCTGGACTATGACATGAATGCTAGGTGCGAGTTCCACTCAGGAACGTTTGGGCACACAATTGACGACTGTAATGCGTTCCAACACAAGGTGCAAGGTTTGATCGACTCAAAGGTCATCACTCCAGATGGTAACCTCATGAGGTGAATCCTTTTTATCAAAGTAAGCACCAGATCGCAAGAGCATCATCAGAAGCAATAAGTCCAGACGGAGTCAAGCCTTCTCAATTGCAATCATCAGCTTCCTCTACTGCATTTTCATATGTAGTTTTCATTTGTTTGTTTAAGCACTGTCTGCATGTAAAAACTTGTTTGTTTTTTAATGACAATCATAATACAATAAGCATGTTTTTCTTGAAATAATCCATTCGTGTTCACTCATATCATGTTTATATGCACTGCAATACCAACTTTCTTGCCTTAAAACTCTTGAGGGAGGATGATGAAGTAAAAACGCAAAATCTTTGGTTATGTGCTTTTGGATAAAACCCTGTTGATGATGTACAGACATTATTTTAAATCCCCAAACACCGGAGATATAAGGGAGATAGACCCTCGACAACCCATTTGAGCCTCGAAGTAGGAGTTCCTTTTCATAAGAAAAACCCTCACATTTAACCTGGGGCAGGGTAGTTGTCAGTAATTTGACCGAGCGCCCAAATTTCATAAGAAGTGTGCATCTGAGGATTCATTACCTTGCTTCCCTCACACATCAAGAGATCAAGGGACGTGAAACCACAATGGTTATCCCTCATCGACCAAGGAATGAGGCAGTCATAACCCTTTTCAAGCAAATCAGACAAGCCAGTGTCACACGATTTGTTCAGAAAAAAGAAGAAAAAAAAAAAGAAGAAAGAAAGCCCGCTAAGTCCAAACTTGAAAACAAGTGACTTAGGCAAAAGTTAGGGTATCCCGCTGGACTTCAAAATTGAAAGATCCAAAAAGAATCCGTCCAGGTAAAATCAAGGAAATAAAAAAACAAATGAAAAGAAAAAGAAGTGATCAAGAGAAAATCCTCGATAAAGAAGAAAGTCGTGTGACTATGAACAAAAGACAAAAAGGGGTGACTGTTACTTCAAAACCTCACCTGGTCTCAAACCATCAGTGCATGGATCCCTTAAAGATCATGAAATCTTTTTGAGAGATGAGCGCTTGCGCCAAATTAGCTGAACGTAGGACTGGAGAACATCACGAAGAGTGGATGGGCACTAATAAACTTTGAGCCTTAAATCCTTTTTTCTCAAAACCGTGAACCATGCCACGATACAACCCTCAAAAGTCCTAATTGAAACAGGGTTTGTTCCGAAGGCGTACTTCAACGAGATAGCGTTCCAGACTCCCATGAGTTAGGCTAATAATATTTTTGTTGGTATTGCATGTGCGTATTGTTTTCCATTCAAAAATCAATGTCGTATTCTAAGCAGTGATTCGCTCGCATGGCCTTGCGACATCTTTTAATAAAAACTTTGAGATTAACATGTGTGTTGCATAGATTTCTCATTCTCATAATGAACATTTTCTGCTTGTATACATGTACTTAAGTATCAGGGAAGCTTATATAATGAGCGTCAGTCGAGAGGCTCGATCCTGCCAAGTTGAGATACTTGAAAACTCCGAAGGACAATCATGTCAAGGGGCATGTGGCCAAGAGGCTGCGCGTAGCCCAGACGTTCCCAGTGAATGGTGAAAAGATACAGTCAATCTGGAACAGTCACATTGAAAATTTTCCCTGAATCAGCTAAAAGGGAGCAATCACGTCGAGATTCGACAAATCTCTCGAAGACCATTCGATCAGGGGCAAATTCACTTCAAGGATCGTATTGGGGCAGGCCACCTTAAGAGCACAAGAAGTTATCCAATCCTCAAGACGGTCAGTTGAAAGCATCTCATCAAGGTACGAGATACCGGGGCAGAATATTTCCAGTCATTGCGAACCCTTTCGAGGCAAGCTACTTTGTAGATATGCAGTCTAGGGCAGTTATGTCGAGATCTGATAAATCTCTCCAAGAGTTTGAAGACCCTGGGGCAGTGTGAATGCCCGGTCTTCTATAAAATCCTCTTGACATGATTTCTTCCATTAGACCCTATGGTCTGGGGCAAGTGGAAAGTTCAAGGGACCGTTGGTCGGGTATGGAGACCAGTATGTAGTTGATCAGCAGAGGCGTGAAGCACCCAATATTGTTTCTCCCCAGTAGAGCTACTCCCCTCAGCACTGAAATTTCATCATCCTCAGTAGATTGCTACTCTCCCCAGCCGGAGTATATATGAGTATTCCCCCAGCTAGAGTTGTGGTTGATTTATTACTCTCTCAGCGAGCAGTCAGAAGTTGATGCTGTTGCATCCCCGGCAAGAGACTAATGGAATATCTTCTTTGGACAAAGATGTTTTTTCCCCACAGAGACTTGGCACCCATTTTCTTTAGCTAGTCAAGAAGTGTTTTCTCACCAGCAACGGTATAATCTAATCCCCAACAGATGAGTAAGCTTGATGGTATCCCCTAGTAGAGTTGATGTCGTCAATCACCATTCCCTAAGCAGGTTTGCTAATAGTGGCTGATATTCCCCAACAGGGTGAAGATAAGGACATCTCCCAATAGCAAGTTAAGTTCAGTAATACCCCCAAGCAGGTTCGGTATTATTGACTTGTCTCCCCAAGCAGAGTTTGGTGGTGATCTTCACAGTGGTTTGTTCAACAGCAGTTGACATCCCCAACGGGTTTTAAGTCCAATTGTTATTGGCATCCTTCAGATCCAGGTTTTGGGTTCTGTCTTTGGTAGAAGTCATTGGTAATCCCTAACTGAGAGAAATTTCTTGGGTTCCATCTTCAGTATTCATCTTTATCCATATCCGACAGAGTGGAACTTCTCTCGGAGTTTTTCATCTCCAGCAGAGTTTGTGATCAGGAAGTCGTTCAATGAAATCTTCCTCAGCAGGATCTTTTAATTCAGAGGACAATTTAGTTTGTCATCCCCGGTGGAGTTACCTTCGTCTTCAACATTTATTTTACTGGAGCGCCTCTTTTGCATTGCATAAGCATTCTTGCATGGCATCCTCCCAAAAGTGTAGCATTTCCATTTTGTATAGAGCATTACGCCATAGAAAAATTCAAACATATGCATTTGAAGCATAAGCCAAGTTTGATATCGGTTACTAGTTTCTTCCCCCAGCAGAAAGAGATGTAATTCAGGAGATGTTGTTTAACATGACACTGCAACCAATGGATTCGTCCTTCCTACTGTTGTTCCTTCCTATACTCCCGGGCAGAGTTGTCTATTTAGATTTCTCTTTCCCCCAGCGGAGTCATCTTTGTAGATCTGTTGATTCTACTTAGCCTTTGTTTGAAAGTCTACCTTCGGCATAGTCTTTCTTTGAAAGTCCACCTTCGGTTTGGTCTTTCTTTTCGAGTCCATCTTTGGCATGGTCTAGTATTTTTGGGTTTGAAAGTCTACCTTCGGCATAGTCTTTCTTTGAAAGTTCACCTTCGGCTTGGTCTTACTTTTCAATTTCGCCTTTGGCCGTCCTCACACCCTTTGTTTGAAGTCTACCTTCGGCTTAGTCTTTCTTTGAAAGTCCACCTTCGGTTTGGTCTTTCTTTTCGAGTTCGCCTTTGGCCGTCCTCGCACCCTTTGTTTGAGAGTCTACCTTCAGCTTAGTCTTTCTTTAAGAGTCCACCTTCGGCTTGGCCTTTCTTTTCGAGTTCGCCTTCGGTCGTCCTTGTATTACCTTTGTTAGTTAGTTCGCCTTCGGTCGGTCTACCTTTGGTTGAAATTCTGCCTTCTGCCGGTCTTTCTTTTCGAGTTTGCCTTCGGCCGTCCTCGTATTACCTTCTGTTGGTTAGTCCGCCTTTGGCCAGCCTACCATTGCTTGAAATGCCACCTTCAGCTCAGTCTTTCTTTTCGAGTCCACCTTTGGATTGGTCTCGTTTTTTTGGGTTCAAAAGTCTACCTTCGACTTAGTCTTTCTTTGAGAGTCCACCTTTGGCTTGGCCTTTCTTTTCGAGTTCACCTTCGGCCATCCTCGTATCCTTTGTTTGAAAGTCTACCTTCGGCATAGTCTTTCTTTGAAAACCCGCCTTCAGCTCGGTCTTTCTTTTTGAGTCCACCTTTGGTTTGGTCTCGTATTGTTTGGTTTGAAAGTCTACCTTCGGCTTAGCCTTTCTTTTTGAGTACGCCTTCGGCCGTCCTCGTATTATTGTTGTTAGAAGTTCTGCCTTCGGCCGGTCTACCTTTGAAATTCCTCCTTCGGCGGGTATTTCCTTTTTGAGTTAGCCTTCGGCCGACCTCGTACTATTGTTGCTTGTTATTCTACCTTCGGCCGGTTTACCTTCTCGAGTTCGCCTTCGGCCGTACTAATGTATTACTGATTTTAGCCCGCCTTCGAGTTCGCCTTCGGTCTTCCTTGTATTATTGATGTTTCTTAGGCCGCCTTCGGCCGATCTACCTTTGTTTGAAATTCCACCTTCGGCTGGTATTTCTTTTCGAGTTCGCCTTCGGCTATCCTTGTGTTGTTCTGTTTGTTATTCCACCTTCGACTGGTATTTCTTTTTGAATTCCCCATCGGCCGTCCTTGTGTTGTTCTATTTGTTATTCCGCCTTCGGCCAGTCTACCTTTTCGAGTTCGCCTTCGGCCGTCCTCGTGTTGTTATTGTTTGTTAGCTTGCCTTCGGCCGGTCTACCTTTTCGAGTTCGCCTTTGGTCGTCCTCGTATTATTGTTGGTTGTTAGCGCGCCTTCGGCCGGTCTACCTTTTCGAGTTCGCCTTCGGATGTCCTCGTATTATCTTGTCCCACTGCAGAATTCGCCTTCGATCAGTCTTTCTTTTCGAGTTCGCCTTCGGCCGTCCTCGTAAACACTATATTTCATAACCCCCACAGGTTGCATATTTCCAGGTTATTTTGGTATTCAAACCCCGTGTATCCTGATTGTCTGAAAGCCGTTGCTATCATACCCTCAGATCCAAGAAGTTTGAATATGGGGCAGCTGTAACACCTCAAAATTTTCCCTCATGCTTTAGCTTTAACTGGCTTATGTTTCATTGAATGCTTTGCATTATCATCTTTGCATATCTTTGGCTTTAGCATGGGATCAAGGTATCTCAATCAAATCCAAGGAGCCTTGAGCCTCAAGAGATCTTAATTGATCCACCATCTCATCATGTGATCAGGCTTGACAAGAAATTTCAAGTGAATCACATTCTCCTAACCAGTGCTAAATTAGGGTTTTTGGAATTCTTGAGTTCAACACCCTAATGGGCAAGGTCTTTGAGCTTTTATCATCACCAAATGGCACATCTTATCATTGTTTTAGAGGATACACCTCATACTCAGAGGAATTTGGATTTGGAGGATGTGTTGATTCCTCCTAGACTGAAGGCACCAAAATTAGGGTCTGCCATAAAATCAGTTTATTTCTGATTTTTTGGGCAAGACTTGATTCTATGGTATTCTACATGTCCTTAAGTGTCTAAGGATGGAGAATTATCCATCAATTTGGTTTGGAAAGGTTTCAATTGATCAATTGATTCAAAATCAAGAGAATTGGGGAAAAGTCAACTGTGCAGAGGAAAAGTCAACTCTTGACTTTTTTAAGGTCAAATTCATGTTCCTCATCTCAAATATGATCATTGGTGAATATTTGATCAAGAATAATCAAGAGATTTATCAAAAATCAAGAAATCTGAAAGGTTGCCAAAAATAGAAATTAGGGTTTCCATTTATGGCAAGTTTTGGCAAGGTGAGCACCCAACTTTAGGGCATTCTTTCTCCATGTTCCAAGCACCAAATTGAAAAGTTAGGGAGGCCTATCAAAAGTTCACATCCTAAGCTTCAAAACCATACCAAGAACATCCTCATTGGATTAAGATTGAGAGAGATATGATGGATTAAAGTTGAGACAAATCAAGGCAAAATGGCAAGTCATGACCAGTCAGCACGCAGTTATTTTCACAAACACTTGGTGTGCATGTTGTATCCAAGTTCAAGGGCAAATATCTCAATGATGGAGGCTTCCATTTGAAAAATGTTCAACATCAATATTATTCCCCTCCATCTCCTCTTCAACTTTGATGTTGAACAATTTTTCATCTGATCAACCATGTGAGAGATATATTGGTTCAAAGTGGAGACCCCTAACTGATCTATCCCCCATGTACATGAGTTGGTCGAGGCAGGTCAGGGTGACATGCCTATGCAGTTATGTACACACATCTTCATGATCATTTTTGAGTATGTTAGAGGTTCCATTTACAATTGTTTTGAACATCAACCTTGTTGTACTCCATGACCTCTTTCCAAATGACCAAAAACCAACCATTTTCATCCCATGGTCATAGAGATATGATGTTCTAAACTCACCCTCATACTAGTTGTTTCCTTCCACCACAAGCAAGCAATTCAGTCAATAGATTTTTCTTATTTTTATGCGTATGCTTCACATACATCAACCATACCATTCCATACATTGCCATTTTGAGCTAAACAAACCTCTCACATACACACATTCACATGTACCTTCATTACCATCTTTGTTCAAACAAGGGAAAGAAGGAGAAACTTGCCAAGCAAGCTGTATTACTGTAGCCTGTTAACATTACATCACCACCATTTATCTTAAGCCACATCATGATATCATGCTCCCTCTCCACATTGAATTAAAAACCAACTCAGCTTCTAACTCTCTCCTAACCAGAGTTCTAACTGTTAACCAAGGTGGTTAATAGTTAACTCAACATATATAAACAAACTCCTAATTGAATTTCAGGGTGGCTTGAATCATTCTTCACTTTTCCTCAAAGTTTCACACACACTCTCTCTCAAATTTCTCTGATCCTTGAAGCTTCATCTTCATCAAAAGATCTCTACTATTCTTCATCTTTGATCAATCATCCATGGTGTGAAGGTTTTGGAACATAGCATTGGACTTCAATTTTCTTCACTTTTCTCAACTGATTGCAAGAGATTTCAAGCCTCTCTATAGCCTTTATTTGGCCAGTAGAAGTTTCCAAAGGGTAAGGATCGTGCTCCTTTGGTTTTCTTGTGCTTGAAGATCTCCTACAGTTCAGGTTCAGTTTCTTTTTCTCTTGCATGTTACGGTGTTTTGAACTTGTTTCCTTGTGTTTTGGAGCTTAATAGAAGTTCTTGTGAATTTGGCTAGTTGATAAGCTCCTTAGGAGCATAGATCTAAAGTTAGGGCAAGATGTTAACCTTCATTTCTCTCTGTGTGTGAATTCGTTGTGGAAACTGAACGTGAATCTGTGATCTCCATAGCATGAGGGTCAGTTTGATGTAGGTTTTGTGATTTTCTGGGCGACTGCAACTTTTGCCACGGTGGAGGTTGGCCGGAGAAGACTTCCAGAGTCCTCTCCGACCGGTGGTCTGAGGTTGAGCTTCATACTTAGGGTTTTCAGGTTAGAACATATCTCAGCCGTTTGATCTATTTTGATCTAAGGAACGTAACTGTACCAGCGCATTAATGAGGATGATCCCACGCACGTGCCTCATTCTGACTTTGTTTTTGATCCCACGTGGTTGATGCACCTTATTGTAACATGTGCGTGAGTTGTGAATCATTGGATCATCATACTCTCCATGATCACCATTTATTGACTTTATCTGATGGCTGGTATTGTGTCAATGCATTGACTGGTCCACATGCCATGCACCTTATCTGAGCGTGTAATATTGGACTGGGCCTTGATTGATATTCACACCCTCCTTCTCTGATCCCAAGCGCATTTTAACTGGGTTTTTGCTAGTGTTACACCCCCTGGTCATTTCCTTTTATTTTTATTTTTCTTTTTCCTATTTGTTTCATTTTTAATTTAAAAAAAATACTTTTGAGAATGATAAAATTCCCAAAAAATTCATGGAGCATTACAAGGCATTTAAATAATGTTTTCATATTTTATTTCCGAATTTTAGCATATTTTGCTATATTTTCATGAATTTTCTTCTAATTTCTTTTGTATGTGCATTTACTTATGATACATGCTTTATCGCTGATTTGTTTGACATAGTTGTGAAATGAATTTTTGCATATTAATTGATACATGCTTGGGTACTATATCAAGGCATCTCATACATTTTTCATAGATTTTTTAGGTCATTTTTTAATGACTTTTGAATGCCATCTTTGGGTACTTTGTTTGTGTGACTTGTATGAGATTGTAAGGCATGTTTGTGCATGATTCTTAATGAATTTTGAGCTATCTTTTTGAGACATGTTTGCACACTGATTGCGCCTTAATTTGCTTGCCTTTTCTCAATTTTTCTCATCCTTCTAACATGACCTTAGGGGTTGTATGAAAGCATGTTTGTTTGTGTGAATGTTAGAGATCATATGCTAGGGTTTTGGTGTGCATTATATGCAACCATCTTTGACAATCGTTGAGACCTCTTGACACATGTTGTATGAGCATTATAGGTCACTTTTCTCATGTTATAGGTCATTCAAAGTCCACCTTTACATGACTTGTATACACTTGCTTAACTTGAAAGGTGTTGTGAACTTGTGCATCCTTACTTGTTCTTCTTTGATCAATTGTTTGCATCAACACTTGCATGATCTTGTACATCCATGAAAACATGATTTCAATTCTGTTTGTGATCATTCTCAATCATATTCCATGAATTCTAACATCATCTTGCATGTTTCTAAGTTCATAAACCTTTGCATGCTTGTTTGAATTTGTTTGCACATACTTGTTTCTACTTTTGAACATGTGTTAACATGAAACTTGTGTGCACTTTATATGATAATTCTTGCATCTCAAATGTCATCTTGAATGTCATATGCTACTGACTTGCATTCATTTACAATCATGTTCATCTTGCATCATCTTTTCTTACTTGCATTACAAGTATGCTTCATGTATGAACTTGAATGGTATTTGGTTTCCACTTCTTCTTGCTTAATCATTCTCAATGCTTGCATTCATGAATTGTATGCTATCTTAATGACATCTCCATGCCTTATTAAATGTCATTCACTTCTGACTTTGATGTTTATATGTGCATTTATTCATGTTCATGATTCATATGTTTTCATGTTGCATAGTTAATGTACAACTTGCTTGTGTGTGATCTTTTGGTGCATGTTTCAACCTAGCTTGACTTTGTTTGATACCTTAACCTTAGTAGGATACATTCACATGTACGTACTGACCTTGGATGTTCCTTAACCCCTAGGACCCTTCCCTTTTGGGTTTAATTCTTGTATGCTTCTCAAGTTGTCTTCTTTAAGCAACTAGCATTGTTTGATTTATCTTCTTTCACTTGTATTCATTACTTGTGATGATTTTGTACTAACCTTTTGTGTAGGGGCAAAGGTAAGACATATGAATATGTGGATGTTTATCCATGTTCATTCCTTCTTTCATACTCCTATCTCTCTTCTCTTAGCTCTTTTACTTTCTCTAGTGTGTTTGTGAATAGCATGACATAATGCCTGATTGTGTAGAACTCTCTCACATCCCTTTGGGATCCTAGCTCATCCTTAATTTTTGATTAAGGTGAGGTAGGATAAGCATTAGGTAGTGCTATCCCTCACTCTTCTTTAGAATTAGGTTGTTCTTAAACCTCCCCTTAGGGCCACCTTTGCATGATAACATTAGGAACGATTAGTTTCCCCTTTATGTTTTCTTTTCAACTTGAGTCTTCTCTTCTCATCTCATAACCTTTCTAAAACACTTAATAAAGGTTAACGTGTATTGCGCATGAGCCTTATATATGGGAAGTGAGGTATGGGGGATTTTCCTTCATTCTTCTAGGGTACTTAGTGTACGTCCTTTTGGGGACGATACGCGACGTATTCGTTTCTATGTTGTAGACTTGGGTGCAATGCAAGTTACAAACTAACTTCAATCCATTTCTTGTCTAAAAAACACAAAATAAAATCAAACTTTTTTATCCTTCGGGATCGTTAAGTTTCAAACCTTTTTCAGGAAATAGCATGTTACTTCGGTCTCGTCGCAAACAGTCATCGACACTAACTGCCGGACGCGAACTTAATGTCGATCATAAAAGAAACAAACAAAGCAAAGCCTTCCCTAGTGAGGGGAACTACGTTGCTCTGATTCTTCATTGGTTAATGGAGATACGTAGGCAGGAGATCGTGCGAGATCTCTCCGAGCACAACCTTTCTTTATCACCTCTTTATCTCTTTTCAACCCGTAGGTCGAACTACGACTGCTCTGAATTCCTCCTTCTGGTTAGATTGAGGATACGTAGGCACAAGAAGGCGATGTCTTGGAGAGCAACCTCCCCCATAGTTCGTGTCCGAACTACGTTGACTCGGACTTTCCCATTTCACGAGGGAATACGTAGGCATAGGACGTCGATGTCCTATCGAGTCACTTCTTTTTCTTTTCTTCTTCGTTTCTTCGCTCTTTTCCGTTCCCGTTCCTTTTCCTTTCCAGTAGCAGTGGAGCTCCAGATGACGACACCCCTTGATCGAGACAACAAGCGTGGATCCCATTGAGTACGATGGACGTGTGGGGGTGCTAATACCTTCCCCTCACGTAACCGACTCCTTTACCAGTTTCTCTTGGTCGCGAGACCATGTCTTTTCCCTTCCCTCAGGTTTACGCAGTGTTTCCTTTCCCTCTCTTGGGTTAAATGCACATTACTGGCCACTCTGTTTCCGCGCCACTTTCGCGTTTGTACTTGGATGAAAATCCCGGGAGCGACAGACACCAGATCTCAACCAATAACAACGTGACATCAACACACAACTGCAATCATATGCGAGTCACCATTAATCAAAACTTAAACCATCCAAGGCACAATTGTGAGTTTCCATACTACTCACCAATTCACATACAACACTCCACATACACCCACACTTTAGAAGACCATGCCACGTTTCTCAATTGAATCCACTTTCCTCCTTCGTTCTGTTCCATAAACGATTCCAAGTTACGTGCTCAACTTCATAACGTCCAATTCTTACTCGTATTTGGAAGGATAACTTTCAAAATTCCTACTTCTGATTAAAGTACAATTGTACACACCTGATACTACTCTCGCAGAGTCTAAATCTAATTCCATGAACTCGCAGAAAATAACAAATACTAAACTCTGGTCAACTGCTCAAACCTTAATAACAACATAATTACACACCGAAATATTCCTTACGAGACCAATATTTCGTGAGTACTCTCTAACTTCCTCATAACATACTGTTAATACCGTTTTCCACACTGTGTTTACATCACTTTCCATTGTAATCCTTTTAGGTCCAAATATAAAATCGTCATACTAAATTTCCTTAATTTTAAGATACTTACTCTATTTCTTAACACAACTTCTTCTGGTTCGTATCACTACACTTTTCGTTACTAAATGAAACTCATTCTTTCTCCGACACAATACCTTATATTGTTCCTTGGGTAAACTAGAAATTCCAAAAATGGTCTCTCACTGAAGACATAACCCTAACGCATCATCTCAAACTTAATCTCTCTCCATAACTGAATATGCGCAATTTATCTCCTACTCTTCGTCTGGCACACACTTGTTTCACTTGAAGTGTGTAAACACATCCTTGTGTTTCTTCTCACACTTCATCACTACTTTAGGTTCCCATGAAAGTCGAACGTCCTTAACTCTCAACTTTTAACCAGTTGGAAGACATTGCTCCAAACACATTCCTTAAGGTATTCTCGTCCATTCAAGATACCATAGCAACCTTAGAACTGAAGTACCAATACTTATCTCACTTCTGGACCTTACGTCCCACGTTCCACAAAAACAACTTTTCTTTCTCACGGGATGAGGTTACTTGAAATCTTGTCTATACTAGTGGCTAATCCAGCTTTACCAACGACTTTACATATTCCTCAATACCTTAACCAGTCGTCCAATAGAGATCCTTAACTTTCAGACTCCATAATTTCCAAAGGATTTCTCGAACAATACTCTAGTCTTCAATTCCATGTTATCGGGAGTACAACTTCCACTAAGACCTCAATTGAGCTGATCAAAACTCCTCACTGCTAACTCTTGGCTTGAGCCTACTCTCATAGCACAAGTCACGACAACAATTAGGAGTCCCCGTGGTTGCTCAACCATAATTCTACCTATCACATACATAGCATTAGGTTGATCAGGCCAACACTACATAGTACGATATTAAGATTCATGCTGGCAAGACACACTTACGAGGCATGAATAGATTTACTTATGATGTTTCAAGGCTAGGTGGAGGACACGACCTGCTCTGATACCAACTGTAATACCCTGTATAATATTTATCTAGAATAATACCATACAAGTGTTTTATTTGGTACTGACACAATCATAAGTGCCTAATGGCATAATTCACATACTTGACCATTTCTAATACATAAATACAACCTAAGGTACAAGGCATGGAAATTAGCCAAAACAATAAAAATCTAAGGATAAGGTACAATATTCCTCATTGTACAAGAAAATAATAATACACAGCAGAATAAGCTCAACTAAGCTTCTCTTGAAACATCCAAGCATAGCTCCACTTGTAAATCATACCTGCAATCGCTTCCTGGAAATAATCAACACTAATGGGGTGAGATATTAAATCTCAGTGAGTTCCCTATCTTATGGATTCTCTCGGCTTTACAGGGTTCTAGCCAATCCTAAATCAAGTCAAGGGGAAGGGAAAAGACCTTGAGTTAACAATCTCACACTATATGGAAACATGTTCATGAGTTCACCAACTCATAATATCACTAATTGATACAACATACCAAGGCATATTTCCCCGGCTAACCCTACAAGAGAGTTCAACACAGGTCACAGATCCTTAAAACGTAGACAACAATTCTAGGCCAACTCTTCCAAAGAGTTTTCGACACGAGTCTTGGATGCTAATATAGATAACTTTCCCCGGCCATCCTACATAAGAGGCTCTTCAACACAGGTCATGATTACCTACACATGGTACTTTCCCCGACCAGGCTACACAAGGGCCCTTCAACACGATTCACTAATACCACCCACTAAGTAACTTTCCCCGACCAACCTACACAAGAGGCCCTTTAACACGGGTCACGGTTAATTATTAAGGGATAAAAACGGCTTTGATTACGTGATCTCAAACACCAACGTGATTGTATTCGACAATCACAAGGCTACAATGACTTAATCACAAAGAACACAAGGTTCACACACATGTTCCATACTAGTGTCTCACTGTCCCCTAGACCATTACTCGTCAAGGATGCACACCTAGGCATTGAATGCACGAGCATCGCCATCTAGAGTTTCTATCAATTTCTAGTCACAACCTAGAATCATATCATTAGGTTTGGGGTAAAGTTTCCTCACTCTTCCTAATTCGTTTTAAGCATGCATATTCTTTCATTCATACTTAACAACAATTAGATAGACATGGTATAGCACAATTTTCATATAACAATATAAACTATAAAACACACATTATAACATAACAAGTCAAACATAATCCACATAGTAGTTCACACACATGTTTAAGGAATACAAGCCACTACTATTCTCTACCAAGCATCCTTAGTTAAATCATTGTCTAACATTACCATTTAATAGCACATTGGATTCTCTTTCCAAAGCTTCAAGTCTCATATCAATCGGGCTCCCGATTCATGACTTAAGGTAGGAATAAGGACCCATACCATTCAAATTCCTTATATTTCCATCTTTATCTTATCAATCTATGGCATAAACATATGTTTATACTTCACTATCATAAATACCATTGAAATATCTTTCCAACGCTTCCGACCGTGCCTCAATCTGAGTTACGGGTCAAAAGTTATGAAGGAAACAAAATGGGAAAATCTGTCATGTTCGCTAGGCGAACTTCTTTGCGAACAGAACAGAATGAAAAGAACACAAAGTTCGCAAAGCGAACTTCTAGGAGAACATTCGCCTTCCCCTTCGCTTTGGTTCCCTAAGCGAACCCTGCGAACCCAGAATTCTCAGCAACGATAAAATAGGTCATTTGGGGTCAAATACCCTCATTTCTTCACCCCAAACACTTCCAACTCATACTCTATCAACCCCAAATCATAACCTGACTATACTACGCATATTATATTGCATTTCATCCGTTAGATTTCATTGATTCATCCGTTTAATCATTTTCTCTCAAATCTAACCTAAGTTCAAATCATGGATTTCTAGAACTTAGAGTGTCTAACTAGAACCCACCTGATAATCGAAGAGGAGGTTGAAGAAGATGATGAATATTGAAGATGATCCATGGGCTTTTCTCTCTTCTTCCTATTTCTCCACTTTCTCTCTTTCTCTTCCTTTTCCTCTTTTTCTTACTATCTTCTTCTTCTTTCTTTTCTAACAAAAATATATATATAATACTAATATTATATAACATAATCCAATAGAGTAAAATATCTCCAATTGATATTTTATCGTCTCACACCAATTGATCAATTATTAGAGTTACTTTAAAATCTTCTCTTAAACTAATAATTATTGATCTGTCTCTTTTATTAAATAATTGATCTCTTCAGAGCTCATTAGTTGCTCTATTGATCTCTATTGATAATACTTAAAGTACTTAGAGGATTCCATTAATCCAATTACTCAAAGATAGAATACACAAAAGTTCATCTGATCTCATATGATATCCAATTGTGCATTTAAATAATATGGGGTATTACAGTGATGTTTCACATGATCTCTATCAGAGTCAGAGTTTTCTTTATCAGCGTCAGAATTTTCTTTATCAGCATCAGAAGTTTCTTTATCAGCCTCAGCACCTGTTTGTCAATACTTAAGAATACAAACGTTAGAGTACCAAAATTGTTCTCACACAAGTACAACTTTGTTATTATCAAAACAAAGAGATATCTTGCAGAACCAAATCTTGTTCTAACAATCTCCCCCTTTTTGATAATGACAAAACAATGTACTTTGATAACACAATTTTGTACGAAGATAATAGGAATTGACTCGAGTAAGTTCAAAGTAAACATCCCTTTATCAAGCTCCCCCTGAATCTAAGACTTAACAAAATCTTATAAGATTTGGGATACTGAGCCTGATTATAAAGATCTAGACAGATCCACAATATCAGAGCTTGATTATAGTGATGATGCATTCTCATAATAGAGCTTGATTAAATAAATCAGAGCCTGATTGATATTAGAGTCATTTTGCCAATATAAACATTTTGCTCGTATTTTACCTGAAAAATCATTCTAAAAGATATGCAATTAAAGTATTAGAATGTTAGAGCTATGATTCGAGACAAGATATTTATCAAAGTAACTTTTCCATATTAATACTCCCCCTTTTTGGCATAATAAAAAAGGGTTGATAAAAAAGTTAATTCAAAAGTACATTAAATCAAACACAAAACCGTCAAACACAAACTACAGGGTAGCCTAAAAAGTGCCTAAGGTTGAGAAGGAGGAGGGAGCCTCTGAAGAATCTGAGCAAGAGCATTATGAATATTGACAATGAATTCATCTTACTTGTCCATCCTTGCTTTGAATAACTCGTGTTCTTTCTGAAGAGTAGCCATAGTTTTCAGCACTGGATCAGAAGAGGCTTTCTCAGCAGTTTCTCTTTCAGCTTGTTTCTTAGCTTCCTTGGCCAACCTTCCATCCTCTCTTTCCTGAGCTTCCTTGGTTAATCTATCTGCCAGTTCCTTCTCTGCAGCTAGCTTAGCTTTAGCTTCTTTCTTTTCTTGCAACCTTTTCTCAACTTGTTGAACAAAATAACCCTTTGTCTAACCAAAAAGATTTTGAATCTTTTGAAATTCCTCAGACATCCACTGAATGAATTGATCCCATGAAGCACCTAGATTAGAAGGGTCTTCACTGGCATCTGATTCATCAGAAAGTGTCCTGAATTTCATAACTACCCTGTCCTTAAAAATAGATATTGCTTCATCTAGGTTAGGAGGAAGGCCAGAGGTTTGATTTTCAGTTAAGGGTTGATCATCTTCAACAGAGGCATCAAGAATGATGGTATCATTGTTTAGAGAAGATTCAAGATTATCAATTATGATTTTTGGAATAGGTTGTGGAGCAATAATTGGAGTTGGTGATGGTTAGATGGTTGTTTGTGGATGTTTAATGAGAATTTATTCAGTGATTTGAATGATTGGAGATGGTGGAACAGATGTGACAAGAGTGGGTTGAATAAAAATTGTGGAAGTTGGTTGGGTGGAGATGAGTTCAAAAGCTTGAGGTGAAGGTGGTGTGGATGAGGGAATTACTTCAGTGGGTGATTCATAAATGGGTGTTGGAGAGGTGGTGACAACAGTAGAAAAGATTGGTGGAGAAGTGGATAGAAATGGTTGTGATGTAGGTAGTGGTGATGAAATGGGGAGAGATGAAGACATATTTCTATTAACAAGAACATGAGCAGTTACAAATAGAGATTCAAAAGACTTACTTTGTTGTTCTTGATAAGATTTCAGAGAGATGCTCTTTCTGCTGGTTTCACCGGGATATTTTTTCTACTTCCTTGCAGGTTTCATTTGAAAAGTTGTATTGGAGGAAGATCTTTTCTTCTTCATCATATCAGGTGGGTGATCCATTAGATCGTCAAGACTGAAGTTTGACAAATCATATCCTTCTTCCTCTCGCATCTTAATATATGTTTCTATGAACTATGGGTCATTATGTTTTGTGAACAGAGGATATCCATCTAATGTCGTTCTTTTTTACTTCAGAGTTTCTGAATCTATAGCTATGCTTCGTTCAACTCTGATTTCCTCAATAATCTGCATTTTCTTCAGATTTTTGCTATTCGGAGGAGTTCCAGTAATGACTTCCAATTCATTTGTGACTAGCATAGTTGATAAATAATCAATCATTCCACTTTCGACCAGAATATCTGAGATCAATATGCCGAAAGGAAGGTAATTCTTACTCTTCTTGGATTGATGTCTTGTTTCTATTACAGAATCTCTGAGATATCTAAATATAATTGAAGGAAGACAGATTTTCTCTCCTTTCATCAGAAAGTAAAGCATGAATTTCTAATCAGTGTTAAGAAAACTGGAGAACTTGAATTTGGTCTGTGATAGATCCATCCCAGAATAATTTTCAGCCAGACACGTAGTTCCTTTGATAAATCCATAGCTTTGAAGGTTTGTTTTCCATCTGACGATTGGGTGAAAATTGTTGGGTAAACCACATTAGATAGGAATTTTGATTTATGGTTCATCTTGTAGATTCTCTTTCCTACAAAGTTTTCCATTCCTAGTAGCGCAGCTATAGATTTTTCAGTAATTATGAACTTGTTTCCCATAACATAAGAAACAATGAAATGTTCATTAGCGTCAGCATATATATAGAATTCTTTGACAAGATTTAAGTAAATGGGACTGTAAAGACGATCAAAATATGTTTTCCACCCTTGAGCTTTTAGATTCTCGATCAAGTCTATCGCATTTTCCTTTAGGTTTTCAAAGTCTACCAGCCATTCACTTAGAACATTTAGTTATGAGAAGGAAGCATCCAGATGAATATGAGGAGGATGGTCCACTATGTGAACTACAGTAGGTTTATGAATAGTGGAGAGTGATTGATGGAGATAAGTTGATGTCATTTTAGCAGTTGTTGTTGAGAGAATTCAAAAACGCTTTGTTGTTGTTGATGTTGTTGAGAGAATTCAAAAACGCTTTGTTGTTGGGAATTCATTTTAAGAAGATGATGAGGTTTCAGAGAGCAAAAGGGTTTTTAGGGTTTCTAAGACAAAAGTGTGGGAAGTGAGAGTAGTGTAGTGTGTGAAGTGAGAGAGTGCATATTTAAAAAAGGAATAAGGATTATGACAAGGTGAGAGTAATAGGTAATAATTACTTGAAACCTAGTCTCACAAAATCACAACGCTCGAGGTATCTCTTCAACAGTCAATATGATTTGATTTTGGACATGTGTCGGAAACAATTATAACTTGTAGAAGTATCATGAATCTGAAAGTTAATAAACAAATAATTAACACACTTTGCTTAATCATCATAATCATATATCAGACATTCTGGTAGAATGACATATTAAAATATTATCATCTCATTCTGGACAAGGTTTGATATATAAGTTTTCATGAATGAATACAAATCTATCTTCAGCAAAGGGTTTAGTGAAAATATCAGCCCATTGATGATCTGTATCCACAAATTTTAACTGAAAAGTACACTTCTGAACATAGTCACATAAAAAGTGATGTTTTATTTCAATACGTTTTACCCTAGAATGTAGAATAGGATTCTTAGATAAACAAATGGCAGAAGTATTATCACAGAAGATATGAATGTTACACTCGTGTATCTGATAATCTTCAAGTTGATTCTTCATCCAGAGTATCTGAGTACTGCACAGAGATGCGGAGATGTATTCTACTTCTGTAGTTGAAAGAGAAATTGTTGATTGTCTTGTGCTTGCCCAGGAGACGAGGTTACTTCCCAGAAATTGACAGTTTCCAGAAGTACATTTCCTTTCTAATTTGTCTCCAGCATAATCTGCATCACAGTAACCAGAAAGCTTGTACTCTGATGTTTTCTTATACATCAAGCCATGGTTAGTTGTTCCTTTTAGATACCTTAGGATTCTATTAACAGTAGTTAAGTGAGTTTCCCTTAGATCTGATTGGAAACGAGCACAAAGACATACACTGAACAGAATATCTGGACGAGAATCTATCAAATACAAGAGAGATCATATCATACCACAATAGAGCTTCTGACAAACCTTTTTACTTACTTCTTTTTTCTCCAGAATGCATGTCAGATGCATATGAGTTTTAACAGGCTTACTTTCTGTCATGTTGAATTTCTTCAGAAGTTCTTTTGCGTACTTGCTCTGATGAATGTACATTTCTTCTAATCATTGATCAATTTGGATTCCCAGAAAGAATCTGAGTTCTCCCATCTGACTCATTTCAAATTCAACTTGCATTAACTTTGAAAATTCCTTGCACAAGGAAATATTAGCAAAACCAAATATAATATCATCAATATAGATTTGAACAATCACAATTTCATTTTTAAAGGTTTTGCAAAAGAGTGTTGTATCTACTTTTCCTCTGGTAAAGTTATTTTCCAAAAGAAAGTTACCTAGCCTTTCATACCAAGCGTTGGGAGCTTGTTTCAGACCATATAATGATTTTTTAAGTTTGAAAACAAAATTTGGGTTTTCAGAACTCTCAAAACCAGGAGATTGGTGCACATACACTTCTTCATAAATATATCCATTTAAAAATGCACTGTTTACATCCATATGATATAAAGTAATGTCATGATTCACAGCAATGAAATTAATATGTAAATAGACTCTAACTCGGAAACTGGTGCAAAGGTTTCTGTATAGTATATCCCTTCTTGTTGACTATAACCTTGTGCAACCATTTGTGCTTTGTTTCTTACAACCTCACCTTTCTCATCTAACTTGTTTCTTAATACCCATTTAGTTATATGACGTGGACACCTTTGGGTTTCTAAACAAGATCCCAGACATCGTTTCTGGTAAATTGATTCAGCTCTTCTTGCATGGCCAGAATCCACTCATTCTCCTTGAGAGCTTCATCAACTGTTGTTGGTTCTATCAGAGAAACCAAACCCAGAAGAGTTTCTTCAGACTGTTTGAAGGATGAACGAGTTCTGACTGGATCAACTTTATCTCCCATAATCAATTATTCAAAATGAGAAATATTTAATCTATTCTTCTTCTGATGAGATGGATTATTTTCAGTTTCTAGTAAGGTTGTATCTGAATCTGGAGAATCTGCATCTTTGTCTGCTTCTCTTGAATCTTCTTCTTCTTTAGATTCTAATAAGGTGATCTTCAGATTTGCAAACTTTTCAACTAGCTTTGACTTTTCAGGGTCAAGCTTATCATTAAATCTGACATGAATTGATTCCTCAATAATTCGTGTTTCTGTGTTATAGATTCTGTAGCCTTTAGAGCGTTCAGAGTATCCTAACAATAAACACTTTTGAGCTTTGAAGTCAAACTTGCCAAGATTCTCTTTAGTGTTCAACATAAAATAAATACATCTAAAAGGATGAAAATATGAAATGTTGGGTTTTCTATTCTTCCACAATTCATAAGGAGTCTTACCCAGAATAGGTCTTATTGAAATCCTGTTCTGAATGTAACATGTTGTATTTACTGCCTCTGCCCAGAAGTGCTTAGCCATGTTAGTTTCTTGGATCATGGTACGAGCCATTTCATGCAAAGTCTTATTCTTCCTTTCCACTACTCCATTTTGTTTTGGAGTTCTGGGACAGGCGAAATCATGGGAAATGCCATGAGAATCAAAGAGATTCTCAAAGTATCTATTCTCAACCTCTCCGCCATGATGACTTCTGACTTTGACTATTTTAAAATCCTTCTTTGTTTGTACTTGAGAGCAAAAGGTAAAGAACACATAATGAGAGTCATCTTTGTGTTTCAAGAATTTTACCCATGTCCATCGACTATAATCATCAATGATTACTAATCCATACTTCTTTCCACTGATTAAAGCAGTTCTCACTGGTCCGAAAAAATCAATGTGTAGAAGTTCTAACGGTCTAGAGGTGGACACAACATTCTTTGCTTTAAAGGAAGTTTTAGAATACTTTCCTTTCTGACATGCTTCACAAAGAGCATCTGAAGAATACTTCAGATTTGGCAAGCCTTTGACAAGTTCAAGCTTATTTAGCTGAGAAATCCTTCTCATGCTAATGTGGCCTAAACGTCTATGCCATATCCATTGCTCTTCATTAACAAACATTAAGCATTTGACATTCTGTCCACGAAGATCAGAAAGTCTAATCTTATAAATGTTGTTTTTCCTCTTTCCGACAAATAGGATTGAACGATCTTTCTGACTTACCGCCTTACAGGACTTTTGATTAAAGCTGATATCATAACCATTGTCACATATTGATTAATTGACAACAGGTTATGCATCAACCCATCGACTAAAAGAACATCAATAATAGAAGGAAGGTTACCATTACCAACAGTTCCAGAGCCAATGATTTTTCCTTTCTAGTTTCCTCTGAAACCGACAAAGCCTCTAGGCGTAAGTTCCAAACTTTGGAACATATGTCTTTTTCCTGTCATGTGTTGCGAGCAACCACTGTCCAGGTACCATGACTGGTGTTTCAACTGAGCTGCTAAGGATATCTGCAACATAGACTATCTTGTCCTTAGGTACCCATCTTATGGGTCCTCTCTTGTTAGCTTTCCCAGAGTGTTTCGCAACTTTGGGCTTTTGTGCAACAGGATAATCAAGTGGGATTTGTGCATAATATTTAGCTTTAGAAACATATTTCTGTGTCTGTGGGGGTTTTTTGTACAAGCTCAGAGCAAACAATCTCAGTTCCAGAAGGCACAAAGTGGTCATAGAGAGGTTTTGGTTTAACAATTTGACTTTCGTCAATATCAGATGATTCTGTACATCCTAAACCTATCCTACCATTTCTAATTACTCCATAGATCGTGGAAGCTATTCTACTTCTATCTACGCTTTTAGTTAGAAAATACTGGAATGCTCTATCATACTTGTTGATACAGCTTGTGTCAGAGACATTGGAGATTAATTATTCTTCTATTTTAGGAACTTTGCTTTTCAAGGAATAATTACTATTTTTTAAGCAAAAAAATGTTTTCATTTAAATAAGAATTATTCTGCTTAAGCTTATCCTTTTCTTCAGAAGCAATTACAAGTGATTTTTTAAGATCTTTGTATTTACTCTGAAGAGTTTGATACTTTTCCATTAATTCAGACAGACATGACTCTAATTCACAACGAGAGAGTTTAGACAGTACCTCTGAGTCTGAGTCTGAGTCTGATTCTGGTTCTGATGATACTTTGTCTTCTAGTTCTCCAAAAACTTCATTGCCAATTGTTCCTACTAGAGCAACATTTGCTCGTTCTTCATCAGAGTCTTCTTCTTCAGAATCAGAGTCGTCCCAAGTCGCCATCAGTCATTTCTTCGCTTTGGAAGAGGTCTTCTTAGGCTTCTTGTCTTTCTTGAGCTTTGGACACTCATTCTTGTAATGACCTGGCTCATTACACTCATAGCAGATAACTTCCTTTCCAGAGTTCTGCTTCTTCTGTCCAGATGTTGACTCAGAGCGGCCTTTATTTCTTCTAGATCCTCTGAAGTTTCCTTGCCGATGCTTCCAGAGTTTGTTGATCCTTCTGGATATTTTAGCACCTGTAGCATCAACTGGGTGAGTGTAGCCATCGACTACAAGATCCCAAAGATCTACATCATAACCAAGAAAGAAACTTTATATTCTGTCTTTCCAGTAGTCAAACTTTTCACCATCAAAGACATGTGGTTTGGCACTGTAAAGATATTTCTCTTCAATAGTAGTATTAGCAGAAGCTGCCATGATATCTCACACAAATACTGGATCAGTACTGTACACTGTTTAGTGTTGATAAATCGTTTATCACAATCAGAACCGGTGCTATGATGCAAATTGAAGGTGTGAGAAAAACACAAGAAAGGGGGGTTTGAATTGGGTTTTCAAAATGAAAGCTTTTTGTGAAACTCAAACAAATATCACAAATAGACTAACAATAGAGAAAGACGCATGATATATCCTGGTTCACTTGAAAACTATCAAGCTAATCCAGTCAACCCACCAAGGTGATTTCGCCTTATACATAAGGATTTAATCCACTATAACCAAACTGATTACAACTGCACTAGCAACTGTTGGTGACTAACAATACACGGACCAACCGTCTCTTCTTAAGGATTCTGATCCAATTGGTCCCATAAGGAATTCAAATAACTATTTGATCAAATAAAATTCTTACAATGAAATTCTTTTTACATAAGTTGATATAAACACTATTTCTAGCTCAATCTAACTTATAGCGAATCTATACAGTAAGAACAATCTTCTTCTTTGTATTGTGGTGCTTTACTTTTCACTCATAGATTTTTCTATTTCTTGAGTTCTTTCTTGTATGAATAAGTGTTTGTGTATATCTCTTTTTTCACACTTAGAGTAGCACATCATCACTTACTGATTCTTTGAATGATCAAGTCTTTATATAGCTAGTAAAAGATTCGTTGAAAGGTAGATCAGGAATATCCATGAAATACTGGCAACTTGAAATAATGTCGTTATGCCAGGATGAAAATCATACACTGAAATTGTCCTTTGTACCACCAAATCAGGGTAGTGGAATGGTAGTGGAAAAGAACGTGTTTGATTTGTAATATGTACTATTTTCCCATGTAAACGTTTCATCTTCTTCTATTCATTAGAGGCTTCTGAATTGATATGGTTGAAGGATGATCAGAAGAATGAATCACTGGGTCTTCAGAGTCTTGAGTCTTAAGAACTTGTTCAGCAAAACCTTGTCTTCATAGTCTTCAACACTCTTTCTACAGAACACTTGGTTATCAAAAACATAAGTCTATAAAGTCTTCAGAACTTGTTCAGCAGAACCTTGTCTTCAGAGTCTTCAGAACTTGGTCTTCTGAAACTTAAGTCTTCAAAGTCTTCAGAACGTCGTTCATCATAACCTTGTCTCCAGAGTTGTTAGCACTTAGTCTTCAGAAGATAAGTACCAAAGTTAAATCAGAGCGAGAATCCAAGAGAACATTGCAGGAGCAACATAATGTCTTCTTAAAGTCTTTTTGATGCGCAGTAGATCAGAGGCAATCTTGCTTCTTTGACACATAAGCGACTTTTAAGAATTCGAGAGTGACGTTTCACATGATCTCTATCAAATTCAGAGTTTTCTTTATCAGCGTCATAATTTTCTTTATCAGCATCAGAAGTTTCTTTATCAACGTCAGCACCTGTTTGTTAATACTTAAGAATACAAACGTTTGGGTACCAAAATTGTTCTCACACAAATACAACTTTGTTATTATCAAAACAAAGAGATATCTTGCAGAACCAAATCTTGTTCTAACAGTTATGATGCAACGACTTATGTGTATTGCTTGATGTTTAAACTTGTTTTAGCAAGGTGAGGCAGATGGGATAGTATGATAAAGGAAAATGATGATGATGATGATGAGTATGAGATGAGGAAATGGGCGTATGGGACCTCCCATAAAGTTGGAGTCCTCCCTCTTCTCTTTTTCTTTTAGTTTTTTGTATTATTAATGAAATGTAAAAACTTTTGTACCTTATCTAAAAAGTAATGAAATAAAAACTTTTTTGGTATTTTATACTTTCTTTTGGTTCAACTTGCATTATTTCCCTTATTCTAATAAGTAAAGTAACAAAAATGAAATGTCAAATTAAAAGATGTGTTACTCCCATGAAAATATGCTCAAAGATGGATACCTTTTTTTTTTGGAAAGTTCAATACCCAAACATAACAAATCTTTATCACATTTTGAAAGCAAAAAACACAAACTCCAATTATTATTAATGTATGAATGAATACCAAGTAACCAATAAAGAAAAAGAAATGGGAGAAATGCTAAACCTTTCCAAAACTCAAGAGATGGCATATGACTTAATATGACATAAAGACTTAGAGAACAAAGCCATACTCAAGGCCTAAGTGTGAACTCCCATGGCCATAGGCCAAATGGTTTATTGTTAACGCTAAGGTGTGAATGGAGATAAATGCAACTAGTATTATGCAATGCAATATGTGACAAGTGTAAAAAAATATATGGTTGGACAAAATTGGGGTATGAAAATGTGTTCAGGGTCAAGAGAGCTCTTTATATGTTAAATCAAGCTCCAAGAGCATGGTATGAAATATTGACTAATTTTCTGATCAGCAATGGCTACAAGAGAGGAGGAATAGATAAAACTCTATTTTTGAAGATAGCTTAAGGAAAACTCATGGTAGCACAAATTTATGTGAATGACATTGTGTTTAGATGGATGTCAAACTCGATGATGGATAATTTTTTCCAACAAATGAAGTATGAGTTTGAGATGAGTCTTGTAGGTGAACTCACTTACGTTCTTGGTCTTCAGGTTAAACAAATGGAAGATAATATCTTTGTTTCTCAAAGCAAGTATGCTAAGAGTATGGTGAAGAAGTTTGTCCTTGGCAATGTTAGACACAAAAGAACTCATCCTTCTACTCATGTGAAAGTGACCAAAGATGATAATGGAGTTGATGTAGATCAAAGGCTATATAGAAACATGGTTGGAAGTATGCTCTACCTTACATCAAGCAGACATGGCCTAATTTTCTCTATTGGTGTGTATGCTAGATATCAAGCAAAACCATGGGCCAATCATCTTACTCAAGTAAAGAGAATTTTAAAGTTTGTCATTGCAACATGTGACTATGGTATTCTCTACTCACTTGACACTAAGCTTATTCGGGTAGGGTATTGTGATGTTAATTGGACTGGAAGTGTTGATGATAGAAAGATCACATCTGGTGGATGCTTCTTTCTTGAGCATAATCTAATTTCTTAGTTTATCAAGAAGCAAAATTGTGTCTCTTTATCTACTGTTGAAGTTGAGTATATTGTTACAGGAAACAATTGTTCTCAATTTCTCTGGATGAAACAAATGTTGAAGGAATACAATAATGGAAAATACGTCATGACATTGTTCTGTGGCAACTTAAGTGTTATCAATATTTCAAAGAATCTCATTCAATATAGTAAAACCAAGCATATTGACAGTCATCATCACCTTATTAGAGAGCTTGTTGAAGATAAAGTGACAGATTTTGAACATGTGGCAACTGAAAAACAGTTGGCTGACATTTTCACTAAGGCATTAGATGCAGTCCACTTTGAAAAGTTAAGGGGTGCACTAGGTGTTTGCATTTGTGAGAATCAATAGCATTCAAATCTGGGGAGGCGTGCAGGAGAGTCTCTTTCTCTCTCTCTCTCTCTCTCTCTTTCTCTCTCTCTCTCTCTCTCTCTCTCTCTCTATATATATATATATATATATATATATATATATATATATATATATATATATATATATATATATATCTCACTCTCTCTCTCCCCCCTCTCTATCTATCTATCTATCTATCTCTATCTATGCAGCACGTGAAACAAAACTGATTTACCTTGTATTGAAACCTCATTTTATATGGACCTTTGGTACTAGCAAGAACCACCAAATTATTTTATCTGGTTTCAGAAAACTCTTCCTTTCTCTTCCACAATTGTTTATCTCTTTCAAAATGTAGAAGATTCCAAAGAAGAGATTTTCTAATAAAGGAATCTCTATCATCAAGGCTATTGACAGATTTCATGAGGATGAGAAGAAAAAAGAATAAGGGAACATGTTTTAACTCTTCTAAAAATGGAGTGGAGACTCATGCTGGATCATCAGGTGGGGCTTCTATGTATGGGAAGACATATGTGACCAAGATGATGTTCGTTAATAAGAGACCAGTTCAAACTCATGAATCTGACTTAGAGACTGATGTTGACTGGGTAACTTACATGAACTACAAGGGATGGATTGAGGAATAAGTCTGAAGACTCTTGATTCCATACGTTCTTGTTGACTAGTTTTGTTTTGGCCCTTGTATTTGTACATGTTTTATTTCCTTGTCCTAGATTTATTATGGCATGATAAGCCTTTCTAAACTTTTTACCAATAATTGTCAAGATGCACTAGCATCATGTTTAGCATATGCATTTTTGGTTGTTTGTTTTTGCTTACTCCTGTATTGGGTGTATATCATATTCCTAACACACTAACCTCGAGTTGACTTACTGACTGATCTTGTTAAGGAATACCTTTTCCAAATTATGGCAAAAAGAAGGAGTAATGGTATGTAGGGGGTATTTTGTCTGACTACTAACTACTTATTGTGAAGAGAAGATCTGCTGATCTCGGGTGTATTTAGTATTATTTGGTAAATAATATGGCCCTTATGTAAGCTGAATTATGTGTGTTAGTAGTAGCTTCTAATCCTTGACTACTGACTACTAACCTATGTGTACATGCATAACTAACACATCTTGAAACATTATTGCATGTCTATTATTTTGGTGTATTGTGTGTAGCTAAATCATGATAGTGTGTGTGCGTGTGTGCGTGTGCGTAAATACCTCATAATTTATGAATTATGCTCTAGTTTGTGTTGCCTCTGCTACTACTATTGTATGCTCTGATGAATATTCTTCTATTGTTGTTGTTGTTGTTGGTCTAAGTATACATGTGATACTTAGTTGATAGGTGCATGAAGAGCTTTTTTGTAAAAATTTGCCAAAGGAGGAGATTGTCGGTCCTTTTAGGATTGACTGCATTATGCAAAACAACATGAAGTTTGCTCAAGCTGGTTTTGGTGCAGAAGGGACACATGTTGAACAAGATGTTCCAACAAGTGGAATGCAACATCTGGTCTCTTGAAAACAGACAGATGAAAATTGCAGTTGGTTCAGATTTTGTTTATCCAATATTCTCTCTACAATAGAAGATCTACAAGTCAAGGAGAATAGTTGATTTTGATGTACTAGTGCAACATGCTGAACTCGATATTCCAGCATGTGTAGTACAACATCTGGCCTTGACAGCAGACATTGTTAGATGTTGCTTAATGCATATTTTTTATTGGTTTTTAATCAAATTTGTTGCAGTTATTTTTGCAATGTTTGGTTGATTTATTTGACAGCTAGAGATGTTCAAATTAGATTTAAATTTGAATTTGAAATATAAACAATTCATATCTTTTTGGAGAGATTTGAGGAACAAATCATATCCAACTGATTCAGTTATTTTCTGGACGAGTTAAATGCATATCCACAAGGAGAAAAAATCCATAAGACATTGTTATATAAGGATACTCAATTCTCATAGTTTGTTGAGGGTATTCTACGCTAGATTAAATTCTAAGTGTCTAGATTTTGTGAGTCTTGTGTTATATGCTAATACCTAATAGGATTATTGTTGAATCTTTGTGTACACCTCTATGTTTTAGTAACTTGACATAGAAAGTTTTTCATAATTGAGTTGTAATATTCAACATTAATCATTGAGTTGTAAACACCTATCATGGATTGTGTTATTGAAAAGAAATTAAGTGAGTAGGTTCTCATATTTATGGTGGTCCTTAAATAGAAAGTCACTAGAATTAGGAAGAGACTTTGAACAATATATGCTTTGTTGGTTCTTGTAAGACTAAGTATACTAATTCGGAGTATTGAATTTCTTTTTTTGATAGAGTATCTCCTAAACATATGTGTGGTTTCACCGAACTGATTTATAATCTCGTGTATGTTTTATTGACTTATACTATATTTATTTATTTATAGCTGTCATATTCTATTTTTCTGATTTAAGTAGTTGGAATAATTGTTCCAACATCTTTTCCAACATCTATCCACTTAATAAGAATTTCATAATTTCTTACCGTAAAAATATTATTTTATTTTTGATAACTTTTTACACACTTGACATACGAATAAAATGCAACGATTAATAAATTACAAAAGTTAAATTTTTTTACTTAAAAAACGGAGACCATAAAAACGATCCGACAAAGTGGAGAATGGATTAATCCACTCAACAAATCCTAAAAAGTTGCATCCTACCTCATAAGATTTACTTACAACAGTGAAATCAAAGAAATGGAATAAAAACTTCTGTGCTTAAATAGCAATAACGATCATCAAGTTTAAAAAGAAGCTCAGGATGACGATTTGCCTTCTTCGAAGAAAGTAGCAATGCTTATCAAGGGGGTTATATTATATATATTGAAGCTTCCATTGAACTCATCAAATCAAAGGTTGAGTTTGAAGAATAATGGATGAAGCTGGAAATACAACAAGGTACGTAAATCACTTCAATTCTCATCTTATTAGTCACTACTAAAAGTTGGAAAATTATTTGCATGCACGTGTAATATTTCATTTTCGTGTATTGAAATTCAACCTTTTGTAGCTTGAAAGAAGTTGGAAAATTACTTGGCCAATATTTTGGGCTATTGTTTGCGATAATCGGATTTGCGCCGATGAATACAACAAGCAAGGAAAAGTCTCTACTTATGATGGCTTTGGCTTTCATGGTTACTCTTTACTACATGGTTTTGGTGATTGTCAAAGTGTTGCAACTTCATGTTCCATTCATGATCTTGGTTAATCTTTTGCTTGGAGCTCTTGTTTCACTTTTGGCTTTGATGATTATTTCTCCTATAATTGCTTGGATTTATTTGGGCTTGTGGATCTTCTTGGTCTTTGGTTTGGTGTGCTATAAAAATAGAAAAGAGATCTATCTAATTCCAAGAAGGATAAAAAGTTGTATTGAAAGTCGACTTGGCAAAGACAATAGTTACAACTTGGAGTTGCATGGAGTTGAGTCACTTCCTGTCTAGAACAAACAATTGATGATGTGGGTTAAGAATAAATTTAGTAGAGCCATGTGAGTTTTAATTAATCAATAAAAATATGTTACTAATTTATTTCTCAATTGTATTTGTGTGGCTTGTTTTATAATTTGTATGTTGAATTTTTATTTTTAGTTTGTTATTGTTAATGAGTTTCTGTTTTTTAAGATGTTGTTGTAAGATGTAAAATGTTCATTTGAAATATGCAATAGGTATTGTTAAATAATCATTTGAATTAATGGTGTGGAAGTGTTTGTTTGGTACAAAGTGTGTGATGCTCATATTTAATTAAATGTTTTAAAATTAAACACAAGTCATAATTTAGATGAAGTCACACATAATTAATTCAAATGTTGTTAATATTTTGGGTTGGAATTAAAGGTAATCGAAAAGTATGAATTTAAACATTGTTGTGGTTGTTCAGAGTTTTCGAAACGGTAGAGTGGGGGTTGATCTGTAAGGTTTGCATACTAACACTCAAGTTAAAAAGAGGGTGAAAAGTAGTATTTGGGTGAGAGAGAATTTGAATACCCGCGTTTGGAATACCCTATTTAAATAGAAGAAACGATGAGTAATTGTCCACGTGTGGAACGACATGAAATAAAGTTAGCAATTAGATAAATTTGGGCGGTTAGCTTAGCATTTGCGCAAAGGATTCACTAATTAATGAAAAGAAAGGGGTCTACATGTTCTACGTCGAATGTTGTGTTGCATCATTATTCGGCTTTTGTCTTTCTAGGCCTTGTGGGCGGCCCAGAACAGTTGCCCCTTAAGTCCGTGTTTCTACTTTGCAGAGTGAGGATTTGTAACATTTCTCTTTATTTAGTCACGAAATTCGTGGACATGGAGTCCCTTTGAAGGAATATCGTAGTGTCGCGGCGCAAAAAATGACCATGGGCGTTCGCACACTCGAGATGATAACATAGTCACCACCGAAGTTTATTTATTCTAGAAGGAAAAGGGAAATATAGATAAAACCCTTAAAGAAAAAAAAAGAAGATGGTCGTCGCAACCAAATTCTGGTTCAGGAGTCGATTATGCGAGGAAAGGGTATTAGAACCCCTCGCATCTGTTGTACTCAACAAGAATCATTTAGTTAGCTTTGTGAACATGAGTGTTAGCTTTCGTTTGTTTTCTTCCAGTTATTAAAAGTTAGAAAGGAAAAATAAAAGGACTAAAAATTAGTTTTAATTAGGGTGTTTGACAAGATTGTGAGTCTTGCTTCTACGTATCCTCAGGTGCGATGAGGAATTCAAAGCTACGTAGTTCTGGGCAAGACAAAAGTATTTTTGGATTTTTTTGTTATTGAAACTCGGACCTATGCAGACAGCAGATGTCCTAACACATGTTAAGACATTGTGCTACATAATCATTTAAACTCAGAGACGCAACAGTAGAATGATACCTTGAATATCAAAACTGCACACTCACAGATGTCACGACATCTGATCCAACATGTTTATCATGAACCCTAACAGAAAACGTAAATCTACAGAATGATAAAGAACACAATAATTGCTAACCCAGTTCGGTGCAACTCACCTGCATTTGGGGGATACCAATCCAGGAAGAAGACTCCACTATCTGTAGACTGTTACAAAGTTAAACTCCCCTATTTACAACTTTATCCCTAACATCTACCCAATGAATATCTTTACCAAGGTTAAACTCAAACGCTTAGAACCCTGATATGAGATACCCCACTCACTTCCCTTAATCACCAACTGTGATTTCTACATCATCCCTATCAATACAGAAATCTGTCAAGCATACTTGACAAATAAGCTAACTCGAATTTTCTTAAAAGCTTCATCCAAGAACAATACACAATCCAATACCTCAAGGCTTATGGATATGTGCGACACCTAATCTACCACAGTGTATCAACTGATACAAAGGGAGACTTACAACCTAGAGAGCCAACGACTCTCAAAACCCTAAACCCTTGTTTCTTACGCAAGAAAGCAGGGTTACAAAAGGCGTACTAAGGCATATCAAAGCCTAGGTCTAAGTCTTCTATTTATAGTGTCTTCTGCTTCCTTGGGCTTCAGTCTTCAGTCCTTGATCCATGCAGTAATTTCTCTTTGAGATTTGCAGCAGTTTAAAAACTAACTTAAGTCATTCAGCCCAGGATGTCAAGATGCATGTTAAGACATCTTGTCCGACATCACGTCTTAAGCATAATTATTCAGCTTGATCTCATTGTTGAGTTAACAATTATGTTTTACCAAAATTTGTTCAAAAACTCAAAGCTTTCAATCTCCCCCTTTTTGGAAAATTTTGGATAAAACACATATGCACGATATGCTCCAGATCGATGGTGCATGTAGTGAGGACTCCAAATAATTTCAAGGCCTATACCTTACCCGTGATGGAGTACATGAGAAAGAAAATGCAAGACGCTCCCCCTCAACCCATGAACCAATACTTGTCACGAAAGGATAAATCTTCCTCTTAAGAGGCATAAGAAAACCATTAGGAAAATGCAGTAGCAGTACCCTTAGTAGTAACATACTTCCTTGGGTAACTCAGAACACAGGACATGACTGTGTTCATAACTCAGATCATAAGACACAAAAGTCCATTTGAGAGCTGAGACCAAGAATGTTGTAATATCCTGTTGAGCATTTTGACAAGATGCTTTATCAGACATGAGATTCTCATGAGAAGATCAGAACATTTCTCCCCCTTTTTCGACACAATTTGACAAATATTACCAAGGTATATCCAGATCCAAAGAGTGTTCACCCAGAACCTTATATAAGCCATAAAGACAACAGTAAGAGTGATACAACAATGAGTAAGATGAATTTTGAGATCCCCTCATTTGAATTGTATCAACCACTACCCTGTCTTTATGTCTTTATTCAATTTTTGACAGATTCTTGTTGAAGTACAAGTTCTAACACATGTGAATGTATATTCAAGGACAAGATTTTACACGTCCTTCTGACAATATACACCCTAAGCGTTTCCCAAGACGGAATCAATACTTCTGTCGACAGATTGTCAGAGATTCTCCAGACACTCTTCACTGCTATGACGTCCTCGACCAAGTCACACCCAACAATGTTAAAGAAAATATATGTATTGAATAAAATCTTCACAGTTTTGTGATCACAGCCTGCAGAGAAAAATAAATTCCCCCAGACTCAATCAATGATTCTTAAGTATCTAATAAGAACCATTACCAATACACATGTACTGCCAAGTTTCCCACAACTTGCAACAATACAACAATGTCAAGACATCCTCCTTAACATCTCAGCTTGCTTGATGCACAAATACAAATTGGAACTTCAACTGCATCCTCGCATTACTTCATCCTAGATCAAGAGGAATCTCCCCCTATCTAAGGTAACCAGTGCTCCTCCACAGAACACCTAAGCTAATGAATAGAAAACATAAGATGCATCTTCATGTCTTCAAGAGCGCGCCCTCAGTTCAACTTACCAGCTGAACACAATCATCAACTCTCTTATTGCTTCCTCTGACAAGAAATAATAATCACTCACACATGATCACCATCATGCTACCCGTGAGGAAATGTATACCAACCATAACAAACTCTTGGCTTGAGATCAAATTCCCATTGATCCCCCCCCATCCGACAACCATCTATACACCACACGAACTCCTCTTGAATTCTCATGTATAGACCTCCAGCTGCTTGAGGCACAAATCAATTGAATCAGAATGCTTCACATTCCTCAAAGAGACGCATAGGGCCCCTTAGTTTGTTATAACGATGTCAGTTATCGTATGCATGCTCCAGAACTTCACAGCGGCTAAAATGATCCACTACTAGCATGACTTGCAGCCAGGGGCACCATCCCCTTCGCAAGATTTTCCACTGACCTCACCAGGCCAGCAATAGAGATAAACACTCCGCAGTCCAAGACAGTCATTCCTTCATCATGCTCCCATATGATAACCTGGAATACTTCTGATTTATGGTGAATACCCACTTCTGAACGCATCAGAAACCATACCTTCATGCAATCAACATATGATTCACTTCAGTCTTCCAAAACCTTACATCAGACTTCCAAGACAGTTCTTCTACTCCATCATTCTCCCATATGATAATGTAGATACTTCTTAGACACGATGCAAGTAACTAGTTCCTCACAGAACCTGAAATCCTTCACCAAGGGTAACCAACCCAAAGATGTTCTAACATCAGTTAGGACATGTTCCACACATCACAAACACCACACACCATGGTTCTTGATATGCTCCACCACTGGACTTACTATCAACATAGTAATCCACACTGAAGATCTTCACACAACACTGCGCCACCAGCTTGAACAAAGAAAACTTCAGCAACCCAGAGAGAAATAAACTCTCATCCACCAAAGAAGGTATGCTTCCATTCTCAACCCGAAACTTCTGCCACAAGCTCCCAGAGAACCAGAACCTCCTTACAATTTCAACCAACTACTCTTCTGCACAAGAGTAATCAGTTTCAAGCATCCTGCTTGAATGTACATTGTGAAACCACCAAATGTGACCTTTTGATTGACCTCACTTATTTTTGAAACTCCCACAAGATACACTGATCCACTAATGAAATCATACCTTCAAGTCACTACTTGCCCCATAGCAAGACATCTTGGATCCACCAAGCCTCTTATTCATGTAACATCTTCCCATCCACAGCTCCCGCAAACTGCATGAGATAGACCTTTTTGAAGCATCCATAATTTCCATTCTCTTATAGATCACCTTATCTTAAGTTGATGTGGCACATCACCAGCTAAGACCTTTGATGTTATGCTAGATGTCAGAACATTATGACATCCAATTGTTGAATTTAGCTCCTCCTTCTGCCACTTAGAAGAATCTCCTCCCTTCGTAGAACAAGAGTTTCATGCTCTCATAGACTTGATTCAACAACCAAGTTTGAGTAGACAACCTCCATCCTGCTTTGAAACTTCAAAGACTTCAAACCTGCCATGTCTGAATCTTTAGAAAATAAGTAGTCCAAGACTACCCCATAGCTATACCAAAGAATGCCACTTTCCTCAGTAGAGCCGTTAGTAGAAAGCCAGAGATAACTACCACTTATCCTCGACCTTCACAAACAGAGAAAAATCCATGCTCCAAAGCACCTAGATCAGAAATAAACTGATCCAAGCTATAACCATCAAGATTATGATGTATTCATCTCATCTTCAACAACATCAAATTCCAGACTAGTTTCTTGCCAGGAAACTCTCCAGAGAACACATGCTTCTGTCACACCCGACTGAAGCCACTTCTTAGGTCACCACCTAAGACTAAAACAGATGCTAAAGTGTATGCAATACCCTCCCATGATTCTGCATAAACTCTGACGATGAGATATTCCAACATTTTGTTGAACATCAGCAATCTTGACTTTCAAGGATAATCAATTAAATACTTGTGGATTCCACAAATAGCAATTGATCTTAAATCCTTGTCCAATATCCCTTCTTCACTACTGTTGCTGAGCTCCGCCAGATCATGTCATGAACACTTATAAAGTATTCAATCTTTTTGTAAGTATCTTCTTCAAGGACAATGTTGAGATACCAAGGCTGCCACCTTGACTTAAGTAACTAAGACTTTCTCTGAACAAATCTTATTTACCTCAACAATTATTCAATCAGATTGGATCCACTCTAAGGGTCAAGAGAAATGAATCCTTCCTTGTTTTTGGATGGTGAAAATAAATCACCTCCACTTTCTTCAGATTGTGTTTCAAGGAAACACCTTCTAGTCAGAAGAGTAACTAGAAGACTCCAGATACACGACATGGATACCTTTATGAGTGGAATTGAGAGAATTCTCAAGTATCTTTGACAACCTAGCCGAACAATAATTTATCAAACTCCCAGAGAAAGAACTTGATAAACTTAACTCAACTCCTATCCTCTTCAACTGACTTCAACTGTACCAAGAGCCTAAGCTTCTAAGTACCAAGTCACCATACCAGATATCTAACCACAACTCCCTTCACTCCATCGCTCCCGAATTTGGAATAAAATATTGCAGATATCTTCAAATATAGAGGCCGACGATTGAGACCTTCCACCAACTGTCTTCAGTAACAACTCCATAATCCCATAATTCTAGAGCTCTTCCATCCGAAACACATGCAGTGGAACCACCAAGGAATAGATCCTGCTTGCCCTAATAAGATGTAACAACATCTTATAAGACACACCACCAAGATAACTAGCCATTTCTCCTGTAGTTGTTGTAGAATCTCCTCAGCAACATGAACAACCTCCGGGTTACTCCCTTCGATCCAGAACATCCATATCATCCATTAATACCCTTGAGTATATCTTAGTTAATTGATCTGATCTTCAAAACTCCTACTTGTTTAAACTCCAGAAAGTATCTCCCAAAGATCTCATCCAGAACCAGACAGGATGTCTGCTCTGATACCAATTGAAATTCTGGCCTATGCAGACAGCAGATGTCCTAACACATGTCAAGACATTGTTGAAGGTGTGAAAAATACAAGAAAATGGGGTTTGAATTGGGTTTTCAAAATAAAATTGTTTCTTTAAAATAAACTCCTTTTATAAAACTCTTTCTTTTAACTCTAAAGACCTTTGTTGAGAACAATGAGATAAACACGTTATGTTTATACTAGTTCACTTGAGAAACACTCAAGTTAATCTAGTCCACCCGCCAAGGTGGTTTTGCCTCTCTCAACGAGGTCTTAATCCACTATTCAATCAAATCAATACAATGCACTAGCCAAAATGCTGGTGACTAACACAACCTCTAAAACTCTCAAGTTTTAGACTTGTCAAGTAATACAACCTCACAGGTCTTACTCAAGGAACATCCTCTAAGACAACACGTGCTAGACTTCTCAAGAAATACAACCACACGGTCTTTCTTAAGGAACACAAACCTAAGTTTGAATAAGTTACGTTTACAGAAAAAGTGCTTCTTATACAAGCTGAAAATGTAAACACGTTTCGACCAGATTGACTTAAGAAAGATTTCAGTTGGAAAGTATTTTTGCAGTTCGTTCGTGTGTCTCTTTCTTTAAGTCTTTTGCTTCCTTTTATAGCCGTGTAGAAAGAGCCGTTGAAGTGTAATCATGATAGCTAACTAGGCTCGCGGCTAGAAGCGTGAGGACAGATAAAATTTTTGCGTGTTGTCGTCCTGTCAGAATATCTTTGTTTGTACCGTTGCACAGTTACCAAGATATTTTCACTTTGTATTATGGTACAGTTGTACTATGTAGCTTTCTCTTCTTGGCTTCTCAACTTTAGAGGCTTTTTATGATCATGAGTAAGAAGCAAAAACGTAGCTTGGTTCTTGAGATTATCAAGTCTTCTGAATTCTCAGAGCAGCACCTTCAGAATCTTTAGCACTTAGATTTCAGAACCTTGTTCGCTTGGTGCATTGTCTTCATTTCTTCAGAGGCTTCTGATAGTATCTGGTTGAAGCATGAGTAGAGACTGTGGATAGGTCTTCAGAACCTTTGTCTTCAGATCTTCAGAACTCGTTCTCTTTTACTTTCGTATCAGAGTCTTGTGAACTTCATATTATCTTGAAGTGAGTTCTGCCTTTTCAAGTGTATAGGCGAAGTATTTTCCTTTAAGCATTGTGTTCGCGCCAATTTACGGAAGCATAACCTGTTTGTTAGGTTCTCACAAATAACAAACATTAGTTGTACAAAATTGTTCATACAGAAATACTCCTTTGATATCATCAAAACTTAGAGATAATATTGCAGAACCAAATCTTGTTCTCACAATCTCCCCCTTTTTGATGATGACCAAACTATGTATTTTGATGACACAATTTTGATATATATAATGCAGGGAAAATAATAGTATCTAAAGATAGCTTATCCTTCGTATAAAGTACTCCCCCTGAGTCTTAGACTTGACGAATTTTTGTGCTTGGGCCCCCCTGATTTCATTATGTCATAAACGGAAATCAGCATAGTCTTGACAGAGTTCTGATTCACTTTGTGATGCTTGATTTTGATCTGAATACCTGAAACAGAAAAACAATCTAATAGAAATAACAGTTTATCTGTTAGCATGTAAACATCATTGTTTTCAGAGATTGACTATGGAATCAAAATATTACTTCTCCCCCTTTTTGTCATAGATAAAAAAGATTAGTGAAAACAAGGGTGAAAAAAAAGGATAAAAATTTAAAAACAAAGGACATAGACTTATGTGTTTTCAGAGGACATCTTGTCCCATATTTTCTTAAGCATGCTCTCAAGATTAGCAGTGACAGTCTTTTGTTCCTCAAAGTTTTCTCTGAACTTCTATTGTTCTTCTCTGATTTCATCAATTGCGCTTTCCAAATGCTTTACAGCAGGATCAGAGGTGGGAACAACTGCAGCATCTTGATTGGCCTTTTCTATGGCTTCAGCTTCTTGTGTCATCCTGGCCTCCTCCGCAGCCTTATCTGCTTGAAGTCTTGCTTCTTCAGCAGCTTTTTCTTCCGCTTCTTTCTGTTTTGCAGCCAAGAACTTGAGTTCCCTAATCCGCTCTTCAACTTCTGCTCTTTCCTTTGCCAACTGAAGCCCAGCAGCTATGGTGCCATTTGAAAAACTTAAAATTCTTGTAAGTTCAGTATCCAACCACTTCTAGAAGCTTTGACAAGAACTTTCAAGCTCCAAGGGCCTAGTACTTATGCGAAATTCTGCTCTTAGATTCGCAAACTTCCTTAATGCCTTGCCACCAAATTGACTTGTGCATTCTTCGAAAGATATTGGAGATGGAGCATTATAGATGACCAAAGCAAGGTCAATTCAGCGGGGTTGGTTTCAGGTGGTGCTTGTTGAAGTGAAACGATATCAGTATGAGCAATTTCATTGATTTGTTAATCAGTAGGAGATGATACTTTAGGGGCAACTAAAACCATAAGAGGTTCAGAAGTTAAATATGGAAGTTCAGAATGTTGAGTTGAGAATTAAGTAATGGTTTTCTGATGAGAAGCATAAGACATCGGTGATACGGGCAAATCTTGTTAGATGATTGAGGTGATTGTTGAAGAAGTGTATGTAGGAATTGCTACAGATTGGATAGGTGTACTGATTGATGGAGAGGAAATTTATGAAGTTACAGGAATAGATATTGGTGGTGGTGGATTTGAACAAGATGGTGGCTTGAGACTGACTGGTGGATGTGAAGTGGGAATGGAGATAGTTGGTTGGGAAGAAACTGTTTCAACTCTGGAGGCAGAATCAGACTTACTAGTTTTCTCTAATGCAGAGGTTAGAGTAGCAGTCTTGGAGGATTTTGAATTTTCATTCTTCTGCAAGAGTTGGTTCAGGAGCAGATTCATTAGCCTCTTTAGTTGGCTCCCATTCTTCTTTGTCAAGTTCAACTTCTTCATTCTTGACTTCAGATACATCATACCCTCGTGCTTTCATTGCATCTACAAATGCAACAACTTCTTCAATGAGGTCGCTTCTATGATAAGCAAGATAATCTGGTACTGTGATCATGCGTTTGATTAAGTCCTCAGAGATAGAAAAAGGTTCCATTCTTACTTTATTAATAATTCTCATATTCTTGAGTGTCGTGGCGTTGACTGATTCTCCAAGTGTTGCAGCCAGATCTTCTGTGTATTGAACTATTGTGACCAGAGTGTCCACTATACCACTTTCATAGAATATGTCTGAAAGCATTCTTCCAAAAGGAATGTACTTAGGTACATCACTCTTTGGTCCACTTGTTTTTCTTGTCTTCTTCACCATATCCCTCAAATAGTAAAATAAGATGGAGGGTAAGCACATCCTTTCCTTGGTGAACAAATAATATAGCATATACTTCTGATTTGCATTAAAGTAATCTGCAGCATATGATGAAGGTCTTGGGTTAATGCAACCAAGAATGATTTTGTGCCAGATTTTCAATTTTACATGTAGATCTTCTCTCTTGTACTCTATTTTATTTGGTTGATGGTTGGTGTAAATGGTTGGGTTGATAACCTTTTTCACAAACGAAGATTTATTGACCCTTCCATAGACTCTCTTGTTCTTCAGAAATTCCAGTTTATAAAGTTTAGCAATTGATTTCTCGGTGATGACAATTTTTCTTCCCAAGACATAAGAGACGACATGGAGTTTATCACACATAGCTTGTCTCCAGAAATCTTTTACGAGTGCTTCAAAAACTGGACTTTTAAACCTATCAAAGAAATTATTCCAACCTTGAGCTTCTACATCGTCGATCAGATTGAATCCATTTTCGGCAAGATTCTTGAAATCTACATGCAGTTCCTTGAGTACAAGTAGATTCTCAAGATTACAGGTAACAGTGGCTTCTCTTTGGGTTACATGATCTTTATCTATCTGAGAAGACTGTGATGACGACGGAGTAACTGTTGCAGTTGCCGAAGACATGGTTGAAGAAGTAGACGACTCTACTGATGAGGAAGATAATAACCTCCTTGATGAAGTTTCCACTTCTTTGGAAAACTTGACGGTTTCTTCTTGAATCGGAGTCATCATGATGATAGTTGAGGATAAGATCGATGAATCGTTGAGAGAGTGAAAGACGATTAAGGTTTTTAGGGTCCGTAAGGTGTGAGAGTGAAAGTGAAGTGGTGTGAGTGGATTTATAAAATGTTTTTGAAATTTGAAAAGTTGAAAATATGGTATTGGGAGTTTAAGAAATGAACGCAATTATGATTTTAAATCAATCTCAAGAAGGATTACCGTTCAATGTGTACTTAAAATTAGATGTAATGGTTTTTAGATATAACCTAGGTTACACGCGTTAATCATTTTTTAATTTGAGTGACACGATTTGATATTCTCAGAATCTGGACAACTCAAGAGTTTCCATTGAGTGAAAATGGGAATAGGAAAGTGTTTGAAAACTTAAGAGATAGACACCATACAGGGGATAAGTGAATAAACGTAATATAGTTTTGAGTCAATCTCAAGAAAAATTACTGTTCGTTTGATTTGGATAAATATAGTGATTTAGATATAATCTAATCACATGCAAAAATAGTTTTCTAATCAAATGACACGTCAGAACTGAGTCACGTTACACAAAAGTGGTTCTGATGATTTTAAACATATTGGTTTCCTCTGACTAAACACATGTGGTTCTGAAAATGTTCTCACTCTGGACAATACTCCATTTTCAAATGTTTTAAAATAATTTGAAATCTATCTTCAGCCAAGGGTTTTGTAAAAATATCATGCCATTGATGGTCTGTATCAATAAATTTTAAGCATAGAGTTCCCTTCTGAACATAGTCTCTGATAAAATGGTGTTTTATTTCAATGTGTTTTGCCCTAGAATGTAAAATTGGATTTTTACTTAAACAAATAGCAACAGTATTATCATAGAAGATAGGAATGCTACTCTCGTATATCTGATAATCTTCCAGCTGATTTTTCATCCATAACATCTGAGTACTGTATAAAGAAGTGGATATGTATTCTGCTTCTGCTGTTGAGAGAGCAATTGTAGATTATCTCTTGCTTGACCATGAGATTAGGTTGTTCCCTAGGAACTGACAGTTACCAGATGTGCTCTTTCTTTCTAATCTGTCTCCAGCATAGTCTGCATCACAGTAACCAGAAAGAGTATACTCTGATGTTTTCTCATACATCAAGCCAAGATTAGTTGTTCCTTTCAGATATCTTAGAATTTGTTTAACGACAGTTAAATGAGATTCTTTTGGATCTGATTGTAATCTAGCACATAGATGTACACTGAATAATATATCAGGTCTGGAAGTAGTTAAATATAAAAGAGAGCCTATCGTACCACGATAGAGCTTTTGACAAACCTTAACTCCTGTTTCTTTTTTTCCCATGATACATGTTGGATGCATTGGTGTTTTAGCTGTATTACAATCCATCATGTTGAATTTCTTCAGAAGTTCTTTTGTGTACTTACTTTGATGAATGTAGGTGGCCTCTGGTTTCTGATCAATTTGAATTCCCAAGAATAACTTTAACTCCCCCATGAGGCTCATTTCGAATTCTGCTTGCATTAACTTTGAAAATTCTTCACATAAAGAAGAGTTAGCAGAACCACAAATAATATCATCAACATAGATTTGAACTATAAGAATATCATTCTTATATGTTTTACAGAAGAGAGTTGTGTCAACCTTTCCTCTGGTGAAATTGTTTTCTAAAAGAAATTTGCTCAATCTATCATACCAAGCTCTGGGAGCTTGTTTTAAACCATAGAGTGACTTTTTGAGTTTAAAAACAAAATCTAATTTTTCTGAATTTTCAAAACTATGAGGTTGTTTGACGTAAACTTCTTCTGATATATAGCCATTTAAGAATGCACTCTTAACATCCATCTGATATAAGGTGATGTTATGATTTACTGAAAAGGAAATTAACAATCGTATTTCTTCAAGTCTGGCGACTGGAGCAAAGGTTTCGTTGTAATCAATTCCTTCTTGTTGATTGTATCCTTGAGCAACAAGTCGTGCCTTGTTTCTGACAACTTCCCCCTTCTTATTTAGCTTGTTCCTGGATACCCACTTGGTTCCAATTATATGAACATTCTTAGGTTTTGTAACTAAGTCCCAAACATCATTCTTGAGAATTGATTAAGTTCTTCTTCCATAGCCAGAACCCAGTCCTTGTCCAAAAGAGCTTCTTCAACTGTGGCTGGCTTGATTAGTGACACTAATCCCATGAGTGTTTCTTCTGATGGTCTGAAGGCTGATCTAGTTCTGATTGGAGCGTCCTTGCAACCCAGAATTAGTTCCTTAGGATGAGAAGTGGACATTCTTCTTTTCTTTTGATGTGGAGTATTCGGAGTTACATCAGTGGTGTCTGGAGTAGAATCTTGCTGGTCTTTAACTTCACCTGCCTTTTCTTTGGGTTCTGAGAAGCTAATTTCCAAATCTGTAAGTTTTTCAACTAACTCTGACTTTTCTGAGTCAGGCTTGTCATCTAATCTAACGTGAATTGATTCTTCCACAATCCGTGATTCTGTGTTATAAACTCGGTAGCCTTTTGAGCGTTTAGAGTATCCTAACAGCAGACACTTCTGTGCTTTGGAATCAAACTTGCTAAGATTCTCTTTAGTGTTTAGCATAAAACAAGTACATCCAAACGGATGGAAGTAGGAAATATTGGGAATCTTATTCTTCCATAATTCATAAGGAGTTTTATTCAAGATAGGTCTAATAGAGATTCTATTTTGAATATAACATGTTGTGTTAATTGCTTCTGCCCAAAAGTGCTTAGCCATGTCAGTTTCTTGGATCATGGTGCGAGCCATTTCTTGTAAAGTCCTGTTCTTTATTTCTACAACTCCATTTCTTGTATATTCCATGTGAATCAAAAAGTTCTTCAAAATATTTGTTTTCAAAATCTTCACCATGATCACTTCTGACTTTAGCTATTTTGCAATTTTTCTCATTTTGTACTTGAGTGCAGAAGGAAGCAAACACAGAATTTGACTCATCCTTGTGTTTTAAGAATTTCACCCATGTCCAACGACTGTAATCATCAACGATGACTAGTCCGTATTTCTTACCATTGATAAATGTAGTTTTCACTGGTCCAAAATGATCAATGTGAAGAAGTTCCAACGGTCTAGAGGTGGAAACAATATTCTTGGCTTTGAAAGAGGTTTTTGAAAATTTGCCTTTCTGACATGCTTCACAAAGAGCATCTGAAGAGTACTTCAAATTTGGTAAGCCTCTGACAAGACCTAGCTTGTTTAGCTGAGATATTCTCCTCAAGCTAACATGACCAAGACGTCTGTGCCAGACCCATTGCTCTTCATTTACAGAGAGAAGACATTTTACATTTTGATGTTTTAAATCTGATAATTTAATTTTGTAAGTATTGTTCTTCCTCTTTCCGTTGAACAGGACAGATCCATCCTTTTGACTAACAGCCTTACATGACTTTTGATTAAAAATTAAATCATAACCAGCGTCACTGAGTTGACTAATTGACAACAGATTATGCATTAAACCTTCAACTAACAGAACATTTTTAATGGAGGGAAACTTACCATTTCCAACAGTTCCGGAGCCAATAATTCTTCTTTTCGGATTTCCTCTGAAACGGACGACACCTCCGAGCTTAAGTTTCAAGTCTTGGAACATATGTCTTTCTCCCGTCATGTGTCGCGAGCATCCACTGTTCAGGTACCATGACTGGTGTTTCAATGGTGCCATTAAGGATGTCTGCAACATAGATTATCTTATTTTTAGGTACCCATTTTGTGGGTCCTTTCACATTAGCTTTTCCAGAGGTTCTGACACCTTTGGATTTCCATACATTAGAATAATAGTGTGGAATTTGTGCATGGTGTTTAAGTCTAGGAGTTTTCTTTAGTGTCTGTGTTTGTGTAGTAATAGAGTTTGAACCTTTTGATTCTGAACATTCAAGTTGGTGCCCGAGGGCACAAAATGTTTGGATAGAGGTATGATCTTGATACTCTTGGTCTCATCATATGGTTGTGATGGTTCTGAATATCCCAGACCTCTACTACCATTCCTGCTGACTCCATAGATTATTGAAGCCATTTTGCTTCTATCTATGCTTTTGGCAAGAAAGTGTTGGAAGGTTTTATCATACTTTACTACTTCATTAGTATTGGTTATGTTAGAGGTGATTTCCTCTTCTAACCTTGAGACTTTACTTTTTAAGGTAGTATTTGAATTTTCTAGAAAAAATAGTTTTTCATTTAACTCTGAGATGGTTTTTTTGCTTTTAGTAAGATCTTCTGAAGGAACCACAAACTTTTTTTTCAGAGTTTTGTGTTTTCTTAGAAGGATTTGATATCTTTCCATAAGTTCAGATAATCCTATTTCAAGTTCAGAACGGGATAAAGATGAAAGTACCTCTTTTTCGTCGTCAGAGTCTGATAGTTCTTCTTCTGACAAAACATTGTTGGTTTCTGCCATGTTGACACGCTCTTCATCTGAATCATCCTCAGATTCTGAGTCATCCCAAGTTGCCATAAGACCCTTTTTAACTTTCTTAGGTCTCTCCTCTTTCTTAAATTTTGGACAATCATTTTTTATATGTCCAGGTTCCTTGCATTCAAAACATGTAACATCTTTTCCATAATTTCTCCTTTGACCATATGTAGATTCAGATCTTCTTCTTAGTTCTCTGAGCTTATTTTTTCTGTACTTCCATAATTGACTTATTTTCCTTGATATGAGAGATATATCATCTTCATCTGACTCTTCTTCAGATTCTTCCATTTCTTCCTCTGCCTGATACGCCTTTTTCTTCTCAGACTTGGCCTTTAGTGCAATGGATTTATTTTTCTTCTAAGGTTCATCTCCTTGAAGCTCTATTTCATGGCTTCTTAAAAAACTGGTAAGTTCCTCAAGACTTATATTATTCAAATCCTTTACAAGTTTCAAGGCAGTCACCGTCGGTCTCCATTTGACAGGCAGACTTCTGATAATTTTCTTGACATGATCAGCAGTAGAATAGCCTTTGTCCAGAACTCTGAGTCCTACAACGAGCATTTGAAACCTTGAGAACATGGTTTCCACGAATTCATCATCTTCCATTTTGAAGACCTCATATTTTTGAATTAGTGCAAGAGCCTTCGTCTCCTTGACTTGAGCATTGCCTTCGTGAGTCATACGAAGAGAGTCAAAAATAGACTTTGCAGTTTCTTTGTTTGTAATTTTTTCATATTGTGTATATGAAATTGCATTTAACAGAATAGTTCTTGCCTTGTGATGATTTTTGTAATTTTTCTTTTATACATCTATAAATGCACTTCTTTCAATCTTTTTACCTGCAGAATCTACAGGGTGACTGTAGCCATCAACTACCAGATCCCATAGATATAAGCCAAACAACAAGAAAAAACTTTCAATTCTATCTTTCCAATAATCAAACTTTTCTCCATCAAAGATAGGAGATTTTGCAGTATAAGAATCTCTTTCAATGACAGTTGTTTCAGGAGTTAGTGTAGTCATTGTTTTTCACACTTGGATCGGTACTGAACACTGTTAAGTGCTTGATAAAAATTCAACCTTTTTATCACTTCAGAACCGGAGCTCTGATGCCAATTGAAGGTGTGAAAAACACAAGAAAAGGGGGTTTGAATTGGGTTTTCAAAATAAAATTGTTTCTTTAAAATAAACTCATTTTATAAAACTCTTTCTTTTAACACTAAAGACCTTTGTTGAGAACAATGAGATAAACACGTTATGTTTATACTAGTTCACTTGAGAAACACTCAAGTTAATCTAGTCCACCCGCCAAGGTGATTTTGTCTCTCTCAACGAGGTCTTAATTCACTATTCTATCAAATCAATACAATGCACTAGCCAAAATGTTGGTGACTAACACAACCTCTAAAACTCTCAAGTTTTAGACTTCTCAAGTAATACAACCTCACAGGTCTTACTCAAGGAACAACCTCTAAGATAACACGCCCTAGACTTCTCAAGAAATACAACCACACGGTCTTTCTTAAGGAACACAAGCCTAAGTTTGAATAAGTTATGTTTACAGAAAAAGTTCTTCTTATACAAGCTAAAAATGTAAACACGTTTCGACCAGATTGACTTAAGAAAGATTTCAGTTGGAAAGTATTTTTGCAATTTGTTTGTGTGTCTCTTTCTTCAAGTCTTTTGCTTCCTTTTATAGTCATGTAGAAAGAGCCGTTGAAGTGTAATCATGATAGCTAACTAGTTTGGTGGCTAGAAGCGTGAGGACAGATAAAAACTTTTGCGTGTTGTCGTCCTGTCAGAATATCTTCGTTTGTACCGTTGCACAGTTACCAAAATATTTTCACTTTATATTATGGTACAGCTGTACTATGTAGCTTTGTCTTCTTGGCTTCTCAACTACAGAAGCTTTTTATGAGCATGAGTAAGAAGGGAAAACGTAGCTTGGTTCTTGAGATTATCAAGTCTTCCGAATTCTCAGAGCAGCACCTTCAAAATCTTCAGCACTTGGTTTTCAGAACCTTGCTTGCTTGGTGCATTGTGTTCATTTCTTCAGAGGCTTCTGATAGTATCTGGTTGAAGCATGAGTAGAGATTGTGGATAGGTCTTCAGAACCTTGATCAGAGAGCTTAAGTCTTCAGCATCTGGACATCATTCAATCAGAACCATTGTCTTCAGATCTTCCGAACTCGTTCTCTTTTACTTTCGTATCAGAGTCTTATGAACTTCATATTATCTTGAAGTGAGTTCTGCTTTTCAAGTGTATAGGCGAAGTATTTTCCTTTAAGCACTGTGTTCGCGCCAATTAACAGAAGCATAACATGTTTGTTAGGTTCTCACAAATAACAAACATTAGTTGTACAAAATTTTCATACAGAAATACTCATTTGATATTATCAAAACTTAGAGATAATATTGCAGAACCAAATCTTGTTCTCACAATTGTGCTACATATTCATTTAAACTCAGAGGTGCAACAGCAGACTGATACCTTAAATATCAGAACTGCACACTCACAGATGTAACGACATCTGATCTAACATGTTTATTATGAACCCTAACAGAAAACGTAAATTTGCATAATGATAAAGAACACAGTAATTGTTAACCCAGTTAGGTGCAACTCACCTACATTTGGGGGATACCAATCCAGGAAGAAGACTCCATTATCTGTAGACTGTTACAAAGTTAAACCCCCCCATTTACAACTTTATCCCTAACATCTACCCAATGAACATCTTTACCAAGGTTAAACTCAAACGTTTAGAATCCTGATATGAGATACCCCACTCACTTCTCTTAATCACCAACTATGATTTCTTCATTATCCCTATCAATACAGAAATCTGTCAAGCATACTTGACAAACAAGCTAACTCAGATTTACTTAAAAGCTTCATCTAAGAATAATACACAATCCAATACCTCAAGGCTTATGGATCTGTGCGACACCTAATCTACCACAGTGTATCAACTGATACTAAGGGATACTTACAACCTAGAGAGCCAACGACTCTTAAAATCCTAAACCCTTGTTTCTTACGCAAGAAAGCAAAGTTACAAAAGGCGTACTAAGGCATATTAAAGCCTAGGTCTAAGTCTTCTATTTATAGTGTCTTCTGCTTCCTTGGGCTTCAGTCTTCAGTCCTTGATCCATGCAGTAATTTCTCCTTGAGAGTTGCAGCAGTTTAAAAACTAACTTAAGCCATTCAGTCCAGGATGTCAAGATGCATGTTAAGACATCTTGTTCGACATCACGTTTTCAGCAGAGTTATTCAACTTGATCTCATTGTTGAGTTAACAATTATGTTTTACCAAAATTTGTTCAAAAACTCAGAGCTTTCAGTTATAGTGCTTGACGATATGTTAAATTTCGCTCTTACGCATCCCCATGTGCGATGCAGAACTTAAAGCTATGTAGTTCTTGGTAAAAAAACCACGTATTTGTTGGTTGATTTTAATGAACAAATATTTAGGTCGTATTCTAGCGATTAAATGTAGCTTGTATGCCCGTGAATGGGAGACCTAAGCATTTATTTGTATCACTGTAGAATGGATCTTGTTCGATCGTATTTTAGTGGTTAAATGTTGCTTGTACGCTCGCGCATGGGAGGCTTAAGCGTTCACAGTAGAATGGATAAACCATTGTTCATTTGTGAAAAAAAATTTTATCGTGCGGGGGAGAGGAAAAAAAGATAGTTTGATTGGTTGAGTTTGTTTTTGAGTGAATGATGTTCAATAACCAAAAGTAAGTATTGTTAATATCATATAAACATGGACTGGTGCAATATCACTGCCATTCAACAGCTATTAGGATTTTAAGTGCAGGGTTTTCAAAGTATTTGACTGCATAAATTTAAATCAACGTAAAAACGGTAAATATTAAGGAAATAACATATGAATAAACTTGCCGAGATTAGACTTCATTAACTTATTTTACATATATTCTACTAACCGGTTGTATGAATCCTAATTATCAATTGCTATTATCATGTATCGCTCACTTACATCATTTATGTCTAAACAATGGCGAGGATTCTACCGTTTTGTTTAATCGGCGATCTCTCGGCCTACTAATCAATAAGGTAGCATTAATAATTGATACACATAGTGAATATCAAAACCAAATCTATATCTAGAATTTAGCTTGTGATAGATGATTCTCTTAAGTCGAGATTATAAAAGCATTTCTCAAAAAGGATTCAAATCCATAAGATAACATGAAAATAAAGATCACATCAATATCGATTAATAACTAGTTCATACAATAATAATAAGAAGAAATACATACGATTACGGTTAACTGCGTCTAATCCCCACAAGAAAAGAGTTAGCTACTTATGGTAGCTTGGTACAAGTGAGAAGAGATGAGATTGATCAACATCAATATTGATCTCTCGATGATTTTTGCATATCCATCTTCAATTTCTCCCTCCAAAGGCTTCTGATCACCACAAATGATGGAAATCTCTCCAGGAGTGAAAACAAGTAAAAAACCTTCTAAAATCAAGTTATGAAAGGTATTTAGACTAAAAGTCATGTTCACTAGCGCATAGCCCTAACACATGCTCTAAACGCCACCATTTTCATCACTTTGAAGCGATTTGACATGTCAGACTGAAACCGCCTTATGGCACTTAGCCCAAGAAGTCAGGCTAAGTGTGCTTGTGCTAAGCCCCATATGGCTCCGCTAAACGCCTTATGCTGGTTAAGACTTGACAATTCATGATACAAGCACGCTTCAAGCATAACCTTCAGTTTTTTTTCAATTCTTAGTGCTACAAGCGCGCTTCAAGCATGAGTTTCCATAATTTTTATTCCTTGCTCGTTAAGAGCTCGCATAGCGTACTTGAATCCTTTTTGCTTCTTTAAATTACTTTCCAAGCTTTTCTTTCCATTGACTTGCTTTGGAATAGTACCTACAAAATGAGTTGGAATTAAGTGAAAATTGCTTTAGTTAACCCCTAGACTACTATACCCAATATTTACATCAAAATTGAGCATTTTAATCTTCTTTACTTAAGCAATAAGTATAAAAAACCAATAATTTTCACATGCCAAGGACCATATTTTTCCACCTATCAGTGGATGACGAGTGCTCGGATAGTCGAGCTATACGGCGCGTATCCAAGTACTCTGGGACAAAAGAGGTATACACCCAATTATTCATTTTTTATTCGATTTATTATGAAATTTGTGAGACGAATTAAGCCATGATCCCTTAATGGAAGACAAGTACCCGAATGGTTGAGCTATATGACTCGTATATAATACTCGGGGAAAAAATAGGCATACACCCAATTAGTCATTTTTCATCCACCAAAAAGGTGAACTAAACTCGATTAGTTATTGTATTTTGAATGGAAGACGAATACTTGAATGATCAAGGTATACAGCTTGTATTCAAATACTCGAGAAAGAAAGAGGTATACACCCAGTTATTCCCTTTTCGTCTGATTGTTATGAAAATTAAATTGCTTTAAGTTTTTTATTGTAAAAGATGATTCGTACGAATCAGGTTAAGAGTCTTTAAAGATGACGAGTGTAACACCCTAAACCCCGCACATAAAATTATCATGGAATTTTATAAACACAATACAACCACTCAGGGTGTCACACACAACAAACACATAACCTGCTCCGTAACACGGGTTACAACAAAATAGCTTAATACACACATTTGCACCTAGGATGTTTACACGGTACCCAACTCATCTGATATGTACTTGGGATCTTTACACTGCATCCAATTCATCTGATGTTTAAGGTGTCATCGCTACAGAACAATTAACAACAATATTGCAACTCACAACATCTAGTCTCATAAATGTTAACTTTATAACATAAGCAAAAAGAGTTCATAACAGACAATTCAAAATAATTTAGAAATCTCAACAACATACATAGTCTTGAATTCAAACATAAACGACATAAACGACATAATTTTATTAGTTTCTTTTATGTTAAATTTTCAAGTATTATTTTATTCAATTTAGACATGCATTGTATTTAAAAACACATTATAGTATTTATAAAAGATAATGTAGTACTTAAAAATGTATTATGTTTAAAATAATATAATTTGCGTTAATAGCTAATTTGTCCCCTATCATATAGGTGAGTTTTGAAAAATAAAAACCCGTATAAAAATTATATTTCCCGTAATATGTGAAGATTCCACTGTTTTGACCCCTCTTGAAATCTAATTTTTGAAAGGGAGTGTTGAACCCATGGCCACCCTTTCAAATGCAAGGATCATCATTACCACTTTGTCAACTTGTATACTTTGATATATTATTCTACTGAAATGTATATATTACATAATTGTGTTCACATTTTATATTTTCATTGTATTTTTTTATTTAAATTATTGTATATTTAATAATTAATAATTTTAGTTTAATAATTTAAAATAGTTAGGAAACTAAAAACTATTATGTAGAAATAGTTTAAAATAGGTTCAGCTTGATAATTTATAATATTATAATCTAATAAATAAAATTATACTAATAATTTACTGTATAATCTAATAACTCATAATTTATAATCTAATCTAATAACTAATAATTTAGTATAGTTTATAATTTTATATCTAATATTTATTTACAGTAAAAAAAATTAATATTAATGTATAGTTTATTAAAAATTTAGTTTATACGTTTTAATAAAATTTAGTTATTATAAATATTTATAGTAAATTATAAAATTATTAAAAATGTATATATTTACAATAAACTATATATAATTATTAAAAACGAATATATTTATAGTAAATTATAAAATTATTAAAAATTTAGTATGTACGTTTTTTAGTTTATATGTTTTTTAGTAAATTACATTTTTTAGTATATACATTTTATAGTATATATTTATAGTAAATTATAAAATTATTAAAAACATATATATTAGTAAATTTATAGTTATAATAAAATTTATAGTAATATTAAAACGTATATATTAATTATTAAAAAATTTATAGTAATAAATAAAATATATAGTAAAATTTACAGTATATTAAAAATTTAAAAATTAATATTAACGTATAAATTTTTTTAGAAATAAATATACACATTTTAAAGTATATTAATATTAACGTTTTAATAAACTAAACTAAATTAATATTAAGGTTTTAACTAAACTAATATTAATTTAAACTAAATTAAACTAAACTAAATTAATATTAAGGTTTTAACTAAACTAATATTAATTTAAACTAAATTAAACTAAACTAAACTAACATTAATATAAATTAAATTAAACTAAACTACAATTATGCAATATATACATTTTAGTAGAATAATATATCAAAATAAAAAAGTTGGCCTAGCTGTAGTGGTAGTAAAAAAAGTAGCATTTTAATATAATTTTATTACAAAGTTATGGTAGAGCTACATCAGAAGATCACAGGAGCTAACCGAAATTCTCAATCATGGCTATGCATATCAACATTCAGACACATGCCTTTACAAAACCTGTCGAAAAAGGTATAGAACACATGTATGTTATCAGATGAGCAAAACGATACATAAATATACTACTACAGTAAAGATGTATATATACACATATACACATTTAGAGACCTTTGAATTGCTGAGAAATATGCAGTCTTGAAGTAGAAGAAAAGTAAAGTAAAACCAAAATTCAAAAAAGAAGTAAAGAAGACATGTAAGCTTCACACATGAAAGAAATACATTACATAATCTAAATAACTTTGGTATTGAAATTTTCAATATAACTCATGTTGATGCCAAAACTTATCAAGAGATATAAACTTACAGTAAAGAGGCTATGTGATTCAAACCAATCAACTAAACAAGAAACTTCAAAGAACAAAAGAGAAAATGGATTTATCCACATGACAAAATCTAATTATGAGGCTTCACACATGAAAAAAGTGCTACAAAATATCCAAAAATTGAGAAATACCATATATGATGTAGACATTTCCATTCCACATATATAATGTAGAAATTTCCAAAAATAAAAAGTGCTACAAAATATCCAAAAATTGAGAAATACCATCACTTTAATTTCCATTCCACATATATACTGTAGAAATTTCACCAAGTCTAAATGCATGAGATCCCATATATAATACAAGTTGAGATAACACCAAAAGTAAATTATTTCTATTATATAATATGATCAATGTAATGCTCCAGGTTGATTATTTCTATTATAATACAAATGATTATGTATAGAGTTCCATTAATAATACACAATAACAGAAGAATCACTCAACTTCTAAAAGTTATTATTATTTTCTACATTTTAGAAACAATGATTTAACAACCGTTTCCAAAACAATCAGTAACAAAATAATTAACCAAACACACTTTTCTGTTTTCTCTTTTGTATTTGAAAGTTAAAAACAGATTTTTGAAAAGAAAAAAATAAACAAAGATTTAATTTTTATTATAAGAACAAACAGAAAAACACACAAGACATAATTTCTAAAATGGGAACGAAAAAAAACCTGATCAAAAAGTGTGGTTGAAAGACTCTAGAACAATAGAAGGTTGAGTTTTTGTGTTTGATCCTTGAACTTGAAACACAGAAGAGAGCTTGAAGTTGTTTTCGAAAGACTATTTCGTTAGATTTGAAGAACAATTTCGTCGATTTTATAACTATTTTAATAAACCTATAATTGTGATTTGGACGATTTCGATGAATTTGAAGAACAATTTCATCGATTTTGTTGGATTTTAGGATTAGGGTTTTGAAGTTGAAGAAGTGGAACCATGGAAGAAACATCTCATTGGAGAAAGAGTATTCAATCTAAAATAAAATGTGGTACCCAATAAACTGATCCGCTTTAGAATATGGGTACCATTTTTTTTATTAAAGGGCCACCAGATTTAAAATATAGTATTGGGCTGGATTTTAAAATTTGAACTTATTTTGAGTACTAATTTGATTTATGGTTATTAGCTTTTTTCCACACTCCTAATTATATGTAGTTAGCATACATGAATAGAGAGGGCAGAAAGAAAAACAAAAAAAAATTACAAAAGTGGCTGCTTGGTTTGGGAATGATTGGGAAGCTGTTAGGAAGGAATGCAAGCATTCATAAAGTTTTGGAAGAAAAGTGATTAGCGCCATCTTTGGTAAGGGGGATAATTACTTACTGTAAGGTGACTATCACTACGCCAAAAATTATTTTTCGCAACATAACAAAGACAGTGTTTTTTGGCAGAAGCGCCGCTATATGTTTCGCTAAAAACAAAAATAAAAAACGAAAGAAAAAAGCGCTGTTATATGAGGGACATAAGACAGCGCTTTTGAAAAGAGCTGCTAAAGGGGTACCATAAGGCAGCGCTTTTGAAAAGCGTTGCTAAAGGGGTAACATAAGGCAACGCTTTTGAAAAGCGCTGCTAAAGGCCTTTCATTAATCCCACATAAGAAAACGCTTTTACCCCAAAAGCGCTGCTAAAGGAGTAACATAAGAAAGCGCTTTTTAAAAGCGTTGCCTTAGGTCTTTTAAAATATTAAAATTAAAACATAATCCCTTTATTTTCTTATAACCGTTTCTATTTCTCCATTCACCCTAACTCTCCTCTCGCGACACTGTTCATCTTCTTCCTTTTTTTCTCCAAACAAACGAAACTCCGTCTGCAACCGTCTGTTCGTTCGTTCGTTCGTTTCCTCCGTTCGTTCGTGGCTTTCCTCTGTTCGTTGCTTTCCCCCTGTTCGTGGCTTCCCTTCGTCCGTCATTGGTGAGTTTTTCTGAGGTTTTTACTCTCTTTTTTGTGGTTTTCTTTCCATTAATGAAATTTGTTGTGAGATAAATTTGTTGTATTATTAGTTGTTGATGTTAGGTTTTTATTGTTTGGTTTGTAGAAGTTTGTTAGTGATTAATTGGAAATGTGATTAGTAGTTGATTTTTTATTTGATTTGGTATTAGTTGTATTATTAGTTGATTTTTTATTTAATTTTTTATTGTTGATGTTAGTTGATAAATTTGATTTGATATTAGTTGTTGATTTTTGATTTGTAGAAAAGTGATTAATTAGTAGAAGTTAGTATATAGTGACTATTGTGTAAAATGTGATTAATTTGTAGAAGTTAGTTTAATGATTAATTAGTAGAAGTTAGTATAGTGATTATTGTGTAAAATGTGATTAATTTGTAGAAGTTAGTTTAATGATTAATTTGTAGAATAGTAGAAGTTAATTTAATGTGTAAAATTTGTAGAATAGTGATTAATTAGAAAATTCAAGGTAGTTAATAGTGTTGTAGAAGTTAGATTGTTGAGGTTGTTATAGGGCTATTTGTAAAGTTAAAGTGAATATTTATCGGAAAATTTTAATGATGTAAGAATTTGGTTCTTATTGAAAATGATAATGAAATTAGTAGTTAAGTGAACTAGTGATTGAATTATTTTTGAGAGATGATTGAAATTAATTATAAAATTAATTGTTATTTTGAGAGTTGATTGAAAATGATAAATAGTGATTGAATTGTTAATTGAATTTGAATTGATGATAGAACTTTGAAGTTACTTGAACTTAAGCGTTGAAATTGTTTTTTTTTTTACAATGTTGAGTTGAAACTATACCATGCTATTTGATTTAATGATGATGTTTACTAAATTTGTTTCTTGAAACTTTGACTTGTTCCTCCGATATTTCTTGTTTGTCATATTACATACTAAATTTGTCTTGTTATATGTGGTATACACCATCAGTTACTAACTTACGTTCATTTGCTATAGGGGTTACTTGTGAAGAGTGAATTCAGATCGTTTTCAAAAATCTTACACTTTGTGGTTTAGTCCAGAAGTTGATGACTTTTATATATACAGGTACGTAGTTGTTCTTTTTTTTTGTGTTGCTTACTTAGTAAAATCATGGATAAAAAATGGATGTCGTCCAATCGATTGTTGAAAGAGTACGAGAATGGGGTATCAGAATTCGTTAAGTTTGCTGTTGAACACGCCAAAGACCCCAGTCGAATCACATGTCCTTGCTTGGGTTGCTGTTTTGGGCGTCGGATTGGCGCGGGTCAGATGGAGTCGCATTTAAAGAGGCATGAAATTGATCGAAGTTATACAAGTTGGACACTTCATGGTGAGAAAAGTAACAGGAATGTTGAACCGGGGGACAATACGACCTATGCTTCAAACGACAATGCCACAGATACATACGATTGTGATCGAGTCGAAAAGATTGCAGAAGCACTTGAAGAAGATCTTCAGGATTGTCCCAAAATGTTTGAGAGGTTGGTAAGCGATGCAGAGAAACCGTTGTATAAGGGTTGCACTAAATTCACAAGATTATCTGCGGTATTAAAGTTTTACAACTTAAAGGCGGGTAATGGATGGTCGGATAAAAGTTTTACAGAGTTATTAGCCCTTATGAAAGATATGCTTCCGGAGGATAATGTTCTTCCCAATCGAACATATGAGGCCAAAAAGATGTTGTGCTCTATTGGCATAAGCTATGATAAGATACATGCCTGTCCAAACGATTGTGTTTTTTTTCGAAATGAGTATGCATCGTTAAATGAGTGTCCTAAATGCAGTGTCTCTCGATATAAGAAAAAGTTGTCTCCAGCAAAAGTCATGTGGTATTCTCCTATAATTTCGAGATTCAGACGCATGTTCCGTAGTGAAACTGATGCAAGAAACTTGACTTGGCATGCAGATGAAAGAATTATATATGGAAAGTTTCGACATCCGGCAGATTCACCACATTGGATAAAAATTGATAATGATTATCCTGAATTTGGAGAAGAAGCAAGAAACCTTCGCTTGACATTATCTTCTGATGGCATGAACGCACACGGTCTTCAAAGTATCTCACATACCACATGGCATGTGATCCTTATGATTTATAACCTACCTCCATGGCTATGTATGAAGCGTAAGTACATGATGTTATCTATGTTAATTTCTGGGCCTAAACAACCAGGGAATGACATAGATGTATACTTGACACCCTTAATCGAAGATTTAAAGAGTTTGTGGGAGAACGGTGTGGAGGTTTATGATGGATATAGGAAAGAAAATTTCAACTTGAGGGCGATGTTGTTTGGCACAATTAATGATCTTCCAGCATACGAAAATCTATCAGGGTATAGCATAAAAGGTCAATGTGTGTGTCCTATTTGTGAAGATAAAACAGATTGGACACTGGTTGTTGCTTGCGATTAATCCGATAAAAGAAATAGTCTATTATCTGGATTCGCCAGAGGGTGATCAAACAAAATACCCGGAGATGAAGAATATGATTGATACGTAAGTGATGCGATTGTTCTAAATATTCGCGTGTATATTTCTTTATTTATGTGAGATTGTTCTAAATATTCGTTTATAATATGATAGATCCATAAAAATATTTCGATCACAACGACAAGCTCGGGTACCAAAGACCAAAGCAAACAACATTACATGGATAAGAGTGTAGGTATGATTTGATATTATAATAGTAATGCTACTTGATAAGACAAGTCATCTATGATACTTATTAATACTTTTTTTCTATGTGTAGTGTCCTCGGCAACGTAATGGTATCGATTGTGGTTATTTTGTCTTGAGATTCATGAAAGAAATTATTCTTTTGGAACACATAAAGATTCCAACCATGGTATGAATTTATATATAAGTTATGATTTATTTTAAGATTTATTATCGGATATTTCATCTAATTAATTACTTTTAACTAAAGCATGCATATTATGTAAAATGTAGTATTTTGATGAATTCAATTGTGCCACCTACACGAAAGACAAATTGGAAGAAATAAAGGAGGATTGGTGTCAATACATGGTTGAAATGAGAATTTGTTAGTTTTAGAAATTGTGCTAGGTTTATGGAAGGTGTTGTATATACAGGTGATGGATATATGGTGTATAAGGTTTCGAATTGGTGTATGAAATTCGTGTTGTATAGTTTGTATTGAGATATAGATATGTAATGGCTATTTTGGTGTTGTATATATAATGGTTTTTACCATTTATGTGTTGAATTTTAATCGTATAAAGGCCTATTGTTGAATTATAATGCTATAAGGCCTATGTGTTGACATATAATGGTATCAAAGGCCATGTGATGAATGATTATGAATTATGATAAATTATACAGGTTTAATAATTGATTTTAAAAAAAAAAAAGCTTTTAAAAAGCACTTTTATAAAAGACAGCGCTTTCTAAAAAAAGCGCTGCCTAAAGGGGTGTCATGGCGTATACATAAGGCAGCGCTTTTTAAAACGATGATAAAGGAGACCTTACGAAAGCGTTTTTCTTTGAAAAAGCACTACCTAAAGGGGGACCTTTAGCAGCGGTTTTCAAAGTGCTGCTAAAGGGGGTCCTACGAAAGCGCTTTTCTTTGAAAAAGCGCTGCCTAAAGGGGGACCTATCGCAGTACTTTTAAAAGTGCTGCTAAAAGGGGTCATACAAAAGTGCTGTTCTTTGGAAAATCGCTGCTATATGGGGGTCATACGAAAGCGCTTTTCAAAGCGCTGCTAAAGGGGGTCCTATAGGGGGACCTAAGACAGCGCTTTTTAAAGGAAAAAAAGCGATGTCTTTACCTTTAGCAGCGCCACCTTTGACAGCACTTTTAAGCGCTGCTAAAGGCCAAAAAAAGCGCTGCTAAAGGTCTTTTTTGGAGTAGTGTATTAGGTAGCAGGATGGTGAGGTTTCCTTTACCCTCCCATCAGCGTCATCTTTGGTTAGATTTTTATATTAGTTTCTCTATGTTTTTCTATTACGATCAAATGGGATTTGGGATAAATCCTATTTGGCCATCGTCGATCATATTTGTCTGCTTCTTTGTGTTTGATGTTATGTGGGATTTTAGATAAATCTCACTTCGTCACTGTATAAATGTTATCGATGATTATTTTTGTATGTTTGTCTGTGTTTGCTATTATGATCATATGCGATTTGGAATAAATCCCATTTGGCCTAAATCCTTTTGAATTGATTTTTCTTCTCATATCTTACTGTTGTTTGAATCGTATTTGATTGTATTATTGTTGTATAATTGATATGTGGTTGTGCCCAGTTTATTTGTGGTTTTGGTTCTATTTAAATTCGAATATGATTTAGACATATTGATATTTATATGATGATATAATCAAAATAATATATTTTTGTTTTATTAAAATATATTTATTTACATTTGGCCTGAATTCAATTAAAATAAGATGAAATTTGTTTTTCGTAATTCTTTATAATAATTATCATTATCAATATTTATGATTAAATTTAAATACTGTAGTATTTTCTATAAGTGTCGTAGCAGCAGCACTGTGTGACTTAAATAACGGTTACAGCAACACTATGTCTCAATTTAATTTGTTTTACAACAACAACAACAACAACAACAACAATAATAATAATAATAATAATAATAATAATAATAATAATTTAATAATATTAATTATAATACTTTAAGGTTGAGTTGAAGATATTTGTCATCTAAAGTTATTTGACTAAATTAAGTGATTTTTTTATCATGTTAGAATTGTTAATAAAGCCATTAGAATTGTCAGTAAAGATGTTAGAGTTATCAATAGTGTTGAGAAAGATATTAATTTATAATAAAAATATTATTTTTGAGCCAGAGTCGATGCTTATTGGTTGCTTGGAGTTAATTGACATGTTTTAGAGTTGTTTTGATTATTACTTGAGTCAGGCCGCCAACCAATAGAATTTAATAGAATTATCACTTATAAAAAATTGTCAACAGAGCAATTTCAAACACTTTAGAGTACTCTTTTAGAAAATCAAGATTTCTGGTGAATAATGATTTTGGGTGAATAGTACTTTTTCAAAAAATGTAGGATTTTGGGTGGATAGTACTCTTTTTAGAAACTCGGGATCTAAATCATATTTGACACCTTTGAAAATAAAATAAAATATATAAGAGCTTAATAGAATTTTTCATTTGAAAATGTAATACTTCTCAATAGTGGCTAGAATTTGTATAATTTGGTTATAATAATGGTGAAAGTGTATTGAAATAAAAGTCTTGATGCGGTGATTTTGGTGGCCGGTGTTTGGCAATGTATGGCTTGTATTTTGGAGCCACTTTTTGGTGAATAGATTCTATAAATAATTTTTGGGTGATTCATACTTCTTTTGGTGAATATTAGTCTGATGAGACTATTTTGGTGGCCTTTCATTGACAGTGTGTAGTTGGCATGTGGGTCCATTATTTGGTGAAAAATTATGAATACCTTTTGGTTACTTATGATTTCTTTTGGTGAGATGATGTTTGTTTACTCAAACTCTCATGCATACATATATTTTGGAGTTAGACGAGATTTCAGTCTATTTGGTGGCCTCAGATCCATTTGGTGGTGTTGCGGTGAGAATCAGATAATAAGCTATTGATTAACTTGCATCACATTTCTTTGAAATTCACCACCGAGCTTTGATTTATCCAAAGGAAAGGGTAAAGTTCGAAGAAAACCCTAAGAGGATCTAGGTTCGGGGGTTGGTTATACTAAGGGAAGGTATTAGCACCTTAAGTATCTGTATTACTCTACAGGAACCTCTTGTTAGATTGTGTTATGTTATGTTTGCTTGCTAAGGAAATCTGTTAAGGATATATACATTGAATTTGCTCACCAAGACATCGCATCTTGTGCCTACGTATCTGACTAAAGAATCAGAGCAACCGTAATTCACCTAACTAAGGGTGAATTTGAGGAACCATTGACTATGGCCAAAGTTCCAAGGGAAATGAGTATGAGCTCATTTAGAGTTTAAGAAACTCTCTAAGTCTAAGTTGTGATGGGGAAAAGTGAATACTCAATGTGATGAGGCCACATAAAGTTTATAAACTCTATCCTATTGCTAAGTTATGATTCAATGGCTCTTATGAGACCAAGAAAAGAGAAAGGCTCTTATGAGGCCAAGGTGGTATGATTTGTTTATTGACTTATGAGTCAACTGAGGAGGACTTTCCTTTGGAAGAAAGGGGAAGCACCTTATGAACAAGAGTTGAATGAACAATATGGTTTCAAAGGTTCAAAGACAGTAGACATTTAATTAATACATGTAATCAGTTTCCAAGTAAGAACATGGCAAACATGGATAAACATAAGAGTACAGCAGAGATAACATTATCAAGGTCTGAAAACAGAAACATGCTAAGGCCATGAAACTTAACAACAGAAACCTAAACATACAAATGACCGAAACGATATTGTCCAAGTCAGGGAACAATTCTCACAGAATATTCAAAACTTAAAATCTTCAAGAACGGTTAATGATTCAAAAAAAGTTCGAGAATTAAATGTAAAGTTTAAACATATTTTTATTTTATTTTTTGGAAGCTTTTTTTTTAGAAAGGAAATAAACAAAAAATAAAATGGAAAAAAAGAATTAAGTTAAGCACATTTTTTTTTTGTTTTGAAATCTAGAAAGGAAATGAGATTTTATCATAAGAAATGAAAAAAATAAAAAAATAAAAAACTATATTCAAGTGGCAGGCGCCACACTTTTGGTGTGTGGCCAGTACCACAGTTTGGTGGCCAGTGCCACTAGTGGCAGGCGCCACTTTTCTCATGGCAAGTGCCATGAAAATTCTTTCTAAATGGTGGCAGGCGTCACCTTAAGAGATGGTAGCAGGCGCCATCTCTCCTTTTCTTTTCTTTTTTTTTAATCTTTTTCTTATTTCATTTTATTTTAATTTTGTTAAAATAAAATCTTTTCATACAAATGAAAATAAAAATACACCTAACATCTGCAACATTTAATCAGAAAAAAAGGAAAATGATATGAACAGACGGTTATGATATTTCAACATGCAGCAATGAAAATAAAAACAAAGGATGGAGCGTTACCTAGTGGAGACGGTCCACTGCCTCTTCACAAATTCGTATTCTAAAGCGACGAACTTTTCTTCAGAGTGCCAGAATAAGTGAGGGAGAAAGAGAGTATTCAGCCTTTTAATTTTTTAGGGTGAATACTGATGTGTTTGAAGAAGAGGAGAAATGCTCTATTTATAGGAAAAAAGAGGTATGGTCCGATTGGCACATTTTTCCAAGAATACCCTTTGCCAAGTTTCTCGTGCAAGCTGGCTTGGTTTGAAAAATCTTCGATGAACAGAGTAGGCTCAGAAAATAGGTTGTGCTGATAAGACTGGAGCCATGCTCTTTACTGAAAAGCTTTTGTTTATTCATGATGATATTGTGCCAACTTGCAATGCCTTGTAAAAAATGTATTATTCAACTAAAAACAAAGAAAAGTGCAGGAAATAAGGTGGCACACGCCACAATTTTCTTATGGCAGGTGCCATGTACCCATGGTGGGCGCCACAAGCCTCTAAGGGTGGTGGTGGGCGCCACATACCAAGTGTGACAGGCGCCACCTTGGTTTTTCTTTTTTCTTCTTTTTTCATTTTCTTTTTTTTTCTTTTTTTCTTTTCTGTTTTTTTTTCTTCCTTTCATTTCTTTTTCTTTTCTTTTTCTTTTCTTTTCAAATGAAAATAAAAATAAAATTCCGATTCCTCATGTCTTCAGGTCGATCACATTAAAACGAGACATGCCTCAGATGCTTCTTTTTGGTCCAAAATTGTCAGAATCGGAGGCTATATTTCTTCGGTCAAAACCTTGATTTCCTCCGAAATTCCAATGGGTGATCTTTGAGGACCTTGTTTCTTCATTCTCCTCCAAGGCCCATAGATGGGCTCTAAGGATGCCCAGTATCAGGTGAAATCGTATTCCGAAACTTGGAAACCGGTCTTGATCAAAATCAAAGGCATTGGTTGACGGATGCTGATAAAACCCTAGTTTTGAGTCACGGTGAATCCTGTCGTTCAAGGCACTTGTAACAGGAACCAAACACACTTGATTTTTGTTGAGTGGGATCTTTTGAGAGTATGTGAGCTCAAATGGTTGATGAACCTTCTAAACTACTGCCTAACCACAACAAGGCTTTTCAATGAATCTTCAGGTTAAGACCCTAGTTTCACAACTCTTGACCAGATGGTATGTCCTTGATTTCTCTTGACCAAATCTCATTAAGATCATGGCATATGATTGGAGGACTTCATAATCAGCCTCTAAGATCAGATGGTTGCACTTTGGAGTTTCAGTTATCTCTCTTGAACAAATGGCTTCTCATAAGAATCTCACCCAAACTGGTGAACATTTGTAATGACTGTATGGAGCCAAAGAATGTCTCAGGAGACACTGAATAACATGAAAGTCTAGTTTATTGCCTTTTGTTCTCTTCCCTGTGTGAACCCGACTTTCACATAAAAGAACAAACTAACAAGATATGGTATTAGTTAACAATGCACAGATGATTGATGCCTACATGTAAGTGCAAGATGTTATGACATCTAAGGGGTAAAATTTGGGGTACAACAGTTGCCCCTATTTGAATAGCTTTACCGGATGGCACGAGGAATGGAAGTCCTCGGGACATCAAGGTGGAAAGGTATTTAAATATAGAAAATCGAAATTTTTTCCCTTATATGGAATGCAGATGCCAAGGACAAGCGACAGACATGCAAGTGTTGATACGCCATGAACTTCTAGTATGATGACATGATGCCATGATAGTGCAAAGATGCAGACAGACCAAACACCAGAGCACAAAGAGCAAACCACCACAAATGAGCTTACTGGGGAAGGATAAAGGTTAGTATCCACAAGGAAGACTCACTGGGGATACAGGCTGACCAATAAAAGAGACTCACTGGGAAGACTCTGAGGCAACACTGGGGATGGAAAAAATGAAGGGGAAAATCCTACAGATCCTTACTAGGGATAGGAACCAGAGAGGTGTTCTCCACTGGGGAAAGATGAAGGGAGATGGACGACTGGTTCATATGTGACCGGACGACACTGGGGAAAAAGACACATTCTTACTGGGCATGAACCCAGAAAGAAGACATGATCTCGACTGGGGATCAGCTTGAAATAAGAGGATAGACGTCAACAAAAGGTTTTCTGGTATTTTCTTATACTGAAGAGTTCAAACAGGATCTTCAAGAAAAACCAGAAAAGACAAAGACAAACACGGGCTTTGCGTGCGCAATATGATGAAGATCACAAGGCTTTAACCGGGGAAAAGATTGACGAGCCATTAATGATTGGACTCAGGTATCAAAATGAGTCGGTTAAGACAACAATATGAGTTTAGATTTTGGGTATCAGTATGAGCTGGATTTTTGAGGACCAGTATGAGCTGGAGTGGATACCAATTTGCATTGACTTTTAGGTTCATATCTGACCTGAGATTTTGGTTCATATCTGACCAGAGTTTAGGTTCACATTTGACCTGAGTTTAGGTTCATACTTGACCTAAGGTTTTGGTTCATATTTTACCAGAGTTTAGGTTCACATTTGACTTGAGGTTAGCTTCACATTTGACCTGAGGTTTTGGTTTATATTTGACCAGAGTTCAGGTTCATTTTTGACCTGGTTTTCAAACATTGGGTTCATATTTGACCGGAGTTTAGGTTCATATTTGACCTGATTTCAAACAATGAGTTCATAATTGATCGGAGTTTAGGTTCACATTTAACCTGGGTTTCAAACAATGGGTTCACATTTGACCTAAGGTTTAGGTTCATATTTGACCTGGGTTTCAAACAACGGGTTCACATTTGACCGGAGTTTAGGTTCACATTTGACCTAGGTTTCAAACAACGGGTTCACATTTGACCAGAGGTTTAGGTTCACATTTGACCTGGGTTTCAAACAACGGGTTCATATTTGACCTGGGTTTCAAACAACGGGTTCACATTTGACCTGAGGTTTAGGTTCACATTTGACCTGGGTTTCAAACAACAGGTTCACATTTGACCTGAGGTTTAGTATTTGACTTGGGTCTCAAACAACGGGTTCACATTTGACCTGGGTTTCAAACAACAGGTTCACATTTGACCTGAGGTTTAGGTTCATATTTTACCTGGGTCTCAAACAACGGGTTCACATTTGACTTGAGGTTTAGGTTCACATTTGACCTGGGTTTCAAACAACGGGTTCACATTTGACCTGAGGTTTAGGTTCACATTTGACCTGGGTTTCAAACAACGGGTTCACATTTGACCTGAGGTTTAGGTTTATATTTGACCTGGTTTCAAACAACGGGTTCACATTTCACCTGAGGTTTAGGTTCACATTTGACCTGGGTCTCAAACAACGGGTTCACATTTGACCTGAGGTTTAGGTTCACATTTGACATAGGTTTCAAACAACGGGTTCACATTTGACCTGAGGTTTAGGTTCACATTTGACCTGGGTTTCAAACAACGGGTTCACATTTGACCTGAGATTTAGGTTCATATTTGACCTGGGTCTCAAACAACGGGTTCACATTTGACCTGAGGTTTAGGTTCACATTTGACCTGGGTCTCAAACAACGGGTTCACATTTGACCTGAGGTTTAGGTTCACATTTGACCTGGGTTTCAAACAACGGGTTCACATTTGACCTGAGGTTTAGGTTCACATTTGACCTGGGTCTCAAACAACGGGTTCACATTTGACCTGAGGTTTAGGTTCATATTTGACCTGGTTTTAAACAACGGGTTCACATTTGACCTGTGGTTTAGATTCACATTGACCTGGTTTCAAACAACGGGTTCATATTTGACCTGAGGTTTAGGTTCAAATTTGACCTGGGTTTTAAACAACGGGTTCACATTTGACCTGAAGTTTAGGTTCACATTTGACCTGGGTTAAATGATGCCAGCAATTACTGGACTTTTAAGTTTCATATGAGGAGATTAAGTATCAGATAGGTCAATATCGGGGTCGCACAAATGAAGATTAGACTTCCTGGGGAATACCAATTATGGTTGCAAAAGGATTGGATAGCATCTGAGATAGATAAGCTTCTCGTAAGATACTGCCACTTATCGCCATAGAAATACAAGCTCCTCCAAGAGATTACTACTTGCTGTTGATTAAAAATTCCAAAGAGCTGTTGATACTACGACACATGTTGGAGAAAGGATTCCGTCTTCAAAGAGGATCTGCAAAATATTTTTCCTGCGAGACACTGTACAAAATAAATGTGCGCTCAAACTAGGTTCAACAACCTAATCTGCCTGGGACCAAAGATCAATCTAGGAACAAGCTACAAAGAAATGGTCAAACAAGACTCCAACCATTGAGGAATGAGCTCAAATGGGGATTTATCTTATCCAAATGTGGAAAAGACAACTGAACTAACCATCATCCACGAGGATAAAACTCTGTGGGGAATTCAGAAGGATGGGCACTTTATGCCTAGGGCTGACAATTCTATTGAAGAGAAAAGACAAACCCAGTCACTTGGGGATATAAAACCAAAGTGAACAAAGCAGGTAAACACCAGACAAAGAGGTAGCAGAGAGCTAAAATGTTTTGCATATGGTGCTTATGCCATGCTTATGCTTATGCTAATAAAACAGACAAAAGGAAGTGAGACTAAAGATGAAATTAACATCTCGACAAGGATACCCAGCCAAACTCATCAGATTGGATCATTACTGGGGATGAACTTGCAGGATCAGTAATTCTACTTCAATGTTACAAACTTCTCTGGGGAAAAAAATGATCCACTTGGGGTATAGCGTCTTGACTTCACTAGAATTGCCATCATGAGCTTGATTTCTTCATTGGAGGGAAATCCATGGAGAATTTCCAAGATTAGCCGAAGTAACAGTTTACTAGGGAGTGTCGCTCCCGGGATTTTCATCCAAGTACAAACGCGAAAGTGGCACCGAAACAGAGTCGTCAGCAATGTGTATTTATCCCAAGAGAGGGAAAGGAAACACTGCATAAACCTGAGAGAAGGAAAGAGCATGGCCTTGTGACCAGGAGAACTAGGTTCGGGAGTCGGTTACGCGCGAGGAAAGTATTAGCACCCCCACGCGTCCATCGTACCCGATGGGATCCACGCTTGCTGCTTCAATCAGAGGGTGCAAGAAAAGGATACTGGAAAAGGAACTGCTAGCTGGAGAACTGGAAAAAGAAAGGAGAGAGAAAGAGAAACAAATGTAGGGAAAATAAAAGAAGTGCTCGAATGGGCCCTACCCCACTGCCTACGTATCTCATCTGGAGCATGAGAATCAGAGCGATGTAGTTCCCCTCACCTAAGGGAAAGTTGTTTGTGTATTTTAGGGAACGGCTAATGTTCTAGCTCAGGTGTTGCAGCTCGCTGTATGGAGACTTAGGCGTTACCGTCTTGCGAGAGAACGAGGAGAAGCACGTTCATACGTTGAGCATGAGTAAGATGAGAAAAGAATTCCCGTAGGAGAGACGTTATTACTTGTTTTTGTCTTTTAAGAAAGAAGTGTTTTGTTTACTGATGTTTAGTAACTCACATTGTATTTGAGTCCTTCATGTAAGATCGAATGCCTCGCACATCGTCCCCAGACGGGACATATGCTAAACATTCTAAGAAAGTGAGAGAAGACCCATCACTATCTTATTCTCCCATGAAAGGCTCAAATACAATATTAGTTATGCCTTTATAAAGTATGTTTTTACTTTTTTGTTTTGAGATGAGAGAAGAAAGACTCAAAAGCGGATCAAAGGTGAAAATCTAATGGGGACTAAGACTCACCCTAGTGTTAGCATGCTTGGTGATCCTATGGTTAATGAGGTTTAAGGAACCTAATCCTAAAACAAAAGAGAAGAAGAAGATAGAAAGTAACTTACTTCCAAGATGGAAGTTAAGTTATTTCTAAGAGGGAAGAAAGAAGATCAAGAAAGCAAAGCATCATTAAATGCTTAAATAACACAAATTGAATGATTAAAAGATGAAGAAAGAAATTAGAATATGGATGCCTATCCACACTCAAATGACTTACCATTAGCCCCTGAAATGGTTAGTACAATTATTTACAAGTGAAGAAACAAATTAAGATGAACAAGTAAGGCTTAAACAAATCAATAACCAAAGTAAAAGAATATTAAAGGTTAAGGGGAGCACAAAGTCAGAATGCACATCATAAGAATGTCCTTTAATGATATAAGATCAAACACAAATCAAATGCACACAAACAATGTCTTAAATCACAAAGAAATGCATTATGAAAGAAATAGATGAAGAATGAGTGGATATGCAAAGTGATCATGCAATAATGCTTCAAGTAATGTCAAAGTCAGAATAGGGATGATGTAAACATGTGCCTAAACATGATATACAAATGTCATATGAGGCATACAATCAAGTATCCAAATATTAAGAGTGATTAGGAGAAGAAGTGAGAAGATATGAACATGGATTTAACATGGAAAGAAGTTACTTAAGGCATAAGTCAAACCTGAAAAAGTTCAAGATGAAACTCAAGTATCAAAGTAAGAAGTGATATGTCATGTTAGGATGAAGGTAGGATGCACAAGCCAATCACATTCAAGCAATTACAAGTCATTTAGAAGCTAGAAGAAATAGAAACATGCATTTGGGTGAAACATGTTCAAGTATGCAAAGTAAGACATAAATGGCATATGAGATAAATGCAATGCTTTAAAGTCAGAAGCATACATCATTTGAAATGCAAATGGATGGCATGGCATGGCATAAACAAACCAATTACAAATCAAGTTGGAAACTAGATGAAAAAGGATGAGGAATTAGGTCAAAAGGAAACATGTGAAACAAGTATTGAACATGTACACAAAAAGACATCAACTTCAAACCAATGACCTATAATTTTATTCAAAAGACCTATAATGATATAAACATGGCTCAAGAAGTCAGTAAGAATGATCTCATACAATGGCACAAGTGCCTCCTCAAGCAAGTAAACAAAACATGATCAAGGAAGTTCACAAAAGAGCACCTCAAACAAGAGTCAACAAACAAATACCAAAAATGATTCAAAAATCATCAAATTAAGTCTCAAGAGACCTCAACCAGAGGTAAATATCATACCAAAAGCTCATATAAAGAATCACAAAGAAACTCAATCAAACAAACATGGTAAAGTAATTAGGGTTTAACATGATCATGCACAAAGAAATGACCCAAAGAGGATGCAAAGATGATTTTAAAAATATGACAAAATTTTTTTAAATGTTTCAAAGTGTCCTCTGAAATATTCAAAAAGAATAGGGATCAAACTATGTACCAATGATGAGAAATAAAATCAACAAGATCAAGTGTGCACAAATGAACCATTTCCAAAAGAAATTTAAACAACAATTAATCCAGAGGCGAAAAATAATAAAAAAATAGAAAATAAAATTTGAAAAAATTTTATAAAACCATAAAGATGATTCATGAATTTATTTGGCATTTTTAGAGGTCATTTACTATTTTTAAAAATCAAAATCCAAACAGATGTGAAAAAGAAATTAAAAAAATAAAAGAAATGAGAAGGGGTGTATTCAGAGTAATTTTCACGTTCAAAAGCAAGAATGGGCTTAGCGTGGGGCGCAAATAGCAATTAAGTTCAATCCAATTAAATTTTTGATTGTGTGTGATGAGTGTGCACGCGCAGTCAATAATCAGATGCAATCATGACCATAGGATTAGTTGGTCAAACATTATCAAAATAAGCATGAGTATCACATGGATTGGAACATCAGTGCACATCAATTACCATGCACACGCGCACATGTAAGTATCAGAAATCAAACAATTGAGGCCACGTGAGAGACCACACATTCATTAATGTGTTGGCAACATACAAAACGTTGGATCAATTTTAATGCAAGATCATCACACAAATCATGCATCACACCAATCAGAATTAAGGTCCATACAGGATAACATGCACACGCACATACACAAGTCATTTAGGTTCAAAAATATGCACGTGAGGGGGAGGGTGTGTTTTAATGCATTATCACAATATTAACCACATGATGCAATGATCCAACGGCCACGATTTAAAATAACACAAACCCTAACATCAAACCACCGGCCGGAGAAGGACCTCCGGTCATCTTCTCCGGCGAGCAACCACCACCTGCAAACTTTCACATGTCCAGAAATGCGCAACAATGGTACCAAAATGAAGAGGAACTCATGTAGATTAAGAATACATAATCACTTTTCACACATCAAGCACATATACAGAGAACCGATGAGATTAAAATATGCCCTAGATTTTGGATCTATGCCTCTAAGAGGCCTATCGACTAGCCGGATTGTCAAATGCTCCTATTGAGCTCATATCAACAAAAAACAAGCTAAACAGAATGTAAATCATGCCAGGAAAGTTTAAGATATTGAAACCTGAAAATGTTGAAAACTGGAGTTAAAAGAAAACCAGAGAGTTGTGCTTCCTCTTTGAGCTTCAATTGGCCAAATAAAGGCTTACAAATCCTTGCAAACGTGGATGGAATTCAATATGCAGTGGAGAATACTTCAATCTCTTCAATGCTACCAATCTTCAATGTGTTCCAATGCTGCTTGATACTGAAGCTCGAAGATGGATTCAAATGTAGATGATGATGAAATCGTGTGTAGAGAGAGATAAAGTTCAGAGAGAATTTTAGAGTGACTTGAGAGAAAATGTGAGAATGAAGTGTTCCAATGAAATTGTGAAGTGTGATTTGATTTATATGTTGAGTTTAATCTGTTAACTCATGGTCAAGTGAGTCAGTTAAGTGAGTCAATGTGAGGTTAATTGAGTTGTCCCTAACTAACTGAGTCAAGTTAGTTAGGGCGAGTGAGGAGAGGAATGATATGGTGATGGAGGTGCATGATGTTATGGTGGAGATTAAAAGAGAAAGAGTGGTGGTGATGGCACGGATCAGTGGTAGAAGAAACTTGATGAGCAAGTTTTAACTCATTTCCTCTCTTGTGTATGATGTAGCATGGTGAAGCTAGTGTAAGGAAAGTGTTTGGTTAAAAGTGGAAAGGAATATAGAGTGTGTGCGTGTGAATGTTAAGACAACAGCAATAACAATTCATTTTCTGGTTTTGTAGTAGCTTGAAACAAATAGAAACATGGTGGTTTGGTGGTGAATTTCCCTATTGTTAGTGAATGAAATAATGAGGTATTGATGTCAAATGAAAGAGGAGATATCATGAAACAAGTTTGATGTTGGAATTGGATTGAAATGAGGTTTGGAAGAGGTTGGAAAATAGCTTAGAACATCAAGGTGTGGGACTGGTTTGTGGGCGTGTAAAGATAAGTCATGGAATGGCAATGTGGTGCATGAAATTTCAGTGTGATCACACCAACTTGGGACCATCATAACTCCCTCATAACTTGATCAAATTAAAATTTGTCCAACATCAACATTGAAGAGGGCATGGCAAGGAACAACTTTGATGTTGAAAAGTTTTTCATTTGGAGCTTTTATCTTGGAGAAATTCAGCTTGACATTTGGCACACCAAGTGTTTGTCAAAATTATGGCGCGTGGACCTGGTCATGCTTGGCCATGACTTGGTTTTGGACCTAGTTTTACCAAACTTTGATCAATCATATCTCCCTCAATATTGATCCAATGGAGATGTTCTTTATATGGATTTGAAGCTTAGAACATGAACTTTAATTGGCTCAACTTGGGCCTAAAGTTTGGAGCTTTTATATTGAAGAAAGAGAGCCTCAAAGTAGGGTGCAAAATGGTCCAAACTTACTACTTTTGGAAACCCTAAAGTTTCTATTTTTGGCAGTTTTGTAAATTCTTGATTTTTCATAATTCCTCCATCATTTCTTGATCAAATTTTGTCCAATGAACATATATAACATGAATTTCATGAATTTGACCTTAGAAAGTAAAGAGTTGACTTTTTTCACTGCACAGTTGACTTTTCCCCTAATTTCTTGATTATCAAGCAACTGACCAATTGAAACCCTTCTGAAACCACTTGATGAGCAATTTTCCATCCATATACACTTAAGAACATAAGGAATACCATGAGATCAAGCCTTGCCCAAAAAATCAGAGGTAAACTGATTTTAGGTTAAACCCTAATTTTGGTACCCTCTGGTTAGGAGGAAATAGCACATCCTCCAAATCTAAATTCCTCTGAATATTATGTGTATCCTCTCAACCAAAGATGAAATAAGCCATTTGGAGATGATAAAAACTCAAAGAGCTTGTACATTTGAGGATCAGACCCCAATTTTTGACTGCCTTCTGTAGGAAATGATGCACTTCCCAATCCTCTTGATGAATTCTCCTCTCCCCATGCCTTGTGGGATCAATTGAGATAATATATGACATAAGAGACCTTTGAGGCTTGTTTGAAGACCCTTTTCTCTTGTTCCCTTACTTTAGATGATCAACACCTTTGAGAATCACTGATCCCATGCCCTTATGCAAGATGCAATGCAATGCTCTATGTCTTATTTTTCTATGCTTGGATGCAATGCAATGAAATGAAAGCTCATGCTAAATGATATGAAGAAATGAGAGGGAAAATTTTGGGGTATGACAGCTGCCCCTATTCAATCACTGTAGACCTGAAGGGATGATAGCGATTGCTTTCAGACGTTCAAGGTATGGAGGGATTGAATACCGAAGAATAACCCGAAAATTTGCACTCTGTGGAGAAGAAGAAAAGGGATATAAACCCCACCAAATGAATTCTGCTTGTATAAAACTCTGATGAAAAGAATAAAACTGAAAAGCTACCTTTTGGAACGACGCCAGACGACCACTGGCTCGCCACACAGCTGGTGGACTTTAATAATGTCTTTTGTACGACGCCAGACGACTACTGGCTCGCCACGCTGCTGGTGGACTTTAATAATGTCTTTTTGCACGACGGCAGACGACTACTGGCTCGCCACGCTGCTGGTGGACTTTAATAATGTCTTTTTGCACGACGTCGGACGACTACTGGCTCGCCACGCTGCTGGTGGACTTTAATAATGTCTTTTTACACGACGGCAGACGACTACTGGCTCGCCACGCTGCTGGTGGACTTTAATAATGTCTTTTTGCACGACGTCGGATGACTACTGGCTCGCCACGCTGCTGGTGGACTTTAACAATGTCTTTTGTACAATGTCAGACGACTACTGACCTGCCACGCTGCTGGTGGACTTTACTGATTTGCCACCCGAAGACAGACTTTTGCCAATCTGCTATTGGACTTTGCTAATTTGCCACCCGAAGACGCACTTTTTACAATCTACTGTTGGACTTTGAGGATTTGCCACCCGAAGACGGACTTTTGCCAATCTGCTGTTGGACTTTACAATAACATTCAACATTGGATTATGCTCTGCATACATATCAAACATCTCTGCCGACTCTGCTGAGGCACAATGATCAATGAATTGATTTCAGAGACTCCTGAAGGATAATATCTCTGCTGGAGAATGAATGAGCAATCCGTCTGTTTCGAATTGTCATGTTTGCCAAAAATAAATTGGACTTTGAGATATGAGGGGAGTGATGATTCTGCCAGGATTTACTTCATCTGCTTGGGGATGAACTCTAGTCATAGCATTTCCGCTGGGGATGAGAATTTTTTAATGACGTCCTGCTGGGGGAGAAGTCATTAAAACTCTGCTTGGGGGTCTACCCAACTCGAGATTCTTTGCGGGGACCATCAGCTTTCTAACTCAGCTGGGAAAAGAATGTACTACCACTTTGCTGAGGAAGAGCTTCTGTTGATAAACCTCTACGGGGGATAAATAATCCAGCTGGGGAATATTGCTGACAAGATTCAATGCTAAACTCTGTGGGGATACCACTACTAGAGATACGATCTTTCTGGGGATCAAGGCTACTCCATCGGGGATATACAAATCCTAGTTAGAAGGCATTCCGTGGTGATATGCTGGGAGAAAGTTCCTAGAGATCTGCTGGGAAACACAAGCAAACTTCCACGGTAGTCTGCTGAGGAACCAAAACTGTCGAGCTTAGGATAAGTGCCACAATACCCCACATTAGGCAAACTTTCCGTTTGACGATTCTGTTGGGGATGATGAGTTTATAACAAACTCTGCTGGGAACACCGCTTTAAAGTGTCTCGTGCTGGGGAATGCCCTTTTAAGAGGATTTTACAGAAGACCAAACATCTTCAAACTCTACTGGGGATAATAGATTTGGAACATCTTTTGCCAGGGAAATTCAATATGTCCCATGTTTGAGAGGATCAACGACTTGTTTTTGCCCCATGATACAAGACTGATCTGAAGAAAACGTCATAAGAGGATTTTACAGAAGATTAAGCATCTTCAAACTCTTGGAGACTTCACTGGGGATTAACTGATAGTTCCTGGATTGGCTGGAATTTTGGTAAAACAAAGGTTATTCAATGTTGATGTCAAGGTGCTGATGTTGTAACATTGAAGTCTTAACACTGGGCTGTGTTAAGTTGTTAAATGCTGAAGTTGGATGTCTGATGTCACACAGGTGATGTTGTAACATCAGGCCTGTAGAATTAATAACAGCAGGATATGTTATTAGGGCACGCGTATTAGCTGGAATTGTGGAGAGTGGTTAAATCATTGGATGAGAATATCTTTGGATAAATATTTTCTGTTACATGGGAGATTTGATTGCAGGTCTGTTGGAGAATTAAAAGGTTGAAGATTTAAAAAGATTTTGGGGATAAAATCTGTTTTGAAGATTCAGTTTTAATTAACAAATCTGATCAAATATTGTGACAAGTCCAAGCCCAATTCAGGAGCTATATAAAGCGCACAAGACCAAAGGAAAAAGTACATAAAACATTCAGAAGATAAAGAGCAGAAGGCTTAGTGTCTAGAGTTTGTTTAAAGTACTTGTATTTACACTATTCTAGGGTTTGAATAGGTGTTGAGTTTCTGTCCTCTCTAAAGCTGTGAAGCAAAGAGAGTTGTGTAATTTGATCGAAGCTGTGAAGTAAGATCAAGGGTACTCAAAGTGGTTTCTTTGAGTGTTTGTAAGGGATTGAGTGGTGTTCTCATACCTAAGTGGTTTCTTAGGTAGGAAGTCATTAGTAGAGTATAAGTTTAGGAGATTGTCAACGGGTCGTTGAGTCTGTAAATTATATCTACAAGTAGTGAATTCCATCCCTGGCTTGGTAGCCCCCATAGTAGGTTGGTTGTAACCGAACTGGGTCAACAATTCTTGGTGTTATTTTACTGTTATTGATGTCCATAGTGCAGAGTGTGTTGTTGTGACATCACACCTTAACATCACACGTCTGATACCAGAATTTCAATTGGTATCAAAGCAGGCATCCTGTCTGTCTCTGGGTGAGATCTAGGGAAGTTACTTTCTGGTGTAAAGATGGACAAAGAAGTTGGAGGATTCGTCAACAGACCCCCTATTTTGGATGGATCCAATTATGACTATTGGAAGCCAAGGATGACCACCTTCTTAAAATCCTTGGACAGTAGGGCTTGGAAGGCTGTTATTAAAGAATGGAAAGCTCCTGTCATGTGTGAGAAGGATGATGCTGGCAAAGATAAAGAAGGCACCCCTAAGCCAAAGCCTGAAGAAGAGTGGACCAAGGAGGAAGATGAGCTTGCCCTTGGAAATTCCAAAGCCTTGAATGCTATCTTTAATGGAGTGGATAAGAACATCTTCAGGTTAATCAATACCTGTGAAGTTGCTAAAGAAGCATGGGATATCTTGCAGGCTACTCATGAAGGAACATCTAGAGTCAAGATGTCAAGACTTCATATTTTAACATCAAAATTTGAAAGCCTGAAGATGAAGGAAGATGAGACTATTCATGATTTCCACATGAGTATTCTTGAGCTGGCCAATGCATCTAGTGCTCTTGGAGAGAAGATGTCAGATGAAAAGCTTGTGAGGAAGATCCTTAGGTCCCTACCTAAGAAGTATAAGATGAAGGTTACTGCCATTGAAGAAGCTCAAGACATCAGCAAGATGAGAGTAGATGAGCTCATTGGATCTCTTCAGACTTTTGAACTTGGTTTAAATGAAGAAGAATCAGAAAAGAAACCCAAGGGTATTGCTTTGGTCTCTACTCCTGCAGAAGATAAGGTAGTCAAAGATTCTCAGGAAGATTTGTCACAAGCCATTGCAATTGTGGGAAGGCAGTTCAACAAAGTGTTAAAAAGATGGAACAATAACTACAAGCCTAGTGTCAAGAACAGTTCCTCTGACACCACCAATCCAAAAGAGAAAGATGAAGAGAAGACTACTCAGGATAGAGGTGTTCAGTGCTTTGAATGTGAAGGGTATGAACATGTCAAGAAAGAATGTCCCACATTCTTGAAGAAGCAGAAGAAGGGCTTGTCAGTTTCCTGGTCTAAATCTGATAGTGAAAGTGATGGTGAGTCAGCAAAGCATGCTAGAGCCTTAACAGGAACTGTTGTGTCTGATGATGGTAGTGATGAAGAAATAACTTATGAGGAGCTAGCTTCTACTTATCGAGAGCTGTGTTTGAAAAGTGCTGAGATTTGTCAAGAAAACAAGTATCATAAGCAACAGATTGCTCAGCTTGAAAATGAAAAAGCTGATCGGGAAAATGAAGTTGTGCTAGTTAAGTCCCAACTGGATCAGATGACTAAATTCATTAGGATGATGAACAGTGGTACTGCTGATCTTGATAAAATTCTTCAGTTAGAGAAATCTGCTGGAGATAAATCAGGCATAGGATATGTGGTTAGCACTTCAGAAACAAAAAGGGAGATGTCTCAACCGTTGTCTCAACATCAACCTACGAAACAGGGCCCTTTCCCAAAGAAGGTTGTTCAGCCCCAAAATGCTGAGAAGAAGAATGGCCCTCATCAGAGGAAGATACAGCCCCAAGGAGCTAGTCAGTATATGCCTCCCCAATTTCACCAGAATATGCAAGCTGTCAAGTTCAAGCAGAACATGTCTCAGCAGAGGTATCAACATCAGGAAAAATGGTATGGTTATGCGTACAACAATGTTGTGACTTATGGAAGAAGGAAACCTCATCACCATAGAAGACAACCTAAGAGACAGCATCATCAATACAGCAGAAGACAACTCAACTATGGAATAAGGAGACAACAGTATGGGTGGCAGCCACAGAATTATCAAAGTGGGAGAAGATTTAACCACTTTAGAAACGGCAGAGTCAGATGCTTCTATTGTGGCAGGATTGGTCATATGCAGTCCTCGTGCTTCAAGCTTCACGGATATCCTAATTCTACTCATCAACCCAAACAGCAAGAGGTTAGGCCTAAGGTGATGAAGAAATGGATACCTAAAGTTACCAGCTTGATAGCTCACACGTCCTTGATGGTTTCTACCAAAGATGACTGGTATTTTGACAGTGGGTGTTCAAGACACATGACTGGAGTAAAGAATCTGCTTGTTGATGTGAAACCTCAGTCTTCTGGCTATGTTACATTTGGTGATGGGATCAAAGGAGAGATAAAGGGAATTGGAAGACTAAACTGTGACAGTACTCCCAAGCTGGAGAATGTTCTTCTTGTTAAAGGACTAGCAGCTAATTTGATTAGTATTAGTCAACTTTGTGATCAAGGATTCAAAGTAGACTTCACAAAGTCCGAATGTAATGTGAAAGATGACAAAGGAGAAGTCATTATGAAGGGAGCCAGATCTAAGGACAACTGTTATCTTTGGGTGCCACAAAATTCAAATTCCTCCACGTGTGTGCTTGCTAAAGAAGATGATGTCAAAATCTGGCATCAGAAGCTGGGACATCTTCACCTAAAGGGAATGAAGAGAATTATCTCCTCAGACGCAGTCAGAGGGATTCCCAAACTTAGTATTGAGGAAGGAAAGGTGTGTGGAGACTGTCAGAAAGGAAAGCAGACAAAGATGTCTCATCCGAAGCTTCAACATGACACCACCTCCAAAGTATTGGAACTCCTTCATATGGATTTGATGGGACCTATGCAGGTTGAAAGTCTGGGTGGAAAGAAATATGCTTATGTAGTTGTGGATGACTACTCCAGATACACCTGGGTGAATTTCATCAAAGACAAATCTGAGGTGTTTGATGTCTTTAAAGAGCTCTGTCATAAACTCCAAAGAGAAAAGGAGAGTAAGGTCATCAGAATTAGAAGTGATCATGGAAGAGAGTTTGAAAATAGTAAGTTTGAAGAATTTTGCTCGTCTGAAGGTATAAGTCATGAGTTTTCATCTCCTATCACCCCTCAGCAAAATAGAGTTGTTGAGAGGAAGAACAGAACTATACAAGAGTCGGCTAGAACAATGATTCATGCCAAGAAACTACCTTATCACTTCTGGGCTGAAGCCATGAACACTGCCTGCTACATTCACAACAGAGTCGCCTTAAGAAGAGGCACTTCATCCACTCTATATGAACTATGGAAGGGAAGAAAACCTAATGTTAAGTACTTCCATGTGTTCGGTAGTAAATGTTACATTCTGGCAGATAGAGAGCAGAGAAGGAAATTAGATTCCAAAAGCGATGAAGGGATATTTTTGGGGTACTCCATCAACAGCAGAGCTTATCGGGTCTTCAACTCCAGGACCAAAGTGATGATGGAGTCAATCAATGTTGTGATTGATGATGAAGAAAAGCATGAAGTTGAGGATGTCATAGAAGATGTTGGAACATTAACTGATGAGGTAGCTGTTGAAGTTGAAGTTAGAAATCCATCCCCAAGTACTGCTGACACTGAGCCTGAGCAACCTCAGAAGGATCCTTCTATCAGGATTCAGAAGGATCATCCTAAGGAGCTGATCATAGGTGATCCAAATTCTGGAGTAAGAACTAGGTCCAGAGAAATCATAGCTAGCTCGTGCTTCGTATCCAAAATTGAGCCAAAAAATGTCAAGGAAGCTCTGACAGATGAATTTTGGATAAATGCTATGCAAGAAGAACTGGAGCAGTTCAAGAGAAATGAAGTTTGGGATCTTGTGCCAAGACCAGAAGGGGTGAATGTTATTGGAACAAAGTGGATCTACAAAAACAAGTCAGACGAGCTTGGAGTGGTTACAAGAAACAAAGCGAGACTTGTTGCACAAGGTTATACTCAAGTGGAGGGAATCGACTTTGATGAGACGTTTGCTCCAGTGGCGAGACTAGAATCCATCAGACTACTTTTGGGTATGGCTTGTAACCTAAGATTCAAGCTGTTCCAAATGGATGTGAAGAGTGCCTTTCTAAATGGCTATCTGAATGAAGAAGTCTATGTAGATCAACCTAAAGGATTCACTGATCCAAACTTTCCCAATCATGTGTTCAAACTGAGGAAGGCACTGTATGGCTTAAAACAAGCTCCAAGGGCCTGGTATGAGCGGTTGACAGAATTCTTAGTGGCAAATGGGTATAGAAAAGGAGGCATTGACAAAACCTTGTTTGTCAAGGAAGAAGGAGGAAAATTAATGGTAGCCCAAATTTATGTGGATGACATTGTATTTGGGGGGATGTCAGATGCTATGGTAAAACAGTTTGTCCAACAAATGCAATCAGAATTTGAAATGAGTTTGGTTGGAGAACTTAGCTACTTCCTTGGGTTGCAAGTCAGACAAATGGAGGATTCTATCTTTATTTCTCAAAGCAAATATGCCAAGAGCATAGTAAAGAAGTTTGGCCTAGATAAAGCCAATCACAAAAGGACACCTGCTCCCACCCATTTGAAGCTATCCAAGGATGAGAATGGAGTGAGTGTGGATCACAGCTTGTACAGAAGTATGATTGGGAGTTTACTATATCTCACAGCAAGCAGACCTGATATTTCCTTTGTTGTTGGAGTGTGTGCTAGATATCAGTCTGATCCTAAGGTAAGTCACTTGAATCAGGTGAAGAGGATTCTGAAATATGTAAATGGCACAAGTGACTATGGAATGTTATATAGCCGTGATTCTGGGAAAGTTTTAAAAGGATACTGTGATGCTGATTGGCCTGGAAGTGCAGATGATAGAAAAAGCACTTCAGGAGGGTGTTTCTTTCTAGGGAACAATCTGATTTCCTAGTTCAGCAAGAAGCAGAATTGTGTATCTCTCTCAACTGTTGAAGCGGAGTATATAGCAGCAGGAAGTAGTTGCTCTCAGCTGGTATGGATGAAGCATATGTTGAGTGAATACAATGTTAAACAAGATGTTATGACTTTGTACTGCGATAATCTGAGTGCAATTAATATATCTAAAAATCCTATACAGCACAGTAGGACAAAGCACATAGACATAAGGCATCATTTCATAAGGGATCTGGTAGAAGAAAAAGTTGTTACCTTGGAACATGTAGCCACAGAGAACCAGTTGGCTGACATATTCACTAAAGCCTTGGATGCAAACTAATTTGAAAGGTTAAAAAGCAAATTGGGAATCTGTATTTATGAAGACTGAATCTGCTAGAGGGGTTGTGGGCAGTTGGGGTAATTCTGAAAATGTGTAGTCAACTGCCAGGTGAAGCTTGCCTAATTATGGCTAAAAAGGGGGAGATAGGTAAACATAGCCAAGATAGTCAAGAGGATTATTGCCATATGCTGCTAATGTGATGTAGAGATTAAGGGGGAGATAGATTGATGCTACTAAAAGGTGTTTAGTTGAAAAGTGATAATGCAGTTATTGAGGGGGAGTTTTGAAGATATCATGACATGTAAAGAGTGCAGCCAAGCAGACATCTAGGGGGAGTAAATTGCTGCACATTATGAGCTACTGAACAGCTGTGATGCCGGTTCATGTTTTCAAGGAGAAGCACTAATTGGCTGTTGTCAATAATGAAGATGGTGCTGTAGCAGATCAAGTAATAAAGACTATGCAAAGTGTCAAACTGCTGCTAATGAGTTTCAAATTGATTGAAGATTATTCCGCTGCTGAAATCTCTGAAGGTGCAGAGTGCAGAAGTTGATTGCAGAGTGCAGAGATTGTTTTAGCCAAAGGGGGAGATTGATAGTTCCTGGATTGGCTGGAATTTTGGTAAAACAAAGGTTATTCAATGTTGATGTCAAGGTGCTGATGTTGTAACATTGAAGTCTTAACACTGGGCTGTGTTAAGTTGTTAAATGCTGAAGTTGGATGTCTGATGTCACACAAGTGATGTTGTAACATCAGGCCTGCAGAATTAATAACAGCAGGATATGTTATTAGGGCACGCGTATTAGCTGGAATTGTGGAGAGTGCTTAACTCATTGGATGAGAATATCTTTGGATAGATATTTTCTGTTACATGGGAGATTTGATTGCAGATCTGTTGGAGAATTAAAAGGTTGAAGATTTAAAAAGATTTTGGGGATAAAATCTGTTTTGAAGATTCAGTTTTAATTAACAAATCTGATCAAATATTGTGACAAGTCCAAGCCCAATTCAGGAGCTATATAAAGCGCACAAGACCAAAGGAAAAAGTACAGAAAACATTCAGAAGATAAAGAGCAGAAGGCTTAGTGTCTAGAGTTTGTTTAAAGTACTTGTATTTACACTATTCTAGGGTTTGAATAGGTGTTGAGTTTCTGTCCTCTCTAAAGCTGTGAAGCAAAGAGAGTTGTGTAATTTGATCGAAGCTGTGAAGTAAGATCAAGGGTACTCAAAGTGGTTTCTTTGAGTGTTTGTAAGGGATTGAGTGGTGTTCTCATACCTAAGTGGTTTCTTAGGTAGGAAGTCATTAGTAGAGTAAAAGTTTAGGAGATTGTCAACGGGTCGTTGAGTCTGTAAATTATATCTACAAGTAGTGAATTCCATCCCTGGCTTGGCAGCCCCCAGAGTAGGTTGGTTGTAACCGAACTGGGTCAACAATTCTTGGTGTTATTTTACTGTTATTGCTTTCCATAGTGCAGAGTGTGTTGTTGTGACATCACACCTTAACATCATACGTCTGATACCAGAATTTCATTAACCATTAACTTCGGTGTCTGCGAAGCAACTCTGCTGGAGAATTTGCAACCGTTATCGACACAAAAAAGCTTGTAGCTCTTGGAAGTACTGAATGAGAGAATCGACTTAATAAGATACAACGATACCTAGTTGAACTCAATTCACCGATATCGAAACATCGTGAACGACCGTCGACCGAACGATAGACTCAATCAGTAAACGTTGTGGCAATAGGGTGACATATGGACCCTTCCTTGAACATGATTGCCCCAGTCTTCTGCGTGGGAATAAGTGATTATCTGTCTAGGAGGGATGACACTTGTGCTTGAAATCGTCTGGATCTGTTACTTGCAACAAAAGAATACACACACATGCTCCAGAATATTGCGTGGTTTGAATCCACCATCCAGGATTATTCAACATTCAAAGTTATTTTAAATGTTTTTCTGCGCATGTTATTATAAAGCTACCATGTTTTCAAATGCAATATTTTATCAAAAATTCAGACGTTTTTGCAAACAAAGCAGTAAAACAAAATAAGAAGCTTTTTACTGAAATTCAATTTATTGATTGAAAAATGCCCAGAATAGGCAATTACATCAGGAAGCAATCCCTGGAAAGAGGTGATCGCTGAAAATTGAGAAAAGAAACTATCCTAATGGCAATGTGAAAATGGCATTCCACTGAGTTTCAATTCTGATATGGCCAGTATATCTTCAAGACTCCCCGACCTTGCCTTCTAAGGAATGATCAGACCGATTCCTACCCTTTTGGAAAGTCAGTTGCTGAAGCGGTGATGGAGTACAGATAACTTAGACCGTAGTCATTCGCTTAAATCCCTCTTTTGCGTGGACCGCCCTTTCGGGTTTTCAATCCACCGGGATACCCTTTTTTGCCTGAGTTGTCCTTGTGGATTTTCAACTCACCGGGTGTACAATTTTTTATTTTATATCCCTAATTTTTGCCCGAACCTTTTTATTCTGTTTTTGTGGTTCGCCAGGATGCCCTTTTTTGCCTGGACTTTTCTTTTTTTTTTTTTTGGTCCAGCGGGTCTATTCATGCGAAGTATTTTTTGACTACGTCTGAGTTGACAGGGGATGAAAAGTCTTCGCCGTCCATGGTTGTAAGTAATAAGGCTCCGCCCGAGAAGACCTTCTTAACCACGAATGGACCTTCATAGTTGGAAGTCCATTTGCCCCTGTGATCTGTACTAGGAGGAATGATCCTTTTGAGTACCACATCTCCTACTTTGTAAACCCGAGGATGCACCTTTTGGTCAAATGCCTGCTTCATCCTCCGCTGGTATAACTGCCCATGACATACCGCTGCCAGTCGTTTCTCCTCAATAAGGCTCAACTGATTAAATCTGGCACGAACCCACTCAGCTTCGTCTAACTTGACATCCATCATGACTCTAAGGGATGGAATCTTAACTTCAACCAGTAGCACTGCCTCCATACCGTATACAAGTGAGAATGGTGTTGCCCCAGTGGACGTGCGTACTGACGTTCGGTACCCATGCAAAGCAAATGGTAACATCTCATGCCAATCTTTATATGTGACAACCATTTTCTGCACAATCTTCTTAATATTCTTGTTGGCCGCCTCCACATCGCCATTCATCTTCAGGCGATACGGAGAAGAATTGTGATGTTCAATTTTGAAGTCCCGGCACAGCTCAGCCATCATTTTGTTGTTCAAATTAGAACCATTATCAGTAATGATTCTCTCGGGCACTCCATAGCGACAAATGATATCCTGTTTCAAGAAACGAGCTACCACTTGCTTAGTGACGTTGGCATAAGATGCTGCTTCAACCCATTTAGTGAAATAATCAATGGCGACTAAGATGAAACGATGGCCGTTTGAAGCAGTAGGCTCAATCTTTCCGATCATGTCAATGCCCCACATGGTAAAGGGCCAAGGAGAGGACATGACACTCAACGGATTTGGAGGAACGTGCACTTTGTCTGCATAGATCTGGCATTTGTGACACTTACGGGCGTACTTGTAATAGTTTGCTTCCATTGTCAACCAATAATACCCCGACCTCAATAATTTCTTAGCCATTGCGTGACCTCCGGCATGGGTACCGAAAGAGCCTTCATGCACTTCCTGCATTAACATGTCTGCTTCGTGTCTATCTACGCATCTGAGCAGAACCATGTCGAAATTCCGTTTGTACAGCACGTCATCTTGATTCAAGAAGAAGCTACTAGACAACCTTCTCAACATCTTCTTATCTTTTGTAGATGCCCCAGGCGAGTATTCTTGACTTTTCAAGAAACACTTGATGTCATGAAACCATGGCTTGTCATCAGACGTTGCATCAACAGCAAACACAAATGCAGGTCTGTCAAGATGAGATACTTCGATCTTAGGTACATGATTCCATCTTTGTACTTTAATCATAGAAGACAAAGTGGCCAAGGCATCAACAAACTTATTCTCATCCCGAGGAATATGGTACAACTTCACTGTTGTGAAAAATGTCAGCAACCTCCTCGTATAATCTCTATACGACACCAGATTTGCTTGGTGCATGTACCAACTCCCTTTCACTTGATTGATTACCAAAGCTAAATCACCGAAGATATCAAGGGTTTTAATTCGCAAATTAATCGCCTCCTCAATCCCCATTATACAAGCTTCATATTCTGCTTCATTGTTGGTGCATCCGAAAGTTATTCGGGAAGTGAAAGGCATATGAACACCTTCTGGCGTGACAAGAACTGGTCCAACTCTGCACCTATTCATGTTGACAGCCCAATCAAACATCAAGCTCTATTTGGATTCAGGATCTGGCCCCTCCTCCGGGAGTGGTTCCTCGCAATCTTTAGCTTTGAGAAACATGATGTCCTCATCAGGGAAATCAAATTTCATGGGTTGGTAATCATCAATCGGCTGTTGCGCCAGATAGTTTGACAAGATACTTCCTTTGATGGCCTTCTGAGAAGTATATTGGATATCATATTCGGTCAAAACCATTTGCCACCGTGCAACTCTGCCTGTTAGCGCTGTTTTCTCGAAAATGTATTTGATAGGATCCATTTTGGAGATCAACAAGGTTGTGTGCCTGATCATATACTGCCTCAATCGCTTAGCAGCCCATGCAAGTGTACAGCATGTTTTCTCAAGCATTGAATATCGGGACTCGCAGTCATTGAACTTTTTGCTCAGGTAGTAGATAGCATGCTCCTTCCTACCTGTCACATCGTGTTGACCGAGAACACAACCCATAGAACCTTCAAGCACCGTCAAATACATTATCAAAGGCCTTCCTAAAACTGGAGGCATGAGAATTAGAGGTTCCTGCAAATATTCTTTTATCTTATCGAATGCCAATTGGCAATCGTCATTCCACCTGACCGTTTGATCTTTTCTCAGCAGTTTGAATATTGGTTCGCATGTGGCTGTTAGGTGAGATATGAACCTTGCAATGTAGTTTAATCTACCCAGAAAACCACGAACCTCTTTTTCTGTTCTCGGCTAAGGCATATCTTGTATTGCTTTCACTTTGGCAGGATCAACCTCAATCCCTTTTTCACTCACAATGAAACCCAGCAACTTCCCAGAATGCACCCCAAAAGTGCACTTGTTTGGATTCAACCTTAAACGGAACTTTCTCAACCTTTCAAACAACTTTTTCAAGTTAATCAGATGTTCCTCTTCCGTTCGCGACTTGGCAATCATGTCATCCACATAACATTCAATCTCTTTGTGAATCAAGTCGTGGAATAAACTTACCATTGCCCGCTGATACGTTGCCCCTGCGTTTTTTAACCCAAAAGGCATCACTTTATAACAGTATGTACCCCACGGAGTAATGAACGTGGTCTTCTCCATATCCTCAGGCGCCATCTTAATCTGGTTGTACCCGGAGAAACCATCCATAAACAAGAACACTGAAAACTGAGCTGTATTGTCAACCAGCACATCTATGTGGGGTAGTGGAAAATCATCTTTCGGGCTAGCTTTGTCAAGATCTCGATAATCCACACACATTCTAACCTTTCCGTCTTTCTTTGGCACCGGCACAATGTTGGCAACCCAGGGAGGATAGTTAGTCACAGCAAGAAACCCTGCATCCCACTGCTTCTGAACTTCTTCTTTGATCTTGATGGCCATATCGGGATGAGTCCGACGAAGTTTCTGCACTGGCGGGCATTCTTCTCTCAATGGCAGCCTGTGCACAACAATATCAGTATCCAACCCTGGCATGTCTTGATATGACCAGGCGAATATATCAACATATTCACCCAACATTTTAGTCAAGGCTTTCTTTACATCTGTTCGCAGGCTGGCGCCAATCTTGATCTCTTTCTTAGCATCCTCGGTACCAATATTGATGATCTCTATGGTCTCTTGATGAGGCTGGATGGTCCTTTCCTCTTGTTTTAACAATCTGGCCAGTTCCTCAGGGAGTTCACAGCCTTTCTCATCCCCTTCTTCGGCTTGATAAATCGGTTTGTCAAACTCATACATAGCCATAGCAGAACCGTTATCAATGAAATTCGGAGGATCAAGTCTGCACGAACGGGTTCATGCTTTATTTTAGAATTTATTTTAAAAACAACAAGAAACAAAACATTGCCATTTTATTATTTTTTGTGCAAAAATAAAAAATGAAAGACAGAGAACAAAATTTGAGTGCAAAACATCCTTTATTGATGATTAAAATTGCAAATGCAAACAGGGTGGCCCTACAAATGAATCTATACGCCTTGGGCAGAGCGCAAGATTTTAACATACATTATGGTTAGAAAAACAAAGAAAATTACTCTGTTTGAAGAGTAACTCGGATGACTTCTTCAACGGACCAATTCTGCAATGGTCGTCCCGGAGCACGTGGACGTACCCAGTTGTCCAAGTCACAGTCACTGTCAACGTCGTCTTCTGTAGCCGCACAAGACTGATCTGGGTAAATGATTCCCCCACTGCTGAAGGTGATGGGTCCACTGTACGTTGCAACCGAATCCATAGAGGGTTGATAGCCAATACCAAACTTGTCCTCCTTCATTGGTGTCTCTATCAGCTTGCCCCAGCCTTGGGCATTGCCTGCTCTGACAACCTCGACAGCTTGCTTATAGGAAGAAATGGATGTACTGGCTCTATCTGGTGCAAGGGAAGATTCAGGCACATTGTCAATACTTACCGCTTCAAACGACTGGCAAAGCATCTCGTGGATTTCCCCATCCATCTCAACATACTTGAACGTGGACAAATGACTGAAAAAAATGTCTTCTTCACCACACATTGTCACTATTTGTCCCTCGAACTCGTACTTCAGTTTCTGATGTAAGGTGGATGTAACAGCCCCGGCCGCATGAATCCATGGGCGACCTAATAAGCAGCTATAAGCAGGCTGTATATCCATCACGTGGAATGTAGATTTGAACACTTACGGCCCAATTTGCACCGGCAATTCCACTTCACCAAACACAGATCTTTTTGTCCTATCGAACGCTCTGACAACCAACTCACTTAGCATTAATATCAATCCATCCACTTCTAGCTTCATCAACGCCTTCTTAGGCAAGACATTGAGTGAGGAACCAGTGTATACCAATACATGAGACAACACTGCACCCCTGCACTCCATTGTAATGTGCAAAGCTTTATTGTGGTTTCTTCCTTCAGACGTCAAATCTCTGCTTGTGAAACCCAATCCGTGGCTGACATTGACATTAAAAATTACACCCTCAAGTTGATTGACAGTGATTTCCTATGGAACATAGGCTCTCTTCAACACTTTCAATAAAGCCTCTCGGTGCGCGTCAGAACACATCAACAATGACAAGATTGAGATTTTCGAGGGCACCTGGTTCAGTTGATCGATAATTTTATAATCGTTTTTCTTTATTATCCTCATGAACTCTTCTACCTCGTTGTCAAAGGTAATCTTGGTCTCTATTTCAGGCACATGCGCACTCTCAACCACCTGTTTTCCTTTATCTTTTGCCGCAGCCTCAACCTCTTTATCACTGCGCAAAGTTTGGGGAGCAAACAATCTTCCGCTTCTTGTAAAGCCTCCTACACCACCCACATTATCAATATTTGAACTGGCTGATGTCCCGACTTCCTGTTTTTTCCTTTCATAATACACGTCTGCCCCATAGTGCCATGGGATTGCCTTCGTAGATGTAAACGGAACAGGTCCTGGCACCGTGATGGTAACAGGACTAGGTCTTTCTGGCACAACACTTGCTACATGAGTTGTACTTGCAGGCACCCAAATTTCCGTAGGAGTATAATAAATGGTCACAGTTGACACCTCGTCAATATCCTTCACAACCTGGTCAAACTGTAGACGGCCTTCATTGATCAAATTCTGCAAACTAACTTTCAACTTATCGCAACCATTCTTCTGACTCATACACTCAAAACAATCTTGGTCACAACCCGGGAACACCTGTCCCTTCAACAGACGATCTTTTATAACCAACAAGGAAGTCCTCACCTGATTGATATCTGCCACTAAGTTCAATCTCCTTCCGTCTTCAATAGCATGCACATCTGCCACACCATGATCAGGCATGGGGTTCTGGAGAACATTAGGAGGTAGAGAGAAATTGATTGCTTTAGCATCGATCAGATCTTGTACTTTATTTTGAAACGTCCAACACTTCTCAGTGGTATGCCCCTGAGCACCCGAATGGAAATCACAGCGAGCGTTGACATCAAAATTAGGTGGCAAGTTTCCAGCAGCAGGAGCTTTCATAGTACGAAGCTCAACCAACTTTAATTTGAGTAACTGGGGTAACAGTGCTAAATAGGTCATAGGGAGAGGGTCAATTTTGCGGTCCCTCTGCCTAGATCTCTGCTGGAAAGGAGGTTGCTGCTGCTGCTGAACCTGTTGTTGGGGATACTGTTGCTGAACAGCTGGTGCTGGGATTGTCACTACACCTACTTGATGGTAAGCCTGAGAACGGCCTCTTCCCCGTCCTCTATACACAGCATTTGTATCACATTCTCTCCTTTTCTGACCACTAGTAAAAGGTTTCTTCGTCCCAGAGGAACCAGCCCCACTTACATCTTGAATCTTTCCAACCTTCAACAGACTCTCGATCCTTTCACCCGCAATCACGATGTCAGAAAATCCTGTTGATGGACAGGCAGCCAATCTATCAAGGAATGCCCCTTGCAGGGTGCCCATAAACATATCTTCCATTTCTCTATCCAACAAAGGAGGTTGAACCTGTGCAGCCATCTATCTCCACCTTTGAGCGTATTCCTTGAAACTTTCCTTAGCATTCTGTGATAACCCTTGCAGTTGAGTACGGTTGGGCGCCATGTCGATATTGTACTGATATTGCTTTAAGAATGCTTCTGCCAGATCCTTCCAACTTCTCACAACAGCTCTGTTCAATTTCATATACCAGGTCAACGATGCTCCAGCCAAACTATCCTGGAAATAATGCATCCATAGCTTCTCGTCATCAGTATGGGCTGAGATCTTCCCAAAGTAAGCTTGAATATGTGTCTGGGGACACGTATTGCCATGATATTTGTCAAAAGTGGGCGGCTTGAATTTTGGAGGAATTCTGACTCCTGGTACTAGACCCAGACTGGTAACATCAATACCCATAGAATTCTTGCACTTTATGGCCCAGATCTTCTCCGCCAGCTCATCATACCTTTTATCACCAGGGTTACCCATATCAGCATCCAACAGGGTGAATTGGTCTTCCAGAACATCTTCCTGAACAACACCAGCATTTCTGCCATTTCCATTACCCAAATTGCCACCAGGAGGAGGATTGCCAACAGGAGGAGGAGTGACCCTTGTCTGTGAATTGTCATTCTGATTACCTTCAGGCGTGGCCTCTAGATGCTCGACCAGAAGCCTCAATCTCTCTTGAGTTTGTGCCATACCAATCATGAGGGTTATGAACTGGTCCATTCGTGCCCTCATTTCAGCCAAATCATTCTGCATTTGATCCATTATCCTTGCTTGATTTCTTCGAGTTGAGTATCGGTGAACGTGATTCTCAGCTATAATGCCTGAAACCAAATAAAGGTTAGAGACCTGGCAACGAGTACCTGAAAAGCAAGCAACAAAATGCAAAATGATATGCCATGCAATGCAAATGCCATGTTTATCAACCCTAGGGCATTTTACACCCTGATTCCAGTCTTAATCACAAGAATCTCACTGATAGTCACATAATAGGGAGAGAAAAATATCGTGAAGCACTGTGATGTGATAATGTTGTGACAATGTGCTGGTGAATAGCGTGATGCTGAAGAACCCCCTTTGAATAATCCATTCATTGAATTCAATAGAAAACTAATAAGTGCCGAAACATTTTACAATGAGTTCGTACATGGAAAGTACATCAAGGAAATGACTCCATCAACAAGCCTGATGGTAGCCAACAATACATCAACAAAATTACATTAAAAGGATGGGAAAGCAAGATCAAACATCTAACTCCAAATCTTTCAATTTCTCACTAGACTGCTTGATTTCTTCAAAAAGGATTTTAGTACGCTGATGACTCAGCTTTTCAATCAACTCTCTGATCAAAATGTCTCTCCTAGTCAGAGCTTCGGCTAATGAATCTGCGTGCATCAGGAGGGATTCATCAGTACTCACTTCCTTAACCCTTTTCACCCCAGCTTGTATCTTGAGTCTTTCCACCTCCACTGTGGCATCCTCAACATTTTCCTTGGACTTCTTCAATTCCTCATTAACAATCTTCAGCTGCTCCTGGCTCTTTACAAAGTCTTCCCGATGCTTTCTGCGTTGTTCATGCACTCTAAGAAGCTCGTCATCTTTGGCCTTTAATTGTTCCTGTAACTCTGCATTCTCGAGCCTGACCTCATCCCAGGCTTGCGGAAACTAGGCTAACTTCTCTTTGTTCTGCGCTAAGGCCTGCTTGGTCTGCTCGTGAGCTTGAGTAGCAGCATCAGCACCTTTTCTAATCTTTTGGAAATGTTGGGCTCTTTCAGCAAAGTCCCTCTCTCTTGCTGCTAAGATTTGTTCTGTGTCTTGAGCTCTCCGCTCCAGCTCCTTGTTGGCATGTAGCGCTTCTTGAAGATGGCTGCTTAGCTCAGAATTCTCTCCTTGAAGATTTTTCACCGAGACTTGTAACTTGTCAACTTCTTCCGCAGTGGCAGTGCTTCTTACTTTCTCATTCTCCGGATACAAAAGGGGCGCCTTACCAAAAGGTAAGAGAAAAGCTTCAACTCTTTTCTTCACCCACTCTTCATATGCTGGATAAGCCTGGTTGTTGGGTTTGCCTAGAGCCACCTTCCCTTTCTTCAGTACGCTAACCCAGCTTTCAGAAGCTTTTTGCGTTGTTTCCCAACCATCTGATGCATGGAAATACAGGGACTTCTCTACATCTCTCTTAATGGGCGGACCCGTCAGAGCATACCCAAATTGTCGGACGGCCAAAGAAGGATTGTAGTTAATTCCCCCCTTTCTTCCTATCAGTGGAACATTAGGGAACTCGCCACAGCTGTGGATAATATTCTTACCAATCAGCCCATGATCTACCCATATGATGTCCTTGGCAACTAATCCCATTAAGCGCTGACTTCACTCTAGAGAATCTTTAGAATCCACAAAAGCCCCTGATTGTGGTAAGCGACTTGCAAACCACTTATAGAACAAAGGTGCACAGCAACGAATTACCCCTCCTCTTTTCTTTTCGTTTCGGTTGTACAAGGAATAGTGAAGATCTCCCAGCAGTGTTGGTACCGGATTTTTCATCATGAATATCCGTATGGCGTCCGTATCAACAAAATCTGGCTCGTTGGGAAATAATACAATGCCGTATACACAAAGGGCTAGCAAAGCATTAAAAACAGCCTACTTCTCACCTTTGGCTGCTTCCTGAGCCTTCTTTATCAGATATTCCAGCTTCTAACCACGAATCTTTCCTTTGTTGGAGACATTGGCTTCTAACTCTGATTTTCTCAAATAAAGAGCACCAGCCACTTTTCCAAAGTCAAGATCACCCACAGACCCAAAGAAAAGAGCTTCCTCCTTGATAGCAATCCCCAACATGTTAGAATATTCCTCCAAAGTAGGTACCAACAAATAGTCTGGAAATACGAATCACCTCAGCGGAGGGTCGTAGAACTGCATCAAAGCATGGAGACCCCTGTATTTGTAGTCACTGACATTGTACATAAAAGATAAGATCCAACCATATTTCTCCTCGAAAGCTGTCCGCACTTCAGGGCTTGCCATTCCCTTCAAGATAATAATAGGGCCCAGAGTAGGCGTGAAGAACTTGTAACTGATGATATTCTTCCTCTCTTTAGTGTTCATCTTTGTGAGGACCTGATGACTGGAATCAAGGGTAAAATATGCACCTGGAAATGAACAAACATGTATGTTAGGATATGATAATGCAATGCAAAGGGCATGGTATCAAGGTGCCAAGTGTCTGTGCTGGACTATGGATGGTGTCAGTGTAGCTCTGAGATCAATATAGAACCATAGATAAGAACCATCTGAATATAATAGGATGAATTCTCCTTTTGTGAACTGTCGCACCCTAATTTTTGACCCTAAGATCCCCGTTTTGCTCTTGGCATAACATCCTAGGTCAATCATTCGTGCATGACTAACCGCTTTATCCAGTTTTTGCTTGTTTGTTTCTTTTTATGAAGACAGGTACTGCTACAGAAGATTCAAGGTCTTGAAAGTTGTGTTGTGTGTGTGATTGTGGAGGTTCTCTGGTCCAGCGAGATTGTGCCCTCACCCTTTTTGATCCCAAAGCCACTACCAAGCCTTTTCTCCCTCGAGACTCCTCAGTTTTCCCCCGCAAAGATTAAGTCCTTATACCCTCTGATATGGAGAATTGGCCCCTAAAGACTAGTCACTGGTTGTGTAGTATGTTGTATCACAAGATGGCATCTGTCCCCCCCCCCCCCCCCCCGCACACTCCTCAAGTGCAAGAGACGCGTTTGCTCTATGATGCTATATTCTTACGCAACGAAGGTTTAACTTGGAAATAATTAAAAGTGGAGTTTCTAAATCCAAGTCCAAGTTATATTTGTTACAAGGCTTTCTCATTTGAGATTTTAATTTAGTTCAAGGTCTTTGATTTTAGCCCAAGTTGGCAAGATTGTTTGGTCCCATTTCAAGAGAAGTTTTGGCAAAATTGGATTCATTTGTTTTAATTGTGGCTTCAAGTTTGTTTTAAAAGTAATTAAGATCTCAATCCAATCCATACTCAAAACTCGATTCGCAAAATACACGAACTTCAAAGGAATTCAAATGCACTAAGAAAGTTCCTTACAATTCAATGTTCAATCCAAATGCAATGCAAAATCAAAGAGTTTAATTGTTCAAGAAGTCTCATACAAAGATTGAAGAAGCTATAAGATTACAAGCGCAAAATCCCAAGTATCATATGAATTCCACCAAAATTCGTAAGTCACAACACAAATATCATATGCTACAATTCTATTATAAAGCAAAGATCACGTGGAGAAAGAAAAGCTAAACATTCACGACACGGTACCAATCTTAAGCTGGAAATGTCAAACAGCTTAACGATTTCAAAGGCAGAAAATTCAGAATTATAACATTTCCTCAACTCCAAGGTTCATGGTAGAAATCATAATCCTAAAGTGCTTCTTCCAAAATATTCAAAACTAAGGTGGTGCCTCAAGAAAGTCCAGAACCTTTCTCCGAGAATCCATCAGTATCCTCCTGCTCCTAATTCCGACCAAGATAGAATTGACGTTGTGAATAAAGCAATCATCTCTTCGAGGCCGTTGTTTTCTCCAGAACTTTGATGTCAAGAGTCCTACTGATAAATTTCTAACGTATTTGGTGATGCTCACAAGAAGCTTAAAAGGCGTAAAACTCCAGAGGAGGATAAACCGTTGCCATAAGCTGTCCAAATCAATTCTTAACAAATTACACGCAACACAGTCCGAAACTTCAACATCTTACAATTAACAAGAAATTGGAAAATGGTGATAGTGAATACCATTGGGACGATCTAGCCACGATCATCAACCTGCAGTTAGTGAGATGTCAGCCTTCAAGAAAAGGTTGATGAATAAATCTAAAGTTTTTTATCAAAAAGAACCTACTGCATTCAAGACCTATCATCATCATCTCAACCTCACCAATACTAAAGGTATTCTACAAACCTCTAAGCAATTGAAGCAGCTGCAACCTTCCACTTGGCTCTTGCAGCTTATATGGCGTACGGTATATGGTAAATACCCTGTCATCACAAGAAAAAGGTTAGACTTAGTCATTATTCAAACAATTCCTAACGACCAAAGTAAACTCAAAGAAGGTGACAGTCGGATGGTACTCAGCCCGATTTGGAGTAACTGGCAGCAGATGCGTCAAAGGCTATGGTATGGTGGATTTGGTTACTTGCTGCAGGAAAGTTGGCGGAGAAACAAATGCATTATGATAAGAAATAAATCAGTCATGAGGCCAATGTCTGCATTTCAAATTAAAACCAGAAGGTGTTTCAGTTACTCTCAACAACCTAAATAATAACCTATCAAGTACCAAGAGGTGGAACATTTACCTGGTATGCTACAGGCAGATATCGAATATGTCGTACTTTGAAGTGGTTGACATCCCTCTGCAAATTACAAGCCGTACACAAGCTAGCATTTCACAAACTCACGCCCACCGCCAGTTTGCGCCAAATATGCATGAAAAAGAGATAACAACATTAGACAACATGGCAAATTGATAAGCATCTCATTAAGTCTGAAATTTCAGAGAAGAAAGCAAGTTATCGATCGAGGCACTGCAACAAAAACTGGACATCATCAACCAAGATATGAACTTAACTGTCGTTTGTCAAAGACGAGAGAATGTTGAATGCGAAAATCTCAACTGCAGCAATAGTCTCATGAGAAAAAGACGATAACAAGGTTTGAGTATTTGCCATGTGCCTTGGTTCAAAGCCTGCAGGTAGTCGAAAAAGTCATACGGAAAATGGAATTCATTCAATGATACGTTGCAACAGCATAATCCTAGGAAAACAGCAAGGAATCAAATGCCTTCAATGCAATCATACATTTCCCAAATTAAAGAAAGCATCAGGTTTAAAACACCAGTTTATGGTTGGACATGTTTCAAATGTATTTGAATGGAAATGGAAACTAATTCAATACATACAGCAAGCAAAAGCAGAAAACTCATTTATCACCAAATCAAATGCAAAAACAAGGTTGTCATTGTATTACCAAAACGGTCCAAGTACATCTCAAACTTGATAAGTTGAGAAATGAAGTTTAAAACCATATATTTATGACAGAAATTATATGATAGCAACAAATCTTCAGATTTATACTCATTCCAATAAGCATATCAGACAACATTTCAAACTTACCTAAAACAACAAAACACATTTCAGGCATATTATGATAGCATTCAAAGCAGTTTATTCACCTTAGCCTATAAAGGGAGGGATTCACACGTAGAAAGAGAGACAAGAACACCCCCTTACGCCAACTCAGAACAACAACCTCCACACGCTGCCATAACCACTCCGTCAAAACTCACCAGAAAATATCAATTCATCAACAACCAAAAACTCACAAATATTCATCAACCCTTCCAACAATACACCAAACACCCAAATCGTATGCAAATCATACACAAACGAATTTGGGCCAATTCACAATTCACAGAGTAACACAACATACAACACGCAAGACCAAAGGATTGAAGCAAACATCACACACACGGTGGACATAAAGACAACAACGCAAGCAGAGAAGAAAATACTTATCTGTAATCGAGGATCGTGAGTCTCAATCGCGCCTCCATCGTCAACCTTCACCGGCCGTTTCCCTTTTTCCATTTTTCTCTCATATAATCGTTGTAAATTGTAAAATCATGAATAATGATAGTGGATTGGGGTTTAGGGTTTCTGCGGGATTTGGGTTTTGTTTTCGCCGTTTAGAAGCTAGGTCTTGAGAGAGCGAGAGATACGAGAGAGGTGAGGTGAAAGGTGGACGGAGAAGGTGAGAGGTTTTGAATTTCAGTTTAGGTTATGAGTGGCGGCGATTTTGTTGAAATTAGGGTTTTTGAAACCCTTTTGGCTTCAGAGAAAGGGAAATGACGGAGAGAGAGATGAGAGACGAGAGGGACAAGGGTGTGCCTCACGCTCCTCTTTTTTGTTGTTTTATTTTCCATTCGATCACATGCACACCGTACGCACGTGCACCCTCACGTCTTGTGTGTTAGATCTCAGCGCACCTTGATCCAACGATCAGGATTTGAGGCTCTACGATAGATCCTCTTTCCCCTGCGACGCATGATCCCTCCATTTTATTTTAGTACAATCTGTTTTCTTAACTAATTTAACCTTTTTTTTTAATAAATCCATAATGTTTTAAATCTGTAATCTTTTCTAAAATAATTAAAACTTGGTCTTTATATATAACTTAACCAATCCTTTTTTTTTAAAACGTAAATATATGGGAACTTTTTAACATAACCTTTTATAATAATTTGACTTTTATAACAATTTAACTTTTATAATAATTCAACCTTCTTAATAATATAACTTTTAATAATACATTTTTTTTAATAATAAACTTTTAAATAGGAAGACTTTTTTTAAGCAATAAAACTTTTATTATTTAAGAAAATCTTTTAAAACAATAAAAAACCTTAACTTTTAGATAAAAAAAAAACTTTTAAATAATAAAACTTTAATTTTTTAGATAATAAAATTATAACCCTATTTTTAATATATATATATATATATATATATATATATATATATATATATATATATATATATATATATATATATATATATATATATATATATATATATATATATATAACTCTTTTAATAAAAATAACCTTTCTTAAAATTAACAAACTGTAATGAAAATAACTTTTAATAATAAAACCCTTTTTTATAATAAACCTTTTATAATAAGTTTAGTATAATATAAATTTTATAACAAAATAAAACTCTTTTTTTATAAACTTTTTTTAATAGATTTTATTTTATAATAAAAAAAGATAAGACTTTTTTTCAAAAGATAAACCTTTTAAAAATAATGAAAACTTTTTTACTAAAATAATAAAATCAAAATCTTTTTTATTGATAAGGAGAAAACTTTTAACAATTTTTCTTTTTAATAATAATCTTTAACATAAGTCCTCAAAATAATAAACCTCTCATCAATAACCTCAATAATCAACTCTTTTTCTAATAATCGTACCCTATTTAGGATCCATTACGCGCCTGAGTGAAGCGTTTGCTTATATGTTTATCATGTCTTACTTCTATTTGTATGCTTACTTGTTATTGTCTAAACCTTTTCTAAAATATAAAAAAATCCTCGATCCAACGTCGAGCCCATTTTCTACCCATGTAAGTCGATCGCCTTAGGGCATCGCATTTGACCTACTGATCACAAGACACAAGTCTAGCATCACTTTGCTAGCACCCTCGCCTAAATAACATAATTAACCGCATAAAATATCCAAGGGAAAATCCCATGCATGATAACCATGTTATTGTGCATGGTGCATATCATTTGCATTTCATACTCGACACCCTTAAGATAAGTCAATTAGATAACTTAGGATAGATTTCCTAGGTTAGTCCCCCCTTAATTTTGATTTAAAATCAAACTTTAGCCCACCAAATTCTCCACACAAGAGAATTAGATGTTAATCATCTTGAAGAAGGGACATACAATCCCCTACCCCACAAAATATAAACATTTTCAAAACTGTGGTGGTTTTCTTAAGATGATGACTCATCTTCTCTCCTAAACCTTTAAAACATTTAGTATCCCTAATAAGGAACTACAAGTGCTCTGATTCCCTCCTCACAGGATATGTAGGCACAAGATGCGATATCTTGTCGAGCACACTTAGGATTAATAATTATAATTACCTACCCTTAAACCCTTAGCAAAATAAACAACAGATAATATAAAAATGAATCAAGAGGTTCCTATAGAGTACTACTGATATCTAGGAATGTAACACCTTCCCTAGGTATAACTAACCCCCGAACTTAGAATCTTAGTGCATTTGCATTGCATTGTGGGAATTCGATTTTTCTCCCTTCCCTTGGATAAAATCAAAGACCGGTGGTGACATTAAAAATGCGATCCTAGTTAACAAATAATTATGGTATCCAATTTTCACCGCGATATGAACGACACCAGAAAACCGGGTACGTAGGAGGTTATGGTTACCTGCAAACCTGTAAACAACCCGCCCTTCTCACGTGTGGGTACTAAGATCCTCAGTATCCCGGGCTCTCAGGTCGAGAAATGATGATACGTTTACCATTTCTGGTTTGGCATCATCATCAATCGAGGAGGCCTCAACTGATTCACAAAACGAAAGGTCCTCGGCTTCAGGCACTGAGGTCGAGAAGCAATAGTACATTCATCCCTCGGGGTACAGTACTATCGCCAATCGAGGAGTGTTTCCACTGATTCTCTTTCAAACAGGACACCCTATAGCAAGTTCCCAGCATTGGGTCCTCGGATCGAGAATGTGCAATGGGTTTACCACATAATGTGGTCTGCCACTATCACATCTCGGGAGGAGTGTCGCAACTGAGTCCTCGGGAATGGTCACCAGAGTCGACAGTTCCTCAAGAGAATAACTACTGGCCCGCATAACATGCAGTAGCAGAAAGCTCCTGATAGAACCTCGTCTGGTTGTGGGTCTCATGAACAACAATACGTGGTCACCATCACGCAAGCGTAATGACTATCCACTTTAATACCTATGTGTACTCAAGCCTGGGTAGTGAGCTTATCTCTCAGAACACCCTGCCCACCAAACAGAAAAACCAGCACAGTCCGGCATATAATGATATGTAAAGCAGTAAAAACAGTAAAGTACAGTAATACAGTAAATAACTATACAGTAAAACCGTAAAATACAGTTCAACAGTAAACATAACAAAACACAACTCCAAGATAAACACCCAATAAAATAAAAGCAAACAAGCGCTAGGATTGACTCGCTAAGGAAACCAGAGATTCTGGGTTCGGTCCCCAGCAGAGTCGCCAGCTGTCGCTCCCAGGATTTTCATCCAAGTACAAACGCGAAAGTGGCACCGAAACAGAGTCGCCAGCAATGTGTATTTATCCTAAGAGAGGGAAAGGAAACACTGTGTAAACCTGAGAGAAGGAAAGAGCATGGTCTTGCAACCAAGAGAACTGGGTTCGGGAACCGGATACGCGCGAGGAAAGTATTAGCACCCCACGCGTCCATCATACCCGATGGGATCCACGCTTGCTGCCTCAATCAGAGGGTGCCAGAAAAGGATACTGGAAAAGGAACTGCTAGCTGGAGAACTGGAAAAAGAAAGGAGAGAGAAAGAGAAACAAATGTAGGGAAAATAAAAGAAGTGCTCGAATGGGCCCTACCACATTGCCTACGTATCTCATCGGGAGCATGAGAACCAGAGCGACATAGTTCCCCTCACCAAAGGGAAAGTTGTTTGTGTTTTTTAGGGAACGGCTAATGTTTTAGCTCTGGTGTTGCAGCTCGCTGTATGGAGACTTAGGCGTTATCGTCTTGCGAGAGAACGAGGAGAAGCACGTTCATACGTTGAGCATGAGTAAGATGAGAAAAGAATTCCCGTAGGAGAGACGTTATTACTTGTTTTTGTCTTTTAAGACTGAAGTGTTTTGTTTACTGATGTTTAGTAACTCACATTGTATTTGAGTCCTTCATGTAAGATCGAATGCCTCACACATCGTCCCCAGACGGGACGTATGCTAAACATTCTAAGAAAGTGAGAGAAGACTCATCACTATCTTATTCTCCCATGAAAGGCTCAAATACAATATTAGTTATGCCTTTATTAAGTATGTTTTTACTTTTTTGTTTTGAGATGAGAGAAGAAAGACTCAAAAGCGGATCAAAGGTGAAAATCTAATGGGGACTAAGACTCACCCTAGTGTTAGCATGCTTGGTGATCCTATGGTTAATGAGGTTTAAGGAACCTAATCCTAAAAGAAAAGAGAAGAAGAAGATAGAAAGTAACTTACTTACAAGATGGAAGTTAAGTTATTTCTAAGAGGGAAGAAAGAAGATCAAGAAAGCAAAGCATCATTAAATGCTTAAACAACACAAATTGAATGATTAAAAGATGAAGAAAGAAATTAGAATGTGGATGCCTATCCATACTCAAATGACTTACCATTAGCCACTGAAATGGTTAGTACAATTATTTACAAGTGAAGAAACAAATTAAGATGAACAAGTAAGGCTTAACCAAATCAATAACCAAAGTAAAAGCATCTTAAAGGTTAAGGGGGAGCACAAAGTCAGAATGCACATCATAAGAATGTCCTTTAATGATATAAGATCAAACACAAATCAAATGCACACAAACAATGTCTTAAATCACAAAGAAATGCATTATGAAAGAATGGGGATGACCTAAACATGTGCCTAAACATGATATACAAATGTCATATGAGGCATACAATCAAGTATCCAAACATTAAGAGTGATTAGGCGAAGAAGTGAGAAGATATGAACATGGATTTAACATGGAAAGAAGTTACTTAAGGCATAAGTCAAACCTGAAAAAGTTCAAGATGAAACTCAAGTATCAAAGTCAGAAGTGATATGTCATGTTAGGATGAAGATAGGATGCACAAGCCAATCACATTCAAGCAATTACAAGTCATTTAGAAGCTAGAAGAAATAGAAACATGCATTTGGGTGAAACATGTTCAAGTATGCAAAGTAAGACATAAATGGCATATGAGATAAATGCAATGCTTTAAAGTCAGAAGCATACATCATTTGAAATGCAAATGGATGGTATGGCATGGCATAAACAAACCAATTACAAATCAAGTTGGAAACTAGATGAAAAAGGATGAGGAATTAGGTCAAAAGGAAACATATGAAACAAGTATTGAACATGTACACAAAAAGACATCAACTTCAAACCAATGACCTATAATTTCATTAAAAAGACCTATAATGATCTAAACATAGCTCAAGAAGTCAAGAAGAATTATCTCATACAATGGCACAAGTGCCTCCTCAAGCAAGTAAACAAAACATGATCAAGGAAGTTCACAAAAGAGCACCTCAAACAAGAGTCAGCAAACAAATATCAAACATGATTAAAAAATCATCAAATTAAATCTCAAGGGACCTCAACCAGAGGCAAATATCATACCAAAATCTCATGCAAAGAATCACAAAGAAACTCAATCAAACAAACATGGCAAAGTAATTAGGGTTTCACATGATCATGCGCAAAGAAATGACCCAAAGAGGATGTAAAGATGATTTTAAAAATATGACAAAATGTTTTTAAATGCTTCAAAGTGTTCTCTGAAATATGCAAAAAGAATGAGGATTAAACTATGTACCAATGATGAGAAATAAAATCAACAAGATTAAGTGTGCACAAATGAACCATTTCCAAAAGAAATTTAAACAACAATTAATCCAGAGGAAAAAAATAATAAAAAAATAGAAAATAAAATTTGAAAAAATTACATAAAACCATAAAGATGATTCATGCATTTATTTGGCATTTTTAGAGGTCATTTACTATTTTTAAAAATCAAAATTCAAATAGATGTGAAAAAGAAATTAAAAAAATAAAAGAAATGAGAAGGGGTGTATTCAGAGTAATTTTCACGTTCAAAAGCAAGAATGGGCTTAGCGTGGGCCGCAAATAGCAATTAAGTCCAATCCAATTAAATTTGTGATTGTGTGTGATGAGTGTGCACGCGCAGTCAATAATCAGATGCAATCAATAGGATTAGTCGGTCAAACATTATCAAAATAAGCATGAGTATCACATGGATTGGAACATCAGTGCACATCAATTACCATGCACACGCGCACATGTAAGTATCAGAAATCAAACAATTGAGGCCACGTGAGAGACCACACATTCATTAATATGTTGGCAACATACAAAATGTTGTATCAATCGTAATGCAAGATCATCACACAAATCATGCATCACACCAATCAGAATTAAGGTCCATATAGGATAACATGCACACGCACATACACAAGTCATTCAGGTTCAAAAATATGCATGTGAGGGGGAGGGTACGTTTTAATGCATTTTCACAATATTAACCACACGATGCAATGATCCAACGGCCACGATTTAAAATAACACAAACCCTAACATCAAACCACCGGCCGGAGAAGGACCTCCGGTCATCTTCTCCGGCGAGCAACCACCACCTGCAAACTTTCACATGTCCAGAAATGCGCAACAATGGTACCAAAATGAAGAGGAACTCATGTAGATTAAGAATACACAATCACTTTTCACACATCAAGCACATATACAGAGAACCGATGAGATTAAAATATGCCCTAGATTTTGGATCTATGCCTCTAAGAGGCCTATCGACTAGCCGGATTGTCAAATGCTCCTATTGAGCTCATATCAACAAAAAACAAGCTAAACAGAATGTAAATCGTGCCAGGAAAGTTTGATATATTGAAACCTGTAAATGTTGAAAACTGGATTTAAAAGAAAACCAGAGAGTTGTGCTTCCTCTTTGAGCTTCAATTGGCCAAATAAAGGCTTACAAATCCTTGCAAACATGGATGGAATTCAATATGCAGTGGAGAATACTTCAATCTCTTCAATGCTACCAAGCTTCAATGTGTTCCAATGCTGCTTGATACTGAAGCTCGAAGATGGATTCAAATGTAGATGATGATGAAATCGTGTGTAGAGAGAGATAAAGTTCAGAGAGAATTTTAGAGTGACTTGAGAGAAAGTGTGAGAATGAAGTGTTCCAATGAAATTGTGAAGTGTGATTTGATTTATATGTTGAGTTTAATCTGTTAACTCATGGTCAAGTGAGTCAGTTAAGTGAGTCAATGTGAGGTTAATTGAGTTGTCCCTAACTAACTGAGTCAAGTTAGTTAGGGCGAGTGAGGAGAGGAATGATATGGTGATGGAGGTGCATGATGTTATGGTGGAGATTAAAAGAGAAAGAGTGGTGGTGATGGCACGGATCAGTGGTAGAAGAAACTTGCTAAGCAAGTTTTAACTCATTTCCTCTCTTGTGTATGTGTAGCATGGTGAAGCTAGTGTAAGGAAAGTGTTTGGTTAAAAGTGGAAAGGAATATAGAGTGTGTGCGTGTGAATGCTAAGACAACAGCAACAACAGTTCATTTTCTGGTTTTGTAGCAGCTTGAAACAAATAGAAACATGGTGGTTTGGTGGTGAATTTCCCTCTTGTTAGTGAATGAAATAATAAGGTATTGATGTCAAATGAAAGAGGAGATGTCATGGAACAAGTTTGATGTTGGAATTGGATTGAAATGAGGTTTGGAAGAGGTTGGAAAATAGCTTAGAACATCAAGGTGTGGGACTGGTTTGTGGGAGTGTAAAGACAAGTCATGGCATGGCAATGTGGTGCATGAAATTTCAGTGTGATCAAACCAACTTGGGACCATTATAGCTCCCTCATAACTTGATCAAATTAAAATTTGTCCAACATCAACATTGAAGAGGGCATGGCAAGGAACAACTTTGATGTTGAAAAGTTTTTCATTTGGAGCTTTTATATTGGAGAAATTAAGCTTGACATTTGGCACACCAAGTGTTTGTCAAAATTATGGCGCGTGGGCCTAGTCATGCTTGGCCATGACTTGGTTTTGGACCTAGTTTTACCAAACTTTGATCAATCATATCTCCCTCAATATTGATCCAATATAAATGTTCTTTATATGGATTTGAAGCTTAGAACATGAACTTTAATTAGCTCAACTTGGACCTAAAGTTTAGAGCTTTTATATTGAAGAAAGAGAGCCTCAAAGTAGGGTGCAAAATGGTCCAAACTTACTGCTTTTGGAAACCCTGAAGTTTCTATTTTTAGCAGTTTTGTAAATTCTTGATTTTTCATAATTCCTCCATCATTTCTTGATCAAATTTTGTCCAATGAACATATATAACATGAATTTCATGAATTTGACCTTAGAAAGTTAATAGTTGACTTTTTTCACTGCACAGTTGACTTTTCCCCCAATTTCTTGATTATCAAGCAACTGACCAATTGAAACCCTTCTGAAACCACTTGATGAGCAATTTTCCATCCATATACACTTAAGAACATAAGGAATACCATGAGATCAAGCCTTGCCCAAAAAATCAGAGATAAACTAATTTTAGGTCAAACCCTAATTTTGGTACCCTCTGGTTAGGAGGAAATAGCACATCCTCAAATGTTTTAAAAACCAGACCGAACCGGCCGGTTCAACCGGTTAGACCGGGACCCGGAGATGAATCCGGTTGGGTCAACCTTTCAAAACCGCTAGTGGGTCAAAACCGTGGTTAAACCGGAAAAACAGGATTGAACCGTCCAAAACCATTCGAACCAAAGAACCGGAGCCGGTTTTATAAAACCGCCCGGTTCAAAAAAATTCATCAAATTGACCATTTTTAAAATTTTTTTTTAAATTTTAGTATGTTAATATCAAACTTAACATACATTTCCAAATCACAAAAATGAATTTCGCGTGTTTTTTACAACCATACAAACTTTTAAGTTTTGTCACTCCATTATAGCACACTCCATCATCATTATGCCGTCTCTTTCAAACATAATCACGATGTCCAACTCTATTGATTGTCGTTCAAGTCAATATTGTTTGTTGTTGTCTATTAAGATTTGTTTGTCGTAATTCAACTCAAATTCGATTTTTTGTTGTTTAATAAAGTATATTGTATTATTTATATTTTGATATTCTATCTTATTTAATTTAAGTATTCTTGATTATTTGAACTTTATTTTAGTTATTATATTCTATTATTTTAATCTTGCTTTGAATTAATTTAATTTATTTTGTTGTAATTCTTTAGTTTGGTCAAAATATTCTTAAATGATGGTTGAAATGAAGTGTAGAATTATGTTAATGTTATATATTATTGATATTGTTGTATTAAATTTGTAATGGATTTTTGAAATATTTATTTTGTTAAGTTGAGAACATATAATAATGTGTGACATATCTATGAAATTTAGTTTCATATTATTAGTTTATTTAATAAACGGTTCGACCGTAGGTTTAACCAGTTTAACCAAATGAACCTTAAACCATAAGTTTTACAAGTTCGATCTCCGGTCCGGTTTTTAAAACATTGCTTGTGAGGCCTCTTAAGGTCTTATACCACAAGGAATAAGTCACATGCGTGAACTGATCTAAAGCAAGATCCTGAGCACCAAAGGAGTGACCCCTGTTGGACATGAAATTTGAAGCTTTTTGAAGTCAATTCGCCGAAGCTGGCTGTATTTTGTTCATTTCAGTATTTTCAATTGTATTTCCTTTGCACTTTGAATTTGTTTTTGCTTATAAGCTTTGTTGTACCTTCAAATTGGCAAGATTAATGAAATGTTTGTGCACCTTTTGATTAAATCCATTCGTTTCACTCATCTACTTTTATGCTCATAAAAACAAAAACAAAAATATCTTTATATTGTTTCTTCCCACTTATCAAAATTGTTGTTAAGCAAAGATTAGGGAGGATGATGAAAATATTATCCATAATTGTTGTGGTATGCTTTCAATTAAACCTTACCGTGAAACTAAATTTCATAGATATGTCACACATTATTATATGTTCTCAACTTAACAAAATAAATATTTCAAAAATCCATTACAAATTTAATACAACAATATCAATAATATATAACATTAACATAATTCTACACTTCATTTCAACCATCATTTAAGAATATTTTGACCAAACTAAAGAATTACAACAAAATAAATTAAATTAATTCAAAGCAAGATTAAAATAATAGAATATAATAACTAAAATAAAGTTCAAATAATCAAGAATACTTAAATTAAATAAGATAGAATATCAAAATATAAATAATACAATATACTTTATTAAACAACAAAAAATCGAATTTGAATTGAACTACGACAAACAAATCTTAATAGACAACAACAAACAATATTGACTTGAACGACAATCAATAGAGTTGGACATCGTGATTATGTTTGAAAGAGACGGCATAATGATGATGGAGTGTGCTATAATGGAGTGACAAAACTTAAAAGTTTGTATGGTTGTAAAAAACACGCGAAATTCGTTTTTGTGATTTGGAAATGTATGTTAAGTTTGATATTAACATACTAAAATTAAAAATGGTCAATTTGATGAATTTTTTTGAACCGGGCGGTTTTATAAAACCGGCTCTAGTTCTTTGGTTCGAATGGTTTTGGACGGCTCAATCCGGTTTTTCCGGTTTAACCACGGTTTTGACCCACTAGCGGTTTTGAAAGGTTGACCCAACCGGATTCATCTCCGGGTCCCGGTCTAACCGGTTGAACCGGCCTGTTCGGTCCGATTTTTAAAAAATTGCTCACAGGTCCTTTTCCCTTATTTCCATCTGGTTCAGAATTTGGCTCAGAAATCGAGATATCAATGTCTGGTCTTCCTCTTTAGGGTGTTAGTGATTCTATCACATCTTGCAATATAAGCTTGAAACTCTTGCACTCCTCCACGAGGTGTCCCTTTGTCTTGGTACAATATCCACATTTGACATCTAGATGGTCTTCTTCAAAGATTAGACTCTTGTTGTGGATCAATTTTCGTACGGAGGCTTCTAACTTAGAACAAGTATCCAAATCATGTCCTCCAAGCCCTTTATGGAATTCACATGTTACATTTGTATCAGGATTGTACCATGCATACGACGCCTGCACAGATGTGAGAGGAGTTATCAAAGCATTCTAGATTAGTAATGGGTACAGCTTACTAAGCGGCACGGGAATCCGTCTGTCGTGAACTTTGTTTCTTTTGTTCTGATTATGCTTCTTGTTCTGTTTCCGCCTCTTGTTCCGAGTCTGACGACCTTGAAGAGGGACGACCAATGAATGTTGATACGCCAACTTGGTATTCAAAGGCTGGAGGGATTCTGAGGGATAACCAAACGCTGGTAAACGAAGAGTATTCACATGATTCTGCCCCAAACTTAGGGTAACAACAGACGGATGGGGAGTGACGCCTTCTTTGGATGTCACAAGATGGGGGTGCCCCTTCTTTTTCATCAGAGCTTGCAAAGTTTCCAGGACCCAATTCATCTGGCTTTTGAGAATCCTGATCTCACCTTTCAAAACTTTCTGGTTCTTCAGAATTTTATTCATTATTGCCATTATCTTGAATAGGTGTGCTAGGTATCCTTCAGACATAGAAGAAGAGACTCAAGACTGAGAAATGCAAATGCAGTGCAAATGCGCATGAAATGCAAATGTAAGCCAAGTGGTTTCAAGGAACTCAAAGGCAAGTTGCAAATTTTTTTTTTTTTTGGAAAAACTGAAGAAGTTTTTGCGTTTAAGATCCAAGCTCTGTTGATCTTTTGAAAAGGAAATGAATGTCTGAATTCCTCGAAACCAATAATGGATGCAATGAGATGTATGTAATGCACAAACATGGGCAAATATACATATGTACACAACACAGCATACAAGTCCTAGGTTTAGAGGTCACATGAATGGAGCCATGGTTTACCCATCCCAACAAGGTGTGGACTATAGGTTCATCAACTGTATAATAAGGTTCTAAAAGTTCCCAGAGTCTACGTAAATCCTTCGGATATTATCGGCCTGCATGACTACTCACTTGGGTTGATAATATTCTCAATATAAACTCGTCTGAGTGTAGTATCGTGTAACAACTACTTGGGACTTACTCCCTCATAGCCACCGCACTACATCCTAAAAGGCCAAGTGGGGTGAAGGTAACTACGGTCCTCAGAATCCCTGGCTCCCAATTAAAAAAGTAATATCAATGCGACTGCTCACATCAGACATCAACAATCCCAAAGGGCCTCATATGAGTGTGGTCATCATATGCCATAGATTGTTAGGACTACTCCCAACAACCTACTATTGAGTAAACCCGGATCCTATCATATATATGCTCTCAAGTCAGGGTTAGGACTTTAACTCACCACTCAATGGTACCATGCCAACAAAAGATCTCAAGCAAAACAGGCATACAAATATATATACAAATATGTACAATCAAGCAAGCAAAACATATAACAAACACAAGCATAAACAAGGTGGGCTTAACCCTCAAAAAGTTCCCCGGTGAAGTCGCCATTTCTGTTGCGGTGAGAATCGGATAATATGCTATTAATTAACTTGCATCACATTTCTTTGAAATTCACCACCGAGCTTTGATTTATCCAAAGGAAAGGGTAAAGTTCGAAGAAAACCCTAAGAGGATCTAGGTTCGGGGGTTGGTTATACTAAGGGAAGGTATTAGCATCCTAAGTATCTGTAGTACTCTACAGGAACCTCTTGTTAGATTGTGTTATGTTATGTTTGCTTGCTAAGGAAATCTGTTAAGGATATATACATTGAATTTGCTTGCCAAGACATCGCATCTTGTGCCTACGTATCTGACTAAAGAATCAGAGCAACCGTAGTTCACCTAACTAAGGGTGAATTTGAGGAACCATTGACTATGGCCAAAGTTCCAAGGGGAATGAGTATGAGCTCATTTAGAGTTTAAGAAACTCTCTAAGTCTAAGTTAAGATGGGGAAAAGTGAATACTCAATGTGATGAGCCCACATAGAGTTTATAAACTCTATCATATTGCTAAGTTATGATTCAATGGCTCTTATGAGGCCAAGAAAAGAGAAAGGCTCTTATGAGGCCAAGGTGGTATGATTTGTTTATTGACTTATGAGTCAACTGAGGAGGACTTTCCTTTGGAAGAAAGGGAAAGCAACTTATGAACAAGAGTTGAATGAACAATATGATTTCAAAGGTTCAAAGACAGTAGACATTTAATTAATACATGTAATAAGTTTCCAAGTAAGAACATGGCAAACATGGATAAACATAAGAGTACAACAGAGATAACATTATCAAGGTCTGAAAATAGAAACATGCTAAGGCCATGAAACTTAATAATAGAAACCTAAACATGCAAACGACCGAAACAATATTGTCCAAGTCAGGGAACAATTCTCACAGAATATTCAAAACTTAAAATCTTCAAGAATGGTTAATGATTCAAAAAAAGTTCGAGAATTAAATGTAAAGTTTAAACATATATTTATTTTATTTTTGGAAGCTTCTTTTTAGAAAGGAAATGAACAAAAAATAAAATGAAAAATAAGAATTAAGTTAAGCACATTTTTTTTGTTTTGAAATCTAGAAAGGAAATGAGATTTTATCATAAGAAATGAAAAAAAATAAAAAAATAAAAAACTATATTCAAGTGGCAGGCGCCACACTTTTGGTGTGTGGCCAGTGCCACAGTTTGGTGGCCAGTGGCAGGCGCCACTTTTCCCATGGCAGGTGCCATGAAAATTCTTTCTAAATGGTGGCAGGCGCCACCTTAAGAGATGGTGGCAGGCGCCACCTCTCCTTTTCTTTTCTTTTTTTTATCTTTTTCTTATTTCATTTTATTTTAATCTTTTTAAAATAAAATCTTTTCATACAAATGAAAATAAAAATACACCTAACATCTGCAACATTTAATCAGAAAAAAAAAAAGGAAAATGATATGAACAAACGGTTATGATATTTCAACATGCAGTAATGAAAATAAAAACAAAGGATGGAGCATTACCTAGTGGAGACGGTCCACTGCCTCTTCACAAATTTGTATTCTAAAGCGACGAACTTTTCTTCAGAGTGTCAGAATAAGTGAGGGAGAAAGAGAGTATTCAGCCTTTTAATTTTTTAGGGTGAATACTGGTGTGTTTGAAGAAGAGGAGAAATGCTCTATTTATAGGAAAAAAGAGGTATGGTCCGATTGGTACATTTTGCCAAGAATACCCTTTGCCAAGTATCTCGTGCAAGCTGGCGTGGTTTGAAAAATCTTCGATGAACAGAGTAGGCTCAGAAAATAGGTTATGCTAATAAGACTGGAGCCATGCTCTTTACTGAAAAGCTTTTGTTTATTCATGATGATAGTGTGCCAACTTGCAATGCCTTGTAAAAAATGTATTATTTAACTAAAAACAAAGAAAAGTGCGGGAAATAAGGTGGCACACTCCACAATTTTCTTATGGAAGGTGCCAAGGGTCTTATGGCAGGTGCCATGTACCCATGGTGGGCGCCACAGACCTCTAAGGGTGGTGGTGGGCGCCACATACCAAGTGTGGCAGGAGCCACCTTGGTTTTTCTTTTTTCTTCTTTTTTCATTTTCTTTTTTTTTCTTTTCTTTTTTTTTTCTTCCTTTCATTTCTTTTTCTTTTCTTTTCAAATGAAAATAAAAATAAAATGCCGATTCCTCGTGTCTTCAGGTCAATCACATTAAAACGAGACATGGCTCAGATGCTTCTTTTTGGTCCAGAATCGTCAGAATCGGAGGCTCGATTTCTTCGGTCAAAACCTTGATTTCCTCCGGAATTCCAATGGGTGATCTTTGAGGATCTTGTTTCTTCATTATCCTTCAAGGTCCATAGATGGCCTCTAAGGATGCCCAGTATTAAGTGAAATCGTATTCCGAAACTTGGAAACTGGTCTTGATCAAAATCAAAGGCATTGGTTGACGGATGCTGATAAAACCCTAGTTTTGAGTCACGGTGAATCCTGTGGTTCAAGGCAATAGTAACAGGAACCAAACACACTTAATTTTTGTTGAGTGGGATCTTTTGAGAGTATGTGAGCTCAAATGGTTGATGAACCTTCTAAACTACTGCCTGGTCACAACAAGGCTTTTCAATGAATCTTCAGGTTAAGACCCTAGTTTCGTAACTCTTGACCAGATGGTATTTCCTTGATTTCTCTTGACCAAATCTCATTAAGAACATGGCATATGATTGGAGGACTTCATAATCAGCCTCCAAGATCAGATGGGTGCACTTTGGAGTTTCAGTTATCTCTCTTGAACAAATGGCTTCTCATAAGAATCTCACCCAAACTGGTAAACATTTGTAATGACTGTATGGAGCCAAAGAATGTCTCAGGAGACATTGAATAACATGAATAATGCTCTGATGACTCGTGATGACTGTGAGACGACTTTGACACCCTCTTAGCATTTTTTTCTGTTAGTAGAATAATGCTCTGATTTTGTAACATCGGGGAATAGGGTGTTTATGTTCTTATGTATTGAGTTGTAACTTATTTTCATGGAGTTTTCAGTGCTGTTTAATTTAGACTTATGTTATGTTTTTCTTTTATTTTCCACTGTGAACTATTGAAGTTTCGTGTTTGTGTATCAGTGTTTCGGTGAAGTAACATCCTATGTGTGGATTTTCTATAAAAATAAAGTCTGAGGTTTTAGGGTGTTACATATTCAAACCTACTGAAGATTGTTTCCACTTTTGTTTATGAACCATTTTTTTTACCAAGCTATGACAAACTAAGTCCTGCAATTGGTTCATGAGTGTTTCCACCAAATGAGGATAAGAGTATGTACAACAAATACAATGTGTGTTATCCTTTTTCATGAATGTATATCCTCTCTCATATATTATCGCCTTAGTTTTAATGAATTTGAAGTCAGTGCATTAAATCATTTGCATATCTCCCCTTCAGAGTTGCATCTAATGGGCTTGGCATTTGTAAATTTTTCCAAAACTGGTGCGTGTAAAAGGGAGTAAACCGATTGTGACGTTCTTTCATCTTTTTAAAACTCTAAACAATCCAAACAACACAAATAGTTTGAGTTTAATTTCCTTGAGGAAAAACATCTAATACTTCAAGACTTATTCTGATAGTGTGAAGAATTTGAAGGATCAGTTTTACCTGGTTACTCCTCTTAATGAAGAAGTGCTTGCAAAGATATACCACTTGGAACATGGTTTTCACGTAATTATTGGACCCAAAGTCATTACTAGACGGGGGCGGGATCATATCTCTATATGGAAAGGGACTTCTCTCAAGAGAAGATGATATACTTGAAGACCCAATTAGTTGCCTTCTATTGGGATCACGGCTATGTTGGTGGAGTTGTCCCATTTGATAGGGTATCAAGAAATCAACTAAAAAGATGCATCTAGACCCACTGGTAGTGGATACTAAATCCCAGAATAAAAAGGAAGATAATTTTAGGAAAGTGGTATAAAAGTCTTATTTTCTCCATTTAATTTTCTCTACTCTTCTCTAATGTCTCCTTTCTTTACTGTCTATATGCAATGAAAAGCGAGGTTGATATGCAACGATAAAGGAAGGAGATTTAGGTTGCTGACGCTTTGATTATAATTTTGAGTACACCTTCTGTACGAGAGATTTTGACTCTAGTACGCTCGTTTAGAGGCATTAAGGCCCAGTTGTCGAGCAGGTTGTTCAGACTACCCTTCCCCCTACTCGAACGAAATTCATATTTCTCCTTACTAGGTCATAGTAGATAAAGTTTTACCATCTCTACGACAAGAGGGCAGGAAAAGGTTGGCTTCAATCCTAGAGTTAGAAGAAATTAAAGTTGAAAGATCCCCTTATAAGTCTTTTCAGCTTAGTTCATAAGAGGGTGGGCTTCCATTATGGTGGAGTCAAATCCGGGGTTGTTGGCTCATCCTGAGCTAAAGACAAATAGGTGAAATTATGTTCTCCTTCTTGAAAGATGTCAGACACAATGTGCCGAACAATGTGTGTGACAAGATTTGTGCATAATCAATTAAAATGCACTTAAATTAAAATGAACACAAGAAGTTGGTAACCTAGTTAGGTGCAACATCACATACTTCTGGAGGGCGTTAACCCAAGAAAGGAAATCCACTCTTAATAGTAAAAGTACAAATTGGTCTTAGATGAACTCTTCTAGTTCAATGCCTTTTTTATTAATACTACCCATGAGTTTCTATATAGGACACCCCTTAAATATGAGACCCCCTCACGTTCTCTCAAGAACTTTCCAAATGTTTGGACAATAACGAAACGTGTGAATGATGAAAAACTTACAACTCAAGACAAAACTTTATCCCTTTGCAAAAGCAAGATTATCACGAATAGATTTTTCAACTCTTCTTAACTAAAAACACAAAGACTCAAACTACGAACACACACCTTACTTGTTGTCTCGAGGTCCGAGTCCTATGTATGGATAGTTTCTCCTTAAATAGTAAAACATTTAGTTGTATGGCGCATTAGGGTATCAAACAAATCTTGCAGCTGGAGTAACATAAAAAATTGCAACTCAATAACTTGATTTATTTTGATTTACCATTTATCATAAATTAAATCTTCATCAATCTGATTTGGTATTGATATTGATATTTGATCTCTAGAGAATTCTTTCCTAATTCCAAAAAGTGCATTAATAGTTAACCACTAAAGGAAATAAATCGGGAGCAAGATTTACTTCTACACAGCTGGCTCCTCAGGCAGAATGTTTGTAACACCCTAAAACTCCAACTTTTTATTTATAAAGTAAAACATATAAACTTACTTAATTAGAGCATTACACATTCTTCACCAAACATTTTACTCAACAAAACATTTATTAAAGCAGCGGAATAAAAACATCATTTGAGGTGACTAATGCTCTAGCCGCCTTCATGGTCTACATGAATTGTGTATTCTAGCCTTATTTAGATTTGTTTGTCGTGATATTTATAGATGGCATTTTGATTTATTCCCGTACACCTCAAGAGCATGAGGAACACTTGAAGATTGTATTTTCTGTGTGGTGGGGGAATCAACTTTATCCAAAATTCAGTGAGCGCAAATTTTGTCAATCGGAAGTCAAGTTTCTAGAACATATTATCTCACAAGAAGGTGTATCTGTAAACCTTTATAAGGTGGAAGTGGTACTTAATTGGGAGAGACCTAAAAATGCTTCAAAATTCAAAATCTTATTGGGTTTAACAGGTTACTATCGAAGATTCATTATGGGATTTTCTCAGTTGGCTCTACCTTTGATTAGACTCACTAGGAAGGAAGTTACATTTAGTTGGTATGTAGAGTGTGAGAAGAGTTTTCAGTAGTTTAAGAAGAAGTTGCTTACCACTCTAGTTTTAATCATTCAAGATCCTCCCCAGACGTATGAAGTTTTTTGTGATGCATTCAAGAAGGGTTTTGGTTGTATTTTGATGCAAAATAGACAAGTAGTGCATTATGCCTCTCGCCAGTTGAAGACTCTTGAAGAGAATTATCTCACTTATGATCTTAAATTGGCAGCGATCATCTTTACATTTAAATTATGGTGATATTACTTTATGACGTCCACTTTTAGATGTTTAGAGATCATAAGAGATTGAAGTATTTGTTTGACCATAAGGAATTGAATATGGGACAACACATGTGGATGGAGTTTCTAAAGGATTATAACTTTGACTTGAAATATCATCCCGGTAAGGCAAACAAAGTGGTGGATGCTCTTAGTAGGAAAGAGGTTCACATAACAATGTTGATGACGATGGAATATGACCTTTTGGAAAAACTTAAAATTCTTGATCTCCAACGTACGTGGACACTGGCAGGAGTGCTGCTTAGTAATTTGAGCATCGCATGTGACTTGAGAGAAAGAATGTGCCAAACTCATTTCCTTGATGCAGGGTTGTTATGAAACGAGGTCCATCCAGGTTTTTCCCGATCCATGGATGAGATTCTTTTATATAACCATAATATGTGTTTGCTTAAGGATCTATAGTTGAAGAGGGTGATTCTAGAGAAAGCTTACAAAATCCACTTTACCATTCACCCTAGTTCTTTAAAGATGTATCAGGGTTTGAGGAAGAATTATTAGTTGCCTTGGATAGAGAAGGATATTGTCGAGTATGTAATAGGGTGTCTAGTATGCCAACATGTGAGGATCGTGCACCAGAAGCCAAATGGCTTGTTGAAACCATTGGATATACCAGAGTGGAAATGTGAAAGTATATCAATGGATTTTATAGTGGGACTTCCTCGTAGGCTTGGCGGACATGACTCGATTTGGGTGATCATCAAAAGATTAACCAAATCGCTAAGACTACGTACAAGATTATCCACCTGGCAAGGCTTTTCATTATAGAGATAGTTTGGTTGCATGGGGTACACACAAGTATTGTATCTGAGCGGGATCTGAAGTTCGCTTCAGGGTTTTTTAAGGATTTTCACCAAGTGATGTGGACTCAGTTAAACTTGAGCACTTCTAACCATCCTTTATCTGATGTTCAAACGGAGAGGACAATCTAAACCATCGAGGATATGTCACGAGCTTGTTTTTTGGAAAATGGAGGTAGTTAGAAGGGTCACTTGCCATTGATTGAATTTGCTTACCAAAATAATTACCACTCCAGTATCGGGATGGGACCATATGAGGCACTATATGAGAGAAAGTGTATAACACCTTTATGTTGGGCAAAAGAGGGAGATAGAGGTATTCTTGGATCTGAGGTAATTTAGGAGACCACTGAGAGAATAAGAATAATTCGGGAAAATATGAAAAAGGATCAAGATCAACAAAAGAGTTATTCCAGTTAGAGAATGAGACCTTTAGAGTTTGAAGAAGGACACCAATGTTCTTGAAGGTTACTCCTAGACTTAAACAAAAAGTACCTTTCAAGACGAAGAAGTTTAGCCCAAGATACATTGGTCCTTATTAGATCATAAGTTCATATTTTAACCTTCTTTAAGTTCTTTGCATAAAAGCATTTATTTTATATCATTTATTATGCTTTTTCTTTACTTTATCTCTTCAAATCAATTCTGTATTTTTGTTTAGTTTGTTAATTTCAAAGCATTTCAATATCAGTCACAAACACTTTTCTGCACAGATTGTCTTTGAGATTTTTCAAGTTTAATCTCTTAAGTGAAACAAACTCGTGATTGTTTACTAAAAATATCAGTAAACAAAATATATAGATTTGTCAATAAAGCCATTAGAATTGTTAATAAAGTTGTTAGAGTTATCAATAACATTGAGAAAGATATTAATTTATAATAAAAATATTATTTTTGAGTCAGAGTCGATGCTTATTGGCTACTTGGAGTTAATTGACATGTTTTAGAGTTGTTTTGATTATTACTTGAGTCAGGTCGCCAACCAATATAGTTTAATAGAATTATCACTCGTGAAAAATTGTCAACAGAGCAATTTCAAACACTTTAGAGTACTCTTTTAGAAAATTGGCATTTGGGGTGAATAATGATTTTGGGTGAATAGTACTTTTTCAAAAAATTCTGAATTTCGGGTGGATAGTACTCTTTTTAGAAACTCGGGATCTAAATCATATTAAACTCCTTTGTAAATAAAATAAAATATTTAAGAGCTAAATAGAATTTTTCAATTGAAAATGTAATACTTCTCAATAGTGGCTAGAATTTGTATAATTTGGTTATAATAATGGTGAAAGTGTTTTGAAATAAAATGTCTTGATGTGGTGATTTTGGTGGTCGGTGTTTGCCAATGCATGGCTCGTATTTTGGAGCCACTTTTTGGTGAATAGATTCTATAAATAATATTTGGGTGATTCATACTTCTTTTGGTGAATATTAGTCTGATGAGACTATTTTGGTGGTCTTCCATTGGCAGTGTGTAGTTGGCATGTGGGTCCATTATTTGGTGAAAAAATTATGAATACCTTTTGGTGACTTATGATTTCTTTTAGTGAGGTGATGTTTGTTTACTCAAACTTTCATGCATACATATTTTTTGGAGTTAGGTGGGACTTCAGTCTATTTGGTGGCTTCAGATCCATTTGGAGGGATCGTGTGTTTAGTTGAGGGGCCAGAGACGGGTTTCAGATTCATTTGGTGGGATCGTCGGTTTAGGTGAGGGACCAGAGATTGTGGAAAGAAATCAGTAACATACCTCTGATATCCTTAAAAAAATTGTACCACATGCATATAGGTGAAGGAGTTGATGCACAATAGCATTGCATATATTATGAATGATACATGTGCTTATAAATGTGATTGTGTTTGTGTGTTGTATTAATGATGTGTTCTTATTATCATCCTGCTGCTAAATTTCATCGTTATTATTTGTAAGTGTATTCTCACCCCTTCTTTGTTTGTTAGATGGCTCTGTGTAATATTTGTATAGGTAATCAACAGGAGTGATAGTTCGTGATGACTGTGAGACGACTTTGATGCCCTCATAGCATTTGTTCTATTAGTAGAATAATGCTCTGATTCTGTAACATCGGGGAACATGGCACTTATGTTCTTATGTATTGAGTTGTAACTCATTTTAATTGAGTTTTCAGTGATGTTTAATTTAGACTTATGTTATGTTTTTCTTTTATTTTCCACTGCGGATTATTGAAGTTTCATGTTTGTGTATCAGTGTTTCGGTGAAGTAACATCCTACATGTGTATTTTCTATAAAAATAAAGTCAGGGGTTTTTCACTTTTGTTTAAGAATCATTTTTTTGACCAAGCTGTGACTAACCGTGTCCTGCAATTGGTTCAGGAGTGTTTCAACCAAATGAGGATAAGAGGATATGCAATAAATACAATATGTGTGTTATCCTTTTTCATGAATGCATATCCTCTCATATATTATCACCTTAGTTTTAATGAGTTCGAAGTCAGTGCATTAAATCAAAAGTTGCATCAAGTGAGCTTTACATTTGTAAAGTTTTCCAAAACAGGTGCGTGTACAAGGAAGTAAGTTGATTGTGACGTTCTTTCATCTTTTTAAATCTCTAAACAATCCAAACTACACAAACAGTTCGAGTTTACTTTCCTTGAGGCAAAACATCTAATACTTCAAGACTTATTCTGAAAGTGTGAAGAATTTTAAGGATCACTTTTACCTGGTTATTCCTCTTAATGAAGAAGCGCTTGCAAAGATCTACCACTTGGAACATGGTTTTCACGTAATCATTGGATCCAAAGTCATTACTTGACGGGGACGAGATTGTATCTCTACAAGGAAATGAACTTCTCTCAAGAGAAGATATACTTGAAGACCCAATTGGTGGCCTTCTATTTGGATCATGGCTATGTTGGTGGAGTTGTTCCATTTGATGGGGCATCAAGAAATCGACTGAAAAGATGTATCCAGACCCACTAGTAGTGGATACGAAATCCCGGAATAAAAGAGATAATTTTTGGAAAGTGGCATAGAAGTCTTATTTTTTCCATTTAATTTTCTCTACTCTTCTCTAATGTCTCCTTTCTTTACTATATATATGCAATGAAGAGCGAGGATGATATGCAACAATAAGGAAGGAGATTCAGGTTGCTAACGCTTTGACTAGAATTTTGAGTACACCTCATGTATGAGAGCTTTTGTCTCTGGTACGCCCATTTAGACGCTTTATGGCCCAGTCGTCGAGCAGGTTGTTCAGACTACACTTCCCCCCTACTCGAATGAAATTCATGTTTATCCTTACTAGGTCATAGTAGATAAAGTTTTACCATCTCTACTACAAGAGGGCAGGGAAAGGCTGGCTTCAATCCTAGAGTTAGAAGAAATTAAAGTTCAAAAACCCCCTTATAAGTGTCTTCAGCTTATATCCATAAGAGGGTGGGCTTCCATTATGGTGGAGTCAAATATGGTGTTGTTGGCTCATCCTGACCTAAAGACAAATAAGTGAAATTATGTTCTTCTTCTGGAAAGATGTCAAATACAATGTGCCAGAAAATGTGTGTGACAAGATTTGTGCATAACCAATTAAAATGCACATAAAGTAAAATGAACACAAGAAGTTGGTAACCTAGTTAGGTGCAATATCACATACTTCTAGAGGGTGTTAACCCAATAAAAAAATCCACTCTTAATAGTAAAAGTACAAATTAGTCTTAGATGAACTCTTCTAGATCAATGCCTTTTTTATTAATACTACCCATGAGTTTCTATATAGGACACCCCTTAAATATGAGACCCCTCCCACGTTCTCTCAAGAACTTTCCAAATGTTTGGACAGTAACAAAACAAATGAATGATGAAACACTTATAACTCAAGACAAAACTTTATCCCTTTGCAAAAGCAAGGTTATCACGAATAGAGTTTTCACAACTTCTTATATAAAAACACAAAGACTCAAACTACGAACACACACCTTACTTGTTGTCTCATGGTCCGAGTCCTATGTATGGAGAGTTTCTCCTTAAATAGTAAAACATTTAGTTGTATGGCGCATTAGGGTTTCAAACAAAACTTGCAGCTGAAGTAACATATAAATTGCAACTCAATAATTTGATTTATTTTGATTTTCCATTTATCATAAATTAAATCTTCATCAATCTGATTTGGTATTGATATTTAATCTCTTGAGAATTGTTTCCTAATTCCAAAAAAGTGTATTAACAGTTAACCACTAAAGGAAATAAACCAGGAGCAAGATTTACTTCTACACAGCTGGCTCCTTAGGCAGGATGTCTGTAACACCCTAAAACTCCAACTTTTTATTTATAAAGTAAAACATATAAACTTACTTAATTAGAGCATTACGCATTCTTCACCAAATATTTTAGTCAACAAAACATTTATTAAAGCAGCAAAATAAAAACATAATTTGAGGTGACTAATGCTCTAGCCGCCTTCATGGTCTACATGAATTGTGTATTCTAGCCTTATTTAGATTGGTTTGTCGTGATATTTATAGATGGAATTTTGATTTATACTCGTACACCTCAAGAGCATGAGTAACACTTGAAGATTGTACTTTATGTATGGCGGGAGAATCAACTTTATGCAAAATTCAGTGAGTGTGAATTTTGTCAGTTGGAAGTCAAGTTTCTAAAACATGTTATCTCACAAGGAGGTGTATCTGTAAACCCTTCTAAGGTGGAAGCGGTACTTAATTGGGTGAGACCTAAAAATACCTAAAAAGTCATAATCTTCTTGGGTTTAACAGGTTACTATCGAAGATTCATTATGGGATTTTCTCATTTGGATCTACCTTTGACTAGAGTCACCAGGAAGGAAGTTTCATTTAGTTGGTATGTAGAGTATGAGAAGAGTTTTCAGTAGTTGAAGAAGAAGTTGACTACCACTCTAGTTTTAATCATTCTAGATCCTCCCCAGACGTATGAAGTTTTTTGTGATGCATTCAAGAAGGATTTGGTTGTATTTTGATGCAAAATAGACAAGTAGTGCATTATGCCTCTCTCCAGTTGAAAACTCTTGAAGAGAATCGTCTCACTCATGATCTTAAATTGGCAGTGATCATCTTTACACTTAAAGTATGGTGGCATTACCTTTATGACGTCCACTTTTAGATGTTTAGAGATCATAAGAGCTTGAAGTATTTGTTTGACTAGAAGGAATTGAATATGCGACAACACATGTGGATGAAGTTTCTAAAGGATTATAACTTTGACTTGAAATACCATCCCGGTAAGGCAAACAAAGTGGTGTATGCTCTTATCGGGAAAGAGATGCACACAAAAAAGTTGATGACGATGGAATATAACCTTTTGGAAAAATTCAAAAATATTGATCTCCAGCATACTTGGACACTGGAATGAGCGTTGCTTAGTAATTTGAGCATCACATGTGACTTGAGAGAAAGAACGCGGCAAACTCATTTCCTTGATGCAAGGTTGTTATGAAACAAGGTCCATCCAGGTTTTTCCCGATCCACATATGAGATTCTTTTATATAAGCATAATATGTGTCTGCTTGAGGATCCGAATTTGAACAGGTCGATTCTAGAGGAAGCTCACAAAATTCATTTTACCATTCACCCTAGTTCTTTAAAGATGTATCAGGATTTGAGGAAGAATTATTAGTGGCCTTGGATAGAGAAGGAAATTGTCAAGTATGTAGTAAGGTGTCTATTATGCGAGCATGTGAGGATCGTGCACTAGAAGTCAAATGGCTTGTTGAAACCATTGGATATACTAGAGTGAAAATGTGAAAGTATATCAATGGTTTTCATAGTGGGACTGCCTCGTACACTTGGCAGGCGTGACTCGATTTGGGTGATCATCAAAAGATTAACCAAATTGCTAAGACTACGCACAATATTATCCACCAGGCGAGGCTTTTCATTGTAAAGTTAGTTTGGTTGCACGGGGTACACACAAGTATTGTATCCGAGTGGGATCCGAAGTTCACTTCAGGGTTTTGTAAGGATTTTCACCAAGCGATGTGGACTCAGTTGAACTTGAGCACTTCTAACCATCCTTTATCTTTTGTTCAAACAGAGAGGACAATCTAAACCATCAAGGATATGTCACGAGCTTGTTATTTGGAAAATGGAGGTAGTTAGAAGGGTCACTTTCCATTGATAACAACAACAACAACAAGACAGATGTTTCGACATCTGTTACACCATGTTAATCAAAACTGAACTGTAAATTGCAGAATGATAAAAAAAACACAGAATATGATAACCCAGTTCGGTGCAAATCACCTACATCTGGGGGCATACCAAGTCAGGAAGAAGAATCCACTATTAGTAGTATAGTTTTATATAAACAACCTCTGGTTTACAGTAAACAACCTCTGGTTTACCTATCATTACCCAATGGAGACTTTATCATTAGAAGTCACATCTAATAGATAAGAGAAACCCATCTCACTCCCTAAATCACAACCTGTGATTATCTAACAATTATAGTCACAATAACTGTAACAACTTGAAGATGGCTGGTTTATACCTGAGTGAATCGCACACTCAAAGATACAATAGAGTCGCCACCGAACTTTATTTAGTCCCAAAGGACAGGGAAAATATCGATAAACCCCAAGGAGAAGAGAAACGGGAATGGGGGTCAGTTATGCGAAAGGAAGGTACTAACACCTTACGCATCCATCGTACTCGACGGGAACCATTTTGCTTGCTTCTAGGCTTGGATGTGTTATCTATCTAAAGGCTTCTAGCTAAAAAGAAGAGGAGAGAGAAGAGAAAAAGAAAAGAAAGAAAGAAAGAAAGGAAGAAGAGTGCTCGTGGAGGATTGGGGCCCTTGTGCCTACGTACCCTCATAGTGCAATGAGGATATCAGAGCGCCGTAGTTCAGAGGAACCAGGGAAAGAAAAGGAAAGGAAGGAGGTGGAAGGGTGGAAACGTGCTCGCCAAGATCATCGCGATCTCGTTCCTACGTATCATACATTCGAAAGAATGCAGAATCAGAGCTTCCGTAGTTCGTGGAACTAAGACGGAAAATAAAGAAGGGAAGGAAAGTGGTGTCAAAAACCAAGAGCACAAGGAATAGAAAAAAGATCCGATGGGGATAACAAAAGAATTGGTGTCGAAACCAAGAAAGGAAGGGAATAAAAGGTATAGAAGAGACTCTACTGGGGAGTAAGAGAACAAAGAAAAGTGTTGGGTACCAGAAGGTAACGACCCAACTGGGGAACAAAAGAGTAAGGATTCGGTATATTAACTGACTGCCAGAGGTTAACCGGAGAGAAAAAGAGATAACGACTCTGGTGGGGAAAAAAGGGGAGAGTGTTGAACCAAGAGAAGGTGTTCGACTCTGAGACGATCTCGATATATTAACTGATAAACAGTGATTAACCGAGAAAAGCAAAGATCAACTCTGCGGGGATAAAGGTTTTAACAGATAAACTGTGATCAACCAAAAGAACGGGTGTAGAACCAAGCGAAGGTTGTGACCCAAAGGGGATGTCGATACTGACTGAACAAACAGTACTTGACCAATAAAAGGGGTATTTGAACCAAAAGAAGGTTACTAACCCAAGGGTGCAAGTATTCGAACCAAGAAAAGGTTGCTAACCGTAGGGGATTCGGTTTTAATAGAAGAACTGTGATTAACCAAGAAGGAAACGAGTGATTAACCAAGCGAAGGTGATTAACTCAAAAGGCTCAGTATTTTAACAGCCAGACTGTGGTTAACTAAAGAAATGGGTGATTAACCAAGAGAAGGTGATTAACCTGAAAGGCTCAGTATGTTAATAGGTAGACTGTGATTAATTGAGAAGGAGTGCAAATTGGTGTTTTAACTGACTGACAGTGGTTAACCAAACAAATGGAGAAGAACCAAGACACGGTTGCGAACTCCGTAGGGGATACGGTTCTAACAAGAATATTGTGTTCAACTGAAGAAGAAGGAATTGAGACTCTTTAGGGGAATCAAAAGGCAATGACTGACCGCAAGAGAGGAATAGGGTATTGAAACAAAGAGAGTTTGCTAATCCAAGGAACAAATGATCTTACCCAAGAAGGTGATTGACCAAAAGAGAGAGATTGAAAGAGATAGGAGTGATCAAGGATCGACTCGACTGGGGAAGAAGGTACATTACCACCTGGAGATAGAGGTGACTAAGCCAAGCACAGGGTCATTCGTCCCCTACCTGAAGTAGTCAGAATGAGAGTAGGAATTCTCCCTTCTCATTCTTTCTCTAACACACAGGGTGTAGTGCAGAAGTTGAAACGGATAGCACAACAGCTCTAAGTTGTACAGTGCTCCCGTGTGTTGTGAAATGGACAGCGTAACAGCTTCAGTATGTACAGTGCTCCAATGAAGTACGTAGTGCGAAAATCCAACTCCGCGGGGGATCCAGAAAGAGAAGCTCTAAAGAGATCCTAAAGAAAGGGAAGGGGAAGATCAACTAATCGAAACATGGTTTCGATCAATTAATCAAAGGGAAATACTATGCTAACATTTTTCCAAAGAGAATGAAAAATAATTAAAGCAAAAAGGTGTGAATTATTGATTATACAAAATTAAATTTACTCAATCAAGAACAAACTTAATGCAAAGCCAGAAATGAAATGCAAAAACAGTACCAAATGATAATTAGTATGCATTGCAAAACATGTTAACAAGTGATCAAATGGAATGCAAGATGTTCATGAACAAACATTACCAAAGTTGCAAATAATCGATAAATGAAAAATCGAGCATCGAAAGTTGACAAGCATGCTTCAAATAGAAGTTAAACAACACTTAAAACATCCAAAAATATCAGGCATATCGATCCATGGAAGTTAGAGGAAGAAAGGATGTCGAACAAGCTTGAAAAACTAAAAAATGGCCATTCTGTACAGTGGTAACCGGTTACTCACCACAGGGTAACCGGTTACTTGCTTGAAAACTGCGTTTTTTGGGTGAAAAATACACGGAGTAACCGGTTACTCACCACATGATAACCGGTTACCACTGTGACAGTGGCAAAAATAACAGCAAAAACAGCTTTTTAAAGTGATTTTCACCACTTAATCACTTATACCAATCGCCACATGCTAGGGTATGAACTCGTGCACGAAAATTACATCATGTAAGAGCAATTAAACACAAATTACAAGCATTAATCATATAGATCAAAGATCAAGCAAATGCATGGCAAATCAAATCGAAAACGATCGAAATTACATCGTAAACGCGCAGAAACAATCGAAACAGTGAGTAAAGTGAGATCCACCAACCTACAAGGCTTAGACGTGCCTTGGTAATTGTTGCAAAGGATTTTTTATGCAGAAAATCAAAGAAAACCAGAGGAATCTTCAATTGGAGCCGAATCGTACCGAAACCGAGCGAAATGCGACGAAACTCCGAAATACGAATTCGAACCGTTGAATCTTGAAGTAAACACTCGAGATTAATCCACAAGCTAAAATAACTCCAGAAATCCAAGTAAAAATGCAAAAGTGATGAAGGTTAAGCCCAAGAAATAATCACTTTCAATGTGAAAAGTGATTATTCTTCAAGAATTAAGAGCTATGGTGAGATTTGGGAAAGAAGATTGAGATGAAGATGTAGAAGTTGCAGGAAAATGCAGAGAGGAATGAGAGAATTGAGAGTGAAGAAAGTGTGAATTTTTGTGAATGATTGTGGAGGAGTTGCAAAATGGTGAAGCTTTGTTTATATAGAGTTTTGGCTTGGAGTGTGAGAGATTTGGAATTTGGTTTGGACTTAGCTTTGGATGGTTTGGAACTAGGCTAGGAGTTAGTTAGGCTTGACTCACTGAGTCAAACGGTTAACTCGGTTAGTTAGAACCAACTCGGTATCAATCCTAATGTGAGCTCCAATATCCAAAGGTCCACATACTTGGAAATCAAGGAACATGGTGCACTTAATTTAGAGTGAAGTATTGGAATAAATGCACTTGGAATGTCTTGGATAGTCTTGAAATGTCTAGAGATGTCTAGAATATTCCACATACTGCAAGAACATTGTAGAACCAAAGACCAAAGAGTGTACACAGCTGCTGTCCCAAAACAATGCAGTAGGAACTGCAACTTTGTACAGAGTAACCGGTTACTCACCACAGAGTAATCGGTTACTTCAACCAATTTTGCCCAAATTTGCTTGGGAAATGATACTGAAGTCCCGGTTTCGATTTTCCCCCTCTTCTTTTGATGAGTAAACATGGAAACCTTTATTTTGAGCTTGCTTTGATGATGTAATGACTTCATGAGGATGCGATTAATCGGGCAAAGAAACCTGAAAATCCTGCAACAAGAAACACATAGAGAAAAGTGCGGATGCACATGCCAGCGATGCAAATGTTCGTGTTTATGCAAAAAGGCAAAAGAGGGAGGTCAAATTTCGGGTTACGACAGCTGCCCCTATTTAATCCTCTTGGACCTGATGTACGAATTGCGCTAGCTTTTCGATGATTCAAGGTAGAAGGGGATTAAATAAAGAGTAGCTCGAAAATTTGGCCGACGGTGACAAAAAAAGAGTTTTGTTTTGAGGGTTGATAAGTGCGAAGTTTGGCTGAATATCTGCTGAGGGATGAATCAGGCCAAAGGAAAGGGAGTATGCTCGATGCATATGCTATGTATGTGTTCTACATCATGCTTGATATCATGCAATGCAAAGGTGCAGGTTAAGGTGATGCACGGTGAGTTAGGCAGAGATTGTAGAAAAACGATCTCGACATCCTTGGTCGGGGAGAGAACACACAGATGAAGACAAAATCTGCTGGGGAAGGGACCCCAAAGGGTGATAACTCTGATGTGGAAAAACCCAAAAAATGGTGGAGACTCCGCTGGGAAAGAAACTGAGAAGGCTCACCACCGACACTGCAGGGGATAAGAGGATCAGGCCAACCTTTCCATCACGACTTACACTGTCTGTGGAATGAAATCAGAAAACACCAATTTCTAAGCTGCCATTGACTCTGTCATAAGGAATTCACAAGGCTCGGAGGATTTTCTCTGCTTGGAGAAGACGAGGAACCAAATCGTATAGCTGTGGGTGCGTGACAAACTGACATGATGCGGATGATGCACGACCCGTGTTGGGTAAAAGAACAAACCTGACTCTTCTCAGGGTACATCATGACAACTTTGCTGGAGACATTATGGATCTGTTGGGGAAGTGGAGGGTAATCAACCTTTCCGGAGAACCATAATGGCGATTGTTGGGGAACTGATGACTCTGCTGAGGAACTACTGAGGAAACAACAACTTCTTCAAAGAACCATCACATTGCCGACTGGGCGTTAGGCTTACCAATGGATATTACTAATTATCCTGCAGGATTACCAGTAAAATATGCAATGCATAATGCTTTCTTGATTGATTTAGCTTTTTATTGTTCTCAACGTTTTATAGTATTATGTGATCTCAAATAATTGTTTATTTTGCAAACAAAATACTGGAATGAAAACAATTGAGATAACAAACGATGCATTTTATTGAATGTGAAAATTTTGTACATAAGATGTGCACAAGGATGCAAAAATCCTTGATGAGGAAATTTGCAATAAAATTGAAAATTAAATGTAAATGGGAAAGGGAAATCATGCTTCGCATTGATTACAACATTGGCTACCATCCACTGTAAGTCTAGGTTCCAACGCCTTGCACCAGTAGATGATGATTTGACTGCTCTGTTACCGTCTGAGGTCTGGCTATGACGAAAAGAGGCTCAAAGGTTAACAGTCAATGCCTTTATACCTAATTTTTGCCTGGACATGTTTTCATTTTTTTTTCGTCCACCGGGATACCCATTTTTGCCTAAGTCGCCCTTTCGGGTTTTCAACTTAGCGGGCTATTATTGTTTTTTTTCATTGTCCCTAACTTTTGCATGGACATTTCTTTTTTTGGTCCATCGGGACGTACATTTTTGCCTAGATCGTCCTTGCGGATGTCAATCTAGCGGACTCTTATTCATTTTATTCAGGCATAATATTTTTTGACTGTATCGGAATTCACGGGCGATGGTAACTCCTCCCCATCCATGGTGGTGAGGATCAGGGCTCCGCCTCAGAAGGCCTTCTTGACAACAAAGGGTCCTTCCTAGTTGGGAATCCACTTGCCTCGTGGATCCGAATGAACAGGTGAATACCTCTTGAGCACGAGTTCGCCTTCACAGAACGTTCGAGGGAGAACTTTCTTGTCAAAAGCTCGCTTGAAGCTTCCCTGATACAATTCACCATGACAAACGACTGTAAGGCGCTTCTCTTCGATGAGATTCAGCTGGTCATATTTGGATTGAACCCATTCAGCTTCATCAAGACCTGCTTCCATGATGACTCTGAGCGAAGGAATTTCGACCTCAATGGGTAGAACAGCCTCCATACCATACACAAGCAAATACGGAGTTGCCCCAGTAGAAGTACGAACTGAAGTTCTGTAGCCATGTAGTGCAAAGGGAAGCATTTCATGCCAATCCTTGTATGTTTTGACCATTTTCTGGACAATTCTCTTGATGTTTTTATTTGCTGCTTCAACGGTACCATTCATCTTGGGCCGATATGGTGAAGAGTTGTGGTGCTCGATCTTAAATTCTTGACACAACTCCTTCATCATCTTATTATTCAGGTTGCTTGCATTGTCAGTGATAATGTTGCTAGGAATGCCATAACGACAGATTATCTCTTTCTTGATAAATCTGGCAACCACTTGTCGTGTAACGTTTGCATAAGAAGCGCCTTCAACCCACTTGGTAAAGTAATCGATAGCAACTAGAATGAATCGATGACCGTTGAAAGCCTTCGGCTCGATCATTCCAATCATATCTATACCCCACATAGAGAATGGCCAAGGTAAAGTCAAAACGTTCAATGGAGTTGGAGGTACATGGATCTTGTCTCCGTAGATTTGGCACTTGTGACATCTTTTGGCAAAGTTATAACAATCTATCTCCATTGTTGTCCAGTAATATCCAGCCCAAAGGATCTTCTTGGCCATAGCGGGACCTTTAGCATGTACACCCTCGCAGCCCTCATGTATGGACCTTTTGATTGTGTTTGCTTCGTGTCTATCCACGCATCTGAGCAACACAGAATCATAATTCCTCTTGTACAATACACCACCACTTAAGAAGAATTTGGCGCAAAGACGCCTAAGAGCTTTCTTGTCAGTGATAGTAATACCCTCGAGATATTCCTGTTTTTCCAGATACCTCTTAATGTCATATAACCAAGGTTTGTCGTCAGACTCATCCTCGATTGCTAAACAGTGTGTTGGTTTGTTCAAGTGATCAATGCGGATATGAGGAGCTTCATTCTTCCACTTGACCTTGAACATGGATGCTAGAGTGGCAAGAGCATCAGCTAGTTGATTTTCCTTGATATGATGAAAAGAAATCTCATCAAAGTAAGGAATCAACTTCGCAATGTGTTGTTGGTACGGAACCAGCTTGGAATCCCGAGTCACAAAGTTCCCTCTAACTTGACCGATGACCAAGGCAAAATCTCCATAGACCTCAAGAATCTTGATTCTCATGTCAATAGGCGCTTCAATACCATGGATACATGATTCGTATTCAGCCATATTATTGGTGCATGCAAAGCATAATCTGGCAGTGAAGGGAAGGTGAAAACCTGTTAGAGAAATGAGGATAGCACCGATTCCACGACCTCTGGAATTGGAGGCACCATCGAACACGGGCGTCCATCGCGCCCCTGGTTCAGGTCCTATGTCAGGGTCTGGAGTCTCATAATCTCTGATAAACAGAACATCCTCATCGGGAAAGTCAAACTTCATTTGTTGATAACCCTCTACAGGTTGATGAGCAAGGTAGTCAGACAAGACGCTCCCTTTTATTGCTTTCTGGGTAACATGTTAGATATCATACTCAGTTAACAGCATTTTCCGCCGAGCAATCCTTCCAGAGACAGTAGGCTTTTCAAATATGTACTTTATCAGATCCATTTTGGATATCAATAAAGTAATATGGCAAATCATGTATTGTCGTAGACGTCGAGCAGCCCAGACCAGAGCACAACAAGTTTTCTATAAGAGTGAGTATCTGGTCTCAAAATCAGTGCAATTCTTGCTCAGATAGTATATTGCATGTTCTTTTCTGCCAGCGTCATCATGTTGACCCAATACACATCCCATTGATTCGTCGAGAACGGTGAGATACATAATTAAAGGCCTACCAGGAACCGGCAGTACTAAGATCGGTGGTTCTTATAAGTATTGTTTTATTTTTTCAAATGCTTCCTGACAATCATTGATCCATCAACCGATTGATTTTTCCTTAGTAATTTTAACATTGGTTCACAGGTAGCTGTCAAATGGGAAATGAACCTTGAGATGTAATTAAGTCTGCCCAGAAAGCCACGGACTTCTTTTTCTATTTTGGGAGGCGGCATGTTCTGAATTGCCCTAACCTTGTCAGGATCAACTTCAATGCCTTTCTGACTCACAATAAAGCCCAACAGTTTTCCAGATCGAACTCCGAAGGTGCACTTCGTAGGATTCAACTGCACTCTAAACTTCCAGAGTCTGTCAAACAGTTTCTTCAGATGAACCAGGTGATCCTCTTCAGTTTTGGACTTGGCAATCATATCGTCCACGTAAACCTCAATCTCTTTATGAATCATATCATGAAAGAGGGTTGTCATGGCACGTTGGTATGTTGCCCCTGCATTCTTCAGACCAAATGGCATGACTTTGTAACAATATGTACCCCATGGCGTGATGAAAGTAGTCTTCTCCATATCAGCTGGGGACATTTTGATCTGATTATATCCTGAAAACCCGTCCATGAACGAAAAGACAGATAACTGCATTGTGTTGTCTACCAAGACAATAATATGAGGCAGGGGGAAATCATCCTTCGGGTTGGCCTTGTTGAGATCTCGATAACCCACACACATTCTGACTTTACCGTCTTTCTTTGGAACTAGGACAATGTTGGCAATCCATTCAGGATATTCGGAAGTGGCGAGGAACCCATCATCAATCTGTTTCTTTACCTCTTCTCTGATTTTGAGTGCCATGTCGAGTCTAGTCTTCCTGAGTTTCTGCTTGACAGGAGGACATCCGGGCTTGAGCGGCAAGTGATGTTCAACGATGTTGGTATCTAACCCAGGCATATCTTGATAGGACCAGGAGAAGATATCAACATACTCTTTCAATAACTTGACCAACTCGGAGTGTACATGCTTAGCAAGAGACGAGCCAACCCTGACTTCTCTTCTGACCTCATCAGTACCAAGATTGACCGCTTCTACTGGCTCTTTGTGCGGCTGAATCTCTCTACGCTCATGCTCAAGGAGCCTTGCTAGTTCAGCCGGTAACTCACAATCTTCCTCACCATCTTCTTCGGCTTGGTTAATTGGAATTCCAGAATTACAATGGATGTTTGTCATGTTGTTATCAATGCGTTTATTAGTTTTGTATGTTTATGAATATGTTTAGAATGAGCTATTTTGAAAGGTGAAAAAAACTTTTGCCATTTGTCTGTGAAAAAGTAAAATAAAGAAAGAAAATAGAGCATGATTTTGAATGCAAAAAAAAATTTATTTATTGATCACATAATATTGCAAAAGCGTGAGGCCCTTTACAAGCTATCCACTCGTCTCGGGCAAGGACGAGGGAATGAGAAAGCAAAATACATTGCATGTTAGTTGGAAAAACCACAGGAATCACGGTAGATGTCCAGTTGTTGAGCTTGAAACCCGGCGGGCATTTGTGCACAAAGCTTGAAATCTGGTTATTGGCACCAGCATCATCAAGGGCTGCCACGTGTAGCGAACGATTTTTGGATGTGGTTGCAAAGCACGATCGCTCTAGTACTACAGCTCGATTCATTTTTTATCCGATTAAAGCTGATGAAGGAAGGGAAATAGATGTATCCAATTAACCCTGCTTGCATACTGAGTTTGAACAGCTGTCTGTTAGGTTACAGATGCTACAAAGATTCGGGGGGTCTCTCTTAGGTTATTTCTCCAGAATGGTACCTTGGTATGGTGTTAAGACTGATGTTTTATGAAATGATGGGATTTTTTGTTTTTGTTTAGTGTGCTCGCTAAGATCTTTCTTTCAATCTTATGCCTACGTATTCCCGTTTACCGAAACAGGGAAATCAGAGCGTCCGTAGTTCCTCCTATTCTATGGGAGGAAATGGGTGTTTTGGTGTCTTGTTCAAATGCCCAAGACGTGAAGCGAAAGGGGATTTATATCTTGTTCAAAGCCCAAGATGTGAAGCTAAAATGTGTTTACTTTAGAGAGAAATTGTCATCTCTAAAGAGGGTCTGTTTGTCACAACTGTTGGGTGACCGGTTATAAAGGAGAATTACTTTAACTGGGATATGTGAATCTAGCAATGCCATAATTTCCTTCATAGGGGATTTTTAACCTGAAGGAGAAGACTTTAACTCAGTGTAGAGCAATGCTATCTTTCCTTAGGAATTTCTCATGCTAAAAGAGGGACAGTGGCATGGATGTGGATAATCCAGAGGCTTGCCGCTTACAGCGATTAGATGAAGGGGAAGGAGTTATTGATGTTTATGTACTGTGAATAAAGAACAGCTTTGATGCTAAAAGGTTGATTGGATCAACCAGTGGTTTTCTTATACAAAGCCTAAGAGGAGGCTATTGGCCCAACAAGAGGGAGTTTTTATGTGTCTCGTACGAAGCCCGAGAGAGAGGCTAAAAGGGTTTAACTCAACGAGGGAGTCTTTTGGTATCTCGTATAAAGCCCGAGATGGAGGCTAAAAAAGTTTGACTCAACAAGAGAGTGATTTTGTATCTCGTACGAAACCCGAGATAGAGGCTAAAAGTTTTGTTCGACTCAATAAGAACCTTTTTGTATCTCGTATAAAGCCCGAGATGGAGGCTAAAGCTGTGAGCTCCGCTGGGGAGAATCATTGTACAAAGCCCAAGAGGAGGCTAGGGTTGGTGTCTCAGTTAAGTAACAGGTCCAGTATGTTGGTTCAGAGAAAATCAGTTTTTATATGAGTAACACTGTACTCATGGATTTGATCTGAGAATCTGGATTATTTCCTATTTTTTGAGGAAACGGGGAATCCAAAGGGTATTTGAGACTGTCCGAGTCTACGAGTTTCTTCCCATTTTTGAAAGGAGCTTGAGAATGTCTTCGAGACTCAAGGAAGTTAGACTGTCCAAGTCTAGAGTTTTATCTTTTGTACTATGCTTTGAGAAACAGTAGTAGACTCTTGGAAAGACTGTTCTATTAAGATGACTAATTTTTGTTCCTATACCTCTAGGAGGTCGTCGGGAAAATTTGTACGAACCCCAAGAGGAGGCTGGAAACTTTTAAGAAGCCAAGAGGTCCTTGTATGAAGCCCAAGAGGAGACTATCATTCCCGGAGGGAAGAATCATTATACGAAGCCTAGGAGGAGGCTGTGAATACTTCTAAGAAGCCGACGGGTCCTTGTACTAAGCCCAAGAGGAGGCGGGGATGCTTTTAGGAAGCCTGTGGGTCCTTGTACAATGCCCAAGAGGAGGCCGAGTGCTTTTAAGAAGCCCGTGGGTCCCCAAACCCCGAGAAATTCAAGACAGGTTATTCATAAGGAATAGATCAAGCCAGGAAAGTTTGAGAATTTGGAAGAAACTCAAGAGATGCAATTCACGGAGAAGAGATTATCTCTGGGGAGTAGAGTTTCTTGACAATTCCTAAGGAGGACAGCCGAAGAGAAGACCGTATCTGGTGCTCCTATGGGGGATCTAGTATAGTCTATTTCTACGAATAATCAAAACGGCTTCACCTAGTGCTAGACGTAGTTGTCGGGGAAACTCTAAATATCTATACTATTATTACACAGTTGATATGAGTTTATGAAAGAAGACTTACAGCAAAACAGCCCCACAATACAGTTATATGTATATGAAAGCCGTAAATGAAAGCATATAACCACTTACTCGATTGTAGAGCTTCCATGCTGTTTGGTTAGTTGTTCAACAAAGAAAGATTGAAAACAACAATATATTTCAAAATCAAAGGAGAAAGTGCTTTGAAAAAGAAAGATTGGGGCTTACAGCTCAAGGAGAGGCCCAGGGTTTTACCAGTGATTGCACTGTTAAATTTGTACAGAGGGTAAGGTTTTCTGTACAAAGGGATGGGTCTTACACTCTCTCAAGAGGCCCAAGAAGTTTTAAGAAAAGAAATGGGTCTTACTACTCGAGGGTAGGCCCAGATGATTTTTCGTTTGAAATGGCGATCGCGCCGAGGTTTTCTTTTAACGCAAATGGGCTTATACAATAAGTGAGGCCCCAAAATTATTTTGGTTAAAAGGGGATTGGGTCTTACACTCTAATAGAGGCCCAAAGTGTTGAATTTGTTTGATGAGGGTGAAAATCAAAGAAACCCTAATTTGTTTTCCTTTAAAAGTAAATATTAAAAGAAAAATCAAATAAAATGATAAAAATACCAAATAGGTTTGAATAAACCACTTGTGATTTTTGTTCAAGGTTTGAAATATGAGGTTTTAATCACAAGAGATATTAAAACTCATTTGGTCTTGATTTTTCAAGATGAAAGTTCATTTTAAAATGTTTAAAAACAATAAAAAATGAATTTATTCACAAAAATACTAATTATATTAAATAAATAATATACATCTAATTTTTTGTGGAATAAAATATTTCAACATTTTTGTGATTTTTTGCAAAAAGAACCAATCAAAAATAATTAAAATTGAGAGAGTTATTAATTTTCCAATTAATTAATAAAACATAAAACATTGGAAAAAATAGCAAAATGTGAAAAAACACAAAATGGCATGGGTGGGGTTTGAACCCCCGACCTCAAAGTCACAAGGCGCGCGCCTTACCACTGGGGTGGTGATACATCCATTGTTTGAAATGAAACCACAAATATACAAGTCATGCCTTGGTTTTAGGCCTGGCCCAAAGTAAGGCAAGACAAGTTTTGGCTCAGAAAGGTGAAGGTCATAACTTTCTCAATTCTTAATGGTTTGAGACAAAATTTATATGCATCTGGACCAGAATTTCACAAGGAATCCAATGGTGGTGGTATTTTTTTCCAGATCATGCTCCCTCCTCAAAACCCGATAGTGGTTTTGAAAATGACCTATAATTGCATTTTCTATGCTACACTTTGATACAGGCATGGATTACATGGTGAATTAGCTCAAACACAACATATACAACATGTATGAGATGTATATACTTAGTGGACTTCAAAGCAATGCATGGTTCAAAGATTCCAAGTTGTGAGGCTTACCTCTTTTTTTGAGATTTTGGAGCCTTTGTGCAATCTGTCAAGCCTCTTGTTCCAGAAATGGTTTGATGCTTTTGACACACTCAAATGATCACTTAGAAGCTTTTAGGATGATTGGAATCAGCTGGTACCTACAAAAACACAAAATGTCCCTTTCTTGCAAAAGGGGTTAAAAGTGACCAAAATAGCAACTCTCTCAAATGGTGTTCCAGATGTTATGAACCATTTGGGATAGTTCAAGGATGATATTTGGAGTGTGTTAGAGGTTTTATCTGGTTTGTAAAGTGACTGAATCAAGACATGGCTTGAAAAATGCAAAAAAGTGCCATTTTGTGGTTTTGAGAAGTGACTTTGTGATTTTGTGATTACAGGTCACTTGTGATGGTTTGCACAGCTTACATATGATGTATATGAGGTGTGTGTGTGTGATTGGTTTGGTTGGAAAAGCTCTCAAACTCAAAACCCGATAGTGACTTGCTTTGGAAGGCAAAATTGGAGTGAAAGAAGAGATTTTGAGGAAAGCATCTGTTTGATGGCTTTGGTGTACTCAAACTGATCACAATTGAGCTCTATTTCTAGTAGAGCAAGTTTGTTTTGCAAGGAATAGTGAATGGCAACTGCTGAGTAGGGTTGGCCAATGTTGACAAATGAAAATCCAAGTCTCCTCTAGCCATTGACTAGAGGTTAGGGCACGGAGCTTTGGTTCCCTTGGTCTTGGATAATTCTTGGCTGAATTTAGTTGCCAATAGCTCAGTCCATGCCACCTTTGTGCTTCCATTGAATGCTCCAAACCAAAATTAGAGTCTTGTCCCTATTTTAGGCAATTCTAGGTTTGACATGCTATTTCTTGTTCCAAGGACTTTGGAGGCTTGGCTCAGTGACTGTCCCCTTTAGATTCAATCCTCATATGTGTCCAAAGTGATGACAAGGCTTGGAATTGGCTGATTTTGGCAAATCTACCAAAAGTGCAAAAATCTGCCTTGCCTTGGCAAATTTCAGCAAGGCATCTTGCCAATGTCATATCTCATGGCTCAAGTTGAATTTGGTGATGTTCTTGGCCATTTTGGAAAGCCCTTATATGATACAACAACTGTTTGATCATATTTGGCTTTAATACTTTTTGGATCCAAGTGAAAAATGTCCCTACATTTGGAGAAAAGTAAAGGCAAATTCTGACTTAGTGAAATTTTCACTAAGTGTTGGAACAAAGTGACTTTTCTTGATTTTGATCACTCCATAACTCAAAATCCATGAGGAATTTGGATATAGGTCAGTTTTTAGCTTTTGTAGAGGGCAATGAGATCTACAAATCAAGCTTTGGATGGAAAAAATGGCTTTGTGGTTTAGGAGTTATGATTCTCCAAAATTGGTACCTTTGTCACTTTATTTCATAACTTAGAAAATTTTCTAAGTTTTTATGGTTACCCCTTTTATAAGTTATCCCACTTTTCTTGATTTTTCTTGATGAATAATGATTCCAATCATACATTAACATCATTTTAGGGTTAAAAATCCATTTTTGTGAAAAATCTCAAAAAGTCAAAGTTGACTTTTGTGCACAGTTGACTTTTTAGCAGATGAATTCCAAACTGTGCAATCCTTCAGGAAATCATGTCCTTGATCTAAATCAAACTTGATGGACATGTTCCATGGGTGTTATAGGGTATATTGAATCATGTCTTATGGTTTGGGAGCATGTCCTGGTCAAAAGTCAAAGCTACAATTGACTTTTCTCGCAAAACCCTAACTGTGGTCCAGATGAAATTGAGACTTGTTGCTCAAACTTCTTGGATCAATCCATTGTTCCAAATGGATCAATATGGTATGTTGGAGACCCTCAAATCATGTCTTGAGGTCTTGGTTCATGATTTGTCCCAAAAGCCAATTTAGGGGTGAATTAGGTCAAGAAACCCTAATTCCTGATTTTTGATGTATGCATCCCCTGAGGTCAAATTGACTTGATGCTTGGGCCCAAGAGGTTCCATGGAGTATATTAGGTTATGCTTTGAATCATTGGCTCATTCCCAGAGGAAAATTTCCATCTGGAGGCCTTGGTCGACCAAAACCCTAATTTGGTGACACCAGCGATCTTGAAGCTTGATCCACCTAGAAGGGAGAAACCTTGTGCTTAATCCTTGAAGTGGGAGTCCTATTGATCCATTGTAGATTCTTGGGAGGTTAGACAAGTTGAAGATCATGTCATTTCTTGATTGATCCTTTGTCTAAGAACTCTGAGAGGGCTTGAAACCCTAATTCTGATAGTAGTGAATGCTCAACAATCCTTGAGGAGATTGATGAGGCATGAAGGTACATCCATATTGTGATGATGATTTGGACAATGATGGGAAATCTAAGTGGTCAAAATATGGGGTATGACAGATGCCCCTATTTAATCTTCTTGGACACGAAGGTGTGAATGGCGAAGGTATTCGGGAATTCGGGGTGCAAGAGGATTAAATATCGGAATATCCAAAATTTTGACGGCGTCTATGAATGGTAATTCACACATTCATCTTCTTTCGTTAAGCAATGATGCTTAGAAAAGGTAAACTTCCCCTCGATCCTGGTCTTCAGCCAAGGAACTGGTCTCAGTTTCTGATTTAAACTTCCCCTCGATCCTGGTTTCCTACCGAGGAACTGGTCTCAGTTTCTGATTTAAACTTCCCCTCGATCCTGGTTTCCTACCGAGGAACTGGTCTCAGTTTTTGATTTAAACTTCCCCTCGATCTTGGTTTCCTACCGAGGAACTGGTCTCAGTTTCTTTTGTCAATAAACTTTATTGACAAGGGACGTTGTTCGTAGCGGTTTTCCTCAAACTTCTCGCCGAATTTTCCTGGGGAGATGCCATTTGATAATAAAAACAATTTTGATGTCAGACTTGCTGGGGAACCCAGTCGTCTGAGTTTTAGAGGTGCACAAACTTCTCTGTTTGGAGATGCCATTTGTCGAATCTACTAGGGAAAATGAGTCTCTTGAGAGACTGCTTTCGTTTGGGGTCTTTACATCATACTTTTCTCGGAGATCTTCTCGAATAAATGTCATATGATGTGATCCAATTTTGAGGTACCGATGACCTTTTCATCAGTGGGTTTTTCGGAGAAAAACTGTCGTACTGCCGAATCTCCGATTCAGGAGGCTTTCTCTCGAGATTTTCTTTAATCTGGGAAAGCAAGGATATCATCTTCAATGGCGAAGAGTGATGTTAACTGAGGGCTCTCTGGTCTTTCAGAGGTTCAAGTTATCAAAGTGGTTGAGGACCCAACTTCAATCCAGAAATAAACTGGAGGAGAGAGATTGTTCAAATGTAACATTTCCTGACGAGGAAAGGGCTGACAACTCGATTGAGAGGACTTTTATCACTAGGGGACAAGACCGACTAGAGTGATAGTGATGCAATATAAATGTGAATGTAAATCAATAATGCATGATGCATGTATGTTTATGCTGACAAAACTGACGCGACATACAAACTAAAAGATGAACATGACTGGATACTCGGCCACTACTGGGGACGAAGAAGTACCGCTGGTTCAAGATAGCAATTCTGCCTTGCTTAGGAGAAATAGTCCCTGCGGGGAACTATGTTGGTCGGGCTTAGGAAATAAGAACTCGGCCGAGGCGTGTCAGACGAAACAAGGTCTCTGACACAGTTGATCCCTTCATTCAGGCGTACTAGGTTAGAAGGAGTACTTTGATTCTGCACTTTGAAGTTCGCTTACTTCTGGAGAAGCGATTGATGTTCTTTCGATGTTTAACAGTTAAAAGAAATTGCTATCTTTATTTTAAAGCAGAAAAAGTTTTACAAGTAAATTCATTTTTGTTTTATTTCAAGAATCGTAAATCATATTAAAATGTCATTCTATAAAGCTAAAACAAATGAGAATTATAAACAAAAGCACATGGGCTCAAATTTTGTTGATAAGATGGAGATCAGCCAAACGCGTGATTCCAAAGAGTATTTACAAAGTTAGAAAATGGTAATTTACAGGGAAAAGGGCTACGTTGAAACATAACGACCACTATCCTTCTACCAACTTTGAATTCGGGACATCCCGAGCTTCTGTCGAAGATGACCTTGACTGGAGTTTTCTTTCGATGGATGATGTAAATGTTGCTAAGGGACTTGCCTCTGTTGAATATAGTTACTTGCCATTATCCCTAACTTTTGCCTGGATTTTACTGTGATGTTTTCAATCCACCGGGATGATTTTTTCATGTCTCTAACTTTTGCCTGGACCGCCCTTTCGGGTTTCAATCCACCGAGACGATTTTTTTTTAGGCGAAGTATTTCTTGACTACATCAACATTTGTGGGGTAGGAAAATTCCTCTTTGTCCATGGTTGCAAGTCTCAAGGCGCCGCCTGAGAAAGCTTTCGTGACCACATAGGGGCCATCATAATTCGGAGTCCATTTGCCCCGAGAATCAGTGAGAAATGGTTGTATCTTCTTGAGCACGAGGTCTCCTTTTCTGAAGACACAGGGTCTGACCTTTTTGTCAAACGCCTTCTTCATTCTTTGCTGATACAACTGACTGTGGCATAGCGCCGTGATTCGCTTCTCTTCGATCAGATTGAGTTCGTCGTGTCGACTTTGACACCATTCAGCTTTTGTAAGCTTAGCTTCCATCAATACCCGGATTGATGGGATTTCTACTTCGATGGGGAGCACTGCCTTCATGCCATATACTAGAGAGAAAGGGGTAGCCCCTGTTGAAGTACGGACAGATGTACGATAACCGTGATGAGCAAAGGGTAGCATCTCGTTCAAGTCTTTGTAGGTTACAACCATCTTTTGAACGATCTTTTTGATGTTCTTGTTAGCCGCTTCTACCGCTCCGTTCATCTTGGGTCGGTAGGGAGATGAGTTATGGTGTTCAATCTTGAACTCAGCGCATAACTCCTTCATCATCTTGTTATTTAAGTTAGATCCATTATCAGTAATGATCTGGCTTGGAACACCATAACGGCAGATGAAATTGTTTTTGATAAATCGGACCACCACTTGTCGGGTTACATTAGCGTACGACGCTGTTTTGACCCATTTGGTGAAGTAATCAATGGCTACCAGGATGAACCGATGTCCGTTTGAAGCCTTTGGTTCAATCAAGCCAGTTATGTCTATTCCCCATATGGAAAAAGGCCATGGGGAAGAAAGAACTTTGAGATGTGTTGGCGGTACATGGATTTTGTCGGAATATATCTGACACTTCCTCATGTACTTGTAGCAGTCGGATTCCATGGTCAGCCAATAGTACCCTGCTCTTAGAATTTTTCTCGCCATTGTGTGTCCGTTGGGATGAATGCCAAAGGATCCTTCATGAATTTCTTTTATCAGCATGTCCTCTTTTGGTATGTCGACGCATCGGAGCAAGACCATGTCAAAGTTCCTCTTATAGAGTGTATCGCAGCTCAGGAAGAAGCTGCCTGCTAGTCTTCTGAGGGTCTTTCTATTCTTTCTGAATGCCCCAGGTGGGTACTCTTGTTTCTGAAGGAAGCATTGGATATCGTGATACCAAGGTTTGTCGTCTATGACTGCTTCAATTGTGAAGATGTAAGCGGGCCTTTCAAGGCGCATTATGTCGATCTTAGGTACGTCGTTCCATTGACCTACAGTAATCATGGAAGAGATAGTGGCTAATGCATCAGCCATGTGATTCTCATCACAAGGGATGTGATGAAACTCAACTCTGTTGAAGAAGGGTAGCAACCTTCTCGTGTAATCTTTGTAAGGAATCAATCCTGATTGGTATGTGTTCTAATCTCCTGTGATCTGATTCATAACCAAGGCTGAGTCGCCATATACGTCCAAGTTCTTGATCCTTAAATCAATCTCTTCTTCGAGACCCATAATACAATTCGTATTCGGCCTCGTTGTTTGTCATTTGAACGTAAGCCTGGCAGTGAAAGGAATGTGGGTACCCTGAGGGGTAACAATGATTGCCCCAATTCCGTTTCCGTAATGATTAACTACTCCGTCAAAGATAAGTCCCCATTGGGAACCTGGTTCTGGCCCTTCACTGGGTAGCGGTTCATCGCAATATTTCATTTTTAGATACATGACATCTTCGTTAGGGAAGTCGAACCTGATTGATTCCTGATCGTCAATCGGTTGATGAGCCAAATAATCGACTAAAATACTTCCCTTAATGGCTTTCTGAGCGTGGTACTCTATGTCATATTCTGATAGTAGCATCTGTCAACGGGCAATCCTTCTCGTGAGAGCAGGCTTTTCAAATACGTACTTAATTGGATCCATCTTGGAGACCAACCAAGTAGTATGGCAAATCATGTACTGGCGAGACGTTTGGCTGCCCAAGCCAAAGCGCAACAAGTTTTCTCGAGCATCGTGTACCGAGTCTTGCAGTCGGTGAATTTCTTGCTCAGATAGTAAATTGCAGACTCTTTCCTTTTGGTTTCATCTTGTTGGCCAAGTACACATCCCATTGAGTCCTCCAGGACTGTGAGGTAAATGATTAGTGGTCTTCCTTCCACTGGAGGTGATAGAATCGGCAGATTCAACAGATATTCCTTAATACTGTCGAAGGCAGTTTGGCAGTCTTCTATCCAAACGCAGTCCTAGTTCTTTTTGAGTAATTTGAAAATCAGCGCACACGTCGCGGTCATGAGGAATATGAATCTGGAGATGTAGTTCAAACGTCCCAGGAATCCTCTGACTTGTTTTTCAGTTTATGGAGAAGGCGTTTCTTGAATGGCCTTGACCTTGTCAGGATCAACTTCAATTCCTTTTTGGATGACGATGAACCCTAATAGTTTCCCTGAACGGGCACCGAAGGTGCATTTGTTGGGATTCAAGCGGAGTCTGTATTTCCTCAAACGCTCGAATAGTTTTGACAGGTGGGTCACATGCTCCTTGTGTATCATGTCATGAAACAGAGTAGTCATGGCCCTTTGATAGGTTACCCCGGTGTTCTTCAAGCCGAACGGCATTACATTGTAACAAAAGGTACCCCATGGGGTAATGAACGAAGTTTTCTCCATGTCTTTTGGCGCCATTTTTATCTGATTATAGCCCGAGAATCCATCCATGAAGGAGAAAACTTTGAACTTTGTTGTACTGTCTACCAGTATGTCAATGTGTGGTAAAGGAAAGTCGTCCTTTGGACTTGCCTTGTTCAGATCCCTGTAATCGACACACATTATGACCTTTCTGTCTTTTTTCGGAATGGGTACGATATTGGCTAACCATTGAGGATATTCTGATGTAGCGAGGAAACCCACGTCAATCTGTTTCTGTACCTCCTCTTTGATTTTGATGGCCATGTCCGAGTGAGTCTGTCTCAACCTTTGTTTTACTGGCGGACATTCCGATCTCAACGGTAAGTGATGTTCCACGATGCTGGTATCCAACCCAGGCATGTCCTGATAGGACCAAGCGAACACATCGGGAAATTCTTTGAGAAGCTTTATCAAACCCTCTCTGGCAGTCGAACTGAGCAGTGCCCCAATCCTGATTTCTTTTCTCTCTTTTTCTGAACCCAAGTTTACCGTTTCCAACGGTTCTTTGTGAGGTTTGATATACCTTTCCTCCTGTCTGAGTAATCGGGAGATCTCTTCTGGAATTTCGTCGTCAACTTCTTCTTCGGCCCCAAATACCGGGAACTCAAAGTCGGAAGAAGGCATCGGGTCGTATGTTTCAACGGGGTGTAAAACAAGCAATCTGCATGACGTGATGATTTGTGTTTAGAAGAGATAGAGGAAATGCAAGAGTGCAATGTATATTTTTTACTGGTTGTTTTTTATTATGATTTATTTTTTAGGATTACCATTTTCTGAGAAAAAGAAAAAAGATAAAACAGCAATTAATGCGGAGATTACAGAACGGCGTTATTTTATTAATGAACAAGTCGATTCTTGAAACTACAGCCCTATAAAACAAAACTCTATCGCTTCGGGGAAAGCGAAGAGGGAAATTTACAGAAAGCGAGCCCTATCAAAACATCCATTTCACCTGGGCAGGGTGAAAGGTTAAAGATGGCAATTACTTTGACTGATGAACGACCTTTGGAACATCGACAACAACCCACTGGCGGCGAACTCCTCGGTGAATCACAAAGTCTGGCACCTTCCTCGATTTGTCTTCAGAAATAACGCTGATTTCTGGTGGAGCGGGATCGTTGGAATCTGTCTCCCAGGCAGAATTATCGTAGGAGGATTCCTCTGTTGTATTTTGCATAGCATTTGTGCTCTCGGCTGTATCTCCCATCCAGTTGGCTGGATGTCTTCGAGCCTGATGCGAGAGCTTTCGGGAGCGGTGTACTTGACCATATAGTCAAATTTTCCACTCGGTTGTCCCAGGGTGTCCCACACTTCTTTGAAACTGGAGGAGTCATCCCTCTCGATGACGTTGACCTCAGGAAAAGCATAGTTGATGAATTCCAATCCTACAAACGTTGAAAATTCATCGTTATGTTGAGTAGTTTCTGAATGACCTGAGTGTTGATCCCATGACATGGTGGGGACACAGGTATTCTGTTCAATGATGCTCAGCTGAGTTTCATTACTCGGCTGACTTTCTGGCCCCAAGTCTCCTGGGTAAGGCTGCCACATTGGCAGACCATCCATCGGGCCATAGTAGGTAGAGTCAAAATTGTCCTTCATCGGAGTGTCTTCCTCTAATGAATTTGGCGGAGCACGACATCCTTCCAGATCACAATCTCCATATATCATTTTGACATCTGACCGGGGTATAAGTCTCAGACTCTGTGCGGGATAGCAAAATGGCGTAGGCACCTCTTCCTGAGACATATAACCGTCCTTGTTAAAATAGGACTCCCATTCTTCCTCCATGTCAGAGGAATCCTCTTCATTGATGGTATGCACTTCTTGAGTCACTGGTTGAAGGAAAACTCCACTGTGGAAGAAGTTCTGAATGGGATGAAGACTTTCATTGTTGACAGCTGTCTGGGTGCAGGTTGCAGAAAAACCAAGACCCTTCTTTGCTTTATTGTCAGTAGGAATGACAAGCTGTCCCCATCCTGTTGTATTGGTACTCTTGACCTCTTTGATAGCGTCTTTGTATGAGGAAATTGAAGTTCCTCCTCTTGATTGATTGTCCTTGCTTACCGACAGTGCTTAGAACTGCGTCCCAATAACCTCCTCGGGTTCTACACAAGTAAATGATGATAAGTTACTTACGAGAAAGGCCTGTTCCCCACAGACTGTGACGAATTGGCCGTTCTGGACGAACTTTAACTTTTGGTGAAGGGTCGAGGTGACCGCTCCAGCCTGATGTATCCAGGGTCTTTCTAATAAACAATTGTACGTTGCCCGGATGTCCATGACCTTGAAAGTGACTTGGAAGGTGTGAGGACCAATAGTTATGGGAAGATCAACTTTGCCGATAACCGTTTTTCTGGATTCGTCGAATGCTTTGACGACGACCTCACTGGTTTTCATCGGGGATCCTTTGAAGGATAATTGCGTCAAAGTGGACTTCGGCATAACATTCAGGGCTGACCCTATGTCTACCAGTACGCTGGCTAAAGCATCGTCCTGGCAGTTGACTGTGATATTGACTGCCATGTTATGACGGCGACCCTCTTCAGGTAATTCCTCATCACTAAATCCCAAATTATTGCAGGAAGTGATGTTAGAGATAATGTTATCGAACTGTCTGATTGTTACATCCTGTTCCACAAAGGCTTGCTCCAAGACTTTCTGTAGAGCCTCCCTGTGGGCTTCTGAACTGAGTAACAGTGATAATACCGAGATCTTTGAAGGAGTTTGTAACAGTTGATCAACAATGTTATATTCACTCCTTTGGATGAGCTTCAGCATCTCATCGTCATTTTTTGAAAGGTCGGAATTACTGGACTGGCTGACTGGTGGATTAGTAACTTCTGCCTGAGGTTCCTTTTCTTTGTTAGGTTCTCCAACTCCTTGATTGAAGATTCGACCGCTCCGTGTTACTCGACTAATGTCTGCAATATTCACGACGGAGGGTAATGGAATTTCCTTTCCATTCTCAATTGTTGTTGCACCGTATTTGTAAGGGATTGCCTTAGTTGATTCATACGGTAATGGTCCCGGTAGATAGATGACTATGGGAACCTTCTGGTTTTTCTGACCATCATAAGTAATCTCGATCCGTTCCCGGTTGGGAATTCTTGATTCGTCAAGCAGAGGGATGATGGCACAAACATCTCTAGTCCTCTGATGATCAGAGATGACGACAACGTCCTCAATTTGATTGGCAAGGTAGTTCGGTGACCAATTGATGGGTCCGGAACCTGGATATGGGCGAATCTCTCTGTGATCCACCTGCCCCTGGAGAGCTGCTCGCACAAGGTAGCACCCTTGGTTACTTTCCGAACAGACTCCACAACGTTCATAATTGTGTGGTGGCACCTGGCCACGCCCGCTTTGAATACAATGTAACCTCACTAGGTTAGCTTCCACGGATCGGACATCCTGACTCTGACGCCGAGTAGAATTCTTGTTATTGATGCTAATTTGCTGAGTATCTTCATCCATATAAATTGGCATCCACCAGTGATTTAACAAGTGCTGAAGTGCCTCCTGGACAAGGGTACAACCTCGATCATTTTCGCAACCCGCTTTACAGGTTTGGTGATCATGTGATATTAGGAATCCGAGTCAGACCTGCTCAGCATGTAACTCTACCAGGTTGGTATTCATCACGCGAATATCAAAAATCTGAACCATGTTGATCTGATAGGGATTCCTATCATGGTAGTCTTGGATCCATCCAAGATCCATCTGACGCTGGAGGGCCTCTTGTATGAAAGAGCATCCCTGTTTGTTTACCGAGCAAGTCAGACAGGAACTGTAATCGTTCCACGGCAGATTATGATACTGGCTTTGCCTTGAGTGCATTGCCACCAAATTGACATTCATCGCACGGATGTCGTGGTTTTGAATGACGTTTGAATTCATATAGACCATGTTAACTCCATGAACCCGGTGCTCTTGGATCCATCCGAGATCCATCTATTCCTGTAGAGCTGCTTGCACTACAGAACACCCTTGATTGCTTTTAGAGCAGATATCACACTGGTGATAATTATGAGGTGGCACATGGCCATATCCACTCTGTCTATAATGCATCTTGACCAAATTAGTTTTCAACAAGAGTACATCATGTATTTGATAGATTGTTAGTCTCTCCCTCTATCAAATTGACCATAGCCTTCTCGTGTAGAGGCAGCGGGTTCGTGAGAACATTCGGATTCGTATCTTTAAAAGATAAGAGCCCGCTCCTAACAAGCTTTTGTACGTCAAATTTGAAATTGAGACAGCTCTCTATGTTATGCCCCGATCCTCCTTGATGATAAGGGCATGTCTGGTCCACCTTAAACCAAAAAGGCAAATTTTCCGGTACTGTAAGAGGAGACTTAGTCTGGATGTGCCCCTTAGCCAGTAGTAACGGAAATAGTTCTATGTACAACATGGGTATAGGATCAAACCCCGGTGGTTGTGTTGTACGGTTGTTGTTGTACGGAGGACGAGCCTGCTGAAGAGGCGGTTATGTCCTTTGCTGATTAGGTTGGCTCTGCGCAACCTGAGGTTGATACGTAGGAATAGGCGCAGGGCTGATAGCAGGAGTTACAGATGCTACCGGTTGGTACCGTCGCCTTTACTTTCCGAGAGAGATATTCCCAATATCTTGCTCTTTTTTCTTAGGGAGAGCACTACCGTATCCTTTTGTACTACTTGATGATCCAACGTCTTTTACCTAACGTCCTTCTCGGACGGCTTCCTCAAGACGAACTCCCATGCCCACCATCTCGGTGAAGTCACTGGGCGCACTGGCGACCATTCTGTCATAATAAAATGAGCTTAAGGTATTTAAGAAGATCTTTGTAATCTCTTTTTCCTCAAGAGGTGGACAAATCTGAGCGGCAATTTCACGCCATCTCTGAGCGTATTCCTTAAAGGTTTCCTTGTCCTTTTGTGACATTGATCTGAGTTGATCTCTGTCGGGTGCCATGTCCAAATTGTATTTGTATTGCTGGACAAAGGCAGTGCCAAGATCTCTGAAAGTGCCGATCGTGGCACTGTTTAACCCCGTGTACCATTTGAGTGCGGCACCAGTTAAACTATCCTGAAAGTAGTGAATCAGCAGGTCCTAATTTTTCGTCTAAGCTGACATTCGTCGAGCGTACATCACCAAGTGACTCTGAGGGCAAGAGTTACCCTTGTATTTTTCAAAGTTGAGCACTTGGAACTTGTGTGGGACTTTCACATTGGGGACCAGACAAAGGTCTGCGGCGTCCTTCCCAAATAGATCCTGGCCACGAATGGCTTGCAGTTGCCTCTGCATTTCCAAGAACTGTTCCTAGAATTCATCCATTCAGTCAAACATAGTCTCCTTCTAAGAAGGAATCGATGGAATATGTCCTTCTGGGACAGTGTGCACCACAGGGGGTGGTACCGTAACTACGGCAGTGAATCTTGGCATTTCCCGAAGTTTGTAACCTTTAAGAGTCTTCAATATGCCTCTGGCATCTTCGCTTTCCCGAAGTCTGTAACCTTCAGGACCAGCGGCATCTGTTGTGATTCCCTGATCTTCAGCGATCGGTGGAACATATCCTTCCGAGATATAGTTAGCAGGCGTGCCCCAGGGACGATCTTTCGGCATTTGATACCTAGGATCAAACTTCTCCACTATGGGTGCTGAGGTGATCTCTGAGATCACAGTTCTTTGTAGCTGAGCTTCTGCCATGGCTTGCATGTCGTTACGAAGCTTTCTCATATCCTCTCTCAGAGCGTCGATCTCTTCTTTCAACTCTCTGTTCTCTTCATCAAGATCATCCATCTTTTTCTGACGATTGGCCCGAGTATTGTACGAATGAGACAGTTTGACTCTAGAACCGAGACACAAACGTGAGATTCATATGTAAGAAGAATACGCGAGGTGAGAATGATGAAATGCAATGATTATATTAATTGTTTTTTGGTTTAATCAAAATAAACTTCGACAATTAGATTGCAAATATCAAACAGTGGGGAAACCCCCTTTTTTATTGAAATTCAAGGATTACAGAAATGGAAATATAGTAGATTACAAGGTGCAGAAATAGAAACCTAAGCTAATGGGTCCCAAGTCCTCTCTGAAGAGAAATCGGGTGCTGATTCTGGTACTTTCCTTTTCTTGGACCGGGGCTCTTGGGCCGTTGTCAGGTTGTCATTCCTTTGTCAGGTGAAAGGAGTGAGCAAATTCCTTTGGTCATCCTGATTATCCACAGCATGTTGCTCTAAAATTTCAATCAGAGCATCTTTTTCTCTCAGTAGTTGCTGTATTTGGGTACACTCCACATTGAGGGTGCGGTACTTGTTCTTCCAAGACCTCCTCTCTCGTGGAACTTTGTTGAGAGTAACCTGGAGCTTTTCCGTCTCAGTCATGAAGTACATAACGGATTCCCTCGACGGAAGAATTTTGTAACGAGGATAAGGCATTTTTAGCTTGAGAGCTCTAGTTTGTACCCAGTGGAGATAAGGCTCCACCGAGACACAGTCCGGTTTTCCTAGAGACTCCTGTCCTTTCTTATGAACATGTTTCCAAGCGTGCACTATTTCCATCTTTAGTGCTATGTCCTTTTCTCCTTCTTTGAAGAAAAGACCTGTTAGTTCTCGGATTGGCTAGAATTTTGGTAAAACAATGTTGATCAATGTTGATTTCTTGTGTCTGTTGTCTTAACATTGAGTCATAACATTAGTGAATGTTAAGGTGTTGAAGAGTTAAAGTTCTAAAGACTGATGTCACATGCGATGTCTTGACATCACTATACCATAACATTAGAACATCAGATTGTGATGTTTAGGGCTGCGTGTTTCTGTTATTGGAGAGATATTCTGCTGAAGAGAGTGAGAGATTGTAGGCAAATATCTTGGTAAAGATATATTCAGTTGCAATCAGATTTGGAGCAGATCTTGTTGCTGTCTTTAAGGCTAAAAGATATGAAGATTTAATTAAAGATTTAATTGAAGATTTGGTTGAAGATTTAATTGAAGATCTATTTAGTAGCAGAATCTTCTGCAGATTTGTAGTAGTTAATATGCAGAGATTTAAAGCCCAAATCCAGTTGGGAAAAAGGTTATAAATAGAAGCATTGTAGCCTAGTTTAAGGGAAGCCGTGAATAGAAAAGATGTAATCATTAGGGCTGTGTTGTTTGGTGAACCACCTGGTTTGTGGGATGGTCATCATGTTTATCTCTAAGCCTGTAGGTAAGAGATGTATGGGTCTTAGAGGAAGTTGTTAAGCAACTCTAAGTATTGTTCTTAGTCATGAGGGTCTTGTCTAGGTATTGTTATTGGAGTGTGTCTTCTATGTGTTTGGAGAGTTTTTGGAAATCAAGTTGTTGATGCAGTGACTGAGACGTTGATGGCCAGACATCATTGCGATGATTGGAAGTGAGATGGAGTCTCTTATCTAGGGAGGACTTAGATAGAAGGGTCATTGGGTAGTGATTAAGTTAGTGGATTGTCAACTGGTTTGTTGAGTCTGTAACTTGATACTGCTAATAGTGGACTTCCTTCCTGGCTTGGTATGCCCCCAGATGTAGGTTGTTAGACCGAACTGGGTGAACAAATTCTGTGTGCACTTTACTTTTCAGCAACTTCTTTAAATGCCTATAATTGCCTTGTTGTTTATGTCAGACCAGATGTCTCGACACCATGTAGGACATCTGGGATCTGTTATACCAAAATTTCAATTGGTATCAGAGCCTGGTTTCCTGTCTGTTTCTGGATGAGATCTAGGGAAGATACTTTCTGGTTCATGAGCAAGGAAGATAGTTTTGCTGAGTTATGGACTTGGTCAGTTCATATAGTTGTTTGTATGATCCCTTGAAGTGAAAGATGGACTATTCATGACAGGATATGTATTGGACCTGTCAGTTGTTATCAGGAGAACTACTGTTGTGAGTTTGATTTGTTGGCACTTGGTTTATGGTGATGGTGTGCAAGGATTATTTAGTAGTGCCTGAAGGTTGTTGAGGAGTTGTTGTGTGTTCCGTTGCATGGTATCTGATGTAACCCTGGTTGGTTCTTGTATCTCTGGTGGTGAGATTCTAGGAAGGTATTATGTTTGGAAAGACATTAGGGTTTGGTCTCCTCAGTAGGATATTCTATGATGTTGTAGTTTATGCAAAACAGCTTCAACCGTTTGGTTAGAGATGCCAAAGATACTTGAGGATTACCTCATATCTTTGTTTTGGGAAAGAAGTGATCAAAAGGTGAATGGATCTTATTAAAGACTGTATGACATGGAAGTTTCAGTTTTTTTTGAAGAAGAATATATTTCAAATCAAGCATTGAAGACCAATCTGTCCAGAACATTGATTCCTTCTTTATCAATTTTCTTGATGGTGAAAGAAAAGGGTGGAGACAAAGCAAAAGAGTATCACTGTCAAATCTTTCATGTGGGAGTGAAGATCTTGATAAGTTATCTCTTAAGCTTAGTTGTGGTGACCTAATTAGGAGGATCTTCCTGGTTATGATGTTAAATGTAGTTCTGGTATATCTGAAGATGAATTCTCTTGTGAAGATACATGTTTCTGATTTTCAAAATCATGAACTGGAGGAAGTTTCATCAAGAAAGAAGTTGAGCTTAATATGTCAATTCTAATGTCTCGATATCGCGTTACACATCAGCAGTTTATGGTAAATGCTAAGTCAAAGACCTATTAGATTGTAGCTGTTTTGAAGGATCACTGAAGCTGTAAAGTTGAACAATTTTTGAGATGTTGTTCATAATGTCATAGCATCTCAGCTGGAGTTGGTTGAAGAAAAGGTAGTAATCTTGATAGCAGAAGAGAAGAAGATGATCCCTGTTTAAGCTAAAATGTCTGAGGATAATTTTATAGGAAAATGCATCCAAGAGTTTGTGTGCAGTAGCAGTGTAAATCAGCCAGTGGTCAATTGGTGTATACTGAGCTCTTTCAATTTTGTGGCTTGAAGGATTGGAAGTAGCAGATTGTCTATGGTATGTTATCACTCTTAAGTTAGACAAGAGGTCTGAACCTTGTGCTTATAAGAAGAAGCTTCTGGGAGAGTGTGTTATGCAAGTCACTGTAGTTTTGTTGGTCTGATCTTGGAAGTTGATCAGATGTTGATATGTTCTCGTGTGTTCGCTGCAAGAGATATGTGTGGATTACTATGGTGGTTGTCTCCAAAGCCATAGTAGTTATTTAATGTGATTTAGACTGATGTCGAAACTGATGTTGAAACATCATTTCAGTTCTTTGCTTTCTCAGCCAAAGAAAGTTAGTTGTGCTCATGGTGGAGTATCAGGTCAATCCACTTACCTAATCTGAAGTGATCAGTGGTGTGGATTAATAAAAGAGGGATCAGCTAGTGCCACAAGTGTGCAGGAAAAGAATATCAGACCAGACCAAATGTCGTACCTTGTGTGAGAAGGTTACCTTATCATATATGATAAATAGCTTGGCAGCAGTTGAGCATTTGTCTGCTTTTGATAAGGTTGTGCATCTAACCGATAGTGAATACTCTGACGGGAGCTGAGCGTTTATCTAAGATGTTGTGCATTCAACTAATGACAATATACATTGATGGAAGACTATGTATATGTCTGATGTAAAAGTGCAGGACTGCAGAAGTGTTGAGAATTTACTTTTCTCTATGAGGTTGTTTATTTCTCTATGTGGTGTGTTTGTGTGTGATGTGTCATACCCCAAATTTTGACCACTAAGATTTCCCATCATTGTGCAAATCATCATCACAATATGGGGGAACCATCCTATTTCATCAGTCTCCCCAAAGATGGGTGAGCATCCACTACAATTAAACTTAGGGTTTCAAGCCCTCTCAGAGCCTTAGAAAAAGGGTCAATCAAGGAATGACATGATCTTCAACTTGTCTAAACCTCTCAAACATACACAAAAGATCAAAAAAGGACTCCCACTCCAAGGATTAAGCACAAAGTTGCTCCCTTCTAGGTGGATCAAGTCTCAAGATCGACAGGGCCACCAAATTAGGGTTTTGGTCGACCAGGTCCTCCAAATGGAAATTTTTCATCTGGGCATGAGCCAATGTCCCAAAACATAACCTAATATACTCCATGAAACCTCATGGACCCAAATATCAAGTCAATTTGACCTCAGGGGATGCATACATCAAAAATCAAGAATTAGGGTTTCTTGACCTAATTCACCCCTAAGTTGACTTTTGGTGCAAATCATGAACCAAGACCTTAAGAGAGGAATTGAGGGTCTCCAATGTACCACATTGATCCATTTGGAACAATGGATTAATCCAAGAAGCTTGAGCAACAAGTCTCAATTTCGTCTGCACCACAATTAGGGTTTCGCGAGGAAAGTCAACTGTAACTTTGACTTTTGACCAGGACATGCTCCCAAACCCTAGGACATGCCTCAATATACCCTATGACACCCATGGAACATGTCCATCAAGTTTGATTTAGGTCAAGGACATGATTTCCTGAAGAATTGCACAATTTGGAATTCATCTGATAAAAAGTCAACTGTGCACAAAAGTCAACTTTGACTTTTTGAGATTTTTCACCAAAATGGATTTTTAACCCTAAAATGATGTTAATGTATGATTTGAATCATCATTCATCAAGAAAAATCAAAGAAAGTGGGATAACTTGTAAAAGGGGTAACCATAAAAACTTAGAAAATTTTCTAAGTTAAAAATAAAGTGACAAAGGTACTAACTTTGGAGGACCATAACTCCTAAACCACAAGGCCATTTTCTCTCATCCAAAGATGGATTTGTAGCCCTCATTACCCTCTACAAAAACTTCAACTAGACCTAACTCCAATTCATTAAGGATTTTGAGTTATGGAGTGATCAAAATGGTTGAAAAATGAAAATGTCACTTTATCCAACACTTAGTGAAATTTTCACTAAGTTCAAATCTGTCTTCACTTTTTGCCAAATGTAGGGGGATTTTTCACTTGGATTCAAAAGAGATTAAAACCAAACATGTTCAAACAGTTGTTGTATGATGTAAGGGCTTTCCAAAATGACCAAGAACATTGCCAAATTCCATTTGAGTCATGAGATATGATATTGGAAAGTTGCCTTGCTGAAATCTGTCAAGGCAAGGCAGAATTTGCAACTTTGCTCGATTTGCCAAACTCAGCCAAATCCAATTGCTCCTATCCACTTGGACACCTCAGAGGATTGAATCTAAAGGGGACAATCACTGAGCCAAGTCTCCAAAGTCCATGGAACAAGAAATAGCATGTTGAACCTAGAATGGCCAAAATAGGGACAAGACTTCAAATTTGGATTGGAGCATTTAATGGAAGCATCAAGGTGGCATGGACTGAGCCATTCTCATCTGAAATCAGTCAAGACTTATCCAAGACCAAGGGAACCAAAGCTCTGTGCCCTAACCTCTAGTCAATGGCTAGAGGAGACTTGAAATTCCATTGGACAACATTGGCCAAACCTACTTAGCAGCTGCCATTCACTATTCCTTGCAAAACAAACTTGCTCTACTATAAATAGAGCTCAATTGTGATCAGTTTGAGTACACCAAAGCCATCTAACAGATGTTTTCCTCAAAATCTCTTTCTCTTGGCAAAAATGCCTTTCCTAGCAAGGTAGCTATCGGGTTTTGAGTTTGAGAGCTTTTCCAATCAAACCAACCACTCACACACCTCACATACATCACATATGAACTGATCAAACACTTAGATCACTTCTGAAACACCAATTTCACAAAATCACCAGCTGGTTGCTCAAATTTTCAATCAAGTTGCAGCTGAGGTACCACAAATTGTTCCAGCCATTTTCAATCAGGTCCAAGCATTCAAACACACTCCATAGGGTGTAGGGAAGCTGTTCAGATCATCACCACTCATCTGTAACACCTCCAAATCAAAAATCACATTGCACTTGCTGTCACGACCTAGAGGTAAGGACATACTTGGTCATCTCTCAATCTATGCATATTTCCTCGCACAATAATTTGGCCATATGTTCATAATCATGCATGGAATGTTTCCCCTCAATAAATTGCATTGTTTGAATCGTGTATCAAAAATCCTAGCCTTCATGCAAAAATTAGGGTTCTTGAGGATTTTTCGTGATTTCTTGTTGTATGTTTAATTTAAATGAAATTAATTGACATAAACATGATCGTGAGGTTGAGACGAGCATAATGATATGTGGATTGCATGATATGATTACGTATTCAGTGAGATTGGATGGAAAACGCAAATCAGCCAAACCCAGAAAAACGCGCGTGTTCTTGCTGGTGTTCTTGGCGCCTTTTTCATAAATTCAAATATTTGAATTTTGTGATTTTGTTTAATTGATTCAAAAATTAATTTCTCTCTGAGTTTTAATGATTTTGAGTTGATTCTTTTTTTAATAATTCACAAAAATGTTAAAATATTTTATTTTAACAAAAAAAATCCCAAAAATATTATTTATTTTATATAATTGATATTTTTACAAAGAATTAATGTTTTAGTTGTTTTTAACATTTGAAATATTTTTTCTACATTGATTTTGCAACTTTTAATGCTTTCTAATTATTTTGTAGGTCAATACTTAATTTTTGAAGCATTAATCCAAGATCACAATTTGTTTTTCATATATTAAACAATTTTGATCATTTTAATTGAATTTTTAATTCAATTAAATACATTTTTGAAAACAAATTAGGGTTTTTGGATTAATTCAACCCTCATAAATCATTTTCAAAACATTTTGGGCCTCTTGAGAGAGTGTAAGACCCAATCCTTTTTTTACCAAATCATTTTTTGGGCCTCAGTGTATTGTATAAGTCCCGATATCGTCAAAAATCAACGGCGCGATCGTCGCCTTTTCAAAATAACCTTGGGTCTCTCCTCGAGCTATAAGACTCATTCAAAATACACTTGGGCCTCTATTAGAGTGTAAGACCCAATCCCCTTTTAACCAAAACATTTTGGGCCTCACTTATTGTATAAGTCCCTTTGCGTTAAAAGAAAACCTCGGCGCAATCGCCATTTTTAAACGAAAAGTCAACTGGGCATACCCTCGTGTTATAAGCCCCATTCTTTTTCTTTAAACCTTTTGGGCCTCTTGAGAGAGTGTAAGACCCATCCCTTTGGACAGAAAACCTTTTTTGGGCCTCAATCACTTGTATAAGCCCCTCTGTACAAAATTCAAACAGTGCGCTCACTGATAAAACCCTGGGCCTCTACCTGAGCTGTAAGTCCCAAACCTTTCTTTTTCAAAGAACTTTCTCCTTTGATTTTGAATATACTGTTGTTTTCAATCTTTCTTTGTTGAACAACTAACCAAACAGCATGGAAGCTCTACAACCGAGTAAGTGGTTATTGCTTTCATTTACCGCTTTCATATACATATAACTGTATTGTGGGGTTGTTTTACTGTAAGTCTTCTTTCATAAACTCACATCAACTGTGTAATAATAGTATAGATATTTAGAGTTTCCCCGACAACTACGTCTAGAACTAAGTGACGTCGTTTCGTTTATTCGTAGAATAGACAACTAGATCCCCAATAGGATCACCAGATACAGTCTTCTCTTCGGCTGTCCTCATTAGGAAATGTCAAGAAACTCTACTCCCCAAGATGAATGTATTCTCCGTGAATGGCATCTTTGAGTTTCTTCCAAATTCTCGAACTTTCCTGACTTTGATCTATTCTCGGTGAATAGCATTGCCTTGAATTTCTCGGGGTTTGGGGACCCACGGGCTTCTTAAAAGCATCGGCCTCCTCTTGGGCATCATACAAGGACCCACAGGCTTCCTAAAAGCAACCCCGCCTCCTCTTGGGCTTCGTACAAGGACCCTATGGCTTCTTAGAAGTATTCACAGCCTCCTCTTAGGCTTCGTATAATGATCTCTTCCTCCGGGAATGATAGCCTTCTCTTGGGCTTCGTACAAGGACCTCTCGGGCTTCTTAAAAGTTTCCAGCCTCCTCTTGGGCTTCGTACAAATTATCCCGACGACCTCCTAGAGGTATAGGAACATAACCTAGTCATCTGCATAGAGCAGTCCTGTCGTAGAGTCTACTACTGTTTCTTAAAGCATAGTACAAAAGGCGAAACTCTAGACTTGGACAGTCTAATCTCCTTGAGTCTCAAAGACATTCTCAAGTGACCCCTTCGTTAAATAGGAAGGAAACCCGTAGACTCGGACAGTCTCAATACCCTTCGGATTTCCCACTTCCTTAAAGAACAGGAATAACCCGGATCCTTGAATCAAATCCCTGAGTACAGTGTTGCTCATATAAGAACTGATTTTCTCTTTAAAATCAGTATACTGGACCTGTCACTTAACTGAAACAACATCGTAGCCTCCGCTTGGGCTTTGTACAATGATTCTCCCCAGCGGAGTCAAACAGTGTTTAGCCTCTCTCTCGGGCTTTGTACGAGACACATAAAAAGGTTCTTATTGAGCCAAACAAACCATAGCCTCCATCTCGGGCTTCGTACGAGATACAAAGAACTCTCTTGTTGAGTCAAACGGCCTCTATCTCGGGCTTTATATGAGATACCAAAAGACTTCATCGTCGAGTCGAAACCTTTTCGCCTTTCTCTCGGGCTTTGTACGAGACACATATTAGCCTCCTCTTAGGCTTTATATAAGAAAACCACTGATTAATCCAATTAACCTTTTAGCATCAAAACTGTGCCTCGTTCACAGTACACAAACATCAACAACTCCTTCCCCATCATCTAATCGCTGTAAGCGGCAAGCCTCTGGATCATTTACATCCATGCCACTGTCCCTCTTTTAGCATGAGAAATTCCTAAGGAAAGATAGCATTGCTCTACACTGAGTTAAAGTCTTCTCCTTCAGGTTAAAACCCCTTATAAAGGAAATTATGGCATTGCTAGGATCCGCGTATCCCGGTTAAAGTAATCCTCCCTTTATGACCAGTCACCCAACAGTTGTGACAGAAAAACCCTTCTTTAGAGATGACAAATTCTCTCTAAAGTCGAGGCCCTTCAGCTTCATATCTTGGGCTTTGAACAAGATACAAATAAACTTTTCAGCTTCACATCTTGGGCTTTGATCAAGATACAAATCACCTTTCGCTTCACGTCTTGGGATTTGAACAAGACACCAAAACACCCATTTCCTCCCATAGAATAGGAGGAACTACAAACGCTCTGATTTCCCTGTTTCGGTAAACGGGAATACGTAGGCATAAGATCGAAAGAAAAGATCTTAGCGAGCACAATCAACAAAAAACCCAAATCCCATACTCTCATGTATCTACCAAAAAGCATCAGTCCTAACATCCTAATCCTTGTTCCCAACCAGAAAACTTATGTCCAGACAAAAAGAAAGAAAACAGTATTGGCGAAAATACAAATAACCAGTACAAAGGCCCCCCCACATTGATAGCATTCGTAACCTAACAGACCGCTGTTTAAACTCAGTATGCAAGCAGGGTTAATTGGAGACATCTATTTCCCTTCCTTATTCAGCTCACAATAGGATAAAAAATGAATCGACCTGTAGTTTAAGCTCAAACCGCAGAGAGCGACCAGCGCTTAAGAACCGCGTCCAAAATCGCTCGCTACAGAAAAATGGCGCCCACCGTGTGGCCTTTTTTTGTCAAACTTTTTTCTCCTTTTTTGTGAATGCCACAGATTGGGGCTTCCGACGGGGAACCCATTTTCTGTCAGGAACTTAGGATCCTTAGCTTCAAAGGTCTAGGATGTTTAGGACAAATATATATACTGCTTTTCCTAATTGCTATACATGTTTATTTTTCTGCTAATGGGAATGCGGGTGATGCCGTTTGCGGAAAGATTGAGTATACACTTAAGATAAGTGATGGCGACGGGGTCGACCATCAACCTCAGTGGAGGCTGACCAACGCAACCCATTCTCTCACCCAGACAATGGGCCGGTTGTTAAGTCTGAGAAGCTGAGGAGCCAAACCCTTTCGTAGTGTGGAAACTATCGGGAATAGTTGTTACGCGATACTACCCTCATTTGAGGCTGGTGATCTATTCTCGGTGAATGGCACTTACTCTAAGATTGCTCTACAACTCGCTGGCGATCCGCTTGTTGTTTTGCTTTCCTGGGAGGAGCTGATGATAATGAGTACAGGTACAAAAATCACCCTAGTATAAACCTTTGGGATGGGTAGAGCCTTGACTTCATGACAACGACCCTTTGACCCCATGTTTTTTCTATGTTTTTGTGTGCTGCATTCATGCATTCATTTAAAAAACATTAAAACATTCAAAAAAAAATTCTCTTCTAGTCTCTCTGTTTTTCAAAGTAAACTAAGACTGTGATTGCAAATACCAGAGAAGAAGATGGCACTAATGGATTTCGGTAGAAGGAGAAACCATGGGTATACCTTCAAGGTTCCAAAGCTAGAGGATTTGAGAAGGTTAGCAAGGATGATCACTAACCCTGAGGCTTTTAGAGCCAAGCACGGAGGTCTGCTACCACTGTTAAGAGTCAATGTGATTGAGGGAATCATGGATGCGCTCATTCAATTCTATGATCCAGTTTATCACTGTTTCACATTCCCGGATTACCAGCTATCACCAACGCTGGAGGAGTATTCTCATCTAGCTGATTTACATATCACTGATCGAGCTCCATTTTTTGGACTGGAAGAAATTCCAAAGAATCAGATCATTGCAAGAGCAATTCATTTGGACGAGTCTGAGGTCAGGACTCACCTGACTGCTAAGGGTGGCATCCAAGGTTTGCCAGCCCAGTTCTTGACGAAGAAAGCCCTGTATTTTGCCAGTATAGGAAACATGACTGCTTTTGAAAGCATCTTTGTCTTGCTCACCTACGGGTTATTTTTGTTCCCCAACATCAATAACTTCGTCGACATTAACTCCATTAAGGTTTTTCTCATTGGAAACCTTGTGCCGACTTTGCTCGCAGATGCGTATCATTCTGTACACTTGGGAAATTTGTACAGTGGAGGGGAGATCACATGCTGTGTACCTCTGCTTTATAAATGGTTTATCTCTCACTTGCCCAAGTCTACTGCTTTTTGGGATTGTAAGAGTGCCTTACGTTGGTCGCAGAAGATCATGTCTCTTACCAACTCCAATATAGATTGGTGTAATAGGATTTATGAGGGAATCAGGATCATTGATCGTTGTGGAAACTTCCCCAACGTACCCCTCATAGGAACTAAAGGAGGAATCAACTACCATCCGGTATTGGTTCGCCGTCAATTTGGATACCCGATGAGACACATCCCACGGGGGGTTCATCTGGAAGGTCTTTTCTTCAAAGAAGGAGAAAACGACAGAGCACTAAAGATGGAAATAGTGCACGCTTGGAAACACGTTCATAAGAAAGGACGAGAGTCTCTGGGAAAATCGGACTGTGTCTCGGTGGAGCCTTATCTCCATTGGGTACAAACTAGAGCTCTCAAGCTAAAGATGCCTTATCCTCGTTATGGAATTCTTCCGCCAAAGGAATCTGTCATGTACTTCATGACGGAAACTGAAAAGCTTCAGGTTACTCTCAACAAAGTTTAGAAGGAGAGAAGGTCTTGGAAGAACAAGTACCGCACCCTCGACATAGAGTGCATCAAAATACAGCAATTATTGAAAGAGAAAGATGCTCTGATTGAGATTTTGGAGCAACATGCTGTAGAGAATCAAGATGACCAAAGGAATTTGCTCACTCCTTTCACCTGGCAAAGGAATGACAACCCGACAACGGCCCAAGAGCCCCGGTCAAAGAAAAGGAAAGTATTAGAGTCAGCACCCGATTTCTCTTCAGAGAGGACTCGGGACCCATTAGCTTAGGTTTCTGTTTCTGCACTTTGTAATCTACTGTATTTCCATTTCTGTAATCCTTTGAATTTCAATAAAAAGGGGTTTCCCCACTGTTTGATATTTGCAATCTAATTGTCGAAGTTTATTTTGATTAAACCAAAAAAAAAACAATTAATATAATCATTGCATTCATCATTCTCACATCGCGTATTCTTCTTCCTTACGAATCTCACGTTTGTGTCTCGATTCTAGAGTCAAAATGTCTCATTCGTACAATACTCGGGCCAATCGTCAGAAAAGGATGGATGATCTTGAGGAAGAAAACAGAGAGTTGAAAGAAGCGATCGACGCTCTAAGAGAGGATATGACAAAGCTTCGTAATAACATGCAAGCCATGGCAGAAGCTCAGCTACAACGGACTGTGATCTCCGAGATCACCTCAACGCCCATCGTGGAAAAGTATGATCCTAGGTATCAAATGCCGAAAGATCATCCTTGGGGTATGCCTGTTAACTATATCCCAGAAGGATATGTTCTGCCGATCACTGAAAATCAGGGAATCACAACAGAAGCCGCTGGGCCTGAAGGTTACAAACTTCGGGAAAGCGAAGATGCCAAGGGCATACTGAAGACTCCTGAAGGTTACAAACTTCGGGAAACGCCAAGATTTACTGTCGTAGTCACGGTACCACCCCCTGTGGTGCACGCTGTCCCGGAAGGACAGGTTCTACCAACACCTTCTGGTAAGAAGGAAACTATGTTCGATAGAATGGATGAATTCCAGGAACAGTTCCTGGAAATGCAGAAGGAACTGCAAGCCATTTGCGGTCAGGATCTATTTGGAAAGGACGCCGCAGATCTCTGCTTGGTCCCCAATGTGAAAGTCCCGCACAAGTTCCAAGTGCCCGACTTTGAAAAGTACAAGGGTAACTCTTGCCCTCAAAGCCATCTGGTGATGTACTCGCGGCGGATATCAGCTCAGACGGAGAATCAGGACCTACTGATTCACTACTTTCAGGATAGTTTAACCGGTGCCGCACTCAAATGGTACATGGGTTTAAACCGTGCTACGATCAGCACTTTCAGAGATCTTGGTACTGCCTTCGTCCAACAATACAAATACAATTTAGACATGGCACCCGACAGAGATCAACTCAGATCGATGTCACAAAAGGACAAGGAAACCTTTAAGGAGTATGCTCAAAGGTGGCGTGAAATTGCCGCTCAAATTTGTCCACCTCTTGAGGAAAAAGAGATGACAAAGATCTTCTTAAAGACCTTAAGCTCATTTTACTATGACCGAATGGTTGCCAGTGCGCCCAGTGATTTCACCGAAATGGTGGGCATGGGTGTACGTCTTGAGGAAGCCGTCCGAGAAGGACGTTTGGTAAAAGACAGTGGATCATCGAGCGGTACTAAAAAATATGGTAGTACTCTCCCTAAGAAAAAAGAGCAAGATATTGGGAATATCTCTCTTGGAAATCAAAGGCGACGATATCAACCAGTAGCAGCTGTGACTCCTGCTATTAGCCCTGCGCCTATTCCTACGTATCAACCTCAGGTTACGCAGAGCCAGCCTGATCAGCAAAGGACGCAACAGCCTCTTCAGTAGGCTCGTCCCTAATACAACAACAACCGCACAACACGGCCACCAAGATTTGATCCTATACCCATGACGTACGCAGAACTGTTTCCATTACTGTTAGCCAAGAGGCACATTCAGACTAAGTCCCCTCTTACAGTACCGGAAAATCCACCTTTTTGGTTTAAGGTGGATCAGACGTGCCCTTATCATCAAGGAGGTCCAGGGCATAACATAGAAACTTGTCTTAATTTCAAGTCTGACGTGCAAAAGCTTGTTAGGAGCGGGCTCTTATCTTTCAAAGATGCGAATCCTAATGTTCTTACGAACCCGATGCCTCAACATGAGAAAGCTGCAGTCAATTTGATAGAGGAAGAGATTAACAATGTCTATCAAATTCACGATGTACTCTTGTTAAAGACCAATCTGGTCAAGATGCATTGTAGACAGAGTGGATATGGCCATGTGCCACCTCATAACTATCATCAGTGTGATATCTGCTCTAAAGATAACCAAGGATGTTCTGTAGTGCAAGCGGCTCTACAGGAACAAATGGATCTCGGATGGATCCAAGAACACCGAGTTCGTGGAGTTAACATGGTTTACACGAATTCCAATGTCATTCAGAACCACGACATCCATGCAATGAGTGTCAACTTGGTGGCAATGCACTCAAGGCAAAGCCAGTATCATAATCTGCCGCGGCACGATTACAATTCCTGTCTGACTTGCTCGGTAAACAAACAGGGATGCTCTTTCATACAAGAGGCCCTCCAGCGTCAGATGGATCTTGGATGGATCCAAGACTACCATGATAGGAATTCCTATCAGATCAACATGGTTCAGATCTTTGACATTCGCGTGTTGAATACCAACCTGGTAGAGTTACATGCTGAGCAGGTCCGACTTGGATTCTTAATATCACATGACTATCAAAGCTGTCAAGCGGGTTGCGAAAACGATCGAGGTTGTACCGTTGTCCAAGAGGCACTTCAGCACTTGTTAAATCACTGGTGGATGCCAATCTACATGGATGAAGATACTCAGCAAATTAGTATCAATAACAGGAATCCTACCCGGCGTCAAAGTCATGATGTCCGATCAATGGAAGGTAACCTAGTGAGGTTACATTGTATTCAAAGTGGGCATGGCCAGGTGCCACTACACAATTACGACCGTTGTAGCGTCTGTTCGGAAAGTAACCAAGGGTGTTACCTTGTGAGAGCGGCTCTTCAGGGTCAGGTGGATCGTGGAGAAATTCGTCCATATCCGGGTTCTGGACCTATCGACTGGACGCCAAACTACCTCGCCGATCAAATTGAGGACGTTGTCACAATTTCTGGTCATCATAGGACTAGGGATGTTTTTTCCATCATTCCTCTACTTGAAGAATCTAAGGTTCCCAACCGGGAACGGATCGAGATTACTTATGATGGTCAGAAAAATCAGAAGGTTTCCATAGTCATCTATCTGCCGGGACCACTACCATATGAATCAACTAAGGCTATCCCTTACAAATACGGTGCAACGATAATTGAGAATGGAAAGGAAATTCCATTACCCTCCGTTGTGAACATTGCAGACATCAGTCGAGTAACACGGAGTGGTAGAATCTTCAACCGAGGGGTTGGGGAAGTTAACAAGGAAAAGGAACTTCAGACAGAAGCTCCCGATCCACCAGTCGGTCAATCTAGTAATCCCGACCTTTCGAAAAGCAACGATGAGATGCTGAAGCTCATCCAAAGGAGTGAATACAACATTGTTGATCAACTGTTACATACTCCTTCAAAGATCTCGGTATTATCACTGTTACTCAGTTCACAAGCGCACAGGGAGGCTCTACAGAAAGTCTTGGAGCAAGCCTTTGTGGAACAGGATGTAACAATCAGACAGTTCAATAGTATTGTCTCTAACATCACTTCTTGCAATAATTTGGGATTTAGTGATGAGGAATTACCTGAAGAAGGTCGCCGTCATAACATGGCGCTCAATATAACAGTTAACTGCCAGGACGATGCTTTAGCCAGCGTACTGGTAGACACAGGGTCAGTCCTGAATGTTATACCAAAGTCTACTTTGATGCAGTTATCATTCAAAGGCTCTCTGATGAGAACAAGCGAGGTCGTCGTCAAAGCATTCGACGGATCCAGAAAAATGGTTATCGGCGAAGTTGATCTTCCCATAACTATTGGTCCTCACACTTTCCAAGTCACTTTCCAGGTCATGGACATTCGGGCAACATGCAGTTGTTTATTAGGAAGACCTTGGATACATCAGGCTAGAGCGGTTACGTCAACCCTCCACCAAAAGGTAAAGTTCGTCAAGAAAGATCAACTTGTCACAGTCTGTGGAGAACAGGCCTTGCTCGTAAGCAACTTGTCATCATCTACTGGTATAGAACCCGAGGAGGTTATTGGAACGCAGTTCCAAGCATTGTCGGTGAGCAAGGATAATCATTTCAAAGGAGGAACCTCGATTTCCTCATACAACGATGCTATCAAAGCAGTCGAGAGTACCGATACGACCGGATGGGGACCGCTCGTCATTCCCACTAACAATAAAACAAAGAAGGATCTTGGTTTTTCTGCAACCTGTACCCGGACAGCTGCCAACGATGAAAGTCTTCATCCACTTCAAAACTTCTTCCACAGTGGAGGTTTCCTTCACCCAGTGTCTCAGGCGGTACATGCTATCAATGAGGAAGATCCCTTTGACACGGATGAAGAATGGAAGTCCTATCTCAACAAGGACGGTTATATGTCTCAAGAAGAGGTGCCTATGCCTTTTTTCTTTCCTACAGAAAGTTCGAGATTTATACCAAGATCAGATGTCGAAATGATATATGGAGATTGTGATCCAGAAGGATGTCGTGCTCCACCAAATTCATTAGAGGAAGACACTCTGATGAAAGACAACTTTGATCACAACTACTATGGCCCAATGGATGGTCTGCCAATGTGGCAACCTTATCCAGGAGACTTGGGGCAAGAAAGTCAGCCGAACAATGAAACTCAGTTGACCATCGTTGAACAGAATACCTGTGTCCCCACCATGTCATGGGATCAACACTCAGGTCATTCAGAAACTACTCAACATGAAGATGAATTCGCAATGTTCGCAGGACTTGAATTCATCAACTATGCTTTTCCCGAGGTCAACGTCATCGAGAGAGATGACTCCTCCAGTTCCAAAGAAGTGTGGGACACCCTGGGACAACCAAGTGGAAAATACTACTTTATGGTCAAGTACACTGCTCCCGAAAGCTCTCGTATCAGATTCGAAGATATCCAGCCAACTGGATGGGGAGATACAGCTGAGAGCACCAATGCTATGCAAAATACAACTGAGGAATTCTCCTACGAAAATTCTGCCTGGGAAACAGATTCCAACGATCCTGCTCCACCAGAAATCAGCGTTATTTCTGAAGACAAATCAAGGAAGGTGCCAGACTTTGTGATTCATCGAGGAGTTCGCCGCCAATGGGTTGTCGTCGAGGTTCCGGAGGTCGTTCATTAGTCAAAGTAATTGCCATCTTTTAACCTTTCACCTTGCCCAGGCGAAACGGATGTTTTGATAGGGCTCGCTTTCTGTAAATTTCCCTCTTCGCTTCGCCCAAAGCGACAGAGTTTTGTTTTATAGGGCTATAGTTTCAAGAATCGACTTGTTCATTAATATAATAACTTTGTTCTATAATTTCCGCATTAATTGCTGTTTTCTCTTTTTGCTTTTTCAGAAAATGGTAATCCTAAAGAAAACAATTCAATAATAAAAACACGCAGTAAAATAAAACACTGCACACACTTGCATTTTCTCTATCTCTTCTAAACACGAATCATTACGTCATGCAGATTGCTTGTTTTAAACCCTGTTGAAACATACGATCTGATGCCTTCGCCCAACTTTGAGTTCCCGGTATTCGAGGCTGAAGAAGAAAATGACAACGAAATTCCAGAAGAAATCTCCCGACTACTCAGACAAGAGGAAAGGTCTATTGAACCTCACAAAGAACCGTTGGAAATGGTAAACTTGGGTTCAGAAAAAGAGAGAAAAGAAATCAGGATTGGGGCACTGCTCAGTCCAACTGCCAGAGAGGGTTTGATAAAGCTTCTCAAAGAATTCCCCGGTGTATTCGCTTGGTCCTATCAGGATATGCCAGGGTTGGATACCAGCATCGTGGAACATCACTTACCATTGAGATCGGAATGTCCGCCAGTAAAGCAAAGGTTGAGACGCACTCACCCGGACATAGCCATCAAAATCAAGGAGGAGGTACAGAAACAGATTGACGCGGGTTTCCTCACCACATCTGAATATCCTCAATGGTTAGCCAACATCGTACCCGTTCCCAAAAAGGACGGAAAAGTCAGAATGTGTGTTGATTACAGGGATTTGAACAAGGCAAGTCCAAAGGACGACTTTCCTTTACCACACATTGACATGCTGGTAGATAGTACAGCAAAGTTCAAAGTTTTCTCCTTCATGGATGGATTCTCGGGCTATAACCAAATCAAAATGGTGCCAAAAGACATGGAGAAAACTTCATTCATTACCCCGTGGGGCACTTTTTGTTACAAGGTAATGTCGTTCGGTTTGAAGAACGCCGGGGCAACCTATCAAAGGGCCATGATTACTCTATTTCATGACATGATACACAAAGAAATAGAGGTATATGTCGATGATATGATTGCAAAATCAAAAACAGAGAGTGAGCACGTTGAACATCTGTCAAAATTGTTCGAACGTTTAAGAAAGTTCAAGCTCCGCTTGAATCCCAACAAGTGCACCTTCGGTGTCCGTTCAGGGAAACTCTTAGGGTTCATCGTCAGCCAGAAAGGAATTGAAGTTGATCCTGACAAGGTCAAGGCCATTCAAGAAATGCCTTCTTCGAAAACTGAAAAACAAGTCAGAGGATTCTTGGGACGTTTGAATTACATCTCCAGATTCATATTCCTTATGACCGCCACTTGTGCGCCAATCTTCAAATTACTGAAAAAGAACCAGGATTGCGTTTGGTCAGAAGATTGCCAAACCACCTTCGACAGTATCAAGGAATATCTGTTGAATCCTCCGATTCTATCACCTCCAGTAGAAGGGAAACCACTGATCATTTACCTCACAGTCCTAGAGGACTCAATGGGATGTGTACTTGGCCAACAAGATGAAACCAAAAGGAAAGAGTCTGCCATTTACTATCTAAGCAAGAAATTCACCGACTACGAAACTCGATACACGATGCTCGAGAAAACTTGTTGTGCTTTGGCTTGGGCAGCCAAACGTCTTCGCCAGTACATGATTCGTCATACTACTTGGTTGGTCTCCGAAATGGATCCAATCAAGTACGTTTTCGAAAAACCTGCTCTCACGGGAAGAATTGCCCGTTGGCAGATGTTGTTATCAGAGTACGACATCGAGTACCACGCTCAGAAAGCCGTTAAGGGAAGTATTTTAGCCGATCATTTGGCTCATCAACCGATTGACGATCAGGAATCAATCGGGTTTGACTTCCCAGACGAAGATGTCATGTATCTAAAGATGAAAGATTGCGATGAACTGTTACCCAGTGAAGGGCCAGAACCAGGTTCCCAATGGGGGCTTATCTTTGACGGAGCAGTTAATCATTACAGAAATGGAATTGGGGCAATCATCATAACACCCCAGGGTACCCACATTCCTTTCACTGCCAGACTTACATTCAAGTGTACGAACAACGAGGCCGAATACGAAGCTTGTATTATGGGTCTCGAAGAAGCGATTGATTTAAGGATCAAAAATTTGGACGTATACGGCGACTCAGCCCTGGTTATCAATCAAATAAAAGGAGATTGGAACACATACCAATCAGGATTGATTCCATACAAAGATTACGCAAGAAGATTGTTACCCTTCTTCAACAGAGTCGAGTTTCACCGCATCCCTCGTGATGAGAATCACATGGCTGATGCATTAGCCACTATCTCTTCCATGATTAGTGTAGGTCAAATGAATGACATACCTAAGATCGATATAATGCGCCTTGAACGGCCCGCTTACATCTTCATGATTGAAGCAGTCATAGACAGTAGACCTTGGTATCACGATATCAAATGCTTCCTTCAGAAACAAGAGTACCCATCTGGGGCACTCAGAAAAGACAGAAAAACCCTCAGAAGATTGGCTGGAAACTTCTTCCTGAGCGGTGACACTCTTTATAAGAGGAATTTTGACATGGTTTTGCTCCGATGCGTCGACAGACCAGAAGCAGACATGCTTATGAAGGAAATTCATGAAGGATCCTTTGGCACTCATGCCAATGGACACGCAATGGCGAGAAAAATTCTAAGAGCAGGGTACTATTGGTTGACCATGGAATCCGACTGCTACAAGTACATGAGGAGGTGTCACAAGTGTCAGATATACTCCAAAAAAATTCATGTACCGCCATCACATCTCAAAGTTCTTTCTTCCCCATGGCCTTTTTCCATATGGGGAATCGACATGATTGGCATGATTGAGCCTAAGGCTTCAAATGGACATCGGTTCATCCTGGTAGCCATTGATTACTTCACCAAGTGGGTCGAAGCAGCGTCATTCGCTAATGTAACCCGACAGGTGGTGGTCTGATTTATCAAAAACAATATCATCTGCCGTTATGGTGTTCTGAGCCAGATCATTACTGATAATGGATCTAACTTGAACAATAAGATGATGAAAGAGTTGTGCGCAGAGTTCAAGATCGAACACCATAACTCATCTCCCTACCGACCCAAGATGAACGGAGCGATAGAAGCGGCTAACAAGAACATCAAAAAGATCGTTCGAAAGATGGTTGTAACCTATAAAGACTGGCACGAGATGCTACCCTTTGCTCTTCACGGTTATCGCACATATGTCCGTACTTCAACAGGGGCAACCCCTTTCTCTCTAGTGTATGGCATGGAAGCAGTGCTCCCCATAGAAGTAGAGATCCCGTCAATCCGAGTATTGATGGAAGCTAAGCTCACCGAAGCTGAATGGTGTCAAAGTAGACACGAAGAATTGAATCTGATATAAGAGAAGCGAATCACGGCACTATGCCATGGTCAGCTGTATCAACAAAGAATGAAGAGGGCGTTCGACAAAAAGGTTCGACCCCGAATCTTCAGAAAAGGAGACCTCGTGCTCAAGAAGATACAATTATTTCTCACTGATTCTCGGGGCAAATGGACCCCAAATTATGATGGCCCCTATGTTGTCACGAAAGCTTTCTCAGGCGGTGCCTTGAGACTTGCAACCATGGACGGAGAGGAATTTGCCTACCCCACGAATGTTGACGTAGTCAAGAAATACTTCGCCTAAAAAAAACGTCTCGGTGGATTGAAAACCCGAAAGGGCGGTCCAGGTAAAAATTAGAGACATGAAGAAATCATCCCGGTGGATTGGAAACGTCATAGTACAATCTAGGCAAAAATTAGGGATAATGGCAAGTAACTATGTTCAACAGAGGCAAGTCCCTCAGCAGCAGCAGTTACATCATCTGTCAGAAAACGCAAGTCAAGGTCATCTTCGACGGAAGCTCAGGATGCCCCGAATTCAAAGTTGGTAGAAGGATGGTGGTTGTTATGTTTCAACGTAGCCCTTTTCCCTGTAAATTACCATTTTCAAACTTTGTATATACTCTTTGGGATCACGCGTTTGGCTGATCTTCATCTTATCAATAAAATTTGAGCTTTTGTGCTTTTGTTTGTAATTCTCATTTGTTTTAGCTTTACATAATGATGTTGTTAACATGATTAACGATTCTTGAAATAAAACAAAAATGAATTTACTTGATAAAAATTTTTCTGCTTTTTTAAAGTAAAGATGGCATTTCTTTTGGTTGTTGGACATTGAAAGAACGTCTATTGCGTCTCCAAAGGTGTTCGAACTTCAAAGTGCAGAATCAAAGAACTCCTTCTAGGCCCAGTACGCCTGAATGAAGGGATCAACTGTGCCAGAGACCTTGTTTCTGACACACCTCGGCCGAGTTCTTATCTCTTAAGCCCGATCAACGATAGTCCCCAACCGGGACTATCTCTTCTAAGCAAGGTGGAATTGCTATTTTGAACCAGCAATATTTCTATACGCCCCGCGATGGCCGAGTATCCAGTCGTGTTCACCCGTCAGTTTGTATGTCGCGTCAGTTTTGTCCGCACAAACATACATACATCATGCATTTTTTATTTGCATTCACATTTCATATTGCATCACTATCACTATAGTCGGTCTTGTCCCCTAGTGGTAGAAGTCCTCTCAATCGAGTTGTCAGTTATTGCCTCGTCAGGAAATACTGTGTCTGAACAACCTCGCTTCCAGTTTAATTCTGGAAAGAAGTTGGTCCTTGACCACTTTGATAACTTGAACCTCTGAAAAGCCAGAGAAAACTTTCAATAAACATCACTCTTCGCCATTGAAGATGATATCCTTGCTTTCCCAGATTAAGGAAACTCCACAGAGAAAGTCTCGTAATCAGAGATTCTGCAGCATGCCAGTTTCGCTCCGAAAAGATCACTGATGAAAAAGTCATAGGCACCTCAAAATTGGACCCCATCATATGGCATTTCTCCGGGAAGATCCCGAGAAAAGTATGATGTAAGATCCCAAACGAAAGCAGTCTCAAGAGACTGCTTTCCTCCAGTAGAATCGACAAATGGCGTCTCCAACAGAGAAGTTTGTGCAACTCTACAACTCAGACGGATGGGTTCCCCAGCAAGTCTGACATCAAAAAATTTTCTGTCAAATGGCGTCTCCCCAGGAAAATTTGGCGAGAAGTTTGAGGAAAACCACTACGAATAGCGTCCCTTTGTCAATTGAGTTTATTGACAAAAGAAACTGAGACCAGTTCCTTGGTAGGAAACCAGGATCGAGGGGAAGTTAACAAGAGAAACTGAGACCAGTTCCTTGGTAGGAAACCAGGATCGAGGGGAAGTTCATTTCAGAAACTGAGACCAGTTCCTTGGTAGGAAACCAGGATCGAGGGGAAGTTCATTTCAGAAACTGAGACCAGTTCCTTGGTAGGAAACCAGGATCGAGGGGAAGTTAACAAGAGAAACTAAGACCAGTTCCTTGGTAGGAAACCAGGATCGAGGGGAAGTTTAATCCAGAAATTGAGACCAGTTCCTTGGCTGAAGACCAGGATCGAGGGGAAGTTTTACCTTTTCTAAGCATCATTGCTTAGCTAAAGAACATGAATGCGTAAGCTACCATTCACAACCACCATCAAAATTTCGGGTATTCTGATATTTAATCCTCTTGCACCCCGAATGCCCGAATACCTTCGTCATTCACACCTTCGGGTCCAAAAAGATTAAATAGGGGAATCTGTCATACCCCAAATTTTGACCACTAAGATTTCCCATCATTGTGCAAATTATCATCACAATATGGGGGAACCATCCTATTTCATCAGTCTCCCCAAAGATGGGTGAGCATCCACTACAATTAAACTTAGGGTTTCAAGCCCTCTCAGAGTCTTAGAAAAAGGGTCAATCAAGGAATGACATAATCTTCAACTTGTCTAAACCTCTCAAACATACACAAAAGATCAAAAAAGGACTCCCACTCCAAGGATTAAGCACAAAGCTGCTCCCTTCTAGGTGGATCAAGTCTCAAGATCGACAGGGTCACCAAATTAGGGTTTTGGTCGACCAGGTCCTCCAAATGGAAATTTTTCATCTGGGCATGAGCCAATGTCCCAAAACATAACCTAATATACTCCATGGAACCTCATGCACCCAAACATCAAGTCAATTTGACCTCAGGGGATGCATACATCAAAAATCAAGAATTAGGGTTTCTTGACCTAATTCACCCCTAAGTTGACTTTTGGTGCAAATCATGAACCAAGACCTCAAGAGAGGAATTTAGGGTCTCCAATATACCACATTGATCCATTTGGAACAATGGATTAATCCAAGAAGCTTGAGCAACAAGTCTCAATTTCGTCTGCACCATAATTAGGGTTTCGCGAGGAAAGTCAACTGTAACTTTGACTTTTGACCAGGACATGCTCCCAAACCCTAGGACATGCCTCAATATACCCTATGACACCCATGGAACATGTCCATCAAGTTTGATTTAGGTCAAGGACATGATTTCCTGAAGAATTGCACAATTTGGAATTCATCTGATAAAAAGTCAACTGTGCACAAAAGTCAACTTTGACTTTTTGAGATTTTTCACCAAAATGGATTTTTAACCCTAAAATGATGTTAATGTATAATTTGAATCATCATTCATCAAGAAAAATCAAAGAAAGTGGGATAACTTGTAAAAGGGGTAACCATAAAAACTTAGAAAATTTTCTAAGTTAAAAATAAAGTGACAAAGGTACCAACTTTGGAGGACCATAACTCCTAAACCACAAGGCCATTTTCTCTCATCCAAAGATGGATTTGTAGCCCTCATTACCCTCTACAAAAACTTCAACTAGACCTAGCTCCAATTCATTAAGGATTTTGAGTTATGGAGTGATCAAAATGGTTGAAAAATGAAAATGTCACTTTATCCAACACTTAGTGAAATTTTCACTAAGTTCAAATCTGTCTTCACTTTTTGCCAAATGTAGGGGGATTTTTCACTTGGATTCAAAAGAGATCAAAACCAAACATGTTCAAACAGTTGTTGTATGATGTAAGAGCTTTCCAAAATGACCAAGAACATTGCCAAATTCCATTTGAGTCATGAGATATGACATTGGAAAGTTGCCTTGCTGAAATCTGTCAAGGCAAGGCAGAATTTGCAACTTTGCTCGATTTGCCAAACTCAGCCAAATCCAATTGCTCCTATCCACTTGGACACCTCAGAGGATTGAATCTAAAGGGGACAATCACTGAGCCAAGTCTCCAAAGTCCATGGAACAAGAAATAGCATGTTGAACCTAGAATGGCCAAAATAGGGACAAGACTTCAAATTTGGATTGGAGCATTCAATGGAAGCATCAAGGTGGCATGGACTGAGCCATTCTCATCTGAAATCAGTCAAGACTTATCCAAGACCAAGGGAACCAAAGCTCTGTGCCCTAACCTCTAGTCAAAGGCTAGAGGAGACTTGAAATTCCATTGGACAACATTGGCCAAACCTACTTAGCAGCTGCCATTCACTATTCCTTGCAAAACAAACTTGCTCTACTATAAATAGAGCTCAATTGTGATCAGTTTGAGTACACCAAAGCCATCTAACAGATGCTTTCCTCAAAATCTCTTTCTCTTGGCAAAAATGCCTTTCCTAGCAAGGTAGCTATCGGGTTTTGAGTTTGAGAGCTTTTCCAATCAAACCAATCACTCACACACCTCACATACATCACATATGAACTGATCAAACACTTAGATCACTTCTGAAACACCAATTTCACAAAATCACCAGCTGGTTGCTCAAATTTTCAATCAAGTTGCAGCTGAGGTACCACAAATTGTTCCAGCCATTTTCAATCAGGTCCAAGCATTCAAACACACTCCATAGGGTGTAGGGAAGCTGTTCAGATCATCACCACTCATCTATAACACCTCCAAATCAAAAATCACATTGCACTTGCTGTCACGGCCTAGAGGTAAGCACATACTTGGTCATTTCTCAATCTATGCGTATTTCCTCGCACAATAATTTGGCCATATGTTCATAATCATGCATGGAATGTTTCCCCTCAATAAATTGGATTGTTTGAATCGTGTATCAAAAATCCTAGCCTTCATGCAAAAATTAGGGTTCTTGAGGATTTTTCGTGATTTCTTGTTGTATGTTTAATTTAAATGAAATGAATTGACATAAACATGATCGTTAGGTTGAGACGAGCATAATGATATGTGGATTGCATGATATGATTACGTATTCAGTGAGATTGGATGGAAAACGCAAATCAGCCAAACCCAGACAAACGCGCGTGTTCTTGCTGGTGTTCTTGGCGCCTTTTTCATAAATTCAAATATTTGAATTTTGTGATTTTGTTTAATTGATTCAAAAATTAATTCCTCTCTGAGTTTTAATGATTTTGAGTTGATTCTTTTTTTAATAATTCACAAAAATGTTAAAATATTTTATTTTAACAAAAAAATCCCAAAAATATTATTTATTTTATATAATTGATATTTTTACAAAGAATTAATGTTTTAGTTATTTTTAACATTTGAAATATTTTTTCTACATTGATTTTGCACCTTTTAATGCTTTCTAATTATTTTGTAGGTCAATACTTAATTTTTGAAGCATTAATCTAAGATCACAATTTGTTTTTCATATGTTAAACAATTTTGATCATTTTAATTGAATTTTTAATTCAATTAAATACATTTTTGAAAACAAATTAGGGTTTTTGGATTAATTCAACCCTCATAAATCATTTTCAAAACATTTTGGGTCTCTTGAGAGAGTGTAAGACCCAATCCTTTTTTGACCAAATAATTTTTTGGGCCTCAGTGTATTGTATAAGTCCCGATACCGTCAAAAACCAACGGCGCGATCGTCGCCTTTTCAAAATAACCTTGGGCCTCTCCTCGAGCTATAAGACCCATTCAAAATACCCTTGGGCCTCTATTAGAGTGTAAGACCCAATCCCCTTTTAACCAAAACATTTTGGGCCTCACTTATTGTATAAGTCCCTTTGCGTTAAAAGAAAACCTCGGCGCGATCGCCATTTTTAAACGAAAAGTCAACTGGGCCTACCCTCGTGTTATAAGCCCCATTCTTTTTCTTTAAACCTTTTGGGCCTCTTGAGAGAGTGTAAGACCTATCCCTTTGTACAGAAAACCTTTTTTGGGCCTCAGTCACTTGTATAAGCCCCTCTGTACAAAATTTAAACAGTGCGCTCACTGATAAAACCCTGGGCCTCTCCCTGAGCTGTAAGTCCCAAACCTTTCTTTTTCAAAGCACTTTCTCCTTTGATTTTGAATATACTGTTGTTTTCAATCTTTCTTTGTTGAACAACTAACCAAACAGCATGGAAGCTCTACAACCGAGTAAGTGGTTATTGCTTTCATTTACCGCTTTCATATACATATAACTGTATTGTGGGGTTGTTTTACTGTAAGTCTTCTTTCATAAACTCACATCAACTGTGTAATAATAGTATAGATATTTAGAGTTTCCCCGGCAACTACGTCTAGAACTAAGTGACGCCGTTTCGTTTATTCGTAGAAATAGACAACTAGATCCCCAATAGGATCACCATATACAGTCTTCTCTTCGGCTGTCCTCATTAGGAAATGTCAAGAAACTCTACTCCTCAAGATGAATGTATTCTCTGTGTATGGCATCTTTGAGTTTCTTCCAAATTCTCGAACTTTCCTGACTTTGATCTATTCTCGGTGAATAGCATTGCCTTGAATTTCTTGGGGTTTGGGGACCCACGGGCTTCTTAAAAGCATCAGCCTACTCTTGGGCATCATACAAGGACCCACAGGCTTCCTAAAAGCAACCCCACCTCCTCTTGGGCTTCGTACAAGGACCCTACGGCTTCTTAGAAGTATTCACAACCTCCTCTTAGGCTTCGTATAATGATCTCTTCCTCCGGGAATGATAGCCTTCTCTTGGGCTTCGTGCAAGGACCTCTCAGGCTTCTTAAAAGTTTCCAGCCTCCTCTTGGGCTTCGTACAAATTGTCCCGACAACCTCCTAGAGGTATAGGAACAGAACCTATTCATCTGCATAGAGCAGTCCTGTCGTAGAGTCTACTACTGTTTCTTAAAGCATAGTACAAAAGGCGAAACTCTAGACTTGGACAGTCTAATCTCCTTGAGTCTCAAAGACATTCTCAAGTGACCCCTTCGTTAAATAGGAAGGAAACTCGTAGACTCAGACAGTCTCAATACCCTTCGGATTTCCGGCTTCCTTAAAGAACAGGAATAACCCAGATCCTTGAATCAAATCCTTGAGTACAGTGTTGCTCATATAAGAACTGATTTTCTCTTTAAAATCAGTATACTGGACCTATCACTTAACTGAAACAACGTCGTAGCCTCCGCTTGGGCTTTGTACAATGATTCTCCCCAGCGGAGTCAAACAATGTTTAGCCTCTCTCTCGGGCTTTGTACGAGACACATAAAAAGGTTCTTATTGAGCCAAATAAACCATAGCCTCTATCTCGGGCTTCGTACGAGATACAAAGAACTCTCTTGTTGAGTCAAACGGCCTCCATCTCGGGCTTTATATGAGATACCAAGAGACTTCATCGTCGAGTCGAAACCTTTTCGCCTTACTCTCGGGCTTTGTACGAGACACATATTAGCCTCTTCTTAGGCTTTATATAAGAAAACCACTGGTTAATCCAATTAACCTTTTAGCATCAAAACTGTGCCTCGTTCACAGTACACAAACATCAACAACTCCTTCCCCATCATCTAATCGCTGTAAGCGGCAAGCCTCTGGATCATTTACATCCATGCCACTGTCCCTCTTTTAGCATGAGAAATTCCTAAGGAAAGATAGCATTGCTCTACACTGAGTTAAAGTCTTCTCCTTCAGGTTAAAACCCCTTATAAAGGAAATTATGGCATTGCTAGGATCCGCGTATCCCGGTTAAAGTAATCCTCCCTTTATGACCAGTCACCCAACAGTTGTGACATAAAAACCCTTCTTTAGAGATGACAAATTCTCTCTAAAGTCGAGGCCCTTCAGCTTCATATCTTGGGCTTTGAACAAGATACAAATAGACTTTTCAGCTTCACATCTTGGGCTTTGATCAAGATACAAATTACCTTTCACTTCACGTCTTGGGCTTTGAACAAGACACCAAAACACCCATTTCCTCCCATAGAATAGGAGGAACTACAAACGCTCTGATTTCCCTATTTCAGTAAACGGGAATACGTAGGCATAAGATCGAAAGAAAAGATCTTAGCGAGCACAATCAACAAAAAACCCAAATCCCATACTCTCATGTATCTATCAAAAAGCATCAGTCCTAACATCCTAACCCTTGTTCCCCGCCAGAAAACTTCTGCCCAGACAAAAAGAAAGAAAACAGTATTGGCGAAAATACAAATAACCAGTACAAAGGCCCCCCCACATTGATAGCATTCGTAACCTAACAGACCGCTGTTTAAACTCAGTATGCAAGCAGGGTTAATTGGAGACATCTATTTCCCTTCCTTATTCAGCTCACAATAGGATAAAAAATGAATCGACCTGTAGTTTAAGCTCAAACCGCAGAGAGCGACCAGCGCTTAAGAACCGCGTCCAAAATCGCTCGCTACATGATGGCCTGGGATTATTGCTTAGCATCTGTTCCTAGTAAGTATTGTGGTGGTGATGTTGAAGATGAAGATGGAAGACTATGAAGACATCATAATCTTGATGGCTACAGCTTGGATCAGTTTATTTCTGATCTAAGTGGTTTGGAGCATGGTGTTTGCTCTGGTTGTGAAGGTCGAGGATAAGTGGCAGTTATCTCTGGCTTTCTACTGACGACTCTACTAAGGGAAGTGACATTCTTTAGTATTGTTATGGGGTAGTCTTGGACTGCTTATTTTCTGAAGATTCAGATGTGGTAGGTTTGAAGTCTTTGGAGTTTCTAAGCAGGATGGAGGTTGTCTACTTAAACTTGATTGTTGAATCAAGTCTATGAGAGCATGGAAATATGGTTCTGTAAAGGGAGGAGGTTCTTCTGAGTGGCAGAAGGAAGAGCTGAATTCAACAGTTGGATGACATAATGTTCTGACATCTACCTTAACATCAGGAGTCTCAGCTGGTGATGTGGCACATCAGCTAATGATAAGGTGATCTACAAGAATTAATAATAGGATGCTTCAAAAAGATCGTTCTCATGGCAGTTTGCGGGAGCTGCATGAAGGAGAAGATGTTACATGACCATGGCTTAGGGAGTCTAAGTGTGTTTGCTTTTGAGCAAGTGGAACATGTGACTTGAAGATCAAGTTTCCTTGGTGGATCAAGATATCTTTGTGAGAGTTTTGACGAACGTGAAAAAGGTAAAAATGTGGCATTTGGTTGTTTTCATATGAGGATTCATGAATGAGGTGATCAAATTGTGGCATTTGGTTGATCTCAGAAGTGGATTCGAAGAATCAAGATAATCGGAGTGTGGCAGCTGGTTATTATTGAGGATTATCTTGGAACAAGTTACTCTTGGGCAAAAGGGTGATGAGTTGAAGACTCAAGGAGATTATTCTTCTTGAAGGTGGATGAGAGTTTAATTCTCTAGTTCTTTGGATTACTATACAATAGTAAGTCCTGTTGGTGGAGCATATCAAGAAACATGGCGATGATATCTTGGTGTGTGGCAAATGTTCTAACTTGTGTTGGGACATTATCTGGTTAAATATCCTTGGTGACGGATGATTTTGTTCTAGTTCTGAAGCTTGGTGCATACATTATACCTAAGGAGCATCTACATAGTCATACGGGAGAATGATGAAGTAGAAGGTCTGCCTTGGATGGAGAATGTAGAGAAGACTGAAGTAGATCAGGTATTGATTGATTGGAAGTCTGAAGATGAAGAGTATGATAGGGAATGACTGCCTTTGGAGAAAGGGACAATGGTACCAAAATGCATGTGCTCAGCAAGTGTGCTCAAATGTTCATCTTCATCTAGAGCATTAGTTAACCATGACTGGGGGAGTACTTGTCTATGGATTTTGCTGCAAAGGTACATATATTGTGAAGATTGCATGCTGATCAAGATTGTGAAGATTGGTTGAATCTTATGAGGATATAATGTCAGATAACATGTTATGACATTAGGCTGTTGGATGGCTTGTTGTTGTGGACATGAATGGTTCTAGCCATGTGAAGCTAATTGTTTGAATCATATGTGCACATGCTTCTGTGGAGGAGTCTGAAGGACGATTTTATTTGTGCAGATTTTGGAATTACTTTGTGAGGGTCTTTGTTGATGGGAGATGTCACACTTGTCTTGGTGTGTGAGTTCAGTGGAAGGCATTGTGTGTGTGCTTCATAACTTGTGGATGATTGTGTGAAGCATTCCTAACTGGATGGATGAAGACTGTGTCTGGATTTTCCAAATGTTATGATCAAGGAGTTCATTGTGATCATTCCTGTGGATATTACAGAGAGAAGTTGATCAGCTTGGCAAGATGTGAGTTTTTGAGCATGAAAAGATAACAAACCAAGAGGGAATCATGTGAGTTTTGGTATTTGGATTATTTGAGAATTAAGCATTTTGTGAATGCGTTCAGCAGGTGTGTTGAACAGAGGGTGCGCTCTTGAAGACATGAAGATGAGTCTTATGTTTTCCATTCATTTAAGGTGTTCTTCTTGCAAAGGAGCACTGGTTATCTTAGATAGGGGGAGTTTATCTTTTGTTGAAGAAGTTGTTTATCAAGATTGTAATGTCAGACAAGATGTCGTGACATTGTGTTACTGGTGAAGTTCATGGTGTACTTGACAGTTTAGACCTGGTTTCATGGTGTCAGACAAGATGCCAATGGATTGAATCAGCAGTATACATTTACCCCAATGTTTGTTCAGCTATTGAGTCTGGATTTTGTTCTGAGTATGTTAGTTGTCAGATTCAGAGGTTGTCAAATTGTGGCTAAAAAGGGGGAGAAGAGAGTGTTGCCAAGGTGCTGTAGTTGAGGGGGAGAGTGTGTGAACAGCTATGAGCTGGTTCTTGTTTTGAGGGGGAGTTTGCCCCATGCTGCTGGTTTGTGAGTATGTGCAGCTTGTAGAAGTGGTATTTGAGTTTGTTGAAAATTTATCAATTTTTATCCGCTGATGGGTTCTCTGATGTTAGCAGAGATTGCTTTAGCCAAAATTATCCAAAGGGGGAGATTGTTAGTTTTTGGATTGGCTAGAATTTTGGTAAAAGAATGTTGATCAATGTTGATGTCTTGTGTCTGTTGTCTTAACATTGAGTCATAACATTAGTGAATGTTAAGGTGTTGAGGAGTTAAAGTTCTGAAGACTGATGTCACATGCGATGTCTTGACATCACTATACCAGAACATTAGAACATCAGATTGTGATGTTTAGGGCTGCGTGTTTCTGTTATTGGAGAGATATTCTGCTGAAGAGAGTGAGAGATTGTAGGCGAATATCTTGGTAAAGATATATTCAGTTGCAATCGGATTTAGAGCAGATCTTGTTGTTGTCTTTAAGGCTAAAAGATATGAAGATTTAATTGAAGATTTAATTGAAGATTTGGTTGAAGATTTAATTGAAGATCTATTTAGTAGCAGAATCTTCTGCAGATTTGTAGCAGTTAATATGCAGAGATTTAAAGTCTAAATCCAGTTGGGAAAAAGGTTATAAATAGAAGCATTGTAACCTAGTTTAAGGGCAGCCGTGAATAGAAAAGATGTAATCATTAGGGCTCTGTTGTTTGGTGAACCACCCAGTTTGTGGGATGGTCATCATGTTTATCTCTAAGCCTGTAGGTAAGAGATGTATGGGTCTTAGAGGAAGCTGTTAAGCAACTCTAAGTATTGTTCTTAGTCATGAGGGTCATGTCTAGGTATTGTTATAGGAGTGTGTCTTCTATGTGTTTGGAGAGCTTTTGGAAATCAAGTTGTTGATGCAGTGACTGAGATGTTGACTGCTAGATATCATTGCGATGATTGGAAGTGAGATGGAGTCTCTTATCTAGGGAGGACTTAGATAGAAGGGTCATTGGGTAGTGATTAAGTTAGTGGATTGTCAACTGGTTTGTTGAGTCTGTAATTTGATACTGCTAATAGTGGACTTCCTTCCTGGCTTGGTATGCCCCAGATGTAGGTTGTTAGACTGAACTGGGTGAACAAATTCTGTATACACTTTACTTTTCAGCAACTTCTTTAAATTCCTATAATTACCTTGCTGTTTATGTCAGGCCAGATGTCTCGACATCATGTAGGACATCTGGGATCTATTATACCAGAATTTCAAGACCTTCCAGATGAGCATTGCGCGGGACATGCCTCATTGGGTATCCAAATTGACGACGAACCAATACTGGATGGTAGTTGATTCCTCACTTAGTTCCTATAAGGGGTATGTTGGGGAAGTTTCCACAATGGTCAATGATCCTTATTCCATCATAAATCCTATTGCACCAATCAATATCAGAGTTGGTGAGGGACATGATTTTCTGCGACCAGCGTAAGGCACTCTTATGATCCCAAAAAGTAGCAGATTTAGGTAAATGGGAGGTAAACCATTTGTAGAGCAAAGGTACACAACATGTGATCTCCCCTCTGCTGTATAAATTTCCTAAGTGTACATAATGATACGAATCCGCGAGCAAAGTCGGCACAGGGTTTCCAATGAGAAAAACCTTAATGGCGTTGATATCGACGAAGTTATTAATGTTGGGCAACAAAAATAATCCGTAGGTGAGTAAAACAAAGATGCTTTCAAAAGCAGTCCCGTTCCCTATACTAGCAAAGTACAGAGCTTTCTTTGTTAAGAACTGGGCTGGCAAACCTTGGATGCCACCCTTGGTAGTCATGTGAGTCCTGACCTCAGACTCGTCCAAATGAATTGCTCTTGCAATGGTCTGGTCCTTTGGAATTTCTTCCAATCCAGAAAATGGAGCCTGATCAGTAATGTGTAGATCAGTCAAGTGAGAGTACTCCTCCACCGTTGGTGCTAGCTGGTAATCCGGGAATGTGAAACAGTGATAGACCGGATCGTAAAATTGAACGAGTGCATCCATGATTCCTTCAATCACATGGACTCTTAACAGAGGTAGCAGACCTCCGTACTTGGCTCTGAAGGCCTCTTGGTTTGTTATCATTCTCGCCAAACCTCTCAGATCCTCTAGTTTTGGAATCCTGAAGGTATACTTATGAGTTCTCCTTCTACCGAAATCCATTAGCGTAATCCTTTTCTCTGACATTTGCAATCACAGTCTTAGTTTAATTTGAAAAAACAGAGAGACTAGAAGAGAAAAATTTTCTTTGTTTTAATGTTTTTTAAATGAATGCATGAATGCAGCACACAAAAACATAAAAAAAAACATGGGGTCAAAGGGTCGTTGTCATGGAGTCACGGCTCTACCCATCCCAAAGGTTTACTAGTGATTTTTGTACCTATCTCTCATCATCATCAACTCTTGTCAAGAAAACACCAGCGGGCCGGGATCCGTGCTAGGTGGTGTTTTTTGATGAGTCCTCAGAAGAGGGTGGCATCGCATGACAACTATTTTCGATAGCCTCTGCGCCACTAAAGGGGTTTTTCCTAGGTGAATACTCAATCTTTCCACATGCGGCATCACACGCATTCCCATTAGCAGAAAAATAAACACATATATCAATTAGGAAAAGCAGTATATATATTTGCCTTAATCATCCTAGACCTCTAGTCTTATGATCCTAAACAGACAATGACTCCCCAGCCGAGCTGTCATTTCTGTGAAATCAGGATTTTCTACCTAAGAGATGGGACAAGAACAAGACCTCGAGACTCCCCAGCAGAGTCGCCATTTTTCTGTGGAAAATGGGGACGATGATGACTAGATCTCACTGTGACGCTCTCCAGTAGAGTCGCCATTTTTCTGTGGAAAATGGGGACGATGATGACTAGATCTCACTGTGACGCTCCCCAGCAGAGTCACCATTTTTCTGTAGCGAATGATTTTTGGATGTGGTTGTGAAGCACGATCGCTCTAGTACTACAGCTCGATTCATTTTTTATCCTATTAAAGCTGATGAAGGAAGGGAAATAGATGTCTCCAATTAACCCTGCTTGCATATTGAGTTTGAACAGCGGTCTGTTAGGTTACAAATGCTACAAAGATTCGTGGGGTCTCTCTTAGGTTATTTCTCCGGAATGGTACCTGGGTATGGTGTTAAGACTGATCTTTTATGAAATGATGGGATTTTGGGTTTTTGTTTAGTGTGCTCGCTAAGATCTTTCTTTCAATCTTATGTCTACGTATTCCCGTTTACCGAAACAGAGAAATCAGAGCGTTCGTAGTTCCTCCTATTCTATGGGAGGTGTTGTACCCCTAATTTTGACCCCTTAGATGTCATAACATCTTTTGCATGAGCATCATAGATCAATCACCTATGCATTGTTAACTAACCATTTTATCAGTTCTTGTTTGTTTTGTTTCACTTGTAAATCAGGTTTTGTTTCAAGAGACCTCCTCTCCTCAATAATCCAATCTGATTTGTTTTCATCACAAGTTCTTCCTCAAGGACCAGACAAGGTCATCAGGACAGGGGTCTGCGTGGTGTGGTTTGAGATTCAGTGGAAGTTTGACCTAATCTTGGTCGAACAAGTAGTTTGTATCAGTATCAGGCTATCAAGCTATGGCAGAGATCCTGAATCAGGGTTTTGGTCCTCATTAAGTCATTTGTTTCATAAGTGCGCACTCAAGGCACGAGGATTAGGGTTTCGCACCCTTGGAGTTTATGATTGACAAGTGTCATTCAGTTGAGTCTCTTGAGGTTAGCAGGATCAGTGTATGTGCAAGTACTTATTGGTTGGTTAAAGTTTTCACTTTTGGTCTGAGGATTCGTCAGGTTGTTCAATCAATGTCATTTCAGGTTGAATTTGAGTTTGTGGAAGATTTGTGGCAGTCAAGTGCATTGGTGGAATTTTTAAGTATTGTGGAGGCATGTTACCTTTACCCATTTTTCAAACTATCCACTTCTAAACCCATTTCCACATCTATTCCGTAACCTTTTTATCCATTTTAATCCAATCTTTCCATATCCACTTTTCATTCAATTATCCACATTCTTCTTAAACCATTTTCAAATCTTTTTCTTTTAATTCACTTCATTATCCTAATCCATTCTCAAATCCACCTCTTTCAATTCATATCCATTTCCATAATTTATTTCAATATTCCAATCCATTCATTCCATTTTCTCAAAATTCATTAAAAATCCAAAGTTCCATTCTTTTTTTATTCATATTTCATATATAATATGTATTCTTTCCTTTTCTAAACCAATTCACTACTTCATTTTAAAGTCCATTTTTTTTATATATCCAATTACCCAATCGACTTTTCTACATCCATTTTAAAACTCATTATCCATTGTCACAAGTCCATTATCCAATCCATTTTATGTGTAGGTATCCATCAATATCCAAAATAAATTCATTCTTATTAATTAAGTTCTAATTACACCTTTTGCTACTACTAAATATTCCTACCATGCTACCAAGAGACCATGTGACACGACCCGCCCTTGCTTCACAAGCTCTCACGCAAAAGTTTCCAACAAGCCCTGCCACATCCAAAAGCAACCCGTACCACAGATCCTGCGACTGCCATGCATGCCACGCTCTGCATCAATAACAAAACAGCTTTCAACACAAAACCAGCTATGCTTGCAACAACATAAGCCACGCAACAGCGACTAGTCAAGACGAACCGTACCAACACAACCTGCTTATGAAAAGGACTCATCAATAATAACAGGACAGTTCTGAAGCCTTAACCAACAAGTTTGTATTTTGATTTAAAGAGGAGAAACCGAACCATTCAGGGGACCTTAAAATTTTCTCAAACCTTCAATCGGATTTGTCCATCTTCTCTCCCTCACCATTCACTCCCAAATAACATCACCATACATTCAAAAAGAACACAGAACCTTCAAATTAGAACACATCAACAACCTTCCTCGACCTTGTTTCAACCCACAACCCAACAATATTCACCTCCAACCCACAATAAACCTCTCGCATAAACCCTCCCCGTCCAACCTATTCCTCTTCCTCGAATTCGCACCAAACTTCTTAACCAACAACAACCGCACTCAAATCCTGTTTCGACAATAACCCAATCAACCACACCCACCTCAAGTCTTTAGCCAACGAAAACCCAAATCACCGCCAAGTCAACCCTAAAAACCAGATCAAAACCCAAGAACAGAGTGAGATCGAAGCAAAGAGATTTAGATGAAGAGAGACCGACGAATCGAAAAGAAAAACTAAACCGAGAGAGGAATTGAAACGAGAAACCTGAAGGTGTAAGTGATACCGTACGAGATCGAGCAGGTTGAGATGACACCGTATGCTTCCGCGTTATTTGATTTTCACTGATGTTTTGCCCTGAAGCGTTGTCTTGTATTGATGCGATGATGGACCTTCTTCTGAGCAAGCTTATATTTTTTTTTAAATTGATTTTTCTTTTAAAGAAAATATCTGATGTATTGGTGTTATCAACCGTTCCCCCTTAATTTTCTTCTTCTTTTCATTTTTTAATTAAGTTATTGAAGCTTATCTTTTTTTCTTTTTCTTTTTAGAATGTTAAACGTGCAGCCACATTCATAAGAAAGGTGATGGGCTCATAAGCCCATTTGATCCTAAGTTAATTTGTGATTTCACCACCCATCCTTCTAGCACCACCCCCTATGTTTCTGTCCATATTGTTTTTTAGCCATGAAGAATGATGGGCCTGAAGCCCATATGACTTCTTCTTCACTATATTCTTTTTTATGTTGTCTGTTCTTAACTTGTTATATCACTTTTTCTTTTTTTTAATAAGTTCTTTCTAGTATTTTTGTAATCAATCTTTTATTTAATTTTCTCATTTCAATTTTTGTTTAAATCTTCACCTCTCTTTCGGTTTTATTTCATTTCTATTATCTTTTCATTTTCGATTTCATTTTAGGGCCTATGATATAAAGAAATCACGATTGTTGTTGATTTATCGGAACCGATAAAATTGTGATGAGTATGAGGCCCACATTTTATTTTATTTTTGGTCCATGAAAATCTAAATCTTTATTTAGAAGAGACCGATTTTATTTTCATTTCGAGCCCGTTTCTTCATTTTTAAGGGCCGATGATATCACAAAAATCACGACTTGTCGATCTATACGATATCACTAAAGTCGTGATGTATATGAGGCCACCTCTTTTATTTTTTATACCGATCAATGAAAGTCCAACATCATAGATTATCGATTTCTCGATTAAATCATGATTAAAACGAGACCGACTTCATTTTCACTTCCTATCGCATTTATATTCATTTTCATGTTTCGATCAATGAAGTCTTTCTGTTCACAAACGTTATTTGTCAAGGCGATTAACCTTCATTGTTCCAAATCTGTAGTGAGTGATCATCGAGATCTCTTTCTATACTTTGGGATCATGATAGGTTACCTTCGATAAATTAACGAGAGTTTGTGATTTAAGACGAGGTCTTTACCTTTTCTTTTCGTGTGGCACGATTGTATCGGAGAATGATCATCAATATCATTTCTCCATCGTGTCTTAACACAAAGATTGAATTGTGCTTCCTCCTATAGTGTGGTCTTCCTCATAGACCGTGCTACGACGGTTTAGCACTACATTGGACCCGATTCACCGATCCAATAAGTTAATCATCAATCACTGACTTTACTTTCTGTCAATATTATCTTGATTTTATTTTCTGTCAAATATTATCTTGATTATTATTCTTATTCATATTATCTTGATTTTATTTTGTTCATATTATCCATGTTTATATCTTGTTCACATTATTCATGTCTATATCTCGTTCATTTTTCCCCTTCCAAAGGAAAGCTCCCAAGTTGACTCCTAAGTCAATAAACCACTAACATTTCACCTTGGCCTCATAAGAGCCATTTTCCTCATAGTTTAGTAATAGGATAGAGTTATCGTGAACTCTATGTGATTCTCACCATCATGAGAACTCACTTTCCCTTTACTTAGACTTATAGAGTTATCGTGAACTCTATGTGATTCTCACCATCATGAGAATTCACTTTCCCCTTATAACTTAGACTTAGAGAGTTATCGTGAACTCTAAATGAGCTCGTACTCATTTCCCTTTGGAACTTTGGCCATAGTCAATGGCTCCTCTTTCACCCTTAGTTAGGTGAACTAAGGTTGCTCTGATTCTTTAGTCAGATACGTAGGCACAAGATGTGACGTCTTGGCGAGCAAACTTAGCGTACATACCCTTAGGTCCTTACCTTAGTATAGATTTCTTTTAACAAGAAAACATAACATAACACAAGCTAAACAAGAGGTTCCCGTAGAGTACTACGGATACTTAGGGTGCTAATACCTTCCCTTTGTATAACCAACCCCTGAACCTTAGATCTCACCCCTTTAGGTTTTTCTCGATCTTGAACCTTTCCTTTGGATAAATCAAAGTCGGTTGTGAAAGAAATATGATGCAAGTTAATTAATAGCTTGTTATCCGATTTTCACTGCAACAGAAATGGCGACTTCACTGGGGATAGAAAATGAGGGTTAAGTCCACCTTGTTTCGCTTATGTTATTTATGCTTATTTGCTATACTTGTACATATATCTGTATACCTATTTTGTTTGGGTTCTTCTATGTGTAGGGTGCTACTATTGAATGGTGAGATAAGTCCTAACCCGGACTTGAGTGCACTTATGATAGGATAGTGGATATAGTCAAGGAGACTTTGAGGGAGTCGAATCCCAAAAGAGTTGACTTGAGATTCCACACTCAGTTGAGGCCCTCTCGGAGTTGATATATGTTGAATGAGCAATCGTGAAGGCGTTGCCACTTGAACCTTGGTGCCAGGGATACTGATGACCTTTAGTTACCCTTACCCCCACTTGGCCTTTTAGGATGTAGTGCGGTGACCATGAGGGAGACTATTTCTAAAATGGTTGTCACGCGATACTACACTCAGACGAGATTCTCTTGAGAATATTATTGATTACCAAGTTAATTGGGAAGTCGATAATATCCGAAAGATGGATTGTCGACTCTGGGGACCTTTTTAGAACCCTGTTCTGCAGATGAAAACCCATAGTACATACCTTCTGGGATGGGTAGACCATGGCTCCATGCTCGTGATCTTCAAACCTAGGCCCTCTCTTGTTTGTGTGTGCATATCTGTGAATATCTGTATATGTGTGTTTGTGCATACGTTCATCCATGCATGAGACCCCTAAATCTAGGGCTTGTGTGCTGTTGTGTGTACATATATCTATGTTTTTGTGTGCCCGTGCTTTGTACATTGCATACATCTCATCGCATCCATTGTTGGTTTCAAGGAACTCAGACGTTCTTTTCTTTGCAAAGATCCTTAGAGATCACGGATTTTAAAACAAAACTCTTCAGTTTTCCAAAATGTTTGCAGCTTGCCTTTGAGTTCCTTGAAACCATTTGGCTTGCATTAGCATTACATTGCATTTGCATTGCATTTACATTTCTCAGCCTCGAGTCTCATCCGTCCTTTATCTGTAACCCAGTTGACTTCCTGAAACCATCATTAGACTTGAAGTAGTTTGGAGGATCATGAACTCAGAGGAGCAGAACCAGTTTGAAACCAGAGCAGATTTTGACTTGTTGAGTAACCAGTTGGATCAGATTGTGACAGCCTTGGCAAAGAAAGACGACAGCATTCAAGGGACTTCTATGAACGATGTTGCCCAAGCTTAACCTATGCAGGTTCCTGTTGAGACCAGTTTGGCAAGTCAAGAAAGGAAAGCCTAATTCCCCGAAGCCGGCAAACTTTGGACTGTTTAGCATTTTGTTGCTTTTTCTTTGCATGTTTGAATCTGTTTTTGCTTATAAGCTTTGTTGTACTTTCAAATTGGCAAGATTAATAAAACGTTTATGCATCTTTTGATTAAGTCCATTCGTTTCACTCATTTACTTTTTATGTTTGTGAAAACAAAAAACAAAAAAGCAAAACAAAAATTTCTTTCCTTCCACTTATCAAACTATTTGTTTAAGCAAAGATTGGGGAGGATGACGAAAATATTATCCATAATTGTTGTGATATGCTTTCGATTAAACCTTGCCGAGGATGTAAGGCATTGTTTCAATCCCAAACACTGGAGAAATAAGGAAGATAATCCCTCGTTAACCCTTCGAGTCTAGAAGTATGAGTTTTCTTTCTTTTCAAAAAAAAACCCTTAAATCTCAACCTTGGGGTGGGTGGTTCTCAGTTTAACTTGGTTATGCATTCTAATGCAAGCGCTTCATGCAAGACACTAGTCAGCTCTCTCAGATCAAATGAGTTAGCATTATACAAGTTGTTCCTCCAAGCTACAAATAAGGAAGGATCGTCGAAAATCCTTAATCGAAGAATAAGCCGAGTCCCTTTCAAGGAAAAAGCCAAGAAAGATGGGAAACCCAAAACTTCGCCTTATACAAGAAGGTTCGTACAACAATCAAGACAAAGAAGAGGTCCCACAACCTCAATCAAGCAAATAAGAGGTCTCATAAAAAAAAAAAAGAGGTCTCATAACCTCAAACAAAGATAAGAAGAGATCTCAAAATCTCAGCAATAAAGGATAGCCAAATTCTACAAGGGCGTAATGACTATCCCAAGGTGTCTGAATCATCAATTATCATCAGCTCAATTCCTAGCCTATGGGAATCTGGATGTATAACTTGAGTTAACTGAGTGTAGGATTGGAGTTCATCACGAAGATTGGGTGGGACAAATAAACTTTGAGCCTTTATCCTTTGTTTCATAAACCGTGAACCAGGCCACGTTACAACCCTTAAAAGACCTAATTGAGGTAAGGTTGTTTTGAAAGCATACTACAACAAGGTTGATTAACCTGACTCCTAATGATCTTTGCTAATTGTGTGTGTTGACCACTTCATCTGTCATTCTGTAAATGACCAGATCCACTTTGTTTTTGATTATTTAATCACTCCACCGTGTGTGTTTCATCAATAAACTTTGTTTTCAAAAGCTTGCATGAACTTTGCATTAAAATTGCCAATTTTAAATGAACATTACTTGTTTGCAACACAATTCAATATCAAAAGAATCCCAACAAATGTAGTCAGCTAGGGAATTTGACTTGATAAGAAGGTCAGTCAAGGGCAATCAAGAGGAAGGTTCTACCAATCCACAATTCCAAGAGTTGTTGAATCAGGGGCAGAACTCTTCAAAGTTCAGAATATTAGGGCAAGCCTTCTTGAGATCATCTTATGACAAGTTTAGACTCCAATGACCCACCAACAGGGGTAAATTTGTTCCCCAAATGTTTCTACCACAGTCCGAGTGTTTGGTATCGCAAATACAGTTGAACTGGGGCAGTTACGTCAAGACTCATGGATCTTTTCAAAAGTTTGAAGATATTGAAGCATCTAGTATTTCAATTCTTCTGTAAAATCCTTTTGATAACGTATCCTCAAAGACCAGTTAATCAGAGGCAATCAGGTCGAAATTCAACAAATCTCTAAAAGACAACCAGTCTGGGACATCTCCTTCACAGACCAACCAAGTTGGTAGGGGCAAGTCTGTTCCCCAGTTGTCATCAACCAGTCAGAAGAACTAATTCAAGGACTTTGTTGTGCAGACGCTATTGATCTTGGGCTTTGTACAAGATACCAAAACACTCCGTGATGAGTATAAACTATCAGACAGCCTCCTCTTAGGCTTTGTATAATGATCCTCCCATATGGAGTCAGTCAGTCAGACAGCCTCCTCTTAGGGTTTGTATAATGATTTTCCCCAACGGAATCTAATCAACCTCTTAGCTTCAATCTTGGGCTTCGATCAAGACGCACAACTAGTTCAAGGACTTCGTCACGCGAAGGCAGTCAATCAGGGGCAGTCAGGCTGAAATTCATGAATCTCTCCAAGAGTTTGAAGATATTGAAACACCTTGTATGCCAATTCTTCTGTAAAATCCTCTTGATATTTCCTTCTGACAGACCATGTACCCTGGGGCAGATGAGTTATGCAGAACTACTCAGCTTTTGTGGCATCTCTGCCAGCTTTCCCAGTAAGCAGTTACTTCAGCTAATCTTTGCACTTCCCAATGGATCTCTTCTCTCCAGTGAAGAAATCAAGCTCATGATGGCAATCCTAGTGAAGTCATGATGCCATACCAAGTGGAGTACTCTTTCCCCAGAGAAGGTCATAGCCTTGAAGTAGGGTTGCTTCTCCTGCAAGTTCATCCCCAGTAATGGTCCAATTTGATGAGGTCGGCTGGGTATCCTTGTCGAGGTGTTTATTTCATCTCCAGTTTCGCTTCTTGTCTATTTTGTCAGCATAACCATAAGCATGTCATAAGCATAGCATTTTAGCATTTTTCCATCTTCCTGGTGTTTACCTGTTTTGTTCACTTTGGCGTTTGTCTCCCCAAGTGACTGGGTGTGTCTTTTCTCTCCAACAGAGTTGTCAGCCCTAGGCATAAAGTGCCCATCCATTCTTGAAATTCACACAGAGCTTTATCCTCGTGGATGATGGTTGGTTCAGTTATCTTTTTCCACAATTGGATGAGATAAATCCCATTTGAGTTCATTCCTCAATTGGAGTCTTGTTTGACCGTTTCTTTCTAGCTTGCTCCTAGATTGAGCTTTGGTCCCTGGCAGGTGTGGTTTTCAAACCCATCTTGAACGTGCATTTATTTTACACTGTGTCTCGCAGGAAGAATCTTTTACAGATCCCCATTGAAGACAAACTTATTTCTCCAGCGGTGTTGTAATATCAATATCTCGTTGGAATCTATACCCAACAACAAGTGGCAGTCACCTTGAGAAGCTTGTTTTGCTATCATTACCTCTACAACGATAAGTGGCAATTTCTCTCCTGAGAAGCTTATCCATCTTTGGTTCTATCCATAATTCCCCAATTACCGGTGGTGTTTCAATCAGTCACTTTCCATCAACACGTTTAATATGATCCCTATTTGAGGTGTTTCTTCCAGTCAATCTGTTGATGAGGTATTCCAAGTCCAGTTTGTACTGGCACTCAAAAATCCAACTCATTCTGGTACGCGGAGTTTGTCTCTGTCTTTCTGGCTTTTCTTGAAGATCCCGTTTGAACTCTTCATTATAAGAACATTCCAGGAAATCTGTTGTTGGATGCTTATCCTTTTGTTTCACACTGATCCCCGAGTGGAGATCATATCTTCTTTCTGTTTTCATACACTTTAACAATGTGAACCTTTATTTCACCAGTAAAGTGAAGACATTCCCGGTTTATCTCCAAAATCTTTGTCTAAGTTAGGCTTATGTCCGGTCATCACCCTCATGTGTCATATTTTGACTCTTGCTGCAGTATTCCCCAGGAAGTCTAACCTGCAACCCTGGTACTGACTTATATGGTACTTAATCATCTCATTTGGATACCTTAAAGTCCAGTAACTATTGGCATTGTTAATTTTTAACCGTTCTTGTTTGAATCGAGTCAAACCTGAACCGAGTTTTTGTTTGAATCGAGTCAAACACTGACTTTCTTTGAGTCTTTTATTTTAAACTGTTCTTGTTTGAATCGAGTCAAACCTGAACCGAGTCTTTATTTGAATCGAGTCAAACACTGACCATCTTTGAGTCTTTTATTTTAAACCGTTCTTGTTTGAATCGAGTCAAACCTGAACCGAGTCTTTGTTTGAATCGAGTCAAACACTGACTATTTTTTAGTCTTTTGTTTTAAACGTTCTTGTTTAAATCGAGTCAAACCTGAACCGAGTCTTTGTTTGAGTCGAGTCAAACACTGACTATCTTTGAGTCTTTTGTTTTAAACCGTTCTTGTTCGAATCGAGTCGAACCTGAACTGAGTTTTTATTTGAATCGAGTCAAACATTGCTTTTATTTTAGTTTGTTCCTGCTTGAATCGAGTCAAGCTTGAACCTAAAGTCCAATCACCGTTGGCACCGTCTTTGTTTGAATCGAGTCAAACATTGCCTTAATTTCAGTTTGTTCCTATTTGAATCGAGTCAAACTTGAATCTAAAGTCCAATTATCATTGGCACCATCTTTGTTTGAATCGAGTCAAACACTGACCATCTTTGAGTCTTTTGTTTAAACCATTCTTGTTTGAATCGAGTCGAACCCGAACCGAGTCTTTGTTTGAATCGAGTCAAACACTGACCATCTTTGAGTTTGTTGCTTTAAACCGTTCTTGTTCGAATCGAGTCAAACCTGAACCGAGTCTTTGTTTGAATCGAGTTAAACACTGACCATCTTTGAGTTTGTTGCTTTAAACCATTCTTGTTCGAATCGAGTCGAACCTGAACCGAGTCTTTGTTTGAATCGAGTCAAACACTGACCATCTTTGAGTCTTTTGTTTAAACCGTCCTTGTTCGAATCGAGTCGAACCTGAACCGAGTCTTTGTTTGAATCGAGTCAAACACTGACCATCTTTGAGTTTGTTACTTTAAACTGTTCTTGTTTGAATCGAGTCGAACCTGAACCGAGTCTTTGTTTGAATCGAGTCAAACACTGACCATCTTTGAGTTTGTTGCTTTAAACCGTTCTTGTTTGAATCGAGTCAAACCTGAACCGAGTCTTTGTTTGAATCGAGTCAAACATTGAGTCCTTTGTTTTAAACTGTTCCTGTTGAATCGAGTCAAGCTTGAACCAAAAGTCCAATTATCGTTGGCACCGTCTTTGTTTAAATCAAGTTAAACATTGTCTTAACTTCAGTCTGTTGTTGTAAAACGTCCTTGTTTGAGTCGAGTCAAACCTGAACTTAACTTTCCAGATATTGTGGACCATTCTTTGTTTGAATCGAGTCAGACATTCTTTTAACTCCAGTTTATCATGAACCCGTTGTTTGAACCCTTTTCAAAGTCCAACTCATACTGGTATTCCTCATAAACCAAATCATATTATTATCTCAACCAACTTTGGTACCCATTGGTGCATTAACCTTATCCTCAGCTAGAGGTCCAGTCACCTTTCATCATCTGATGCGCAGAGTTTATCTCTGTCTTTTCTGGCTTTTCTTGAAGATCCCGTTTGAAATCTTCAGTATAAGAAATCCCTAGAAAACCTCCTTGGATGTCTATACTTTTATTTCAAACTGATCCCCCAGTGGAGATCATGTCTTCTTTCTGGTTTCATGACCAGTAAGAATGTGTTTCTATCCCCAGTGTCGTCTGGTCACATATGAACCTATCGTCCATCTATCTGGATCTGTCCCCGGTGGAGAATCCCTTTTGTTTTCTATCCCCGGTGTTTCCTCGGAGTCTCCCTAGTGAGTCTCTTTTGTTGGTTAACCTGCATCCCCAAGGAGTCTCTTCCTCATTGATACTAACCTTCTCTGCTTCCCCAGTGAAGCTTTCCTCTATGTTTGGTAGCTTTTCTTTCTTTGATGTCCTGTTTTGTATGCATTTTTGCATCTTTCATGGCATCATATCATCATACTAGAAAATCAACGCATGTCAGCATCTGCATGTCTGTCGCTTGTCCTTAGCATCTACATTCCATCTAAGGGAAAAAATTTCGGTTTGCTATATTTAAATACCTTTCAACTTGATGTCCCGAGGATTTCCATTCCTCGTACCATCCGGTAAAGCTATTTAAATAGGGGCAACTGTTGTACCCCAAATTTTGATCCCTTAGATGTCATAACATCTTTTGCATGAGCATCATAGATCAATCACCTATGCATTGTTAACTAACCATTTTATCAGTTCTTGTTTATTTTGTTTCACTTGTAAATCAGGTTTTGTTTCAAGAGACCTCCTCTCCTCAATAATCCAATGTGATTTGTTTTCATCACAAGTTCTTCCTCAAGGACCAGACAAGGTCATCAGGACAGGGGTCTGCGTGGTGTGGTTTAAGATTCAGTGGAAGTTTGACCTAATCTTGGTCGAACAAGTGGTTTGTATCAGTATCAGGCTATCAAGCTATGGCAGAGATCCTGAATCAGGGTTTTGGTCCTCATTAAGTCATTTGTTTCATAAGTGCGCACTCAAGGCACGAGGATTAGGGTTTCGCACCCTTGGAGTTTATGATTGACAAGTGTCATTCAGTTGAGTCTCTTGAGGTTAGCAGGATCAGTGTGTGTGCAAGTACTTATTGGTTGGTTAAAGTTTTCACTTTTGGTATGAGGATTCGTCAGGTTGTTCAATCAAGGTCATTTCAGGTTGAATTTGAGTTTGTGGAAGATTTGTGGCAGTCAAGTGCATTGGTGGAATTTTTAAGTATTGTGGAGGCATGTTACCTTTACCCATTTTTCAAACTATCCACTTCTAAACCCATTTCCACATCTATTCCGTAACCTTTTTATCCATTTTAATCCAATCTTTCCATATCCACTTTTCATTCAATTATCCACATTTTTCTTAAACCATTTCCAAATCTTTTTCTTTTAATTCACTTCATTATCCTAATCCATTCTCAAATCCACCTCTTTCAATTCATATTCATTTCCATAATTTATTTCAATATTCCAATCCATTCATTCCATTTTCTCAAAATTCATTAAAAATCCAAAGTTCCATTCTTTTTTATTCATATTTCATATATAATATTTATTCTTTCCTTTTCTAAACCAATTCACTACTTCATTTTAAAGTCCATTTTTTTTATATATCCAATTACCCAATCGACTTTTCTACATCCATTTTAAAACTCATTATCCATTGTCACAAGTCCATTATCCAATCCATTTTATGTGTAGGTATCCATCAATATCCAAAATAAATTCATTCTTATTAATTAAGTTCTAATTACACCTTTTGCTACTACCAAATATTCCTACCATGCTACCAAGAGACCATGTGACACGACCCGCTCTTGCTTCATAAGCTCTCACGCAAAAGTTTCCAACAAGCCATGCCACATCCAAAAGCAATTCGTACCACAGATCATGCGACTGTCATGCATGCCACGCTCTGCATCAACAACAAAACAGCTTTCAACACAAAACCAGCTATGCTTGCAATAACACAAGCCACGCAACAGCGACTAGTCAAGACGAACCGTACCAACCCAACCTGCTTATGAAAAGGGCTCATCAACAATAACAGGACAGTTCTGAAGCCTTAACCAACAAGTTTGTATTTTGATTTAAAGAGGAGAAACCGAACCATTCAGGGGACCTTAAAATTTTCTCAAACCTTCAATCGGATTTGTCCATCTTCTCTCCCTCACCATTCACTCCCAAATAACATCACCATACCTTCAAAAAGAACACAGAACCTTCAAATCAGAACCCATTAACAACCTTCCTCGACCTTGTTTCAACCCACAACCCAACAATATTCACCTCCAACCCACAACAAACCTCTCGCATAAACCCTCCTCGTCCAACCTATTCCTCTTCCTCGAATTCGCACCAAACTTCTTAACCAACAACAACCGCACTCAAATCCTATTTCGACAATAACCCAATCAACCACACCCACCTCAAATCTATAGCCAACAAAAACCCAAATCACCACCAATTCAACCCTAAAAACCAGATCAAAACCCAATAACAGAGTGATACCGTGCGAGATCGAGCAGGTTGAGATAACGCCGTATGCTTCCGCGTTATTTGATTTTTCACTGATGTTTTGCCCTGAAGCGTTGTCTTGTATTGATGCGATGATGGACCTTCTTCTGAGCAAGTTTATATTTTTTTTTAAATTGATTTTGCTTTTAAAGAAAATATCTGATGTATTGGTGTTATCAACCGTTCCCCCTTAATTTTCTTCTTCTTTTCATTTTTTAATTAAGTTATTGAAGCTTATCTTTTTTTTCTTTTTCTTTTCTGAATGTTAAACGTGCAGCCACATTCATAAGAAAGGTGATGGGCTCATAAGCCCATATGATCCTAAGTTAATTTGTGATTTCACCACCCATCCTTCTAGCACCACCCCCTATGTTTCTGTCCATATTGTTTTTTAGCCATGAAGAATGATGGGCCTGAAGCCCATATGACTTCTTCTTCACTATATTCTTTTTTATGTTGTCTGTTCTTAACTTGTTATATCACTATTTCTTTTTTTTAATAAGTTCTTTCTAGTATTTTTGTTATCAATCTTTTATTTAATTTTCTCATTTCAATTTTTGTTTAAATCTTCACCTCTCTTTCGATTTTATTTCATTTCTATTATCTTTTCATTTTCGATTTCATTTTAGGGCATATGATATAAAGAAATCACGATTGTTGTTGATTTATCGGAACCGATAAAATTGTGATGAGTATGAGGCCCACATTTTATTTTATTTTTGGTCAATGAAAATCTAAATCTTTATTTAGAAGAGACCGATTTTATTTTCATTTCGAGCCCGTTTCTTCATTTTTAAGGGCCGATGATATCACAAAAATCACGACTTGTCGATCTATTCGAAATCACTAAAGTCGTGATGCATATGAGGACACCTCTTTTATTTTTTATACCGGTCAATGAAAGTCCAACATCATAGATTATCGATTTCTCGATTAAATCATGATTAAAATGAGGCCGACTTCATTTTCACTTCCTATCGCATTTATATTCATTTTCATGTTTCGATCAATGAAGTCTTTCTGTTCACAAACGTTATTTGTCAAGGCGATTAACCTTCATTGTTCCAAATCTGTAGTGAGTGATCATCGAGATCTCTTTCTATACTTTGGGATCGTGATAGGTTACCTTCGATAAATTAACGAGAGTTTGTGATTTAAGACGAGGTCTTTACCTTTTATTTTCGTGTGGCACGATTGTATCGGAGAATGATCATCAATATCATTTCTCCATCGTGTCTTAACACAAAGATTGAATTGTGCTTCCTCCTATAGTGTGGTCTTCCTCATAGACCGTGCTACGACGGTTTAGCACTACATTGGACCCGATTCACCGATCCAATAAGTTAATCATCAATCACTGACTTTACTTTCTGTCAATATTATCTTGATTTTATTTTCTGTCAAATATTATCTTGATTATTATTCTTATTCATATTATCTTGATTTTATTTTGTTCATATTATCCATGTTTATATCTTGTTCACATTATTCATGTCTATATCTCGTTTATTTTTCCCCTTCCAAAGGAAAGCTCCCAAGTTGACTCCTAAGTCAATAAACCACTGACATTTCACCTTGGCCTCATAAGATCCATTTTCCTCATAGTTTAGTAATAGGATAGAGTTATCATGAACTCTATGTGATTCTCACCATCATGAGAACTCACTTTCCCTTTACTTAGACTTATAGGGTTATCGTGAACTCTATGTGATTCTTACCATCATGAGAATTCACTTTCCCCTTATAACTTAGACTTAGAGAGTTATCGTGAACTCTAAATGAGCTCGTACTCATTTCCCTTTGGAACTTTGGCCATAGTCAATGGTTCCTCTTTCACCCTTAGTTAGGTGAACTACGGTTGCTCTGATTCTTTAGTCAGATACGTAGGCACAAGATGCGACGTCTTGGCGAGCAAACTTAGTGTACATACCCTTAGGTCCTTACCTTAGTATAGATTTCTTTTAACAAGCAAACATAACATAACACAAGCTAAACAAGAGGTTCCCGTAGAGTACTACGGATACTTAGGGTGCTAATACCTTCCCTTTGTATAACCAACCCCCGAACCTTAGATCTCCCCCCTTTAGGTTTTTCTCGATCTTGAACCTTTCCTTTGGATAAATCAAAGTTGGTTGTAAAAGAAATATGATGCAAGTTAATTAATAGCTTGTTATCCAATTTTCACCGCAACAGGAGGAAATAGGTGTTTTGGTGTCTTGTTCAAAGCCCAAGACGTGAAGCGAAAGGGGATTTATATCTTGTTCAAAGCCCAAGATGTGAAGCTAAAAGGTGTTGACTTTAGAGAGAATTTGTCATCTCTAAAGAGGGTCTGCTTGTCACAACTGTTGGGTGACCGGTTATAAAGGAGAATTACTTTAACTGGGATATGTGAATCCAGCAATGCCATAATTTCCTTTATAGGGGATTTTTAACCTGAAGGAGAAGACTTTAACTCAGTGTAGAGCAATGCTATCTTTCCTTAGGAATTTCTCATGCTAAAAGAGGGACAGTGGCATGGATGTGGATAATCCAGAGGCTTGCCGCTTACAGCGACTAGATGAAGGGGAAGGAGTTGTTGATGTTTGTGTACTGTGAACGAAGCACAACTTTGATGCTAAAAGGTTAATTGGATTAACCAGTGGTTTTCTTATATAAAGCCTAAGAGGAGGCTATTGGCCTAATAAGAGAGAGTTTTTATGTGTCTCATACGAAGCCCGAGAGAGAGGCTAAAAGGGTTTGACTCAACGAGGGAGTCTTTTGGTATCTCGTATAAAGCCCGAGATGGAGGCTAAAAAATTTTGACTCAACAAGAGAGTGATTTTGTATCTCGTACGAAGCCCGAGATGGAGGCTAAAAGTTTTGTTCGGCTCAATAAGAACCTTTTTGTATCTCGTATAAAGCCCGAGATGGAGGCTAAAGTTGTGAGCTCCGCTGGGGAGAATCATTGTACAAAGGCCAAGAGGAGGCTAGGGTTACTGTCTCAGTTAAGTGACAGGTCTAGTATGTTGGTTCAGAGAAAATCAGTTCTTATATGAGTAACACTGTACACATGGATTTGATCTGAGAATCGGGATTATTTCCTATTTTTTGAGCAAACGGGGAATCCAAAGGGTATTTGAGACTGTCTGAGTCTACGGGTTTCTTCCTATTTTTGAAAGGAGCTTGAGAATGTCTTCGAGACTCAAGGAAGTTAGACTGTCCAAGTCTAGAGTTTTATCTTTTGTACTATGCTTTGAGAAACAGTAGTAGACTCTTGGAAAGACTGTTCTATTAATATGACTAATTTCTGTTCCTATACCTCTAGGAGGTCGTTGGGACAATTTGTACGAAGCCCAAGAGGAGGCTGGAAACTTTTAAGAAGCCAAGAGGTCTTTGTATGAAGCCCAAGAGGAGACTATCATTCCCAGAGGGAAGAATCATTATACGAAGCCCAAGAGGAGGCTGTGAATACTTCTAAGAAGCCAACGGGTCCTTGTACTAAGCCCAAGAGGAGGCGGGGATGCTTTTAGGATGCCTGTGGGTCCTTGTACAATGCCCAAGAGGAGGTCGGGTGCTTTTAAGAAGCCTGTGGGTCCCCAAACCCCGAGAAATTCAAGACAGGCTATTCACAAGGAATAGATCAAGCCAGGAAAGTTCGAGAATTTGGAAGAAACTCAAGAGATGCAATTCACGGAGAAGAGATCATCTCTGGGGAGTAGAGTTTCTTGACAATTCCTAAGGAGGACAGCCGAAGTGAAGACTGTATCTGGTGCTCCTATGGGGGATCTAGTATAGTCTATTTCTACGAATAATCGAAACAGCTTCACCTAGTGCTAGACGTAGTTGCCGGTGAAACTCTAAATATCTATACTATTATTACACAGTCGATATGAGTTTATGAAAGAAGACTTACAGTGAAACAGCCCCACAATACAGTTATATGTATATGAAAGCGGTAAATGAAAGCATATAACCACTTACTCGGTTGTAGAGCTTCCATGCTATTTGGTTAGTTGTTCAACAAAGAAAGATTGAAAACAACAGTATATTTCAAAATCAAAGGAGAAAGTGCTTTGAAAAAGAAAGATTGGGGCTTACAGCTCAAGGAGAGGCCCAGGGTTTTACCAGTGATTGCACTGTTAAATTTGTACAGAGGGTCTTATACAAGTGACTGAGGCCCAAGAAAGGTTTTCTGTACAAAGGGATGGGTCTTACACTCTCTCAAGAGGCCCAAGAAGTTTTAAGAAAATAAATGGGTCTTACTACTCGAGGGTAGGCCCAGATGATTTTTCGTTTGAAATGGCGATCGCGCCGAGGTTTTCTTTTAACGCAAAGGGGCTTATACAATAAGTGAGGCCCCAAAATTGTTTTGGTTAAAAGGGGATTGGGTCTTACACTCTAATAGAGGCCCAAAGTGTTGAATTTGTTTGATGAGGATGAAAATCAAAGAAACCCTAATTTGTTTTCCTTTAAAAGTAAATATTAAAAGAAAAATCAAATAAAATGATAAAAATACCAAATAGGTTTGAATAAACCACTTGTGATTTTTGTTCAAGGTTTGAAAAATGAGGTTTTAATCACAAGAGATATTAAAACTCATTTGGTCTTGATTTTTCAAGATGAAAGTTCATTTTAAAATGTTTAAAAACAATAAAAAATGAATTTATTCACAAAAATACTAATTATATTAAATAAATAATATACATCTAATTTTTTTGTGGAATAAAATATTTCAACATTTTTGTGATTTTTTTGCAAAAAGAACCAATCAAAAATAATTAAAATTGAGAGAGTTATTAATTTTCCAATTAATTAATAAAACATAAAACATTGGAAAAAATAGCAAAATGTGAAAAAACACAAAATGGCATGGGTGGGGTTTGAACCCACGACCTCAAAGTCACAAGGCGCACGCCTTACCACTGGGGTGGTGATACATCCATTGTTTGAAATGAAACCACAAATATACAAGTCATGCCTTGGTTTTAGGCCTGGCCCAAGGCAAGGCAAGGCAAGTTTTGGCTCAGAAACGTGAAGGTCATAACTTTTTCAATTCTTAATGGTTTGAGACAAAATTTATATGCATCTGGACCAAAATTTCACAAGGAATCCAATGGTGGTGGTATTTTTTCTAGATCATGCTCCCTCCTCAAAACCCGATAGTGGTTTTGAAAATGACCTATAATTACATTTTCTATGCTACACTTTGATACAGGCATGGATTACATGGTGAATTAGCTCAAACACAACATATACAACATGTATGAGATCTATATACTTAGTGGACTTCAAAGCAATGCATGGTTCAAAGATTCCAAGTTGTGAGGCTTACCTCTTTTTTTGAGATTTTGGAGCCTTTGTGCAATCTGTCAAGCCTCTTGTTCCAGAAATGGTTTGATGCTTTAGACACGCTCAAATGATCACTTAGAAGCTTTTAGGATGATTGGAATCAGCTGGTACCTGCAAAAACACAAACTGTCCCTTTCTTGCAAAAGGGGTTAAAAGTGACCAAAATAGCAACTCTCTCAAATGGTGTTCCAGATGTTGGGAACCATTTAGGATAGTTCAAGGATGATATTTGGAGTGTGTTAGAGGTTTTATCTGGTTTGGAAAGTGACTGAATCAAGACATGGCTTGAAAAATGCAAAAAACTGCCATTTTGAGGTTTTGAGAAGTGACTTTGTGATTTTGTGATTACAGGTCACTTGTGATGGTTTGCACAACTTACATATGATATATATGAGGTGTATGTGTGATTGGTTTGGTTGGAAAATATCTCAAACTCAAAACCCGATAGTGACTTGCTTTGGAAGGCAAAATTAGAGTGAAAGAAGAGATTTTGAGGAAAGCATCTGTTTGATGGCTTTGGTGTACCCAAACTGATCACAATTGAGCTCTATTTATAGTAGAGCAAGTTTGTTTTGCAAGGAATAGTGAATGGCAACTGCTGAGTAGGGTTGGCCAATGTTGGCAAATGAAAATCGAAGTCTCCTCTAGCCATTGACTAGAGATTAGGGCACAGAGCTTTGGTTCCCTTGGTCTTGGATAAGTCTTGACTGAATTCAGTTGCCAATAGCTCAGTCCATGCCACCTTGGTGCTTCCATTGAATGCTCCAATCCAAAATTGGAGTCTTGTCCTTATTTTAGGCAATTCTAGGTTTGACATGCTATTTCTTATTCCAAAGACTTTGGAGGCTTGGCTCAGTGACTGTCCCCTTTAGATTCAATCCTCAGATGTGTCCAAAGTGATGAAAAGGCTTGGAATTGGCTGATTTTGGCAAATCGACCAAAAGTGCAAAAATCTGCCTTGCCTTGGCAGATTTCAGCAAGGCATCTTGCCAATGTTATATCTCATGGCTCAAATTGAATTTGGTGATGTTCTTGGCCATTTTGGAAAGCCCTTATATGATACAACAACTGTTTGATCATATTTGGTTTTGATAATTTTTGGATCCAAGTGAAAAATGTCCCTACATTTGGAGAAAAGTAAAGGAAAATTCTGACTTAGTGAAATTTTCACTAAGTGTTGGAACAAAGTGACTTTTCTTGATTTTGATCACTCCATAACTCAAAATCCATGAGGATTTTGGATATAGGTCAGTTTTTAGCTTTTGTAGAGGGCAATGAGATATACAAATCAAGCTTTGGATGGAAAAAAATGGCTTTGTGGTTTAGGAGTTATGATCCTCCAAAGTTGGTACCTTTGTCACTTTATTTCATAACTTAGAAAATTTTCTAAGTTTTTATGGTTACCCCTTTTACAAGTTATCCCACTTTTCTTGATTTTTCTTGATGAATGATGATTCCAATCATACATTAACATCATTTTAGGGTTAAAAATCCATTTTTGTGAAAAATCTCAAAAAGTCAAAGTTGACTTTTGTGCACAGTTGACTTCTTAGCAGATGAATTCCAAACTGTGCAATCCTTCAGGAAATCATGTCCTTGATCTAAATCAAACTTGATGGACATGTTCCATGGGTGTTATAGGGTATATTGAATCATGGCTTAGGGTTTGGGAGCATGTCCTGGTCAAAAGTCAAAGCTACAGTTGACTTTTCTCGCAAAACCCTAACTGTGGTCCAGATGAAATTGAGACTTGTTGCTCAAACTTCTTGGATCAATCCATTGTTCCAAATGGATCAATATGGTATGTTGGAGACCCTCAAATCATGTCTTGAGGTCTTGGTTCATGATTTGTCCCAAAAGCCAATTTAGGGGTGAATTAGGTCAAGAAACCCTAATTCCTGATTTTTGATGTATGCATCCCCTGAGGTCAAATTGACTTGATGCTTGGGCCCATGAGGTTCCATGGAGTATATTAGGTTATGCTTTGAAGCATTGGCTTATGCCCAGAGGAAAATTTCCATCTGGAGGCCCTGGTCGACTAAAACCCTAATTTGGTGACACCGGCGATCTTGAAGCTTGATCCACCTAGAAGGGAGCAACCTTGTGCTTAATCCTTGAAGTGGGAGTCCTCTTGATCCATTGTAGATTCTTGGGAGGTTAGAAAAGTTGAAGATCATGTCATTTCTTGATTGATCCTTTGTCTAAGAACTCTGAGAGGGCTTGAAACCCTAATTCTGGTTGTAGTGAATGCTCAACAATCCTTGAGGAGATTGATGAGGCATGAAGGTACATCCATATTGTGATGATGATTTGCACAATGATGGGAAATCTAAGTGCTCAAAATTTGGGGTATGACACCACGATGTCACCCATCTGAAAACTCGTGCTACTGAACTTGATCAAGTTGCACTGCTTTGGACCATGTGAACTAGAATGTTGACCAGGACGGTAACCCAATCCAAATCGATTATGCTTGTCATCCACATCAATCACATGCCCCTAGCCTGGTAAGGCACCTCTCTCGATGGTCTCTTTAGCACTCTTAGCAGATGCTAAAGTCACTTGCGGTGATCTACTTTGACTAGTGGAAGCAGACCTGACATCTTCGAACTCGAGACACTGCAACGGCACCTCAGCTATGCCTTCCTCGGTTTCGACGTATCGAAAAGACGATAACTCGCTCACAATCAGATCTTCTTCACCACGGACGATGACCAGCTGATCGTCGAACATAAATTTCAACTTCTGATGTAAAGTGGATGTAACTGCCCCTACGGCGTGAATCCACGGACGACCCAATAGGCAATTGTACACCGGATTGATATCCATCACTTGGAAGGTAATGGTAAACAAATGCGGCCCAACTTTGATGGGTAAGTCCACTTCTCCTATGACCTGCCTTTGAGAACCATCAAAGACTCTGACAACTAAGGCGCTCGACCTCATCTCGCTCCCTTCTACCAGTAATTGACTCAATGTACCCTTAGGCATCACATTGAGGGAAGAACCGGTGTCCACAAGAACACGAGATAAGAGGATGTCTGTACAGGTGACGGATATGTCCAGTGCTTTGTTGTGAGAATTTCCTTCAGGAGGCAATTCTGATTCATTAAAACCCAGATACCGACTTGCAGTTATGTTGGCCACTACGTCATCGAACTCGACGACGGATATATCGTGCATGACATGGGCAGTGTTCAAGACCTTCAACAAAGCTGATCTGTGCGCGGGCGAACTCATGAGTAAGGACAAGATTGAGATCCTTGAGGGAGTTTGCCCTAACTGATCCACAATTTTAAAGTCACTCTTCTTGATCAACTTAAGGAACTCTTGATCATCAAGTGTCTCTTTGCTCTTTGAAACATCCTCAGATAGAATAGTCGGCACTAGAACTGTAGCAGATGCCCCTTGTTGAACAACAGGGGTTGCAGAGGCAGACGTCTCCTTGGGAGGAACAACAGTGGGAACTTGAACAGGCTTTGTAGTGACCTTCGGAGTGAACACTCGTCCACTACGAGTCATACCTCCAACGGCTGTAACGTTCACAATCTCAGATTCTGCAAACCTTATCTCTTGGTCTCCAGAAAAAACAGTAGACCCATACCTCCAAGGTACCTCTTTAGAATTCTGATATGGAAACGACTTTGGCGGGCAAACAACGATGGGTTGTACCTTCTTCTGCTTAGGAGATTCAACAGGAACCTTCCTATAAACGATGGTGAATGGCTCGATGGCAGCAACTTCCTCAACAGGTTTAGATCTGGAAAATTGAACCTCTCCTCGGTTCATCAAAATCTGGACACAACCCTTCAGCCTTCGACACTGTTTAGGATTATCGTCACAAATCTGACACTTACCATGCAATCCTTTCAACAGCCCATGTTCATTCAATTTCTTGAAAACCATGGTCATCGGGGTCTTTACCTCGTCAACATCCATGATCAATTCAGCCCCTGGATTATCCTCAATCATGCTAACCACATGTCCACCGTGATCTGGCAACGGATTATTCTGAATGTTAGGTCCTTCCTCAGCGAAAGTCAGAATCTTCTTATCAATGAGTTCCTGAACTTTGGTTTTGAAAACAAAGCAGTCCTCTGTCGCATGTCCTATGTATCCAGCATGATAAGCACAGGACGCATTTGGATTATGCTTCAGGCCAAATGGAGGAATTGCAGGTGCGATCTGCTTGGGAACAATTGCCCCTTGATGAACCAAGTAAGGAAACAATTCAGTGTATAACACCGGAATTTTGTCGAAATTCGGACGCTTACGGTTTCCTTGATTGTTATTGTTCTGACGATTTTGATTCTGCTGATTTTTGTTGTTCTGTTGATTCTGTTATTGATTCTGAGCATTCTGAACTGGTGGTTGTGGATAATACTGATATGGAAGTTGTTGATATTGTGCAGCAGCAATGTACGGTTATGGATGATATGGCATAGGTGCCATGGGAGCTTGATACTGAAGGGAAACTTGAGTTGTCACAGCGTTAGCTTCACCTTCCTTATTCTTTGATTGACTGTTCTGAGACTTTTTAGCGGTCGGCTACTGGGAAGCAGTTCCAGGAATCTTTCCAGTCTTTAAACCATTCTCAATCCGTTCACCAATTGTTACAACATCAGCGAAGTTTGATGACGAACTACCCACCATTTTCTCATAGTAGGATCCTTGCAATGTACCCATAAAGATGTCAACCAACTCATTGTCATAGATAGCAAGTCACACACGAGATGCCATCTCACGCCATCTTTGTGCATACTCTTTGAATGTTTCAGCTGATCGCTGAGACTGATTCTGCAACTGCAATCTAGTAGGTGCTAGATCAAGATAGTATTTGTATTGTTTCAAGAATGCTTCAGCCAAATCCCTCCAAGTACGGATTTTGCTGCGCTCTAAGCCCATGTACCAATCCAATGAAGCACCAGACAAACTATCTTGAAAACAATGAACTAGCAAATCATCATTGTCAATATAGGATGCCATCTTCCTGTAGTACATAGTGATGTGACTACGCGGGCAACTCAAACCTTTATACTTTGGCAGCTCAGGTATCTTGAATTTCTGCGCAGCTCAACATTCGGAACCAAACATAAGTCCTTGGCCTCCATGCCAAAAGCAGAAAACCCTTCAATAGCTATGATACGGTCTTCCAACAACTTGTAGTTAGCAGGTCTACTCTTATTAGTGGGCCTGACAAGAATCTGAGGATTTGGCAGCTGAGATGCGGCCTGAGCATTCACTTGCGGAGTAGCAAACTGAGAAGGATACACCGAACTTGGATTAACCATCTGACCAGTATTCTGACCCATCTGAACACCAAACGGATAATTCGGAGGAGGTATCACAGCAGCTGAGGAAGATGCCCCAAGATAGAACATACCAGGATGAACATTATGAACAACAGTTTGAGCAGCTTGAGATGAGACCGGAATCTGAAAAGGAGGACCCCTATACACATGCTCTTCTTCATCAGGGGTTTCAATGTCATCCAATCCGGAAGTTTGACGAGTCTGAACCTGAAGATTCTCATGATCCTCATTCACCACAGGAAGTGGGACTGGAGTAGTCATACCCCATGGATATGCAGCAGCATTCCCATTAGGCATGGGCGCAACAAAAGGCTGATATGGTATAAAGGCACTACCATTGTTTGGAATCTGAGGAGTGTAATTCGGAGGCATGCCCCAAGCAAAACCAGCAGGCATCTTGTTCAAACCGGATTGAGAAATTGTCGGATGAACAACAGGCTAATTCACAAGCTCAACTGGCACTTCAATAGTAGCAGGAGAAGAAACAACAACAGGAGTAGCCGTAACAACAGGAGAAGTAGTCACAACAGGAGTGACAACGGTTGCATCAGCAGCAGTTGCAACAATAGTGGCAGCAGCAACGGCGTCCCTCTGAGCGTGAAGAAGTTCCATAATGACATCCATGTTCGTTTGAAACTGAACCATCCGACCTTGGAATTAAGCCAAAGTTTCCTTATAAGCAGCGTTCTCAGCTTCGAAGTCAGCCATGATTCTGGATTTGCTTGAGCGAGTAAAATACAGATGTCGAGTCGCCGTCTTGCTACAAGGAAGGAGGACAAGGATGAGCAACGGTTTCGGATGAAGGGACGTGCATATGTGTGCAAATGAATGTATGTTATGCATGCAAAAATAAAGTTTTAAAATGCATATGCAAAAATTAATTTACATGATGAAATGATATGCAACACAAGCAATAGGAAGCCAGCACTGTCTGAACAATCAAATCTGAAACATCCGGATATCTGCATATAATTCTGTGTCGGTGCAATATAGTCTGATGTGTGAGTACAATCTGACGTGTGTAAGAGAACAAAGGTATGAAGTGGCTTGTTTTCCTGCAAAAACCCATCCCCCTCACAGGTGTGATCTAGACACAACAAGGTGGTCCCTAGAAAGGTCGCCCAAACGATAGGACTTAGAGTGAAAACCCTCCGCTGTAGTGAATTCTCACAGGACGGAAGTATTCTCAAGCGAATCACGATCTGGGATGTGGCTCTCGTGGTAACCCAACGCGCAAAACACAAGCCTTACGACTATCCACGTTCTAGCCTATGTGTATGCTAAGCCCGGTGTTAGGACTTTTCTCTCCAATAATATCTACTCATCCCAACAACAGTAGAAAATAGCAGTATCCAGAATATGTAGCATATGAATATTTAAAGCAGTAAAGAAATGCAGTAAATAAACATAAAGCTAAAGCAAGGAAAATAAAGCGAGTAAAGCGCAAAAGATAAAAACCCAAGCAAGCAAGAAAACAAACAAAACTAGGCGAGACCCCAACTCGCAAGCGTAAGGACTCCCCAGCAGAGTCGCCAGCTGAAGATGGCTGGTTTATACCTGAGTGAATCGCACACTCAAAGATACAACAAAGTCGCCACCGAACTTTATTTAGTCCCAAAGGACAGGAAAAATATCGATAAAACCCAAGGGGAAGAGAAACGGGAATGGGGTCGGTTATGCGAAAGGAAGGTACTAGCACCTTACGCATTCGTCGTACTCGACGGGAACCATTTCACTTGCTTCTAGGCTTGGATGGGTTATCTATCTAAAGGCTTCTAGCTAAAAAGAAGAGGAGAGAGAAGAGAAAAAGAAACAAAAGAAAGAAAGAAAGGAAGAAGAGTGCTCGCGGAGGATTGGGGCCCTCATGCCTACGTACCCTCATAGTGCAATGAGGAAATCAGAGCGTCGTAGTTCAGAGGAACCAGAGAAAGAAAGGGAAAGGAAGAAGGTGGAAGGGTGGAAATGTGCTCGCCAAGATCATCGCGATCTCGTGCCTACGTATCATACATTCGAAAGAATGCAGAATCATAGATTCCGTAGTTCGTGGAACTAAGACAGAAAACAAAGAAGGGAAGGAAAGTGGTGTCAAAAACCAAGAGCACAAGGAATAGTAAAACGATCCACTGGGGATAACAAAAGAATTGGTGTTGAAACCAAGAAAGGAAGGGAATAAGAGGTATAGAAGAGACTCTACTGGGGAGTAAGAGAACAAAGAAAAGAGTTGGGTACCAGAAGGTAGCGACCCTACTGGGGAACAAAAGAGTAAGGATTCGGTATATTAACTGACTGGCAGTGGTTAACCGAAGATAAAAAGAGATAACGACTCTGGTGGGGAAAAAAGGGGAGAGTGCTGAACCAAGAGAAGGTGTTCGACTCTGAGAGGATCTCGATATATTAACTTATAAATAGTGATTAACCGAAAAAAGCAAAGATCAATTCTGCGGAGATAAAGATTTTAACAGATAAACTGTGATCAACCAAAAGAACGGGTGTAGAACCAAGCGAAGGTTGTGACCCAAAGGGGATGTCGATACTGACTGAACAAACAGTACTTGACCAACAAAAGGGGTATTTGAACCAAAAGAAGGTTACTAACCCAAGGGTGCAAGTATTTGAACCAAGAAAAGGTTGCTAACCGCGGGGGATTCGGTTTTAACAGAAGAACTGTGATTAACCGAGAAGGAAACGAGTGATTAACCAAGAGAAGGTGATTAACTCAAAAGGCTCAGTATTTTAACAGCCAGGCTATGGTTAACTGAAGAAATGGGTGATTAACCAAGAGAAGGTGATTAACCTGAAAGGCTCAGTATGTTAACAGGTAGACTGTGATTAACTGAGAAGGAGTGCAAATTGGTGTTTTAACTGACATACAGTGGTTAACCAAACAAATGGAGAAGAACCAAGAGACGGTTGCGAACTCTGTAGGGGATATGGTTCTAACATGAATATTGTGTTTAACCGAAGAAGAAGGAATTGAGACTCTTCAGGGGAATCAAAAGGCAATGACTGACCCAAGAGAGGAACAAGGTATTGAAACAAAGAGAGTTTGCTAACCCAAGGAACAAATGATCTTAACCAAGAAGGTGATTGACCAAAAGAGAGAGATTGAAAGAGATAGGAGTGATCAAGGATCGACTCGAGTGGGGAAGAAGGTACACTACCGCCTGGAGATAGAGGTGACTAAGCCAAGCACAGGGTCATTCGTCCCCTACCTGAAGTAGTCAGAATGAGAGTACGAACTCTCCCTTCTCATTCCTTCTCTAACACATAGGGTGTAGTGCAGAAGTTGAAACAGATAGCACAACAGCTCCAAGTTGTACAGTGCTCCCGCGTGTTGTGAAATGGACAGCGTAACAGCTTCAGTTTGTACAGTGCTCCAATGCAGTGCGTAGTGCGAAACTCCAACTCCGTGGGGGATCCAGAAAGAGAAGCTCTAAAGAGATCCTAAAGAAAGGGAAGGGGAAGATCAACTAATCGAAACATGGTTTCGATCAATTAATCAAAGGGAAATGATATGCTAACAATTTTCCAAAGAGAATGAAAAATCATAAAAGCAAAAAGGTGTGAATTATTGATTATACAAAATTAAATTTACTCAATCAAGAACAAACTTAATGCAAAGCCAGAAATGAAATGCAAAAACAGTACCAAATGATAATTAGTATGCATTGCAAAACATGTTTACAAGTGATCAAATGGAATGCAAGATGTTCATGAACAAATATTGCCAAAGTTGCAAATAATCGATAAATGAAAAATCGAGCATCGAAAGTTGACAAGCATGCTTCAAACAGAAGTGAAACAACACTTAAAACATCCACAAATATCAAGCATATCGATCCATGGATGTTAGAGGAAGAAAGGATGTCAAACAAGCTTGAAAAACTCAAAAATGGCCATTCTGTACAGTGGTAACCGGTTACCCACCACAGGGTAACCGGTTACTTGCTTGAAAACTGCGTTTTTTGGGTGAAAAATACACTGAGTAACCGGTTACTCACCACATGGTAACCGGTTATCACTGTGACAGTGGCAAAAATATCAGCAAAAACAGCTTTTTAAAAGTGATTTTCACCACTTAATCACTTATACCAACCGCCACATGCAAGGGTATGAACTCGTGCACGAAAATTACATCATGTAAGAGAAATTAAACACAAATTACAAGCATTAATCATGGAGATCAAAGATCAAGCAAATGCATGGCAAATCAAACCGAAAACGATCGAAATTACATCATAAATGTGCGGAAACGATCAAAACAGTGAGTAAAGTGAGATCCACCAACCTACAAGGCTGAGACGTGCCTTGGTAATTGTTGCAAAGGATTCTTGATGCAGAAAATCAAAGAAAACCAGAGGAATCTTCAATTGGAGCCGAATCGTACCGAAACCGAGCGAAATGCGACGAAACTCCGAAATACGAATTCGAACCGTTGAATCTTGAAGTAAACACTCGAGATTAATCCAGAAGCTAAAATAACTCCATAAATCCAAGTAGAAATGCAAAAATGATGGAGGTTAAGCCCAAGAAATAATCACTTTCAATGTGAAAAGTGATTATTCTTCAAGAATTAAGAGCTATGGTGAGGTTTGGGAAAGAAGATTGAGATGAAGATGTAGAAGTTGCAGGAAAATGCAGAGAGGAATGAGAGAATTGAGAGTGAAGAAAGTTTGAATTTTTGTGAATGATTGTGGAGGAGTTGCAAAATGGTGAAGCTTTGTTTATATAGAGTTTTGGTTTGGAGTGTGAGAGGTTTTTGTTTAGACTTAGCTTTGGGTGGTTTGGAACTAGGCTTGGAGTTAGTTAGGCTTGACTCACTGAGTCAAGTGGTTAACTCGGTTAGTTAGAACCAACTAGGTATCAATCCCAATGTTAGCTCCAATATCCAAAGGTCCACATACTTGGAAATCAAGGAACATGGTGCCCTTAATTTAGAGTGAAGCATTGGAATAAATGCACTTGGAATGTCTTGGATAGTCTTGAAATGTCTAGAGATGTCTAGAATATTCCACATGCTGCAAGAACACTGTAGAACCAAAGACCAAAGAGTGTACACAGCTGATGTCCCAAAATAATGCAGCAGGAACTGCAACTTTGTACAGAGTAACCTGTTACTCACCACAGGGTAACCAGTTACTTCAGCCAATTTTGCCTAAATTAGCTTGGGAAATGATACTGAAGTCCTGGTTTCGATTTTCCCCCTCTTATTTTGATGAGTAAACATGGAAACCTTTATTATGAGCTTGCTTTGATGATGTAATGACTTCGTGAGGATGCGATTAATCGGGCAAAGAAACCTGAAAATCCTGCAATAAGAAACACATAGAGAAAAGTGCAGATGCACATGCCAGCGATGCAAATGTTCATGTTTATGCAAAAAGGCAAAAGAGGGAGGTCAAATTTCAGGTTACGACACAACCTACTTGAAAGACACCTCTTTCAATTCAAAGTTCAGTCAAGCATTCTTGACTAACAAGCTAACTCGGATTTGCTTAAAAGCTTCATCCAAGAACAATACACGATTCATTACCTATAGGTTTCTGAATTTGTATAAGCATCCATGTCTTCCACAATGTATCAAACTGATACAAAGGGAGACTTACAACACAAGAAAGCCTACGACTCTCAAAACCCTAAACCCTATTTTCTACTTTACAAAAGTGTTACAATAGGTTCCGTCTCTTTTCTCAGTCCTAGGTCTTGGTCTTCTTTTATAATCTTTTGTCTTGGGCTTCAAATCTTCTTTCCTTGATCCACTGCCAATTGCGCCTTAAATCTTGTAATAGATTTAAAACCTGCTATATCAGTCCAGATGTCGAGTCTTCATGGTGGGACATTTCATTCGACATCTTTGGTCTGGGGCAGAAACCTTCATGTTGGAACATCTTTCATAATATTATGTTTTACCAAAATTTAGTCAAATTCTTGGAGCTTTCAATCTCCTCCTTTTGACAAATTTTGGCTAAAACATTCTTCTGTTTGATGGTGCATGCAGTGGGAAATCTAAAGCAAGAGTCGTGGAAGAGGGAGAAGATAATTTGTAGACCCTCTCCTTATTCATGTGGAAGAGAAAAGATAATTTCAAGACCCCCTCCTCATGAATGAGAGAGTGAGAAGAAAATTCCAAGACCCCCTCCTTATTCACCTTGTGATTCAGAGTACATAGAGAATGTAACTCAGTTCACAAAACATAACTTGCTTCATAACTTTGATCACAAAACACAAGCTCTCCAAGATGTTAGAACCCATAACGTTAGAACATCCTTTGATACATTTTTACAGACCAGCAGCACAAATGCACACATACAACTCACAGTAGTAACTAAGAAGCCATTCTTCCCCTTTTTTGACAAAAGTTGGCAAAAATGACCAATACAGACCCATGCCCAAACTGTGTTTACCCAAACACGGATAAAACCCATTTTCTCTCAAGAAAGATGTTCTGCAACTCGATCAGCACAAGCCTCCTTAAATATTGAAGAGCTATAAAGGCATTGACGATTCATTTGGAAGAAACAAAAGACTAGTCAATGAAAGAAGTAACCACTGGCCAAGTTAGTTTCGAAAGTTTTCACTTTTTCTGACTTGTCCTTGAAACGACAATCCCTTTGATTTTCTTTATCTGAAACAGATTCTGAGCAATGTCCTTCTTCTCTTTATTCTAAATCAATTCCTTAATCCAAAATTAGCAGACTTGATCACGACATTTTCAACATATCAACAGAATGCTTCCATTGATCTTCCAATTAGCAGAGAAAAATAAAGTCTCTCAAGACGCTTGTATCACTCTGATTTAATCCATTAATCTCCCAATGACTGAATCAAAATCAACCAGTCAAGTTCACCCAGAACTAAACCAGTAATAGAATGTCACGACATCTTGTCTGACATTACACCCTCACCAGAGGAATTCTATCACAGACTGCTTGAAACCACAAACAATCTTGATAGACAACTGCATTACTGCAACAATAGATCCAAAACAGAAGTCCAACTCCCCCTGTCTAAGATAACCAGTGCTCATTTGCAAGAAGAACACCTTAAATGAATGGAAAACATAAGACTCATCTTCATGTCTTCAAGAGCGCACCCCCTGTTCAACACACTTGATGAACGCATTCGCTTACTGCTTGATCCACAAGCAATCCATGTACCATACTAGTACACTTAACAGACAGAAGTTCTCCCCCTATATTTCATAAATAATGATCCTTCCACAAGAAACACCCCAAAATCACCACATGATATCCCATGACAAACTTCATGATCATATAGTGAGAGAGTACCAGGATCACATCCTTGTACCACAACCAACAAACTCTTGAATTAAGACCAAAATCACCATTGATCCCTCTCATCTAGAAACCATCCATACCCTGTACAAATCCACCTTGAATTTTACAGCCATGGATATCATTGTTCCTTGAGATATAATCTAATTGAATCTGGAATGTTTAACATTCCTCAAAGAGACATACTGAGTCCCTTAGCTTGTTAGCTAGCCCAAATGTTCTTCACACTTGAAGGACATCAAATATATGCTCCAGAAATCCTCAGCTTACTTGCTTCACAAGCACCAAACTGATCCACTTCTTTCTAGAGTTACTTGCAGCAGAAGAAACCACCTCTCCACAAGCATTCTGACCTCAGCAAGAGTCAGCCATATAGATAAACACCCCATGATCCAAGACAATCTTCAATTTATCATTCTCCCATATGATAAGATAAAACACTTCTGATTCAACTGGCGAATATCAGCTTCCACAATCTGAACTCCAAGTTCAGAAACTATGATGATATTCTAACATTAGTTAGGACATCCTAATCATATCACAGACACCATACACTATGGTTCTTGATACAATTACCACTGGACTTACTATCTGCATAGTAATCCAAATGAAGATCTTCAGAGAACACAGCTCCACCAGCTTGATCAATAAGAACTCTAGAGAAACAAAGAGAGAAATAAACTCTCATTCATCTCCCAAAAGAAGGAAATCTTCCATAAGCAACTTAGGGCTTCTACCACAAGCTCCAAGATATGAACAGAACCAGAACCTCCTTTGATTTTTAACTAACTACCCTTCTGCACAAGAGTAACCAGTTCCAAGCACACTGCTTAAATGTACGATAAAGATCAACCAAATGCCATTGTTTGGTTAATCTTAGCTTTCTTCAGAGTTTAAGAAAATCTTCTGATCCACCAATGAAACCTAATCTTCAAGTTACATAATCCATCTACTCCATAGCAAAACCATCTTAGATACACCAAGACTCAGACATGTAACATCTACTCCTTCTTGTAGCTCCCGCAAACTGCATGAGATAGACCTTTTTTGAAGCATTAATTCCATTTATGTATGAGAAAATTAGATTATCTTACGATGATGCGCCACAACATAAACTAAGACCCTGAAGTTTCCGCTTGATGTCACAACATCTTACCAGACATCCAGCTGGAGAGTTCAGTCTTCATTCTGCCACTTAGAAGAACCTCCTCCCTATACCAGAACAAGAGTTCCATGTTCTCATAGACTTGATTAATAATATCAAGTTAGAGTAGACAACCTCCATCCTGCTTTACTATACTGCAACTACCACCTCATCTTCAGAGAAACCAAACATGCCAAAGCTTTATTCTTCAGAAGAGATCACTCACACAAGATCTTTACAAAAGGAATCCCGTTTTCCTTAAGTAGAAACTTCTTCAGAAAGATAGAGATAACTGCCACTTATCCTTCACCTCCAAGATGAGCAAGATCACATGCTCCTATGCACCTAGATCAGAAATAAACTGGCCCAAGCAGTGCTATCACCAACACCATATTCTAGACAAGTTTCTTGCTAGGAAACTCTCAAGATAAAGATCAGATGTTTCTAGTAGAAATTGAAACTCACCTGCTGCACTCCAATATTCCTAGGTTAGAAATAAATTGATCCAAGAAAAATGTCTTCATCTTCACTTCCATCAGTATTATATTCTAGATAAGCTTCCTGCCACGAAACTTCCTTGTCAGAATATATGCCTTTGCAATACTAGAGAAAGACAGATCCTACCATACACATGTGTATGGTACCAAGATAATCAGCTATACCTCCTTTGCTCCGGAGATTCACTCCTTGAATAAAAAAGATTCTGCACATACTCCACTGTCAAGATGTTTCAACATCTGATAGAACATCAGTTCCTTATCTTAACTGTACCCATTCTCCAAAAAACAGATCCTTGAGAAGATGCAACAATGGATATTTCCAGTAATATTGTACTCCAAACTACAAGGATAATCAATTAAATATTTATGAGTCCCACAAACAATAATTGATCTTAAATCCTTGTCCACAAAACCATACATCTTGTAGGATATTTGATCTACCAGATATCAACACAAATGTGTCAACATCTTTCTAGTCAAACAACATGTTGAGACATCAAGTCTGTCACCCTTGACTCAACCTGCCTATGGCTTTCCTTTGCTAATAGAATCCTTGCAAATCATGAATGGTGAAAATAAATCACCTTCCATTACCTCCAAGTTGAATAACATCTATCAGCACCAGAGATCTTCAAAAATCCATCTTCAGTATGAGAACCAGATTATCCTTCTGAAAGAGCTCTTAAACAAGACCAAAGATGCCTTTATGAGTGGACTTGAGTGAGGACTCAAGTATCTTTGGCAACTTTGTCGAAAAGAATATTTACCAAATTCATAGATCGTGAATTTAATAAACTCGATCTCAACTCACCTTCTCTTCAAACTGACTTCAGGATACAAGATGGAACCAAACTTCCAAGTACCAAGTCAATCATGACAGACATCAACCAATAACTCTCTCCATTCCATTGCTCCCAATTTTGGAATGACTAGAACTTTCACAGATGCTGATATCTTCAAGAATAGAAGCCAACAGTCAAGATGTTCCACAATCTTTCTTCTATCACAACTCCAGAATCCCATAAATACCAGAGTTCTTCCATCAGAAACATATGTGTTGCGGTGTGAATCAGATATCAAGCTATTAATTAACTTGAATCGCACATCTTTGAAATTCACCACCGAGCTTTGATTTATCCAAAGGAAAGGGTAAAGATCGAAGAAAACACTAAGTGCATTATGTGAAGACACAGCTAAGAGATCGGGGATTCGGGGGTTGGTTACACTAAGGGAAGGTATTAGCACCCTAAGTATCGGTAGTACTCTACAGGAACCTCTTGTTAGTATTTGTGTTATGTTATGTTTGCTTGCTAAGGAAATCTACTAAGGGTAAAGGTAAAGACCTAAGGTGAAGACCAAGGTGATAAAGGTAAAGACCTAAGGGTATATACACTAAGTATGCTCGCCAAGACGTCACATCTTGTGCCTACGTATCCTAACTAAAGAATCAGAGCAACCGTAGTTCACCTCACTAAGGGTGAGGAACCATTGACTATGGTCAAAGTTCCAAGGGGGATGAGTATGACACTCATATAGAGTCAAAGAACTCTCTAAGTCTAAGTTGTAGGGGTTGAATGGCTGTGAGGCCAAGGGAGAAAGATGGCTATGAGGCCAAAGATTACCTATGACTATGAGGTCAAGGAGGGAAATAGGGTTACCAATGACTATGAGGTCAAGGGTAGGAGATGGATCTAAGGAGGCCAGGATGGTAATGAGCTATCTATGACTTTGAGATCAATAGAGAGACTTTCCTTTGGAAGGAGGGGAGACAACTTCTTTAAAGTATGAGTGAAGGGTCAAAGGCATCGAGCCTTAGAATTGAGATTTAAACAAAACAATCAAACCCTAATCAAAAGACCTTATTCAAGTTCAAAAATCAAACTCAAGACATCCTCTCAATGTGTCCTAAAACACTCTAGAGAGCCATCTTAAAAAGGTAGTGAGAAGGAGTCTTTTTTTCAAAGAAGTCCAAAACTAGGTCAAAAGTTACTCAAGTTCACAAAATTAAAATAAATAATAAAATATGGTGAAAATTAAAATTAAAATTTTAGAAAATTAATTTAAACATTAAAATGCTAGTATGAATTTTTTGGGAATTTTTAATCAAAATAATCTATTTTTAATAAAGCAAAATTGAAATGGAAAAAATAAAAATAAAACATTTGACATGAATCAAAACAGGGGTGCATTACTAAACTGAAAAATGAACTAAGTTTGAGTTGTTTATGCGTATAGGCCTATTGGCAGGAGGTGCTGATAGCGAAACAGGCAAGGCCCATGGTCCAACTAAAAAATAATGCATCAGCCAAGTGATTAATTAATGGAAATGTATAAAGAAAAATCATGTGGACATTTGTATCAATCGGTCACTATGTTTTAAGTGACTAAATGACAAAATAAGAGCATGGCTTATTGTAGCGTGCGATTTTTGTCGGTGACGCGACCACCTTATTGCAAATTGGGTCTTCTCCTCAACCCAATGAGGAGGAGGAAGGGTGTTACTTTCTGATTTCTTATTTATCCCGTGAAGTTGGAAGGGAAAGGGAAGCTATCTAAAACTAACCTTGCACGCGAATGTTTAACTGAACAAATGCTTAAAGAGATTGGGGGTCCAAGGTCAGGTTATACAATAGGAAGTTGTTAATTACCCATCCTATATGTGGTTATCCACAGGTTGCTAGTTTTAGGTTTTACTTTGTACTTGATGGTGTTTATCTGTTGATGGGTTGGGAAAGTTTCTTGGGAAATATGAGAGAGAGAGAGAGAGAGGAAGTTTTTGATGATTTTGGTGAGGTATTGGACCTCAGTTTTGATCGGTGTGAAGGTACTGGACCTAGAGTGTTTGATTGGTATGAAGGTACTGGACCTAGAGTTTTTGATTGGTATGCTCGCTAAGATTTTGCAATCTTATGTCTACGTATTCCCGTTTAAAGAAACAGGGAAATCAGAGCAATCGTAGTTCCTCCTATTCTATGAGAGGAAAAAGATGTTTTTGTGTCTTGTTCAAAGCCCAAGATTGAAGTTAAAAGGTTGAGTATTTGTGTCTTGTACAAAGCCCAAGATTGAAGCTAAAAGGTTTGACTGAGAGAGAACTTGTTATCTCTAAAGGGGAGACAACTCGTCTGTTTATCACAGTTGTTGGGTGACTATTTATAAAGGAGGATTACTTTAACTGGGATATGTGAATCCAGCAATGCCATAATTTCCTTTATAGGGGATTTGTCCTGAAGGAGAAAACTTTAACTAAGTGTAGAGCAATTCCATTTTTCCTTAGGAGTCTTTCATGCTAAGAGAAGGACGGTGGCGTGGATGTAAATAATCCAGAGGCTCGCCGCTTACAGCAATTAGATGAAAGAGGAAGTTTGCCAGGATAAGAGATGGACTACAGCTTGGATATTTGAATCAACAAGTGTGCCACTTGCAGCAGTTATTTGGGATTAGGGTTTGATTTGAATGTCTGTTTTGAAGAGTGATAAACAGAGAAGTATCTTCCTACAGAGAGATTTTGATTTCCTCTGAGGGGATGTTGATTTTTGTGTTCCTTGATCAAAGCCCAAGGTTGAAGCTAAGAGATTGATTGACTCCACTGGGGAAGTCCTTATACAAAGCCTAAGAGATGGCTGGAAAAGACTGACTCAACAAGAGAATGTTTATATATGTCTTGTACAAAGCCCAAGATTGAGGCTAAAAGAGACTGACTCTTTTGGGGATGTCATTATACAAAGCCTAAGAGGAGGCTAAAAGTTTGACTTTTCCGGGGAAAATATTCTGTCTGTCTTGTACAAAGCCCAAGATTGAGGCTAAAAAGGATTTTGACTCCACTGGGGAGGGTTTGTATGTGTCTTGTACAAAGCCCAAGATTAAGGCTAAAAAGAAGACTGACTCGGTGGGAAAGAAATCTTTATCTGTCTTATACGAAGCCCAAGATTGAGGCTAAAATGAAACTTTACTGACTCGACTGAGGATATTTTAAGTGTCTTGTACAAAGCCCAAGATTGAGGCTGAAAGAAGCATGACTCTGCTGGAGAGTATTATCTGTCTTGTACAAAGCCCAAGATTGAGGCTGAAAAGAGGATTGACTCTACTTAGGGAAATTTATATGGTGTCTTGTACGAAGCCCAAGATTGAGGCTGAAATGTTAATGATTGACTCAACTAGAAAGTGCTTTTATCTGTCTTGTACAAAGCCCAAGATTGAGGCTAAAAGAGTTGACTCAACAAGAGAGTGTTTTTGTTTTATACCATTGACTCAACAAGAGAGTGTGGAAAGGTGATTGACCCAACAAGAGAGTCTGAAAAAGTTACCTCAGCTGGGGAAAATCATTATACAAAGCCCAAGAGGAGGCTGACTATGCTGAGGAAAGAAATGATCATTATACAAAGCCTAAGAGAAGGCTAACTTCTGCTGAGGATTATTGAGATTCAGATGCAGGTCCAAATTGGGAATCAACTCTTGCTGAGGGTTTATAGAAGAGTTTGAGATATCAGATGCCTTGAGGTTCTGATTTGGGATAGTGTTATACTAATGATAAGCTGACCCTAGCTAGGGAATTTTAGGAGAAAGACTGGGTTTTAAAACCCATGGGTTTTAACTCTGCTGGAGATATATTAAAATGACCAGGGTTTCTTTTATGTTTATAGGGAACTTGAGAATGTCTTTGAGACCCAAGGGGAGATTTAGACTGTCCAAGTCTACTGGTAGGGATAAGTTTATCTTTGTATGATGCCCCAGAGGAGGCAGGTGCTTTAAGGGATGAGAATCAACCCTAAATTGGTCTGATGATTTGACACTGGAAAGACTGCTCTAGCAAAGGATGACTAAGTTCTGTCTTATACCTTTAAGAGGTCTTCAGGGTCCTTGTATTAAGCCCAAGAGGAGGCATGAGAACTTCTAAGAAGTCGGAGGGTCCTTGTACAAAGCCCAAGATGAGGCGGGGATTCTTTTATGAAGCCTGTGGGTCCAAACTTAAGAAGAGTTCAAGAAAAGTTTCACCGAGAATGATCTTTTCTTTAATGAACAGTTCTAGGGTTTGAAAAAATTCAAGAGAGGTTTCACCGGGAATTAATCCTCTTTGGGGAAATGAACTTCTTTGACAATTTCTAATAGTGACAGTTTGAGAAAAGTTTCACCGGGAATAATACCTTTCTCTTTGTTCCATATTGTTTAAGCCTAAGAGAAGGCAAGACTGTATCTGGAAATCCTATGGGGATCTAGTTTTGACTGTATTTAAGAGTGACCAACTGGCTTTACCTAGTTCTAGACCTAGTTGTCGGGGAAAACTCTAAGCAGATGTACAAGTATATATACAGTTGATATATGACAAGTATTTAAAAGGATATGAAAGGACTTACAAGTGAGCAAGCTTCCAGCAATACAGTTATATATATATATAAAAGCATGTAAAAGAAAGTTGATAAAAACTTACAGGCGAGCAACCTTCCATTATAACAGCTGTATGGTTAGTTGTTCAAGAAATTAAAGAAAGTTTTGACAACAACTATGGATTTGAACCTAAATTAAAAGGGAAGTTGTTTTTGAAAAGATTGTTGGGGCTTATACTCAAGGAGAGGCCCAGATGAAAAACAGTAATTGTACCGTTGTTTTGTAAACTGTATTGGGGCTTATACAATGACTAAGGCCCAAAAAGGTTTTTTGTACAAAGGGGTGGGTCTTACAACTCAAGGAGAGGCCCAAAAGTGTTTAAAAAGAAAAGAAATGGGGCTTACAACTCAGGGAGAGGCCCAAATGATTTTGTTTTGAAAAGCGACGATCGCGCCGAGATTTTGAAAACCACAGAGGGACTTATACAATGACTGAGGCCCAAAATTTGTTTATATTTACAAGGAATGGGTCTTACACTCTATTAGAGGCCCAAAGTGTTTGAAAATTTAAAATCGAGAGGAAAGCCTAATTTTAAATTAAAATGTCATTTTTCAAAGAAAATTTAAATAATAAATGATAAAATATCAAATATATTCAAAAACAAGTTGTACACTTTGAAAAATATTTTTAAAACTCATGTTTAATCATATGAAAGCTTGAAATTCAATTGGTTTTGAAAGATCACAGTGGAAATTTCATTTTAAAAATTATTAAAAAACAATAAAAATGAAATAAATTACAAAAATTCTGACTATATTAAATAAAAAATATAAATTGAATTTTTTTGTAAAATAAAGTATTTAAACATTTTAGTGAATTTTCAGAAAAAGAATAAATCAAAAACAATTAAAATTGAGAGAGAAATTAGTTTTGGAATGAATTAACAAGATAGTGAAAAAAATGTCAAGGAAACAAGTGGTAAAAAATTAGAAATGGCCTCCCTAAGGTTTGAACTCACGCCCTTGGGGGTAGAGAGTGCAAAATTTTGCCATCTGAGCCATGTGCGTAGGCTGAAAGATAATGGCAAGTGTGTTTAATATGTAATAAATCCTTTTGAAAAATGTTTAAAAAATAAAATCAAAAGGTCTGGGGCGAGGGAGATTCGAACCCCAGGCCTCTCGCTCACTACACACACAAAACCAGCTGATCAACCGCTGGAGCGCAATGCCAATTCAAGAATAATATGGTAACTGAATAATACATAGAAAGGTTGGTTTTGAAAACCTGAAGAATGACACCATGGCCATCTTCTTCCTTGAGCTAAATACGTGAAGCCTCCTATCTCACTCGTTTCTCAACCATTACACATGATCCAAATATGAAAATCATGCGCTTTCAGACAAGGAATACAATGGCAATATTCAATTTTATTGAAATTAAGTGAATCAAAACCTAATATGACAAAACCTGATGAACCCTAAAACTTGCATGAACTTAATGAAATCCTATACACGAACTGTAAACAATAATTGATTGAGGGTAAATAATCTACAAACATTCAGAAACACAATGGTATTTTGAAAATATGTTTATGATGCATGATTCATTGAGTTTAAGAGTTTAAGGTTTACCTCTGCAAGTGAGAATCGAATTCTAGTTTGGAGGTGTTACAGATGAGTTCCAATGATTTGGATAACTTCCTTGTACCTCAATGGATGTATTTGAATGCTTAGGTTGATTGGAAAACCTCTGGATTGACCAACTTGATCCAACCTGCTGTTGCCTTATAATTTTGAGCAATTGAGGTATGATTTGATGATTCTGATGTTACAGATTGAATGTAATGGTTTAGATCACTCCTATATGTTGTATATGAGGTGTGTGAATCATTGGTTTGAGTTGCATTAGTCTCCAACTCAAAACCCGATAGTGTTTTCTCAAGAACAATGAAATTTGGTGTGTAAGAAGGAAATGAGAGAAAGCAGTGTTGTAAGTTGCTTTGGTGTACTCTGAATGATCAACAAGGAGCTCTATTTATAGGTGAGTGAGTTTGTCTTGGTGGAATAGTGCTGCAGCAATGGATAAGAGCTCACTAAATGCATTTTGGCAAGGTGTGCTTACTTCTCAAGCAAGGCAGACTAGCTTCTCCCAAGAGCAAGGCTATGTATTGACCAAATCCGCATTCTTCAGATGTTTTAATTGTTTTTTAAGTGAGCATCTTGACTGAGGAGAGTAGCTTTATTGAAAGTGCCCTATTGCACATAAATGCCTTTGAATTCAAGGCATAATGTGACAAAAAGCCATTACTTCAAGTTGGAATTCCTTTTGGCTTCTTGACTCAGCTTTGCAGGTTGGATCAGATGGATCATGATCATATTGGATGAATGTGGCATAGTGATCCTTGGCTTTGACTCAGAAATCGTGTAAAGCAAGAAAACATGCAAACTGGTTTTTTCAAAACAGTTGCAGCAGCATGACTTTGGGCTGCCATATCTCTTGGTTTCCATGGAGTTTTTTCATGCTGATGGACTCTTTGAATTGCTAGCAATATGCACAATAAATTTGATGTTTACACCTTGAATTGATTCATCTTGCAACTGTGTGAAAAAGTGCCTCAAGTTTTGGTGTTTCACTTGAAATCTGCCTTGGGCAGAATTTCTTCTAAGTGTTGGAAAAAAATGCACTTTCGTGTTTTTTAGTGATTTTGATCCAATCATAACTTGAAATCCATGAGGAATTGGAATGAGATGTAGTTGAAGCTTTTGTAGAGTGTAGCAAGACCTACAAATTCAGCTTTGGATCACCCAAAATGGTTGCTTGGATCTCAAGTTATGATCCTTGGAAGTTGGTACCAAAACCACTTTTATTCCATAACTTAGAAAAATTTTGGCTTCTCAAGGTTGCCCCTTTTGCAAGAAACCTCACTTTTCTTCATTTTTCTTGATGAATGATGATCAATATCATACATTAACATTGTTTTTGACTTAGGGGAACCATATTTGTGAAAAAAATCCCAAAAAGTCAAACTTGATTTTGTGCACAGTTGACTTTTTATCGGATGAAATCCAAACTGTGCGATCCTTTATGAAATCAAGTCCTTGACCTAAATCAAACCTAATGGATGGATTCCATAGGTGTTATAGGGTGTATTGAATCATGTCCCAAGGTTTGGAAGCATGCCTTGGTCAAAAGTCAAAGGTACAGTTGACTTTTCCTAAAAACCCTAATTGTGGTCCAAATGAATTTGAAACTTGTGAATCAAGCTTCTTTGATCAATCCATTGTTGTAAACTAGTGGGATACCCGTGCGAACGCACGGGTTCCGCTGCGGACCTTTGAAATCGGACCAATATATTTTGATAGGGAAAATTTTAAATTCACAACTTTTAAAGGATTGTGTTAATAAAAAAATGTAATATCAAATATTGATAAGTCACAAAAGGTTAGACAGAAAAAAAATTCAAATTATAAAGATAAAGATGCTAGGTATATGAAGCCATTAAGAAAAATAAAAAAGCACAGAAGAAAATAAAATATTTACTATAAATTGTAAAAGGATAGTGGACTGCGGAATTGTCACCAGTTAGGTTATGAAATTCAAATAATAAATAGAAAATATTTAAATTTAATTAAAAAAAATTACATAAAGTAGTAAAAGATAAAAATATAAGTGAATCAAAGATAAAAAAATCGTTACTCGCATTTACACGGTACTCGTGTACTACCCGTGCGTTCACAATAATTTTGGTCTGGCTTCCCGTGCATACACACAGTACTGTGTGTTATCCGTGAGTTCACACGGTACTGATGTGTTACCCGTGCATTTGGTCTGGTTACCCGTGCGTTCACACGGTATTGGTGTATTATCCGTGTGTTCACACGGTACTGGTGTATTACCCGTGAGTTCACACTTATTTTGGTCTGGTTACCCGTGCGCTCATACGGTACTGGTGTGACCCGTGCGTTCGCACGATACCGGTGTGGTACGCATGCTTGTGTTTTTAAAATATAATTAAAATGTTAATAAGAAAAACAATATTATTTTACGAAAATTATTAATTATTTATGAAAGAAAGTCAAATTTTTAAGAAAATATATATTTAAAAGTTTTTGCTCCTGTAAAGGCAAGGCATACAACTGTAAAGGCAATGATTCGAATCAGGATGATCAAATTTAGCTCCTGATAAAATGAAATAAAGAGTATGAGGTATAATAGTGTTTTCTAGAAGATCAACTTTTCTTATATTATAGAGTTGTGGATATATCCTACAAAACTACACTTTTAAAATGTATAACTTTTTAAATATATAAGTATAAAAGCATATGGAAATAATAGGAGGCATAATTATAAAGAAAGAATCTTGCAAAATTAAATTGTTGTTTATTCCATCAAAGTTAAATGTCATTCTTTCTCAACTATTTACAATTTGTATCCCTTTTGCATGTTCTCAAAATAATTAATTTTATATACAGTTTATATAAATTTCAAATAAAAATAATAATATAGTTTGTTGTAGTTTTTTAACATTAAGTTAGCATATTGTGTCGGTTAACATGAAATACATGATTAACATAATTGTTACATGTTACATATTTAGATAGAGCTAATCTCAACAAAATATTATAATGAAAGACATTAAGAAGTAGCAATTGTTGATTGTTGCTTGAAGCAATTTTAAGGAATAGGATAGATCCGAGTCTTTGAATACTAATGATGAAGTTGATGTCTCGACCGCAACATCAGAACCCGTGTTTTGAGGTGATACCTTATACACATTCCGCGGAGTGTTCATATCCGCTGCCAATTAGAGCTTTGAATTGATGGCGATGATCCACGCTATGTTTGGCAGCATCGAAACCAAGGCAAGCCGCCTGATAAAATGAGATGAAATTCCTGCAAAACTATAAGTTAATAATCGAAAACACAGAACAGCAGCAAAAAAAGTCGGGTACGCAGAATGTATAGCCGATTCGATGCTGGTCAGCACACAACTTCGATGATATTCCAAGATTTGCTTGATGCAAAATAAAGGGCCTCCCAAATCTGCACTTTTTAGACAAACCAGACCTGCACTTTCAAAAACTGTAAAAAGATACTGGAGATCTCACAATTCATTAGACTAAAGAGGGCTAGATTCATGACTCAAATTGCAATCACAGCATTTATGTAGCTTTTCTGTTTACTTTCAGATATGTCAATGCTCCAATTACATTGTCATAGTCACTTCTGTCGACCTGTCCGCAAAAATCGATTCCATAACTTAATATGTGTGTTTAAATTTATCACTTCACATCAATTTACAGATAAAATTTAAGCTATAGACATTTGCAGACAGTAGGCAAGTATTTATGGATGTTTTGTTATGATTATGAAAAAATAATCGAAAATGTGCAACTTGGAATACATATAATATATTAACATAACAGAAGCTTCAATCAGGATCACATCTATCAGATAATGTCAATTTTTTTAGTATAATTCAATGTTCTAAACAATATCTTCTATTGAGCGCTAAAATGAATAAATTCCACATTCTCATACAGAAACTACCTACCTGACCAAGGAAACTTATAACAAAGTATCTTGTTTGGTATACAGGTGCGATGTTGTCATCAAGAATCCATGGGTGGCCTGACACCGAAATATAATTTAGTGCCATAACCTTGCAAAAACGTTACCGATCAAAATAGCCTTGCAAAAAGGTAAGAGACTTACGACGTACTTCATGTGCCGTAAGCCTTGTTCTCGGATTTTGATCAAGTGTTTTTCGAATTAGATCCTTTGTGCTGTCTGAAATGCTAGGCCAAGGCTCAGTTTGAAAATCAATTTTTCGTAGTAAAATCGGTCGGAAGATCTCCTGTTCAGGTTCTAAAAAAGAAAATTTAGCATATCAATATCAACATTGAACATTGAACTTGAATAAAACAGTGATATGTCTTCATCCTCAATTGATAATTTAACATATGAATAACAAGCAGCTACCTGCTCAAAATGGCGGCACCACATTTAATAAGATGTACAAAAGAACCCCTGACTCTCCACACATCTAATTAAGTGCCGGTATGTCGGAGGGAGAATACAATAATATGATAACATAAGGGAATATACAAAAATATAATGCTGCGAGACAACTTGCCTGTAAGTACCTATCAACCAATTCAATTGCTTTAGAAAGCCTGTCTTTAGCATCAACAGAATCCAACATTGATAAGAACTTTATTTGGATCCTGAGGGATTCTTTCCTTGAGTAACCAAAGGGGAGTGCCAGCCATGGAATTTATGTAAAGAAATCATAAAAGGAAACTTGATCCCTGTCACTTGAAATGAAAACGACTTCTAGTGCAGCATTGTCTTGTGCCTTAATCTTATGGTATGCTTCAATGAGTTTTGGAAGAAATGCACGGCACGGAGGACAACATTGGGCTGAGAAGTAGAGGAGGACCGTCTTCCCCGCTAATTCTGACAGCGGAATCTGAAATGGGAATAAATGCTAACTTGTTAATACAACATTAAAATGAGGAAATCACTCAACAGAGTTCAATAAAATTTAAACTATAAGAAATTTTACCTTCTCCCCGCCATTCTTGATAACAAAATCTTGATCCCCAGACACCAAAACTGACTCAAGTGTTTGAGATGCCTCCTTGGCCTTTGTTAATTCTTCGAGGTCAACAAACTTTTCAGGAGTGAATGGATATGTAACGATCCCATGATCGGCAATGGCCTCAACAACATTGGTATGAAGAGTTTTCCCATCTGGCCCAATAATAACCAAGGTGGGGAGTTCTGATAACTCAAAGTACTGAATTAGTTTCGCACAGGTTTTGTCCTTGAGAGGCAAGGATACCCAAGGCAAACTTTCTAATTCTTTCTGATAACTCAAAGTACTGAATTAGTTTCGCACAGGTTTAGCTGGTAGAATATTTAACTCATGGATAGAAAACATAAGACTATATTGTAACTTGTACTAAACAGAAAATAAATTACCCCTTGCCAAAGGGCTTTTTGGCATTGAATCTATGTATTTACCTGATATCCATTCCAATCAGGACTTTGAGGAGCAAGTCCTTGAGTAGGCATAATTATTATTGGCACATAAGGTGCTTCATTTAACTTTCTTGATGAAGACAACCATGAAGAGACAGATTGTTGGGATACACCTCGTAATGGAACAGACCCTCCATTACCATACCCTGATTGAGGATCACTTCCTCCCACAATTGTAGGATCAGGATGATTAAACCTACAGTTTGACCCAAACTTACAAGAGCCAGTGCGCATGTAATAGGGGCACTCTCTCTCTCCCTATCAAACAAAACATTTTAAACATTTCAGAAAGAACTATTTTATAAAAACACAGAAATAGTAAATATATTTCCATAGGTAAGAAATAAGTTTGTACCAAACGTATAGGTAATCCGAGAAAGTTAAATTCTGAAATTGGTGCTGCATACCCTCTTGTGTGGTTGAACTTACAAGCTTTTCCAAACTTACAACCCCCAGACCTTTGATAATACTGCCATAGCATAAGATAAAAAAATATATATGAAGTACAAACATGTTAGGAAAAGTTCTATTATCATTGCCATTATATATACATTATACTTCCTAGGAAAGCATGATAAAGCTTAACAGAAGAACTTTGTCAACTAATATGCTGTGATAAAAACCAAACCACCAAGTTAGCTTCCTCTGTTCGTGGCCAATGTACACCAGGCAGATAACTTAGATTAACACATAATCCTCCAAAAGTGACATCTATTAACTCTAAGCAACCAAGAATTATTAATCAATGAATTCAAATGTAAGAGTAAGATACATTGCTTCTATATCCCGCTGTCAAAGTCAAACTCAGGTCCACTTGGTGTCACAAGTAAAAGTGTAAAACAATGATGGATAGTTAGAACAGCCTTGAAAATCGAACATAAATGATCTATGACCTCAAGGTGACACAAGGAAATGAAACAATCATGCTAGATTTAACATCCTTAAATAAGCCTAGCACACAATCTTCCATGGAAAACCACAACCTTGGAGAACTTGTATTTTAATAATGAATATAATAACAACATAAAAAAAACCAAAGTGATAGCTGACAATCAATAACCATGGATCCGCAAAAATCCGCGGTAATAAAAATCAGTAAGCCCATATTCAGGTAAAAATTTCTCAAACTCTCGTTTCATCTTTCTCTTCACCTCAACATTCATATACTGAAACTTCTGCTGACAACCAATAAGCACAAATCCCATCCTTACCAATAAAAGCTTCAACTTCTTCATCCCATTATCACTCCAAGTCTTCAACTTCGTAGCAATATACGAACTATAAAGCATTGAATCAAACAAATTCCACTCCTACAATAGCATAAGCTTTGGTTCATCCTCATAAGTAATTCGCGAAGAATTCAGCGCCCTAACGATATCTCCAACAACATTTTTATCATTAACAATATCACCGCCACGACCACGTGTCATTGAGTCGAAAGAGCTAAAATGAGTCGCGAGACAATACTGAAGATACTGGTTCACAGAAAATATCATCATACAACAATATCATTATACATCACCTGCCAACAACAATATATATCAGAAACTATCATCTGTCAAGTTTTGAACCAACCACATCACTATTGTTAACAACAAAATGCACTTTAATCTCATTATTTGGGACAGGAACATAAACATGTTAATCGTAAACAGGATTTTAAGTATTGTTAATCACAAAAGTTCTATCAAACAAAGAAATCAACACATAAACCTACCACTATATTTTATATATTAACCTTATCGATACACCCGACACCACCGCACCAAAATTCAATGCAGTGTTCCAAGAGACCAATCTCACTGATTCCCTCCTCTTTTTGGTTCCTTGGCAGAAACAAAATCTTCAAAATGCAAAATATCTGACCACAAAACACAACCTGTACCAAAAAGTTTAGTTTCACATAGTAATAACAACTATTGCAATCAAAATAGAAACAGGGAATTATGGATTAATTGGAGAACCAATAAACAATTATAGAACCAATAAACAATAATTTGGGATGCAACCACAACATTATTAACGATATCTCCAACAACATTTTTATTATTAACAATATCACCGCCACGACCACGTGTCATTGAGTCGAAAGATTGAATATTGTCCTTCAAGTCTTGGATTCATTGTTGCATCGAACTTTTTGCTATCAGGTGGAAAGTTCTTCACCTATTCCAATAGTTTTTGTTCTGTTTTTAAAAGGTTTCTCGCCAAAATGCAGATGTAGAATTTATCTGTCATACAGATGAAAACAAAATTTAGTTTATAAAAAGTTCACATCTTTAACACATTCAACGATTCTTCATCCGAACCCATAAAATAAAAAAGTATAAACTGAATCCTAAATATCAAAAAATAAGACTCTAAATGAAAGATTCAACAACATATTAAAGTAGTAAAAATGTTGGATTTTACCTTGCAACCATGAGTTAAACGTAAATGTAAAAAGAAGATCTCTGTAAATCATTATAAATCCAATAATTTTCATAACCCAATATCTATCTTAAGATACTTCGATTCATAGATGACCAAAATGATGGTTAGCAAAAGAGAGATTAATATAACTTACGACTGACGGAGCCAACGATTCAGATACAGTGAAGGTTCGATTTGAGCAGACACAAAAACAATGAAATGAGACAGAAAATCAGCTTAAATATAAAAACTTGAAACCCTAATTTCTAATGGGCCTGGACAAATGTTTTCAAGAGAGGTGCAGAGAAATCTCACTTGAGCGATTATTACCATCAACTAATAGATCAATGTCGCAGATTTCTCTATTTGATTTCCATAGATAAAATAGAAAGAAGGAAGAAGAAGAGGAAGAGGGAAGAAGAGAGAAAGAAAGAGAGAAAGCACGGTGAGAGAGAGGAAGGACAGAGAAAGAGATAAAGAAAGAAGAGTAAAATGGAGTTAATACATTGGGAATAGAGAAAAAGTAAAAAAAAAATGTTAAAGATTTAGTTGGAATTCAACCAATTGTTGTGAAACAATTTAAAAAGGTGTGTAATGAGAAACAAATTAGTAACATTGCCATTCAAATTGGTTAACTATATTAGTTTAGTTGAAAAAAGTAATATTTGGACACAAAATACCCTCAATTTGATGAGGTGGCAGAATAAGAGGGTAGGGCAAAATTGGATTTTCCAGAGCCTTAGATTTTCTTATATAGTAAGATGGATCAATGTAGTGTATTGGAGGCCCTCAAATCATGTCTTGAGGTCTTGGCTCATGTTTTGTCCCAAAAGTCAACTTAGGGGTGAATTAGGTCAAGAAACCCTAATTCCTGATTTTTGGTAAATGCACCCCCTTGAGGTCAAGTTAACTTGATGATTGGGTCCATGAGGTCCCTTGGAGTATCTTGGGTTATGCTTTGAAGTATTGGCTCATGCGCAGATGAAAATTTTCATCTGGAGGCCTCAGTCGACCAAAACCCTAATTTGGTGACACTGGCGATCTTGAGGCTTGATCCACTTGGAATGTTGCAACTTTGTGCTTGATTCTTAATGTGGGAGTCCTCTTGATCCCTTATGGGTGTTTAAGAGGTTAGACAAGTTGAAGATCATGTCATTCCTTGATAGATCCTTTGTCTAAGTGCTCTGAGAGGGTTTAAAAACCCTAGTTCTTGATTGTGGTGAATGCTCAACCCTCTTTGAGGAGATTGATGAGGCATGAATGTACATCCATATTGTGATGATGACTTGCACAATGATGGGAAATCTTGGTGGTCAAAATTTGGGGTATGACAGATACCCCTATTTAATCTTCTTGGACCCGAAGGTATGAATGGCGAAGGTATTCGGGCATTCGGGGTGCAAGAGGATTAAATATCGGAATACCCAAAATTTTGATGGTGGTTATGAACGGCACTTTGCTCATTCATCTTCTTTTAATAAGAAATGATACTTAGAAAAGGGTAAAAACTTCCCCTCGATCCTGGTCTTTAGCCAAGGAACTGGTCTCAGTTTCTGATATAAACTTCCCCTCGATCCGAGTCTTCAGCCAAGGAACTGGTCTAAGTTTCTTTTGTCAATAAACTTCCCCTCGATCCTGGTCTTTAGCCAAGGAACTAGTCTTAGTTTCTTTTGTCAATAAACTTCCCCTCGATCCTGGTCTTCAACCAAGGAACTGGTCTTAGTTTCTTTTGTCAATAAACTTCCCCTCGATCCTGAGTTTTAGCCAAGGAACTGGTCTTAGTTTCTCTTTTTTTTTTTGACAAGGGACGCTATAGGTAGCGGTTTTCCTCAAACTTCTCGCCGAGTTTTCCTGGGGAGATGCCATTTGATGGGAAAAAGTTTTGATGTCAGACTTGCTGGGGAACCCATTCGTCTGAGTTGTAGAGGTGTTCAAACTTCTCTGTTGGAGACGCCATTTGTTAACTCTACTGGGGAAAACAATTCTCTTGAGAGGCTGTTTCCTGCTTGGGGATATTACATCATATTTTTCTTCGATATCTTCTCGAAGAAATGCCATGTGATGCAATCCAATTTTGAGGTGCTAATGACTTCATTAACATCGACTTTCTGGAGAAAAAAACCAATGTGTTGCTGAGAGTCTTTAGTTGCGAGGCTTTCTCTGGGGATTTTCCTTAATCTGAGAAAGCGAGAACATCATCTTCGATAGTAGAGAGTGATGTTTATCGATTGTTTTCTTGATTCTCAGAGGTTCAACTTATCAAAGTGGTTGAGGACCGTCTCCAATCCAGAAATAAATTGAGGAGAAACTGCTCAGACGCTGTATTTCCTAACAAGTAAAGGACTAACAAATCGATTGAGAGGACTTTATCACTTAGGGATAAGACTGACCAGAGTGATAGTGATCCAATATAAATATGAGTATGAATCAATAATGCATGATGTATGTATGTTTATGCTGATAAAACTGACGCGACATATAGACTAATAGATGAACACAACTGAATACTCAGCCACTGCTGGGGATGAAAAGTATCATTGGTTCAAAATAAAAATTTTGCCTTGCTTAGGAGAAACGGTCCCTATGGGAGAAAGAATTGCTCAATCGGTCTTAAGAGATATGCACTCTGCCGGGGATGTCAGATGAAACAGTGGTCTCTGACACAGTTGATCCTTTATCCAGGCGTGCTAGTTTAGAAGGAGTACTTCGATTCTGCACTTTGAGGTTCAATCACCTCCGGAGAAGCGATCGATGTTCTTTCAATGTTCAACAGTCAAAAGAATTGCCATCTTTATTTTAAAAGCAAAAAAATTTTGACAAGTAAATTCATTTTTATTTTATTTCAAGAATCATTGATCATGTTAAAAATGTCATTCTGTAAAGCTAAAACAAATAAGAATTGCAAACAAAAGCACTATGGCTCAAATTTTATTGATAGGATGGAAATCAGCCAAGCGCGTGATTCCATAGAGTATTTGCAAAGTTAGAAAATGGTAATTTAAGGGAAAAAGGCTACATTGAAACATAACGACCGTTATCCTTCTACCAACTTTGAATTCTAGACATCCTGAGCTTCTGTCGAAGATGACCTTGACTGGAAGTTTTTCGACGAACAATGTTACCGCTAGGGATTTAACCTCGTCGGACGTAGTTACTTGCTATTAATCCCTAACTTTTTCCTGGATTGTAATTTGAGATTTCCAATCCATCAGGATGATTTTTGTTTATGTCTCTAATTTTTTCCTGGACCACCCTTTCGGTTTTTCAATCCACATAGACTTTTTTTTTATTTATTATTATTTTTTTATTTAGGCGAAGTATTTCTTGACTACATCAACATTCATGGGGTAGGCAAATTCTTCTCCATCCATGGTTGCGAGTCTTAAGACGCCGCCTGAGAAAGCTTTCTTGACCACATAAGGGCCGTCATAATTCGGAGCCCATTTGCCCCGGGAATTAGTGAGGAATGATTGTATCTTTTTTACCACAAGGTCTCCTTTTCTGAAGACGCGAGGTTGGACTTTTTTGTCGAATGCTTTCTTCATTCTTTGCTGATATAACTGACCGTGGCACAAAGCCGTTATTCGATTTTCTTCGATCAGATTCAGTTCATCATGTCAACTTTGACACCATTCAGCCTCTGTTAGCTTAGCTTCCATCAATACCCAGATTGATGGGATCTCTACTTCTATGGGGAGCACTGCCTCCATGCCATATACAAGAGAGAAAGGGGTTGCCCCTGTTGAAGTGCGGACAGATGTACGATAACCGTGAAGAGCAAAGGGTAGCATCTCGTACCAGTCTTTGTAGGTTACAACCATCTTTTGAATAATCTTCTTGATGTTCTTGTTAGCTGCTTCTACTGCTCCGTTCATCTTAGGCCGGTAGGGGGATGAGTTATGGTGTTCGATCTTGAACTCAGCGCATAACTCTTTTATCATCTTGTTGTTTAAGTTGGATCCATTATCCGTAAAGATCTGGCTTAGAACACCATAACGGCAGATGAGATTGTTTTTTATAAATCGGACCACCACTTGTCGGGTTACATTGGTGTATGACGCTGCTTCGACCTACTTGGTGAAGTAGTCAATGGCTACCAGGATGAACCGATGTCCGTTCGAAGCTTTTGGTTCAATCATGTCAATTCCCCATATGGAAAAAGGCCATGGGGAAGAGAGAACTTTGAGATGTGTTGGTGGTACATGGATTTTGTTTGAGTATATCTCACACTTGTGACATCTTCTCATGTACTTGTAGCAGTCGGATTCCATGGTCAACCAATAGTATCTTGCCCTTAGAATTTTTCTGGCCATCGTGCGTTCGTTGGAGTGAGTGCCAAAGGATCCTTTGTGAATCTCTTTTATCAGCATGTTTGCTTCTGGTCTGTCTACACATCAGAGCAAGACCATGTCAAAGTTTCTCTTATAGAGTGTATCACCGCTCAGAAAGAAACTGCCTGCCAGACTTCTGAGAGTCTTTCCGTCTTTTCTTGATGCCCCAGGTGGGTACTCTTGTTTCTGAAGGAAGCATTTGATATCATGATACCAAGGTTTGTCGTCTATGACTGCTTCAATCATGAAGATGTAAGTGGGCCATTCCAGTCGCATTATGTCGATCTTAGGTATGTTGTTCCATTGACCTACACTAATCATGGAAGAGAGAGTGGCTAACGCATTAGCCATGTGATTCTCTTCACGAGGGATGTGATGAAACTCGATTCTGTTGAAGAATGGTAACAACCTTCTCGCATAATCTTTGTAAGGAATCTATCCTGATTGGTATGTGTTCCAATCTCCTTTGATCTGATTGATAACCAGGGCTGAGTCTCCATATACATCTAAGTTCTTAATCCTTAAGTCGATAGCTTCTTCGAGACCCATGATACAAGCTTCGTATTTGGCCTCATTGTTTGTACACTTGAATGTCAGTCGGGCGGTGAAAGGAATATGGGTACCCTGAGGTGTTATGATGATTGCCCCAATTCCATTTCCATAATTGTTGACAGCTCCGTCAAAGATTAATCCCCATTGGGAACCTGGTTCTAGCCCTTCACTGGGTAGCAGTTCATCACAATCTTTCATTTTCAAATACATAACATCTTCTTCTGGGAAGTCAAATCTGACTGATTCCTGATCGTCAATCGGTTGATGAGCCAAATGATCGGCTAAAATACTTCCTTTGACGGCTTTCTAAGCATGGTACTCGATGTCGTATTCTGATAACAACATCTGCCAACGGGTGATCCTTCCCGTGAGAGCAGGCTTTTCAAAGACGTACTTGATTGGATCCATTTCGAAGATTAACCAAGTAGTGTGACAAATCATGAACTGGCGAAGACGTTTGGCTGTCCAATCCAGAGCACAACAAGTTTTCTCGAACATAATGTACCTAGTTTCACAGTCGGCAATTTTTTTTCTCAAATAGTAGATGGCAGACTCTTTTCTTTTCGTTTCGTCTTGTTGGCCAAGTACACAACCCATCGAGTCTTCCAAAATTGTTAAATAGATGATCAGCGGTCTTCCCTCTACTAGAGGTGATAGAATCAGTGGATTTAATAGATACTCTTTGATACTGTTGAAGGCGGTCTGGCAGTATTCTGTCCATACGCAGTCCTGATTCTTTTTGAGTAATTTGAAGATTGGCGTGCATGTCGCGGTCATGAGGAATATAAATCTGGAAATGTAATTCAAACGCCCCAGGAATCCTCTGACTTGTTTTTCAGACTTTGGAGAAGGCATTTCTTGAATGGCCTTGACTTTGTCAGGATCAACCTCAATTCCTTTCTGGCTGACAATGAATCCTAGTAGTTTTCCTGAGCGAACACCAAACGTGCATTTGTTAGGATTCAAGCGGAGTTTGTATTTTCTCAGCCGCTCGAATAACTTGGACAAGTGGGTCACATGCTCCTCCTCTGTTTTAGATTTGGAAATCATACCGTCGATATACACTTCAATTTATTTGTGTATCATGTCATGAAACAGAGTTGTCATGGCCCTTTGATAGGTTGCCCTGACGTTCTTCAAACCGAACGGCATCACCTTGTAACAAAAGGTGCCCAATGGGGTGATGGATGAAGTTTTATCCATGTCTTCCAGTGCCATTTTGATCTGATTATAGCCCGAGAATCCATCTATGAAGGAGAAGACTTTGAACTTTGTTGTATTGTCTACCAGCATGTCTATGTGCGGTAAGGGAAAGTCATCCTTTAGACTGGCCTTGTTCAGATCCCTGTAGTCCACGCATATTCTGACCTTTCCATCCTTTTTCAGAACTGGCACTATGTTGGCTAGCCATTAAGGATATTATGATGTGGCGAGGAAACCCGCGTCAATCTGTTTCTGTACTTCCTCTTTGATTTTGATGGCCATGCCTGGATGAGTCCGTCTTAGTTTTTGTTTTACCGGTGGACTTTCTGATCTTAATGGTAGATGATGTTCCACGATGCTGGTATCCAACCCTTGCATGTCCTGATAGGACCAAGCGAATACATCAGGAAAATCTTTGAGAAGTTTTATCAAGTCTTCTTTGATAGTTGGACTGAGCAGTGCCCCAATCTTGACTTCTTTTCTCTCTTCTTCTGAACCCAAGTTAACTGTTTACAACGGCTCTTTGTGAGGTTCAATGGACCTTTCCTCTTGTCTAAGTAATCGGGAGATCTCTTCTGGAATTTTTTCGTCTTCTACTTCTTCAGCTTCAAATACCAGGAATTCAAAGTTGGGAGAAGGCATTGGATTGTATGTTTCAAAGTGGTTTAAAACAAGCAATCTGCATGACGTGATGATTGTTTTTTAGAAGAGATAGAGAGAATGCAAAAGTGTATGCAGTGTATTTTCTGAAAAATGCTTGTTTTTATTTTTGAGTTGTTTTTAGGATTACCATTTTCTGAAAAAGTGAAAAGTGAAAACAGCAATAAATGCGAAAATTACAGAACGATGTTTATTTATTTATGATTTAGTCGATTCTTGAAACTACAACCCTATAAAACAAAACTCGGTCGCTTTGGGTGAAGCGAAGAGGGACATTTACAGAAAGTGAGCCCTATAAAAACATTTGTTTCACCTGGGCAGGGTGAAAGGTTAAAACAAAGATGGCAATTACTTAGACTTATGAACGACTTTCGGGACATCGACAGTAACCTATTGGCGGCGAACTCCTCGGTGAATCACAAAGTCTGGTACCTTCTTTCTTGGTTTGTCCTCAGAAACGACGCTGATTTCTGGCGGAGCCGGATCGTTGGAGTCTTCCTCCCAGGCAGAGTTGTCGTAGACGAACTCTTCTGCTATATCTTAAATAGTGTTTTCTCTCTCAGGCGGATCTCCCCATCCAGTTTGATGGATGTCTTCGAACCTGATACGAGAGCTTTCAGGAGCGGTGTACTTGACCAAGAAGTCGTACTTGCCACTCGGTTGTCCTAAGGTGTCCCATACTTCAGTGGGACTGGAGGAGTCATCCCTCTCGATGACGTTGACCTCGGGAAAAGCATAGTTGATGAACTCTTGTCCTGCAACCTTTGCAGATTCATCATTGTGCTGGATATCTTTGGAATGTCCTGAGTAATGATCCCATGATTTGGTGGGGATACATGTATTCTTTTCAATGAGGCTCAGCTGATATGCATCCTTTGGCTGACTCTTTTGCCCCAAGTCTTCTGGGTACGGCTGCCAGATAGGCAAGTCATCTGTTGGGTCATAATAGTTATAGTCAAAGTTGTTTTTCATCAGAGTGTCCTCCTCTAATGAATTTGGTGGAGAACAGCATCCTTCCGGATCACAATCTCCGTATATCATCTTGACATCTGATCTTGGTATATATCTTGGACTCTGCGTGGGATAGCAAAATGGCGTATGCATTTCTTCCTGAGACATATAATCGTCCTCGTTGAGATAGGACTTCCACTCTTCATCTGTATCGGAGGAGTCTCCCTTATTGATGGTATGTACTTCTTGAGACACTGGGTGAAGGAAGCCTCCGCTGTGGAAGAAGTCCTGAATGGGATGAAAACTTTCATTATTAGTAGCAGTCTGGGTACAGGTTGAGGAAAAACCAAGACCTTTCTTCGTTTCGTTATCAGCAGGAATGACAAGCTGCCCCCATCCTTTTACGTCGTTACTTTTGATCACTTCGAGAGCATCTTTGTATGAGGAAATCGATGTCCCTTTTTCTGATCGATTCTCATTGCTTACCGATAGGGCCTGAAACTGGGTTCCAACAACCTCTGCGGGTTCTACACAGGATGATGATGATAAGTTACTGACGATTAAGGCCTGCTCTCCATAGACTGTGACTAGCTTGTCATTTTTTACGAACTTCAGCTTCTGGTGAAGTGTCGAAGTGACTGCCCCAGCTTCGTGTATCCAAGGTCTTCCTAATAAACAGTTGTAGGCTGCCCGGATGTCCTTGACCTGGAAAGTGACTTGGAAAGTGTGAGGACCGATGGTTATGGGAAAGTCGCCTTCACCAATAACTATTTTTCCGGATTCGTCAAATGCTTTGACGATGACCTCACTGCCTCTCATCGGAGCTCTTGAAATGATTGTCTTGTTAAAGTTGATTTTGGCATAACATTCAGAGATGATCCCGTGTCAACCAGTACACTGGCTAAAGCATCGGCTTGGCAGTTGACTGTAATGTTAAGTGCCATATTTTGATTCTTGCCTTTGTTCGGTAATTCTTCATCACTGGATCCTAAGTTGTGGCAGGAAGTGATGTTGGAAATGATACTGTCAAACTGTCCTACTGTTACATCTTGTTCCACAAAGGCCTGCTCTAACACTTTCTGCAGAGCTTCCCCATGAGCTTCGGAACTAAGTAGGAGAGATAACACAGAGATTCTAGACGGAGTTTGCAATAATTGGTCTACAATGTTGTACTCGCTTTTTTGGATGAGCTTCAGCATCTCATCGCTTTTCTTTGAAAGTTCGGGACTACTGAATTACTCGATTTATTGATTTGGAACTTCTGTTTGAGGTTCCTTTTCTTTGGCAGGTTCTCCAACTCCTCTGTTGAAGATTCGGCCGCTCCGTGTGACTCGACTGATGTCGGTAATGTTTACGACGGAGGGTAATGGAGTTTCCTTTCCATTCTCGATTGTTGTTGCACCGTACTTGTAAGGGATAGCTTTATCGGATTTGTACGGTATTGGTCCCGGCAGATAGATAACCGCATGAGCCTTTTGATTTTTCTGACCATCGTAGGCAGCCTCAATTAGTTCGAGGTTGAGAATATTTCTACTGTCAAGAGGAACTCTTGATTCATGGAGTAGAGGGATTATGGTGCATACATCTTTGGTCATTTCATGAGTAGAGATTAAGACAACGTCTTTGCTTTGATCTGGAAGATAGTTTTGTATTACGTTGATCGAACTAGAACTTGAACATGGTCGAACCTCTTTGCGGTCCAACTGACTTTGAAGGGCTGCTCGCACGAGGTAGCATTTTGGTTGTTCTCTGAGCAAATTCTACAGCGCTCATAGTTGTGTGGTGGAACTTGGCCACGTCCGTTTTGTATGCAGTGCAACCTTACTAGATCTGTTTCCATCAATCGAGCATCCTGACTTTGATGCCTAGTAGGATTCCCGTCAGTCATATTGACTTGTTGTGTGTCTTCATCTAAGTAGATCGGAAGCCACCAGTGGTTCAACAGGTGTTGAAGTATTCTTTGGACAAGTGCACATCCTTGGCCGTTTTCGCGATACACCTTACAGTCTTGATAATTATGTGAAGCTACAAAACTAAGTCTGGCCTGCTTAGCGTGTAAACCTACCAGGCTGGTATTCATCAGGCAAATATTAAAGATTTGAATCATATTAACTTGATAATGACTTCTATCATGGTAGTCCTGAATCCATCTGAGATCCATCTGACACTGGAGGGCCTCTTGTACAAAAGAGCATCCCTGATTATTTATCGAGCAGATCGGACAGGAATTATAATCGTGTCATGGCAGATCATGATGTTGGATTTGCCTTGAGTGCATTGCCACCAAGTTGACATTCATTACCAGAATGTTGTGGTTCTGGACAATGCTAGGATTTGCATGGGTCATATTGACCTCACAGATTTGGTGATCTTGGATCCATCCGAGATCCATCTGTTCTTGTAGAGCTGATTGCACTATGGAACATCCTTGATTATTCTTTGAGCAGATATCACACTGGTGATAATTGTGAGACGGTACATGACTGTACCTGCTTTATCTGCAATGCATCTTGACCAGATTGGTTCCTAATAGGAGTACATCGTGAATCTGATAGTTGTGGTTAGATTCTTCCTCTATCAAATTTACTGCAGTTTTCTCATGTTGAGGCAACGGGTTCGTCTGAACATTTGGATTTATATCCTTGAAAGATAAGACCTCGTTCCTGACAAGCTTTTGTGCGTCAGATTTGAAGCTGAGACAGTTTTATATGTTATGCCCCGGTCCTCCTTGATGGTAAGGGCGAGTTTGATCTGCTTTGAGCCAAAAAGGCAGATTTTCCGGTACTGTAAGAGGAGCCCTGGTTTGGACGTGCCCTTTGACCAGTAGAAGTGGAAATAGTTCTGCGTACAACATTGGTATCGGGTCAAACCCTGGTGGTCGCGTTGTACGATTGTTGTTGTTGTACTGAGGACGAGCCTGCTGAAGAGGTTGTTGCGGCCTTTGCTGATACTGTTGTTGATTCGGTTGGCTCTGAGCAACCTGAGGTCGATACTTTGGAACAAGCGCAGGGTTGATAGCGGGAGTTACCGCTGCTACTGGTTGATACCTTCGCCTTTGCTTTCCGAGAGAGATATTACCAATATCTTGCTCATTTTTCTTAGGGAAAGCACTACCGTATCTTTTGGTACTGCTTGATGGTCCTATATCTTCGACCAGACATCCTTCTCGGACTGCTTCTTCAATGCGTACTCCCATGTTCACCATCTCAGTGAAGTCACTGGGCGCACTGGCGACCATTCGGTCGTAATAGAATGAGCTTAAAGTTTTCAAAAAGATCTTTGTCATCTCTTTTTCCTCAAGAGGGGGACAAATTTGGGCAGCAATTTCACACCATCTCTGAGCATATTCCTTAAAGGTTTCCTTGTCTTTCTACGACATTGCTCTGAGTTAATCTCTGTCTGGTGCCATGTCCAGGTTGTACTTATATTGCTGAACGAAGGCTGCCCCAAGATCTCTGAAAGTGACGATCTTGGTGCGGTTTAAACCCATGTACCATTTGAGTGCGGCACCGGTTAAACTGTCTTAGAAGTAATGGATCAGTAGCTGTTGATTCTCTGTCTGAGTTGACATCTTTCGAGCGTGCATCACCAAATGAATTTGAGGGCAAGAGTTGCCCTTGTATTTCTCAAAGTCAGGCACCTTGAATTTGTGCGAGATTTTCACATTAGGGACCAGACAAAGGTCTGCGGCATCCTTTCCAAATAAATCCTGGCCGCGAATGGCATGCAGTTCCTTCTGCATCTCTAGGAATTGTTCCTGGAACTCATTTATCCTGTCGTACATCTCTACGTTTCCACCAGAGATTACTTATGCAATTTGTCCTTCCGGGACAGTGTGTACCACCAGTTGTGGTATAATCTTTACGGCGGTGACTTTTGGTGCTTCCTTATCCCGAAGTTTGTAACCTTCAGGAGTTGCTGTCATGACTCTTGCATCTTCGCTTTCCCGAAGTTTGTAACCTTCAGGTCGAGCGGTTCCTGCTGCAGTTTCCGGGTCTTCCGTGACCGGCGGAATATATCCTTCAGGGATAAAGTTGATAGGCATGCCCCAAGGGCGATCTTTAGGTATGTTGTACTGAGGATCATACGTCTCTACTATGGGCGTAGATGTGATCTCCGAGATCACAGTCCTTTATTGTTGTCTCTGAGCTGCTGCTAGAGATTGCATGTCACTATAAAGTTTCCTCAAATCTTCTTTCAGAGCGTCGATTTCTTCTCTCAGCTCTCTGTTCTCTTCCTCGAGATTGTCCATTTTCTTCTGTCGATTGGCCCGAGTATTGTACGAATGAGACAGTTTGACTCTAGAATCGTGACGCAGACGTGAGATTCGAAGGTAAGAAGAATGCGTTACATGAGAATGATGAATGATATGCAATGATATATACTATTTTTTTTTGCTTTAATCAAAAAGAAACTTCAACAAATAGATTGCAAATATCATACAATGGGAAGACCCCGTTTTATTGAATTTGAAAGATTGTAGAAAGGGAAATACAGTATTTTACAAGGTGCTGTAAAAGGAAAAGTCTAAGCTTATGGATCCTGAGTCCTTTCCGAAGAGAGCTCAGGTGCTGGTTCTGGTATTTTTCTTTTCTTTGACCGGGGCTCTTGAGCCGTTGTCGGGTTGTCAGTCATTTTCCAAGTGAAAGGAGTGAGCAAGTTCCTTTGATCTTCTATAGCATGCTGTTCTAGAATCTCGATCAGAGCATCCTTTTCTTTTAACAGTTCCTGAATTTTGGTACACTTCACATTGAGGATACGGTATTTGTTTTTCCAAGCTTTCTTTTCCCGTTAAACTTTGTTGAGAGCGACCTAGAGTTTTTCTGTATCAGACATAAAATAAAGGACATATTCCTTTAACGAAAGAACTTCTTGACGAGGGTAAGGCATCCTCAGCTTGAGGGCTCTAGTTTGTACCCAGTGGAGATAAGGTTCCACAGAGACACAATCTGGTTTTCCTAGAGACTCTCTTCCTTTCTTGTGAACATGTTTCCAGGCGTGCACTATTTATGTCTTTAGTGTCCTGTCATTTTCTCCTTCCTTGAAGAAAAGACCTTCTAGATGAACATTACGCGGGATATGTATCATCGGGTATCCGAGTTGACGACGAACTAAAACTGGATGATAGTTGATTCCTCCTTTAGTTCCTATGAGGGCTACATTAGGGAAGTTTCCACAACAGTCGATGATTCTTATCCTGTCATAGATCCGATTGTACCAGTCTATGTTATAGTTGGTAAGAGACATGATTCTCTGTGACCAACGCAAAGTACTCTTATGATCCCAGAAAGCAGCTGACTTGGGTAAATAGGAAATGAACCATTTGTAAAGCAAGGGTACACAGAATGTGATCATTCCTCCGCTGTACAAATTCCTTAAGTGTACAAAATAATAAGAATTTGCGAGCAAGGTTGGTACGGGGTTTCCAATCAAAAATATCTTAAGGGCATTGATATCAATGAAGTTATCAATGTTGGGAAAAAGGAACAACCCGTATGTGAGTAGGACAAAGATATCTTTGAAAGCAATAGTGTTTCCTATACTTGCAAAGTACATGGCTTTCTCTACCAAAAACTTGGCCGGTAAACCTTGGATTCCATCCTTAGTGGTCATGTGAGTCCTGACTTCTGACTCGTCCAAATAGATTGTTCTTGCAATGGGTTGATCCTTTGGAATTTCTTCCAGTCTAGAAAATGAAGCTCGATCAGTGATAGGTAAATCAGTCAGATGAGAGTACTCCTCCAGTGTTGGTGCTAGTTGATAATCCGGGAACGTGAAACAGTGATAAACCGGATCATAAAACTGAATTAGCGTAGACAAGATTCCTTCAACTACATGGACTCTTAACAGAGACAGTAGTCCTTCGTACTTAGCTCTGAAAGCATCAGGGTTGGTGATCATCCTTGCCAGCCCATTTAAATCCTCTAGTTTCGGGGTCTTGAAGGTGTACTTGTGCGTCTTCCTTCTATCGAAATCCATAACGCAATCTTTTTCTGATATTTGCAATCATTGTTTTAGTTTATTTTGAAAAAGAGAGAAGAGAAGAGAAATTTTTTCTTTGTTTAAGAGTTTTTTAAATGAATGCATGGATGCAGCACACAAAAACATTGAAAAAACATGGTTTCAAAGGTTCAGCGTCACGAGCATGGAGTCATGGCTCTACCCATCCCCAAAGGTTGTATTCTGGTGAATTTTTGTACCTGTAGAACGGGTTAAAAGTTCCCAAAATCATTGACCCCCCTAGGGATAACAACAGCAAGCTGGTTCACCCGAGCGAGCTGTAGCATCCTAGGGTAATCTCAATTGAGTGTAGTATCGCGTGTCAACTATTTCCGATAGCTACCGCACTACCAAATGGCCACACGGTTAATGTCTACTAAATCCTCAGTTTTATGGATACCACAATCGGACAATCTGCTTTCACAACCGAAGTCGTTAGACATTGAATCCGCAAAGGGTATCTCCACTGATTTGATGGTCTACCGGGACAGCTTATTCGAGATTCACTCCCTATAAGACCGCTCGTCTATGCCATCACCTATCTTAGGTATCACTCATACTTTCCACATGCGACATCACTCGCATTCCCATTAGCAGAAAAATAAACACGGATATCAAGTAGGAAAAACGATATATAAAGTATGATTCCTAAAACTAACATCCTAGACCTCTTAAGAATTCTAATCTTAGCCCTAGACAGATCAAAGACATCCCCAGCAGAGTCGCTATTTTACTGTAGCGTGCGATTTTTATCGGTGATGCGACCACCTTATCGCAAATTGGGTCTTCTCCTCAACTCTATGAGGAGGAGGGAGGGTGCTACTTTCTGATTTCTTATTTATCCCACGAAGTTGGAAGGGAAAGGGAAGTTATATAAAACTAACCTTGCACGTGAATGTTTAACTGAACAAACGCTTAAAGAGATTGGGGGGTCTGGGGTCAGGTTATACAATGGGGAGTTGTCAATTACCCATCCTATATGTGGTTATCCACATGTTGCTAGTTTTAGGTTCTGCTTTATACTTGATGGTGTTTATCTGTTGATGGGTTGGGAAATATGAGAGAGAGAGAGAGAGAGAGAGAGTTTTTGATGATTTTGGTGAGGTATTGGACCTTAGTTTTGATCGGTGTGAAGGTATTGGACCTAGAGTGTTTGATTAGTATGAAGGTACTGGGCCTAGAGTTTTTGATTGGTATGCTCGCTAAGATTTCACAATCTTATGCCTACGTATTCCCATTTAAAGAAACAGGGAAATCAGAGCAATCGTAGTTCCTCCTATTCTATGAGAGGAAAAAGATGTTTTGGTGTCTTGTTCAAAGCCCAAGATTGAAGCTAAAAGGTTGAGTATTTGTGTCTTGTTCAAAGCCCAAGATTGAAGCTAAAAGGTTTGACTGAGAGAGAACTTGTTATCTCTAAATGGGAGACATCTCGTCTGTTTATCACAGTTATTGGGTGACTATTTATAAAGGAGGATTACTTTAACTGGGATATGTGAATCCAGCAATGGCATAATTTCCTTTATAGGGGATTTGTCCTGAAGGAGAAAACTTTAACTAAGTGTAGAGCAATTCCATTTTTCCTTAGGAGTCTTTCATGCTAAGAGAAGGACGGTGGCGTGGATGTAAATAATCCAGAGGCTCGCCGCTTACAACAATTAGATGAAACAGGAAGTTTGTCAGGATAAGAGATGGACTACAACCTAGATATTTGAATCAACAAGTGTGCCACTTACAGTAATTATCTGGGATTAGGGTTTGATTTGAATGTCTGTTTTGAAGAGTGATAAACAGAGAAGTATCTTCCTATAGAGAGATTTTAATTTCCTCTGAGGGGATGTTGATTTTTGTGTGCCTTGATCAAAGCCCAAGGTTGAAGCTAAGAGATTGATTGACTCCACTGGGGAAGTCCTTATACAAAGCCTAAGAGGAGGCTGGAAAAGACTGACTCAACAAGAGAGTGTTTATATATGTCTTGTACAAAGCCCAAGATTGAGGCTAAAAGAGACGGGCTCTTTTGGGGATGTCATTATACAAAGCCTAAGAGGAGGCTAAAAGTTTGACTTTTTCGGGGAAAATATTCTGTTTGTCTTGTACAAAGCCCAAGATTGAAGCTAAAAGGGATTTTGACTCCGCTGGGGAGGGTTTGTATGTGTCTTGTACAAAACCCAAGATTGAGGCTGAAAAGAATACTGACTCGGTGGGAAAGAAATCTTTATCTGTCTTGTACAAAGCCCAAGATTGAGGTTAAAATGAGACTTTACTGACTCGGCTGAGGATATTTTAAGTGTCTTGTACAAAGCCCAAGATTGAGGCTGAAAGAAGTCTGACTCTGCTGGAGAGTATTATCTGTCTTGTATAAAGCCCAAGATTGAGGCTGAAAGTGGATTGACTCTGCTTAGGGAAATTTATATGGTGTCTTGTACGAAGCCCAAGACTGAGGCTGAAATGTTAATGATTAACTCAACTAAAGAGTGTTTTTATCTGTCGTGTACAAAGCCCAAGATTTAGGCTAAAAGAGTTGACTCAACAAGAGAGTGTTTTTGTTTTATACCATTGACTCAACAAGAGAGTGTGGAAAGGTGATTAACCCAACAAGAGAGTCTAAAAAGGTTAGCTCAGCTGGGGAAAATCATTGTACAAAGCCCAAGAGGAGGTTGACAATGATGAGGAAAGAAAGGATCATTATACAAAGCCTAAGAGGAGGCTAGCTTCTGCTGAGGATTATTGAGATCCAGATGCAGGTCCAAATTGGGAATCAACTCTTGCTGAGGGTTTACAAAAGAGTTTGAGATATCATATGCCTTGAGGTTCTGATTTGGGATAGTGTTATAGTGATGATAAGCTGACCCTGGCTAGGGAATTTTAGGAGAAAGACTGGGTTTTAGAACCCATGGGTTTTAACTCTGCTGGAGATTTATTAAAATGACCAGGGTTTCTTCTATGTTTATAGGGAACTTGAGAATGTCTTTGAGACCCAATGGGAGATTTAGATTGTCCAAGTCTACTGGTAGGGATAAGTTTATCTTTGTATGATGCCCCAGAGGAGGCTGGTGCTTTAAGGGATGAGAATCAACCCTAAATTGGTCTGATGATTTGACACTGGAAAGACTGCTCTAGCAAAGGATGACTAAGTTATGTCCTATACCTTTAAGAGGTCTTCAGGGTCCTTGTATTAAGCCCAAGAGGAGGAATGAGAACTTCTAAGAAGCCGGAGGGCCCTTGTACAAAGCCCAAGAGGAGGCGGGGATGCTTTTAGGAAGCCTGTGGGTCCAAACTTAAGAAGAGTTCAAGAAAAGTTTCATCGAGAATAATCTTTTCTTTAATGAACAGTTCTAGGGTTTTAAGAAATTCAAAAGAGGTTTCACCGGGAATTAATCCTCTCAGGGAAAATGAATTTTTTTGACAATTTCTAATAGTGACAGTTTGAGAAAAGTTTCACCGAGAATAATGCCTTTCTCTTTGTTCCATATTGTTTAAGCCCAAGAGAAGGCAAGACTGTATCTGTAAATTCTATGGGGATCTAGTTTTGACTGTATTTAAGAGTGACCAACTGGATTTACCTAGTTCTAGACCTAGTTGCCGAGGAAAACTCTAAGCAGATATACAAGTATATATACAGTTGATATATGACAAGTATTTAAAAGGATATGAAATAAGGACTTACAGATGAGCAAGCTTCCAGCAATACAATTATATATATAAAAGCATGTAAAAGAAAGCTGATAAAAACTTACAGGCGAGCAAGCTTCCATTGTAACAGTTGTATAGTTAGTTGTTCAAGAAATTAAAGAAAGTTTTGACAACAACTATGGATTTGAACCTAAATTAAAAGGGAAGTTGTTTTTGAAAAGATTGTTGGGGCTTATACTCAAGGAGAGGCCCAGATGAAAAACAGTAATCGTACCGTTGTTTTGTAAACTGTACTGGGGCTTATACAATGACTGAGGCCCAAAAATGTTTTCTGTACAAAGAGATGGGTCTTACAACTCAAGAGAGGCTCAAAAGTGTTTAAAAAGAAAAGAAATGGGGCTTACAACTCAGGAAGAGGCCCAGATGATTTTGTTTTGAAAAGCGACGATCGCGCCGAGATTTTGAAAACCACAAAGGGACTTATACAATGACTGAGGCCCAAAATATGTTTATATTTACAAGGAATGGGTCTTACACTCTATTAGAGGCCCAAAGTGTTTGAAAATTTAAAATCGAGAGGAAAGCCTAATTTTAAATTAAAATGTCATTTTTCAAAGGAAATTTAAATAATAAATGATAAAATATCAAATATATTCAAAAACAAGTTGTACACTTTGAAAAATATTTTAAAAAATCATGTTTAATCATATGAAAGTTTGAAATTCAATTGGTTTTGAAAGATCAAAGTGGGAATTTCATTTTAAAAATTGTTTAAAAACAATAAAAATGAAATAAATTACAAAAATTCTAACTATTAAATAAATAATATAAATTGGATTTTTTTGTAAAATAAAGTATTAAAATATTTTAGTGAATTTTGAGAAAAAGAATCAATAAAAAACAATTAAAATTGAGAGAGAAAATAATTTTGGAATGAATTAACAAGATAGTGAAAAAAAATGTCAAGGAAACAAGTGGTAAAAAATTAGAAATGGTCCCCCCAAGGTTTGAACTCACGCCCTTGGGGGTGGAGAGTGTAGAATTTTGCCATCTGAGCCATGTGTGGGGGCTGAAAGATGATGGCAAGTGCGTTTAATATGTAATAAATCCTTTTGAAAAATGTTTAAAAAATAAAATCAAAAGGTCTGGGGCGAGGGGGATCCGAACCCCAGACCTCTCGCTCACTACACACACAAAACCAGTTGATCAACCGCTGGGGCGCAATGTCAATTCAAGAATAATATGGCAATTAAATAATATATAGAAAGGTTGGTTTTGAAAACCTGAAGAATGACGACATGGCCATCTTCTTCCTTGAGCCAAATACGTGAAGCGTCCTATCTCACTCGTTTCTCAACCATTTCACATGATCCAAATATGAAAATCGTGCGCTTTCAGACAAGGAATACAATGGCAATATTCAATTTTATTGAAATTAAGTGAATCAAAACATAATATGACAAAACCTGATGAACCCTAAAACTTGCATGAACTTAATGAAATCCTATACACGAACTGTAAACAACAATTGATTGAGGGTAAATGATCTACAAACACAGAAACAAAACGGTATTTTGAAAATATGTTTATGATGCATGATTCATTGAGTTTGAGAGTTTAAGGTTTACCTCTGCAAGTGAGAATCGAATTCTGGTTTGGAGGTGTTACAGATGAGTTCCAATGATTTGGACAACTTCCTTGTACCTCAATGGATGTGTTTGAATGCTTAGGTTGATTGGAAAACCTCTGGATTGACCAACTTGATCCAACCTGCTGGTGCCTTATAATTTTGAGCAATTTAGGTATGATTTGATGATTCTGATGTTACAGATTGAATATAATGGTTTAGATCACTCCTATATGTTGTATACGAGGTGTGTGAACCATTGGTTTGAGTTGCATTGGTCTCCAACTCAAAACCCGATAGTGCTTTCTCTAGAACAATGAAATTTGGTGTGTAAGAAGGAAATGAGAGAAAACAATGTTGTAAGCTGCTTTGGTGTACTCTGAATGATTAACAAGGAGCTCTATTTATAGGTGAATGAGTTTGTCTTGGTGGAATAGTGCTGCAGCAATGGATAAGAGCTCATTAAATGCATTTTGGCAAGGCGTGCTTACTTCTCAAGCAAGGCAGAATAGCTTCTCCCAAGAGCAGGGCTATGTATTGACCAAATCCGCATTCTTCAGATGTTTTAATTGTTTTTTAAGTGAGCATCTTGACTGAGGAGAGTAGCTTTATTGAAAGTGCCCTATTGCACATAAATGCCTTTGAATTCAAGGCATAATGTGACAAAAGCCATTACTTCAAGTTGGAATTCCTTTTGGCTTCTTGACTCAACTTTGCAGGTTAGATCAGATGGATCATGATCATATTGGATGAATGTGGCATAGTGATCCTTGGCTTTGACTCAGAAATCGTGTAAAGCAAGAAAACATGCAAACTAGTTTTTTCAAAATAGTTGCAGCAGCATGACTTTGGGCTGCCATATCTCTTAGTTTCCATGGAGTTTTTTCATGCTGATGGACTCTTTGAATTGCTAGCAATATGCACAATAACTTTGATGTTTACACCTTGAATTGATTCATCTTGCAACTGTGTGAAAAAGTGCCTCAAGTTTTGGTGTTTCACTTGAAATCTGCCTTGGGCAGAATTTCTTCTAAGTGTTGGAAACAAATGCACTTTCATGTTTTATAGTGATTTTGATCCAATCATAACTTGAAATCCATGAGGAATTGGAATGATATGTAGTTAAAGCTTTTGTAGAGTGTAGCAAGACCTACAAATCCAGCTTTGGATCACCCAAAATGGTTGCTTGGATCTCAAGTTATGATCCTTGGAAGTTGGTACCAAAACCACTTTTATTCCATAACTTAGAAAATTTTTGGTTTCTCAAGGTTGCCCCTTTTGCAAGAAACCTCACTTTTCTTGATTTTTCTTGATGGATGATGATCAATATCATACATTAACATTGTTTTTGACTTAGGGGAACCATATTTGTGAAAAATCCCAAAAAGTCAAACTTGATTTTGTGCACAATTGACTTTTTATCGGATGAAATCCAAACTGTGTGATCCTTTGTGAAATCAAGTCCTTGACCTAAATCAAACCTAATGGATGGATTCCATAGGTGTTATAGGGTGTATTGAATCATGTCCCTAGGTTTGGGAGCATGCCTTGGTCAAAAGTCAAAGGTACAGTTGACTTTTCCTCAAAACCCTAATTGTGGTCCACATGAATTTGAAACATGTGAATCAAGCTTCTTGGATCAATCCATTATTGTAAATGGATCAATGTAGTGTATTGGAGCCCCTCAAATCATGTCTTGAGGTCTTGGCTCATGTTTTGTCCCAAAAGTCAACTTAGGGGTGGATTAGGTCAATAGACCTTAATTCCTGATTTTTGGTAAATGCACCCCCTTGAGGTCAAATTAACTTGATGATTGGGTCCATGAGGTCCCTTGGAGTATCTTGGGTTATGCTTTGAATTATTGGCTCATGCCCAGATGAAAAGTTTCATCTGGAGGCCTTAGTCGACCAAAACCCTAATTTGGTGACACTAGCGATCTTGAGGCTTGATCCACTTGGAATGTTGCAACTTTGTGCTTGATTCTTGATGTAGGAGTCCTCTTGATCCCTTATGGGTATTTAAGAGGTTATACAAGTTGAAGATCATGTCATTCCTTGATTGATCCTTTGTCTAAGTGCTCTGAGAGGGTTCAAAAACCCTAGTTCTTGATTGTGCTGAATGCTCAACCATCTTTGAGGAGATTCATGAGGCATGAAGGTACATCCATATTGTGATGATGACTTGCACAATGATGGGAAATCTCGGTGGTCAAAATTTGGGGTATGACACCTATCCCACGCTGCCAACACATCATCTTTCATGCAAACTTAAATAAAAAACTGCAACCCTGTCGTGAACCAGAACATGAACATGGTTTTCTCTCTACTTGTTCAATCATTTTCAACCCCATTTCTCAATCAAAAACAACAAAACAAAGCACCTAGATGTAGTACTCAGATAGCAGAATGACACCATACTTCATATAACTTAAGATAACAACTCAAACATAACATATAATGGCAGACGAGTTAGACACTCAAACTGATCTTAACAAACCAAATGATGTTACATGATCAATACTACAAGCAGGCAGCCTTGCCATCATCTCAAGTCAAAATGGATGCACAATACAGATAACATAATATCATTTAGAAGCCATGGAAATGAAACATGAGAGCATAGGGACTTAGAAGAGGCTTACCAAGTGGAGACAGTCCACTGTTTCTTCAACTTGGAAACTTTAGAATCCAACCAGCTCAACCTCTTCCTTTCAAAGATGGTGGTATGCCAGCTGCTAATGAAATGTTCCCTCCTTTCTCTTAGTTGCACGAGCTCACAAGTTCTCTATTACTTTGAGTGATATGTTGTAGTGAGTAGTGGATGTTCTGTTCTTGTTTTGTTGTGTTGTGATGATTCTGGTGTGTGTTTTCTCCACGCTTTTCTTCACACCCAAAACCTCCTTTTAAAACTGAACCCCCATTTGAAAATGTCTTGGTCAATGTTTTGAGAAGTGAGCATGATTATGACATGTCCTTGAGCTGGCTATGGCAGAAGTTGTGGAAGAGAAAGCCTTGTTGATTTGTGCTCAATGATGCAGCCTGAATGAAGGTGAGAGGCTTGGTCAAGCATGCTGCATGAAATGGATTGTTTCACCCTTTCATGAATGAGCTATAACCTCTTTTTGCTTGTCAAAATATGATGCACATTTTGGGTAATCCTTGAGACCAACAAGGCTGACAAGTTTGGATTATTTCAAATGCCTTGGATGCTGCAATATTTTTGTCCAAGACTTGGTTCCAACTTAGTCATTTTTGGCACAAACCAAAGTAAGTCGTGGGAAAGGATTTGGTTCAGATTGTAGGTTCAGAATGAAACATGGTTTGTGTAATGAAACTAAACCAAAGGCCTCTCTTGATCACATGATGGTTTCTCACCCAATGGGCCAAATGACATGCTTCTTGATTCTTCTGAAAGAGGGCATGTAGTAGAGTAATTTTCATGTTGTTGAAGAGTTGAAATGAATCATAGAAACATGTGAAAAAATCGTGACAAGGTTTGGTGTAGCAAGGAGCAAAGCAACCAGAATTTTCTAAGTGTGAAACAACATTGTAACATGCTCACTTTAGTGCACAATATCCTGTAGGATGCTTCACTAAATCTTGAGATTTTTGATCATATGTAAAGTAGGAAGATAGTAGAGCAACTTCCATATGGAAAGCAACTTGAGATAAAGCTTGTAACTATGAGATAAAATGCCATGAAATCATGTGAAACATGCTGTCCAAGAGAAACTTAGAAAAATTTCTAAGTTATGAAACTTTTCCAATTTGATACATCAAACTTTGAAGCAACATATCTTGAGATTGAATCATTCAAATGGGGAGTTCTACACATGCTTGGAAAGCTTGAAGAACAAGGAACAACTTTCGTGTTCAAATATTTTGGATTTGAAACTTGGAACAAAGTGAAAAATGGAGCTGAAGTGGTATCCACAATTAGGGTAAAATGATCGAAATTTCATTAAGTCATAAAGGTATCTTATCTTCCAAGTCTCATAACTTAAAAATCAAGCCTTTTCTTGAGAAAGGTCCTCTAATTTGAAGTTCATGGTAAGAGCTTCCATTTGAGCTTTGAGTCACCAAATTTGGATGTGTGGTTTGAAAGTTATGGCCTTCCCAATTCTGCACAAGGAGTGAACTTTCACACTTAGGAAATTTTAAAGACCAAACATTGCCCTGTTTGCAAGAAACCTCTCAAATGTCCACTTCTCATGCTCTAACTCAACAATTAGACATGTCATGATGGATGTTTATTAACATATGGAATCATGTCCTAAGGCTTGGGATCACAACAAGGTCCTCAATGATTCTTCAGGTTAAAGCCCTAATTTCATAGTTCTTGATCTGATGGTTTCTTCTTGATTTCTTTTAACCCAATCTCATGAGACCATGGCATATGACTTGAGAGCTTCATGGTTAGTCTCCAAGACCAAATGGTTGAACTTGGAGCCTCAGTTGGCTTTCTTGAGCAGATGACTTCTCATACCAACCTCAATCAACTAGTTAATACTTATGATGGCTGTATGGAGCCAAAGAGTGTATTAGGAGACCTCGAATCATGTGAGATCCTGGCTTATTGACTTTTGTTCTCTTTCCCGTGCAAACCTAACTTTCACATAAAAGAACAAACTAGCAAGATATGTTGGTTAGTTAACAATGCATAGATGATTGAACCCTAAATGGAAATGCAAGATGCTATGACATCTAAGGGGTAAAATTTGGGGTATAATAGTTACCCCTATTTGAATAGCTTTACCGGATGGCACGAGGAATGAAGGTCCTCGGGACATCAAGGTGAAAGGTATTTAACTATAGCAAACCGAAAATTTTGCCCTTAGATGAAATGCAGATGCTAAGGACAGGCGACAGAGATGCAAATGCTGACATGCCATGAACTTCTAGTATGATGATATGATGCCATGATAGTACAAAAATACAGATAAAACAGGACACCAAAGGATAAAAAGCAAACAACCACAGGTGGGCATCACCGGGGAAGGATGAAGGTTAACATCCATAAGGAAGACTCACTGGGGATGCAAACTAACCAACAAAAGAGACTCACGTGGGAGACTCCAAGGAAACACTGGGGATAGAAAAATAAAACTGAGGTGAGCCCCATAGATCCTCACTGGAAATAAGACCCAGAGAGGTATTCTCCTCTAGGGAAAGATCCAGGGATACGAACGACAGGTTCACATGTGACTGGACGACACTGGGGGAAAAAACACACTCCTTACTGGGCATAAAACCAGAAAGAAGATATGATCTCCACTGGGGATCAATTTGAAACAAAAGGATAGACATCCAATAAAAGATTTCTAGGGATTTCTTATACTGAAGCGTTCAAACGGGATCTCCAAGAAAAGCCAGAAGAGACAGAGACGAACATAAACTCTGCGTGCGCCATATGATGATCGTCACAAGGACTTTCAAAGAGGTATTGATAATGACTAAACCTTTGCTGGGAATAAGATTAAAGTGCCAACAATGATTGGACTCAAAAAATAAACACGCCAGTAAACACCAATTTGAGTTAGCCTACCAATAAACACTGGACTTAGATACCAATTTGAGTTGGTTGAGATACCGATATGAGTTGAGATGCCAGCAAACACTGGACTTTAGACAGCAATATGAGTTGGGCTACCAGCAAAGACTGGACTTTAGACACCAATATGAGTTGGGCCTAGATACCAATATGAGTTGGTTTGCCAACAAAGACTGGACTTTAGGCTCACATCTGACCTGGTTTTAGGTTCAAAGTTGACCTGAAACAAACAATGCCAGCAATCACTGAACTTTTGGTTCATAGTTGACCAAGGTTTAGGTTCATATCTGACCAAGGTTCACATTTAACCTAAGTTTAGGTTCACAGTTGACCTGAAACAAACAATGCCAGCAATCACTGGACTTTTAGTTCATAGTTGACCAAGGTTTAGGTTCATATTTGACCAAGGTTCACATTTGACCTGAGTTTAGGTTCACAGTTGACCTGAAACAAACAATGCCAGTAATCACTGAACTTTTGGTTCATAGTTGACCAAGGTTTAGGTTCATATCTGACCAAGGTTCACAGTTGACATAGTTTTAGGTTCACAGTTGACCTGAAACAAACAATGCCAACAATCACTGGACTTTTGGTTCATAGTTGACCAAGGTTTAGGTTCATATCTGACTAAGGTTCACAATTGACCTGGTTTTAGGTTCACATTGTCAAAAAGGGTTGACATGAAGAAACCAAAACATATTCGAAGGTACACAACCTGAGCTCGGAACACATCGTCAAAAGGTTGACGGGAAGAAACCAAAACATATCCGAAGGTACACAACCTGAGCTCGGAACACATCATCAAAAGGTTGACGGGAAGAAACCAAAACATATCTGAAGGTACACAAACTGAGCTCAGAACACATCGTCAAAAGGTTGACGGGAAGAAACCAAAACATATCCGAAGATATACAACCTGAGCTCGGAACACATCGTCAAAAGGTTGACGGGAAGAAACCAAAACATATCCGAAGGTACATAACCTGAGCTCGGAACACATCGTCAAAAGGTTGACGGGAAGAAACAGATCACCAAACATCATCCACGTCAAAGGATTGACAGAATGAAAACCAACTGACATCGTCAAAAGGGTTGGCGGGAAAAACACCTCAAATAGGGATCACATTAAATGGGTTGATGGAAAGTGACTGATTGAAGGTAACACCAATGATAACTGTAAAAGTATGAATAAAACCAAGGGCGGATAAGCTTCTCGGGAGAGATTGCCACTTATTGTCGTGGAAAACAAGCTTTTCCAAGAGATTGCCACTTGTTGTCCGGGTATGAATTCCAAAGAGATGTTGATATCATAACACTGTTGGAGAAATGATTTTGTCTTCAACGAGGATCTGTAAAATATTTTTCTGCGAGACACAATGCAAAATAAATGCACGTTCAAACTAGGTTCAACAACTTAAACAGGCCCAAGAGCATACTTGTCGGGGGCCAAAATTCGATCTTGGGACAAGCTAGAAAGAAACGGTCAAACAAGACTCCATCCATTAAGGAATAAACTCAAATAGGGACCTATCTTATCCAAATATGGAAAAGATAACTGAACCAACCATCATCCACGAGGATTGAACTCTGTGGGGAATATAGAAAGGATGAACACTTTATGCCTAGGGCTGACGACTCTATTGGAAAGAATAGACAAACCCAGTCACTTGGGGAAATAAACGCAAAGTGAACCAAAACAGGTAAACACCAGAAACGGAAGCAGAAATGCTAAGATGTTATGCACACATATGCTTATGCTTATGCTAACAAAGCAGACAAAGGGAAGCGGGACTGGAGATGAAATAAACATCTCGACGAGGATACCCAGCCAAACTTGTTAGATTGGACCATCACTAGGGGATGAATACGTAGAAATAGCAGTTCTACTTCAAGGTTAAGACCTTCTCTTGGGGAAAAAGTATTCCACTTGGTATAGCGTCATGACTTCACTAGGATTGCCATCATGAGCCTGATTTCTTTGTCGGAGAGAAAAATCTGTGGGGAATCGCCAAGATCAACTGGAGTAACAGCTTACCGGGAATCTGGCAAAGTAACTCACAAGAACTAAGTAGTTCTGCAAACCTTATCTGCCCCAGATTACATGGTCTGTCAGAAAAAAATACCAAGAGGATTTTACAGAAGAATTGGCATACCAGATGCTTCAATATCTTCAAACTCTTAGAGAGATTCATGAATCTCGACGTAACTGCCCCAAATTAACAGCGCTTACACAACAAAGTCTTTGAACTTGCTCTTCAGACTGGTTGATCTGTGAAGGAAATGCCCCAGCCTAACTGATCCTTTTAGAGATTTGTCGAATCTCGACTTGACTGCTCCTGATTAACTGGTCTGTGAGGATAAGTCATTACAAGGATTTTACAGAAGAATTGGCATACTAGATGCTTCAATATCTTCAAACTCTTGAAGAGGTGTATGAACCTCGTCATAACTGCCCCAGTTCAACTGTATTCGCAATACAAAGTCCTTTAGACTGGGAAACAAACTTACCCCTGTGGGTGGGTCATTAGAGTCCTTGTCTTGTCATAAGATGACTTCAAGAAGGCTTGCCCCAATATTCTGAACTTTGAAGAGTTCTGCCCCTGACTCGATAGCTCTTGGAATGGTTGATTAAAAAATTCTTCGAATGGGTTGCCCCAGGCTGAGCTTCCTTTATCAAGTCAAATTCCCTAGCTGGCTGCATTTGTTGGGATTCCTTTGATATTGAATTGTTTTGCAAACAAGTATTGTTCATTAAAAATTGGCAATTTCAATGCAAAAATTCATGCAAGCTTTTGAAGTCAAGTTTTATTGATGAAACACACACAGTGGAATGATTAAATAATAAAAAACAACACAGATCTAGTCATTTACGGAATGACAAATGAAGTGATCCACACACAATTAGCAAAGATTATTAGGAGTCAGGTTAATCAACCTTGTTGTAGTATGCTTTCAATACAACCTTACCTCAATTAGGTCTTTTAAGGGTTGTAACGTGGCTTGGTTCACTGTTCATGAAATAAAGGATAAAGGCTCAAAGTTTATTTGTACCCACCCCTTCTTCGTGATGAACTCGAATCCTACGCTCAGTTAACTCAAACTATACATTCAGATTCCTACAGGCTAGGAATTGAGTTGATGATAGTTGGTGATGATTAAGACACCTAAGGTTGTCATTACTCCCTTATAACATTTGGTTATCCTTTATTTCTAAGGTTTTGATGACCTCTTCTTGTCTTTACTGAGGTTTTGAGACCTCTTCTTGTCTTTGCTGAGGTTTTGAGACCTCTTCTTGTCTTCACTGAGGTTTTGAGACCTCTTCTTGTCTTTGTTATCTTTCTTAGCTTTTGCCTTGAAAAGGGACTCGGCCATTCTTCGGGTAAGGATTTTATAACGATCATTCCTTATTTGTCACTTTGTACAACATTCATTGATTTGAGAGAGTTGACTAGTGTCTTGCATGAAGCGCTTGCATTAGAATGCATAACCAAGTTAAACTGAGAAGTACCCACCCCAAGGTTGAGATTACGGGTTTTTTGTAAGGAAAGAAAACTCCTACTTCTAGGCTCAAAGGGGTTAACAAAGGATTATCTTCCTTATTTCTCCAGTGTTTGGGAATTGAAACAATGCCTTACATCATCGGCAAGGTTTAATTGGCAACATACCACAGCAGTTATGGATATGATGTTTTCATCATCCTCCCCAATCTTTGCTTGAACAAATAGTTGATAAGGATAAGTGGAAGGAAACAAAATAAATATTTTTGCTTTTATGAAAATAACGGTAAAAGAGTGAACACGAATGGATTGACCCAAAAAATGCATGAACATTTCATTAACCTTGCCAGTTCGGAAGTACAACAGCTTATAAGCAAATACAAATTCAACATGCAAAGAAAATACAACAAGAATGCTGAAACAACCAAAAGGTTGCCAGCTTTGGGGAACTGGGATTTCCTTTCATGACTTGCCATATTGAGATAATCATCTTCAGAGTTAATTGTCGAGATCGGTCTGAAAACCCTCTTCACCTCTATCATCGGTAATTTCTTCCATCTCAGAGTCTGGTGAACCCGCCTGATTAGGTGAAGGATTGCTGATTTGAATGCCTTGAGGCGTGAATGAAAACATCTCGGAGTCAAGCAGTGTCTGAACCTTGCTTCTGAGCACCTTGCAGTCTTCAGTTGAGTATCCCTGTGCCCCAGTATGGTTGTCACATCGGGCGTTGGTGTCAAAGCCTGGCAGGTATGGAGGGATCACTGGATCTATCTCCTTTGGCACTATCAATCCACCTTTGATTAAATCTGGCAAGAACTGACTGCATGACATCGGCAATGGAGTGAAATTCCTCTCTGGCTTCCTTGGTCTTTGTCGGGCGTGCTGACGCGGCTGACGGCGGTATGACCGTTGATACTGAGGAGGTCTTTGATTTGGAGAAGAATATTGTCCCTGAGGAGAGAATGGTGTCTGACGCGGAGACCCAAAAGATTGTTGACTCTGGACACTTGAGTTGCATGAGCGCTGAGACTGAAGTGTCGTAGATTCCCAAGTGGAATTACTTTCTTTCTCCCATTTTTCTTGAGAACTGACAACCGATTCACTCTCACTAGCTGGGATGTTCGAGATGCCTCAGATTTTTTCATTCTTAAGACCACTCTCAATGCGCTCTCCAGCTATCACCAAGTCAGAAAAGTTTGATGTCACAATGCTAAACAGCTTTTCTCGGTACGGGCTTTGCAAAGTATCCACGAACCAGTCAACCAATTCCTTATCCAAGAGTGGTGGTTGAACGCGAGAAGCTATTTCTCTCCATCTCTGAGCATACTTTCTGAAGGATTCATTGTCCTCTTGAGATAAGTCTAGCAAATGCAGACGACTAGGAGCCAAGTCAAGATTGTAGTTGTATTGCTTCATAAAGGCATTAGCTAGGTCTGACCATAATTGGATTTTGCGACTCTCTAACTACATGTACCAATTCAATGATGCTCCACTCAGACTATCTTGGAAACAATGGATCATGAGTTTGTCGTTACGAACATACAAAGTCATTCTTCTGCAATACATCACCAAATGCTGCTTTGGATAACTATCCCCTTTGTACTTCTCAAACTTTGGTGGCATCACAAGGTCGGGTACCAAACACATGTTCAAAGCATTTAGATCAGCAGTGTCACGACCCTTAATGGCATCAAGCTTTTCTTCCAACACGCGACATTTTTCCATAATCTCAACGTCTCGTGGATCCTTGGTTTTCATCACAGGGACTACTTCTTGGGAATCTAGGTCAGGGAATGCGAAACTGCGATATTCCACGACATCAATAGAAGAGGAACGTCCATCTTGGACAATGGCACGCTCTTGTATAACCTGGTTCTCAATAGGAATCTGCACAGGTTGAGCTTGGGCAACATTGGTCACAGAAGTCCTCTGAACATTGTCATCTCTCTTTCCCAAAGCTGACATAGCTTCCACAATCCGATCTGACTGATCTTTCAACAAGTCAAAATCTACTCTGGTCACAAACTGGCTCTGCTCTTCTGAGTTCATGATCCCTTAAAAGCTACCTCAAGTCCAATGCTGGCTTCGAGAAGTCAACAAGTGGGTTATGGACAAAGGATGGATGAGACTCAAGGATGAGAAATGCAAATGGTATGCGAATGTGATGACATGTGCATGGGATGCAAATGCAGACCATATGGTTTCAAGGAACTCAAAGGCAAGTTGCAAACATTTTTTGTAAAAACTGAAAAAGTTTTGTTTTGAAATCTATTATTTTTTTTGCAAAGGAAAGAACGTCTGAATTCCTTGAAACGAAAGAGCTATCATGAATGAATGAATGTATGCACAAACACACATATACAGGTATTCACATATGTGCACATATATACAGGCAAACAAAATGAGGGCCTAGGTTTGAAGATCACGTGCGTGGTGCCATGGTCTACCCATCCCAAAAGGTGTGTACTATAGGTTTATCATCTGTAGAAAAGGGTTCTAAAAAGTTCCCAGAGTCATTGATAAATCTTTCGGATATTATCGGTCTACGTGACTACTCACGCGGGTTAATAATATTCTCAAGATAAACTCGTTAGAGTGTAGTATCGCGTATCAACCATTTGGGACTACTCCCTCATAGCCATCGCACTACGTCCTAAAAAGGCCAAGTGGGGGTAAAGGTAACTACGGTCCTTAGTCTCACGGACTCCCAGGTCGGAAAGAGTGACATCAATGCGACTACTCACATCAGACATCAATAATCCCAAAGGGGTCTCCACTGAGTGTGGTCATCATATGCCAAACTTGTTAGGACTACTCCCAACAGCCGACTATTGATTACACTACAATCCTATCATATATGTGCTCTCAAGTCCGAGTTAGGACTTAATTCACCACCCAAAAGTAGCACCCTGCACACAGAAAAACCCAAGCACAACAGGTATATATACAGACATGAATATGTACAGATATACAAGCAAGCAACAAATAGCAAAACACAAATACAAACAAGGTGGGCTTAACCCTCAAGTTATGTCCCCAGTGAAGTTGTCATTTCTGTTGCGGTGAAAATCGGATATCAAGCTATTAATTAACTTGAATCGCACATCTTTGAAATTCACCACCGAGCTTTCATTTATCCAAAGGAAAGGGTAAAGATCGAAGAAAATCCTAAGTGCACTATGTGAAGACACAGCTAAGAGATCGGGGATTCGGGGGTTGGTTATACTAAGGGAAGGTATTAGCACCCTAAGTATCTGTAGTACTCTACAGGAACCTCTTGTTAGTATTTGTGTTATGTTATGTTTGCTTGCTAAGAAAATCTACTAAGGGTAAAGGTAAAGACCTAAGGTGAAGACCAAGGTGATAAAGGTAAAGACCTAAGGGTATATACACTAAGTATGCTCGCCGAGACGTCGCATCTTGTGCCTACGTATCCTAACTAAAGAATCAGAGCAACCATAGTTTACCTCACTAAGGGTGAGGAACCATTGACTATGGTCAAAGTTCCAAGGGGGATGAGTATAACACTCATATAGAGTCAAAGAACTCTCTAAGTCTAAGTTGTAGGGGTTGAATGGCTATGAGGCCAAGGGAGAAAAATGGCTCTGAGGCCAAAGATTACCTATGACTATGAGGTCAAGGAGGGAAATAGGGTTACCAATGACTATGAGGTCAAGGGTAGGAGATGGCTCTAAGGAGGCCAAGATGGTAATGAGCTATCTATGACTTTGAGGTCAATAGAGAGACTTTCCTTTGGAAGGAGGGGAGACAACTTCTTTAAAGTATGAGTGAAGGGTCAAAGGCATCGAGCCTTAGAATCAAGGTTTCAACAAAACAATCAAACCCTAATCAAAAGACCTTATTCAAGGTCAAAAATCAAACTCAAGACATCCTCTCAATGTGTTTTAAAACACTCTAGAAAGCCATCTTAAAAAGGTAGTGAGAAGAAGTCTTTTTTCAAAGAAGTCCAAAACTAGGTCAAAAGTTACTCAAGTTCACAAAATTAAAATAAATAATAAAATAAGGTGAAAATAAAAATAAAAATTTTAGAAAATTAATTTAAACATTAAAATGCTAGTATGATTTTTTTTGGGAATTTTTAATCAAAAGAAGCTATTTTTAATAAAGCAAAATTGAAATGGAAAAAATAAAAATAAAACATTTGACATGAATCAAAACAGGGGTGCATTAGTAAACTGAAAATGAACTAAGTCTGAGTTGTTTATGCGTATGGGCCTATTGGCAGGAGGTGCTGATAGCGAAACAGGCAAGGCCCATGGTCCAACTAAAAAACAATGCATCAACCAAGTGATTAATTAATGGACATGTACAAAGAAAAATCATGTGGACATTTGTATCAACCGGTCACTATGTTTTAAGTGACTAAATGACAAAATAAGAGCATGGCCTATCCCACGCTCCCAACACATCATATTCCATGCAAACTTAAATAAAAAAACTTCAACCCTGTCGTGAACCAGAACATGAACATGGTTTTCTCTCTACTTGTTCAATCATTTTCAAACCCATTTCTCAATCAAAATCAACAAAACAAAGCACCTAGATGTAGTACTCAGATAGCAGAATGACACCATACTTCATATGACTTAAAATAACAACTCAAACATAGCACAGAATGACACACGAGTTAGACACTCAAACTGATCTTAACAAACCAAATGATGATGCATGATCAATACTACAAGCAGGCAGCCATGCCATCATCTCAAGTCAAAATGGATGCGCAATACAGACAACATAATATCATTCAGAAGCCATGGAAATGAAACATGAGAGCATAAGGACTTAGAAGAGGCTTACCAAGTGGAGACAGTCCACTATTTCTTCAACTTGGAAACTTTAGAATCCAACCAGCTCAACCTCTTCCTTTCAAAGATGGTGTTATGCCAGCTGCTAATGAAATGTTCTCTCCTTTCTCTTGGTTGCACGAGCTCACAAGTTCTCTATTACTTTGAGTGATATGTTGTAGTGAGTAGTGGATGTTTTGTTCTTGTTTTGTTGTGTTGTGATGATTATGGTGTGTGTTTTCTCCATGATTTTCTTCACACCCAAAACCTCCTTTTAAAACTGAACCCCCATTTGAAAATGTCTTGGTCAATGTTTTGAGAAGTGAGCATGATTATGACATGTCCTTGAGCTGGCTATGGCAGTAGTTGTGGAAGAGAAAACCTTGTTGGATTGTGTTCTGTGATGCAGCCTGAATGAAGGTGAGAGGCTTGGTCAAGCATGCTACATGAAATGGATTGTTTCACCCTTTCATGAATGAGCTATAACCTCTTTTTGCTTGTCAAAATATGATGCACATTTTGGGTAATTCTTGAGACCAACAAGGCTGACAAGTTTGGATTATTTCAAATGCCTTGGATGCTGCAATATTTTTGTCCAAGACTTGGTTCCAACTTAGTCATTTTTGGCACAAAATAAAGCAAGTCGTGGGAAAGGATTTGGTTCAGATTGTAGGTACAGAATGAAACATGGTTTGTGTAATGAAACTAAACCAAAGGCCTCTCTTGATCACACGATGGTTTCTCACCCAATGGGCCAAATGGCATGCTTCTTGATTCTTCTAAAAGAGGGCATGTAGTAGAGTAATTTTCATGTTGTTGAAGAGTTGAAATGAATCATACAAACATGTGAAAAAATCGTGACAAGGTTTGGTGTAGCAAGGAGCAAAGCAACCAGAATTTTCTAAGTGTGAAACAACATTGTAACATGCTCACTTTAGTGCACAATATCCTGTAGGATACTTCACTAAATCTTGAGATTTTTGATCCTATGTAAAGTAGAAAGATAGTAGAGCAACTTCCATGTGGAAAGCAACTTGAGATGAAGCTTGTAGCTATGAGATAAAATGCCATGAAATCATGTGAAACATGCTGTTCAAGAGAAACTTAGTAAAATTTCTAAGTTATGAAACTTTTCCAATTTGATACATCAAAGTTTGAAGCAACATATCTTGAGATTTAATCATCCAAATGGGGAGTTCTACACATGCTTGGAAAACTTGAAGAACAAGGAACAACTTTCGTGTTCAAAGATTTTGGATTTGAAACTTGGAACAAAGTGAAAAATGGAGTTGAAGTGGTGTCCACAATTAGGGTAAAATGATCAAAATTTCACTAAGTCATAAAGGTATCTTATCTTCCAAGTCTCATAACTTAAAAATCAAGCCTATTCTGGAGAAAGGTCCTCTAATACACTTTGAAGTTCATGGTAAGAGCTTCCATTTGAGCTTTGAGTCACCAAGTTTGGATGTGTGGTTTGAAAGTTATGGCCTTCCCAATTCTGCACAAGGAGTGAACTTTCACACTTAGTAAATTTTAAGAACCAAACAATGCCCTCTTTGCAAGAAACCTCTCAAATGTCCACTTCTCATGCTCTAACTCAACAATTAGACATGTCATGATGGATGTTTATTAACATATGGAATCATGTCCTAATGCTTGGGATCACAACAAAGGTCCTCAATGATTCTTCAGGTTAAAGCCCTAATTTCATAGTTCTTGATCTGATGGTTTCTTCTTGATTTCTTTTAACCCAATCTCATGAGACCATGTCATATAACTTGAGAGCTTGATGGTTAGTCTTCAAGACCAAATGGTTGAACTTGGAGCCTCAGTTGGCTTTCTTGAGCAGATGACTTCTCATACCAACCTCAATCAATTGGTGAATACTTATGATGGCTGTATGGAGCCAAAGAGTGTCTTAGGAGACCTCGAATCATGTGAGATTTTGGCTTATTGACTTTTGTTCTCTTTCCTGTGCAAACCCTGACTTTCACATAAAAGAACAAACTAGCAAGATATGTTGGTTAGTTAACAATGCATAGATGATTGAACTCTAAATGGAAATGCAAAATGCTATGACATCTAAGGGGTAAAATTTGGGGTATAATAATATGCTGCGGAACCACCAAGGAACATCTTCAACATGCCTTAATAAGATGTCAGAACATCTTATAAGACACCATACAAGAGAACTAGTTACTCCTCCTGCAGTTGTTGTAGAAACTCCTCAGAAAACTTGAACAACCATCAGTAGTTGTTACCTTTGATCCAGAACATCCATCCCATCCATTAATACCCTTGAGTATGTCCGAGTGAATGATCTGATCTCCCAAACTCCTCCTTGTTTAAAGCCAGAAAGTATCTTCCAAGATCTCATCCAAAAACAGACAGGATGCCTGTAACACCCCCAATCTATACCCCCAATTAAATAAAGCAGTAAAAGAAAATTCAAAATTTCGTCAGAGTATATTTAAAGTATCATGGCATAGACCGAGGGGTCACATCAAAAAGAAGACAATGCATACAACACCTGCTCATAAAGATATGCAACAGTGGGGTAGCAATCATACAGAGGAACTCAGTTCCTTACACCCACATTTCAAATTTTAGAATAAAAGCGGAAAATCTAAAACTGAATAACATATACATATATATCATGAAAAGTCTGTCATCCATCAAGTTATACATGCTCAAGCCAAAAGATATATATATATATATACATAGTACAGAATAATCACTAATGGCCTCCCTAACTACCCGGTGTTACATATCAGAGCCGACCGACAAAAGAATGAAGACGCAAAGCTTCACAAAAATACCTCCAGCAGCTCTAATCTGCAATGCCTCATAGAGCATTATAAAACCGCAGAAGGGTGAGAAAAACAACCATAATATAATTGCATATAATTATATATGTAACACAAAAATACGCAAATATACAATTCTCACCACAACTCACGCCATAATTCAAACACAAGGCATTACAAGGCACAATACATATTTCCGTCACCCACACATATCCATATATCATTTATCCACAAATCCACACATAATCAACCATAAATGATTTATGCAAATGCAAGAGACCGACACAATGACTCTATGCATATGCACATGCGGTACCGACTTCCATTGTTTCACATCACTAGTTCACTCAGGAACTCTGCTGGAATCATCGCTCGTTATATCACTATAACTCCCCGTCGGGCATAAGATGTTCCCCACCGCTCACACCCCACACGGGCACACGGTGTTTATGGATCGATCACACCCCACACGGGCACACGACCCGATCGCTCACACCCCACATGGGCACACGATCGTCTATAATCATCGCTCACACCCCACATGGGCACACGAAGTTATAGCGAATTCCCTCTGGAATCCAAACTGTCACTCAGGACGTCTCAACAATGCATATCATGATGCTTGGCATACAATGACCCATGACATTTAATATGCACACATGAATACATTCATTTACATCAACAAAATCACACTTTGCACTTATGCCCAAAACAATTCATTTAATTTCCATAAAGCCACAAATCATCACAACATCATCTAAACACACACATTTACCTCATACGATAGCACCTTGCACGATACACATCAAACACGTACAAGTATAACGACAAAAGTCGACAACTGACACTATTCCTGATTTTCCGACATGATTAAATCGGCTACCAATTTCACAATCATCATAATTAGAAAGTACAGCTCAATAGCTACGCAACGATACCAAGAATGTAAAAATCGGACAAACGGATCAAAAGTTACGAACAAAAACGAAAAACGATATTTTGAAAAGTCCCATTTTGCAAATGTCCTGTCCATACGCGTATTGCCCAAGGCCATACGCGTATGAGCAGAGACTCACTTTTCTCAAAATTCACGTGTAAATGGCCATACGCGTAATGACCAAGACCATACGCGTATTGCCCTCAATTGCTACGCGTATCATACGCAAATGGGCAGATGGCTGAGAAAACAAGCAACCCATACACGTATTGCCCTCATGGTTCGCCCACCATACGCGTATTGCCAAGGTTCATACGCGTATGAACATGCCCCATACGCGTATGACCTGGAAATCTCAGAAAAATTCTTCTGCATAATTGTTCATACGGGTTCCAACCCAAAACCCCCTTAATCTCACCTACACATCAGAAAATTGCCAATACAATGTCTAATAACAAGTATCTATCATTTACCAACAAGAATGAACACTTAACACATAAATTTCAACACATTTAATCAATATCTAATCAATTTGATAAAAAATGGGTTTACTAAAATATTTTCCATTCAATCCTACACACATCACAAATACACATACATAATCATATACAATCATACCATAATTGAGTTTCGCACCCTTACCCGATTAAATCGATTCTAGAAGTTGAATTTCTCTTTGATTTTCCAAGTTTTCCCACTTTTCTCTTCTTCTTCTCTTTTCTCTCCTTTTTCTTTCTTCTCCCTTTCTTTCTTTCTATTTTTCTCTCTTCTATTTTCTATTTTTCTAACTTAATCAAAAATATCCTAAAATGACCAAAATACCCCCACACTCAAATATCTCGCAAACGATCCCAAAACCCGACAAAATATCACGACATTGAAAAATAACATATTTGCAGATAAAAGTCGAAAATAAAATAATATAATAATAAAATAATCAAACGACTCGATTAAATAAAACTCACACGAAAACTGGGTCGTTACAACTCTCCCCCACTTAGAAATTTTCGTCCTCGAAAATCTTACCTGAGACGAACAAATCTGGATACGACTCCCGCATCCGACTCTCCAACTCCCACGTCAAATTGCCCTCAGCAGCGCCTCCCCACGCCACTTTCACAAGTGCAATATCCTTGCCCCTCAACCGTTTCACTTCGCGATCCAAAACCCTAACTGGTACTGCCTCGACCGTAAGGTTCTCCCTTACCTCGACCTCATCCATCGGAATCACATGCGACGGATCTGGAACATACTTCCGATGCTTTGAAACATGAAACACATCATGCAAATTCGACAGATTTGGAGGCAACGCCACCCTATAAGCCACAACACCCACTCTCGCGGATATTTGGTAAGGACCAATAAACCGAGAAGTAAGTTTCTTCGATTTCAATGCACGACCCACAGCTGTTACCGGCGTAACCCTCAAAAACACATGATCGCCCTCTTGGAACTCAAGATCTTTCCATCTCCGATCATGATAACTCTTTTGCCTACTCTGAGAAGCTTTCATCTTCTCACAAATAAACTTCACTTTCTCCGTCGTCTGTTGCACCAATTCTGGCCCAACCACCGTTCTCTCACCAGATTCGTGTCAACACAACGGCGTTCGACATCTTCGTCCATACAATGCTTCAAACGGTGCCATTCCAATACTAGAATGGAAACTGTTATTATACGTAAACTCAATCAAAGCAAGATAACTATCCCATGCACCACCTTGTTCCAAAACACAAGCTCTCAACAAATCCTCCAAAGACTGAATCGTCCTCTCCGTCTGACCATCCGTTTGTGGATGATAGGCCGAACTCAATCTCAATTTAGAACCCAACGCCTTCTGTAAACCTTCCCAGAATCTCGAGGTAAATCTAGGATCTCGATCAGAAACAATACTCAATGGAACTCCATGCAACTTCACAATCACACTGATATAAATCTCAGCTAACCGCTCCAAAGTAAAACTGATGTCAATCGGAATGAAATGAGCCGATTTAGTCAGCCTATCCGCAATCACCCAAATAGCATTATGCCCTCGCTGAGTATTCGGTAACCCTGTTACAAAATCCATGGAAATACTATCCCATTTCCATTCAGGAATATCCAACGGTTGCAACAAACCACTAGGCCTCAGATGTTCCACCTTCGATTTCTGACAAGTCAAACATGCATAAACAAACTGAGCCACATCTCTTTTCAATCCAGACCACCAGAAAATCTTCTTCAGATCTTGGTACATCTTATTCGCTCCCGGATGTATACTCAAATTACTCCGGTGTCCTTCCTCCAAAATCATCTTTTTCAACTCCGCATCATCAGGAATACAAATCCTACCTCGGAATCTCAAAACACCATTAATATCCACTTGAAAATCACTATTCACATCTTTTCCTCCAACCAACATCAAATCCACAAATTTCACATCCACCTTCTGTTTCTCACAAACAGCCGTCAGAAAATCATTAGTAATCGTTAGCATACCAAGCCTAACGCTATCCGACGTCACTTCGCACACTAAACTCAAATCTCTAAACGATTCCAAAAGTTCCCACTCTTTAACCATTAAAGCGGACATATGTAACGATTTCCGGCTCAACGCATCAGCTACTACATTAGCTTTACCAGGATGGTAATTCAAGCCAAAGTCGTAGTCCTTCAAGAATTCCAACCATCTACGTTGCCTCATATTAAGCTCTTTCTGATTAAACAAATATTTCAAACTTTTATGATCACTAAAGACTTCAAACCTTGCACCGTAGAGATAATGCCTCCAAATCTTCAACATAAAAACCACAGCCGCTAACTCAAGATCATGAGTAGGATAATTTTTCTCATGAACTCTCAATTCCCTTGAAGCATAGGCCACCACCTTACCTTCCTGCATCAGAACACCACCTAGACCAATCAAAGAAGCATCACAATAAACCACAAATGGTTCATTAGGATTCGGCAAAATCAAAATCGGAGCTGTCGTCAATCTTCTCTTCAGCTCAGTAAAACTCTCCTCACACCGAATATCCCAAATGAACACTTGCCCCTTACAAGTCAACTGGGTCAAAGGAAGTTCTAGCTTCGAAAAACCTTCAATGAACCTGCGATAATAACCAGCCAAACCCAGAAAGCTTCGAATTTCAGTAACGGATCTCGGAGCCTCCCATTGTAGAACTGCCTCTACTTTAGATGGATCCACAACAATACCATTACCTGAAATTACGTGCCCAAGAAAACTCACTTCCGCCAACCAGAATTCACACTTGGATAACTTAGCAAAAAGCTTCCTCTCCTTCAAAACCTGCAAAACAATACGCAAATGTTCTGCATGCTCCTCCTGAGACTTAGAATAAATCAAAATGTCATCAATAAACACAACAACAAATTGATCTAGATACTCTTGAAAAATACGATTCATGTATTCCATAAACACACCTGGCGCATTAGAAACCCCGAACAGCATCACAGAATATTCATAATGACCGTATCGTGTCCTAAAAGCCGTCTTCTGAATATCTTCTTCTTTCACCCTAATCTGATGATACCCCGACCTCAAGTTAATTTTACTGAACACACACGCACCAACCAACTGATCCATCAGATCATCAATCCTTGGAAGAGGATACTTATTCTTAATCGTCACCTTATTCAACTAGCGATAATCAATACACAACCGCATACTGCCATCCTTCTTTTTCACCAATAAAACTGGAGCACCCCAAGGCGACACACTTGGTCTCACGAACCTCTTCTCCAACAACTCATTCAACTGTTTCTTTAACTCCACCAACTCAGATGCTGACATACGATAAGGTGCCAGAGAAACAGGTCTAGTACCAGGAACTAGATCTATAAAAAGCTCCACCTCTCTCTCTGGCGGCACATCTGAAATATCCTCTGGAAATACTTCCGGAAATTCACACACCACAGGAAACACACCAAGTGAAACTTGACTATCCACCGTTAAAGATGCAAACAAACCAAGCAACTGAGCTTCATCCGCCAAAAGTCTCTTCAACTCTTTGGTAGATAAGAAACTCGAGTCTTCGTCTTCCTCAAGAGAAGGAAACCTTACCAGCTTATGATAACAATCAATGTGAACTCTATTGAATTGCAACCAATTCATACCAAGAATCACATCTAAACCCTCCAACGGTAAGCACACCAAATTCATCTCAAAGTCTTTACTATAAATGGTCAAAGGACAACTTAGACAAACCAAAGACGTAGTTACTGACCCCATTGCTGGAGTATCAATAATCATTCCACCACCCATCAAAGACAACACAAGATTCAAACGCTTCGCGCACTCAGACGAAATAAACGAATGAGTCGCTCCAGTATCAATAATAGCAATCAAATGAGTACTATTAATAAAACAAGTACCTCTGATCAGACGATCTGCACTCGAAGTCTGAGTCCCCGATAATGCAAACACCTTCCCACCAGCTGGAGCCTGCTTCGGTTTCGGACACTTGGTACTAATATGCCCAGGTTCACCACAGTTGTAACATTTCACCACATTCTTCCTTGCACAATCGGCCGATCTGCACTCGAAGTCTGAGTCCTCGATAATGCAAACACCTTCCCACCAGCTGGAGCCTGCTTCAGTTTCGGACACTTGGTACTAATATGCCCAGGTTCACCACAATTGTAACATTTCACCACATTCTTCCTTGCACAATCAGCAGCAACATGTCCTACACCTCCACAATTAGTACACTTCCTCGAATCTTTCCTGCACTCAAACTGACGATGCCCTAACTCACCACATTTATAACACCTCATAGGACCAGACATACCACCTCCACTTGACCTTTTCTCAGAATTCCCTATCTGTTTACCTTTGTCAGCTGGTGTCACATACGGACCACCACGGAACTGTTGTTTCCCTTTCCTCTCGCTCACACTCTTGTAATGAGTAGAACGAGCCTTACTGTCTTCTTCATAAATTCTACAACAATATATCAAATCAGAAAACCTCCGAATTCTTTGATATCCAATCGCCTGCTTTATCTCAGGACGCAAGCCATTCTCAAACTTAACACACTTAGAGAATTCAGCAGTCGCTTCAGCATAATGAGGATAAAACTGCACAAGTTCCACAAACTTAGCAGTATAATCAACTACGGGCATATTACCTTGTTTTAGTTCCAAAAACTCAATCTCATTCTTTCCCCTCACATCTTCAGGAAAATACCTCCTCAAGAACTCCCAGCTAAAAACTTCCCAAGTAATTTCTTCCTCTTCTGCAGCTTCTAACACACGACTAGTACTGACCCACCAGTCATCAGCTTCTTCCAATAACATGTGAGTACCCAGTCTCACCTTCTGGTCCTCCTCACAGTCCATCACTCGAAAAATCCTTTCAATCTCTTTCAGCCACATCTGTGCACCATCCGGATCATATCTTCCTTTGAAGACCGGCGATTTGTTCTTCCGAAACTCATCATTACTAGCAGCATGAGGTGCACCCTACACAGCACGAGCCATAGCTTGCATAGCCGCACCCAAAGCAGCATCGTTCCTTCCAGCTATATTCTGTTCATTTCCAATAACAGAAACTATGGTTAAACAAACAGCTCAACCAACCACAACGACCAACAAGGACTGACACAACTGACACGGACTGACACAAACTGGCACGGACTGACACAAACTGGCTCTGATACCACTTAATGTAACACCCCCAATCTATACCCCCAATTAAATAAAGTAGTAAAAGAAAATTCAAAATTTCGTCAGAGTATATTTAAAGTATCATGGCATAGACCGAGGGGTCACATAAAAAAGAAGACAATGCATACAACACCTGCTCATAAAGATATGCAACAGTGGGGTAGCAATCATACAAAGAAACTCAGTTCCTTACACCCACATTTCAAATTTTAGAATAAAAGCGGAAAATCTAAAACTGAATAACATATACATATATATCATGAAAAGTCTGTCATCCATCAAGTTATACATGCTCAAGCCAAAAGATATATATATATATACATAGTACAGAATAATCACTAACGGCCTCCCTAACTACCTAGTGTCACATATCAGAGCCGACCGACAAAAGAATGAAGACGCAAAGCTTCACAAAAATACCTCCAGCAGCTCTAATCTGCAATGCCTCATAGAGCATTATAAAACCGCAGAAGGGTGAGAAAAACAACCATAATATAATTGCATACAATTATATATGTAACACAAAAATACGCAAATATACGATTCTCACCACAACTCACGCCATAATTCAAACACAAGGCATTACAAGGCACAATACATATTTCTGTCACCCACACATATCCATATATCATTTATCCACAAATCCACACATAATCAACCATAAATGATTTATGCAAATGCAAGAGACCGACACAACGACTCTATGCATATGCACATGCGGTACCGACTTCCATTGTTTCACATCACTAGTTCACTCAGGAACTCTGCTGGAATCATCGCTCGTTATATCACTATAACTCCCCGTCGGGCATACGATGTTCCCCACCGCTCACACCCCACACGGGCACACGGTGTTTATGGATCGCTCACACCCCACACGGGCACACGACCCGATCGCTCACACCCCACATGGGCACACGATCGTCTATAATCATCGCTCACACCCCACATGGGCACACGAAGTTATAGCGAATTCCCTCTGGAATCCAAACCGTCACTCAGGACGTCTCAACAATGCATATCATGATGCTTGGCATACAATGACCCATGACATTTAATATGCACACATGAATACATTCATTTACATCAACAAAATCACACTTTGCACTTATGCCCAAAACAATGCATTTAATTTCCATAAAGCCACAAATCATCACAACATCATCTAAACACACACATTTACCTCATACGATAACACCTTGCACGATACACATCAAATACGTACAAGTATAACGACAAAAGTCGACAACCGACACTATTCCCGATTTTCCGACATAATTAAATCGGCAACCAATTTCACAATCATCATAATTAGAAAGTACAGCTCAATAGCTACTCAATGATACCAAGAATGTAAAAATCAGACAAACGGATCAAAAGTTACGAACGAAAACGAAAAACGATATTTTGAAAAGTCCCATTTTACAAATGTCCTGTCCATACGCGTATTGCCCAAGGCCATACGCGTATGAGCAGAGACTCACTTTTCCCAAAATTCACGTGTAAATGGCCATACGCGTAATGACCAAGACCATACGTGTATTGCCCTCAATTGCTACGCGTATCATACGCAAATGGGCAGATGGCCGAGAAAACAAGCAACCCATACGCGTATTGCCCTCATGGTTCGCCCACCATACGCGTATTGCCAAGGTTCATACGCGTATGAACATGCCCCATACGCGTATGACCTGGAAATCTCAGAAAAATTCTTCTGCATACTTGTTCATACGGGTTCCAACCCAAAACCCCCTTAATCTCACCTACACATCAGAAAATTGCCAATACAATGTCTAATAACAAGTATCTATCATTTACCAACAAGAATGAACACTTAACACATAAATTTCAACACATTTAATCAATATCTAATCAATTTTATCAAAAATGGGTTTACTAAAATATTTTCCATTCAATCCTACACACATCACAAATACACATACATAATCATATACAATCATACCATAATTGAGTTTCGCACCCTTACCCGATTAAATCGATTCTAGAAGTTGAATTTCTCTTTGATTTTCCAAGTTTTCCCACTTTTCTCTTCTTCTTCTCTTTTCTCTCCTTTTTCTTTCTTCTCCCTTTCTTTCTTTCTATTTTTCTCTCTTCTATTTTCTATTTTTCTAACTTAATCAAAAATATCCTAAAATGACCAAAATACCCCCACACTCAAATATCTCGCAAACGATCCCAAAACCCGACAAAATATCACGACATTGAAAAATAATATATTTGCAGATAAAAGTCGAAAATAAAATAAAATAATAATAAAATAATCAAATGACTCGATTAAATAAAACTCACACGAAAACTGGGTCGTTACAATGCCTGCTTTGATACCAATTGAAATTCTGGCATAGCAGATAACAGATGTCCTAACACATGTCAAGACATTGTTCTCTGCATAACTTTAAAATAAGAGCAGAACACACAAGCCAGTATTCAGAACATCAGCAACAGCAGCAAGACAGATGTTTCGACATCTGTTACAACATGTTAATCAAAACTGAACTGTAAATTGCAGAATGATAAACAACACAGAATATGATAACCTAGTCCGGTGCAAATCACCTACATCTAGGCGCATACCAAGCCAGGAAGAAGAATCCACTATCAGTACTATAGTTTTATGCAAACAACCTCTGGTTTACAGTAAACAACCTATGGTTTACCTATCCCTACCCAATGGAGACTTTATCATTAGAAGTCACATCTAATAGATAAGACAAACCTATCTCACTCCCTAAATCACAACCTGTGATTATCTAACAGTTATAGTCACAATAACTGTAACAGCCTACTTGAAAGACACCTCTTTCAATACAAAGTTCAGTCAAACATTTTTTACTAACAAGCTAACTTGGATTTGCTTAAAAGCTTCATCCAAGAACAATACATGATTCATTACCTACAAGTTTCTAAATCTATACAAGCATTTATGTCTTCCACAATGTATCAAACCGATACAAAGGGAGACTTATAATACAAGAAAACCTACGACTCTCAAAACCTTAAACCCTATTTTCTACTTTACAGAAGTGTTACAATAGGTTCCGTCTCTTTTTTTCAGTCCTAGGTCTTGGTCTTCTTTTATAATCTTCTGTCTTGGGCTTCAAATCTTCTTTCCTTGATCCACAGCCAATCACACCTTGAATCTTTGAACAGATTTAAAACCTGTTATATCAGTCTAGATGTCGAGTCTTCATGCTGGGACATTTCATTCGACATCTTTGGTCTGGGGCAGAAACCTTCATGTTGGAACATCTTTCACAACATTATGTTTTACCAAAATTTAGTCAAATTCTTGGAGCTTTCAGAAGTGTATGACACCTTTATGTCGGGCAAAAGAGGGAGATAAAAGTATTCTTGGATCGAAGGTAATTTAGGAGACCATTGAGAAAATAATAATAATTTGGGAAAATATGAAAAAGGATCAAGATCAACAAAAGAGTAATGTCAGTTAGAGAATGAGACCTTTAGAGTTTGAAGAAGGACACCACATGTTTTTGAAGGTTACTCCTAGACTTGGACAAAAAGTACCTTTCAAGACGAAGAAGTTTAGTCCGAGATACATTGGTCCTTATTAGATCATAAATTCATATTTTAACCTTCTTTAAGTTCTTTGCATCGAAGCGTTTATTTTATGTCATTTATTATGCTTTTTCTTTACTTTATCTCTTCAAATCAATTATGCATTTCATTCACTTTGTTAATTTCCAAGCATTTAAATATCAGTCTCAAACAATTTTACTTTTTTGCACAGATTGTCTTTGAGATTTTTCGAGTTTAATCTCTTAAGTGAACCAAACTCGTGATTGTTTACTAAAAATACCAGTAAACAAAAATATATGAATTTGTTTGGATTGAATTTGTACATTTTTGCAATAAAGCGAAATCAAATTAAATCAATAAACAATTTGTTGGTTTGAGTTAGATTGATTGAATACATTAGAAACAAATGTTAAAAAATATTTAAAAAAATATCTAATTTACATCAACTAATTTTTCAAAAATAATATAAAATCTCTAATTTTCTTGTTTCTCCGTATAGGGCATGAATATCACAATTTTTTTTTTGTTGTTGTTGTGTGAAATTAAATATATTATACTAGTTTCTATGATAATAATGATATATATCATACTAATTAATTATAATTAGTTCGGATATGCGTGTTCACTTTGGAAATCCGTTATTCTAATCGATTAACATCATATTTCATTGATTTAGTTCGGTTTTTATCCGAACTAAAAAAATTTCAACTAAAACACTATGATTTACTTTAGATTTCAGTTTAGTTTGAATATGTCCGAACTAATGAACACTCGTACATCTTGATAGAACATCTTGTTTAACAAAGTCTAAAAAAATAGTTAAATATTAAAGGAAAAAATACTTAAATATTTTATATTTTTGGTCAAAGATTTTTTTTGGTCAAAGTAGCTTAAGACAATTTACTATTTAATGTTTAATTATCCAAGTAGCATAAGACAATTTACTATTTATAGTTAATTAATTTGGTTCATTATCCACTAAATATTAAATATCTCATTGGATTTCAGTGTGCTTTGGTTAAAGTCCTTCTTTATTGATGGCTTCCGTTTCTCAAAGGGCCCCTCTTTTATGCCTATGTTTTACAAACCACTAAACGACAAAAAAAGGCCATAGTTTTTTATATTTATTCATAAAGTGTTTAAAGATAAGCTCCTCTTATATCATTTTGTCCATAAAGTGTAATGACATATATGATAGTATATAACAACACATAACATCAAAAATACACACATTTTCAACAAAACATAGAATGAGAATGACATATATGAATTATAACAAAAAAAATTCATCCCCAACAGAATTCATTACTACCTGTAGCTCATGCACTCAAATTTTTATCTTATATATTATTATTTGTGGCGTATACTTATGTGTAATGTCAATAACAATAACACATGCATTTAAGTTTTAGGAGCTTGCCCTAGTGTCATATTGTTTTTAAATTTTTTAACATAAACGATGAAGGAATCAAGTGTGATACAAGCCAACCAAGACACAAGCAATGCTTAACTTAACTTAACTTAACATGTCGTCTTACACACCGTGGCATCTCGATCCCACATCAAACGGGCATATTCTATTCCCCTATCCTCAAACCAAAATTAATTTCTCATTTTACTATAATACCCCCAATCCCTATCCACTTTTCGTTAATTCTCATGACCAATACAGTCACACCCAATAAATACACACGAGAACCCACGTTTGAACCAGAAAAGCCATTCCGCGTAATTCCCAGTTTACCCTTTTCCATAGACAAAACCCGAAAAAGAGAAAAGGTCATTCCGGTACTTTCGGTGTTATCTGAAAAAAAATAAAACATTGTACGAAAGGCAAAGAACGTGATAGAAGGAGAGAGAGAGAGAGAGAGAGAAGAAAAGAGAGAAAGGGAAAAAGTAGAGAGAGAAAGAACCGTTTGAGATTTTTGGAGACGTTACCGGACTTCAAATCTTCAATTCACCGGAGTTTGGGAACTACGGTCACGTCCGGAGGCTAGGGTTTTCCTTTTCTCTTGTTTGTATTCGATTTACGAAGTTTCGCGATGGGGTTACAAAGTTAAACGACGAATTCGTGATTTGAAGTTTAGTTGTTGTTGAGTTGAGAGTTTCGTTTCAGTGGTGATGTTTACGCCGCAGAGATTGTGGGCGGGTCGGTCCATCACGCCTAACAAGAGTGGAGCGCGCACTGGGACCGGGTCGGGTCTTGATTCGGGTGAGGGTGCTGGTTCGAAAGGGAAAGGTGTTGCTTTTGCTGAAAATGGTGGGAATTTGGATCGTGAGGTTTTGGTTGAGAGGGTTTCAAGCCTTGAGAAAGAGGTTATTTTTTGGATTATCTTGTTTAATTTCTTGTATTTAAATTATTTTATTTTTTGCATTTTTGTTTTAAAGTTTTTTATTTTTTTTCAGTTTTCAGTTACTTGTTGTTTGAGAGTGTTGTGGGTGTGTTTTTGAAGTTTTGGGTAAACGTTAGGAGAGAGAAAAATAGTTTTAGTATTTTTCTTGGATATGTTGTAACTGTCATGGGAAATTTAGTATTTTTGAAATCTTGCTTTGTAATTGGTTAATTTATTTTTTAATACATATTGGTGGAATTGGATTGATAGTTTGTTATGATGTTCTGGAACATGGTTTAGAAATAGCAGACATGGGAAATTTTTATTCTAAAATGCCGAGCAGCGAATCGCATGCTCATTGGATTGAGAAGTGGGGGAGTCTCGGGTCCAAACCTGCGCATATGCATATCCAATGTCCTTGTAGCTACCATTCAAACTGTTCTTACGAGACTTTTGAGATGATATTTTCAAGTGTTGAGAGTTTTTTAGAATCTAATTTCAATTTTATTTGGAGTGAAACTGAAAATGTTGATTTGACTTTGCTCAAGTGCTGGACCTCGCCTCAGAGTCTAGACACTTGAAGGGTCTTTCTATTATGAATTTAAAGCAAGGTTGTGGGTTTTGGTGTAATTTGTTTGTGGATTTTCCTTAATCTCGTTGACCAGTCATTTTTTATTACTGTTATACATCATTTAGATAACTAGCAGTGTTTGTTGATATAACTATCTTGTTAAGATTTTAATGAGATACATTTTGATTTTGAAGTTCTTTTCTACTGAAGTCTAAAGTAGAGAACCAATGTTGTATGCATTGTTGTAGGCCGTACCATCATTAAAACTAGGTGTAAATTTATATGTTTGGTATCCCACAGGGTTGCTTAGTGGATAATGATAACCGTGCATAGTCTATAACTTTTCTGGTTTGACCTGATTATTTGTGTTCTGCACCAGCTTTACGAGTACCAATTCAATATGGGGCTTCTCTTGATAGAGAAAAAGGAGTGGAACTCTAAGTTTTCTGAGCTAAATCAAGATTTAGTGGAAGTCAAGGATGCTTTTGAACGAGAAAAAGCAGCTCATTTATTTGCTCTATCTGAGGCAGAAAAGCGAGAAGAGAATCTGAGGAAGGCCTTTGGTGTTGAGAAAGAGTGTGTGCTTGATGTAAGTTTTTTGACATATGTCATTTTACATATGCATCAAGCTTTTCCTTAGTAAAACATCATATCACTTGTATCAAAACTTATTTACGGATAGTCTGTATCTGAACTGTTGATACTTTTCTTATCATAACATTGAAGTTTATTTATTGCAAATATTTGTAAACTTGTGTTTCAACAGCTTGAGAAGGCTCTGCGAGAAATGAGGTCAGCGCAAGCGAAGACTAGATTTGCAGCAGACTCAAAGTTATCTGAAGCAAATGCTTTAATAGCAAGTGTTGAAGAGAAATCTTTAGAAGTAGAAGCCAAGTTGCGCTCTGCTGATGCCAAACTTGCCGAAATTAGCAGGAAAAGTTCGGAGATTGATAGGAAATCACACGAGTTGGAGGCTCAGGAATCTGCACTTAGAAGGGAGCGTTTGTCCTTCATTGCAGAGTATTCTCTTTAATACTATCATCTTTCAATTTGAAGCATATTGTTGGTTTGCTCTTTGTATTCTGCATTCTTGTATCTAATTTATTTGGTTGATGAAACAGGCAAGAATCACATGAGAGTAATTTGTCTAAGCAAAGAGAGGACTTGCGAGAGTGGGAGAAGAAACTGCAGGATGGAGAAGAGAGGCTGGCCAAGGGTCAAAGAATTCTCAATGAAAGAGAGCAGAGGGCTAATGAGGTTGACAGAATATGTAGGCAGAAAGAGAAGGACCTTGAAGAGTCACAAAAGAACATTGATGCGGCATATGTAGTATTGAGAAGCAAAGAAGAAGATGCAAACAGCAGGCTGGCAACTATAACTCTGAATGAAAAGGTACATATTATTTATAATGCGATATTGTTTAGCTGTATTTTTGTTTGTTCTTATTCTGACACAGGATTTTAATGTCCATATCCTATGTATATTGCAGGAATGCGATTCTATGAGAACAAATTTGGATCTCAAAGAGAAGGAGTTATCTGCATGGGAGGAAAAGCTTAATGCCAGAGAAAAAGTATGTTCTTGTACCTTCTGATCATTTTCCTGATTAAAATTTTATAGGAAATTGTGGAGATGGACAGCCAATGATTGATTCGGTGTAGATTTCTGAATTTTATTCATTTCTTTTATTATTACTGTTTTCAACTCCTCCAAAAGTTAACACAGTGATTGGGTGTATGCTTTTTGAATAACCTGGAAAATGGGGAACTGGTATCAATTTGTCAGTTCAATGATAAAATCAATGTTATATGAACATCAATATTTGTTAATTGTAAGGTATGCAGACATGCCGCTACTGTATTTTATTTTCATTCGTTTGCTAAATTTCATCCTGGATTCATTGTAGGTTGAGATTCAGAAGCTTGTTGATGAACACAATGCCATTCTCGATGTGAAGAAGCAGGAGTTTGAGGTTGAATTGGATGAAAAAAGAAAGTCATTTGAAGATGGATTAAAGAATAGATTGATAGAAGTGGAAAACAAAGAAGGTGAGGTCAATCACATGGAGGAGAAGGTTGCAAAACGGGAGCAAGCATTGGAAAAGAGAGCAGAGAAGCTCAAGGAGAAAGAGAAAGAATATGAAGTAAAAATCAAAGCTTTGAAGGAACGGGAGAAGTCTATTAAATCTGAGGAAAAAGACTTAAGGAAGGAGAGGGGTGAAATAGCAAGTGAGAGAGAAGAGTTACTCAGTCTCAAGGCTGAAGTTGAGAAATTAAAGGCAAACAATGAAGAAGAATTGCTGAAAATTAAAGAAGAGACTAATCGTCTTCAAGTGACCGAGGAGGAGAGGTCGGAATATATACGTTTGCAGTCGCAACTGAAGCATGAAATTGATCAGTATGGGCTTCAGAAAGAACTACTGATGAAGGAAGCCAATGACTTGAGGCAGCAAAAAGAGACTTTCGAAAGAGAATGGGATGAGCTTGATCTGAAAAGAACAGATGTGGAGAAAGAGCTGAAAATTTTGCTTCAACAGAAGGAAGAAATTTTAAAACTACAACAAAATGAAGAAGAGAAGTTAAAGAATGAGAAGCAGGCCACACAAGACTATCTACAAAGGGAGTTGGAAGATCTTAAGTTGGCTAAAGAGTCATTTGCTGCTGAAATGGAGTTGGAAAAGTCAAGCCTAGCTGAAAAAGCTCAAAATGAGAAAAACCAAATGCTTCTGGATTTTGAGATGCGAAAAAAAGAACTTGAAGCTGATATGCAGAATCAGCTAGAGCAGAAGGAAAAAGACTTGCTTGAAACAAAGAAGTTATTCGAGGAGACAAGAGAGAGTGAATTAAGCAATATCAATTTCTTGAGAGAAGTGGCTAATAGAGAAATGGAGGAAATGAAACATCAAAGAAGTAAATTAGACAAGGAGAAACAGGATGCAGATGAGAATAGAAGACATGTTGAAAGGCAAAGGATAGAAATGCAGGAGGACATAGATGTACTCGTCGACCTCAACAAGAAGCTAAAAAATCAGCGGGAACAATTTATTGTGGAGAGACGCCGCTTTATTGATGTTGTTGAGAAACTTCAGAGTTGCCAAAACTGTGGGGAAACAATTTCTGAATTTGTGCTGTCTAATTTACATTCTTCTGCTGACATTGAAAATTTAGAGGTGCCTTCTCTTCCAATATTGGCTGCTTCTGATGTAAATCTGGATAAGTCTAGGCAAAATACTGGAATATCCCCTTCAGCTGTTAGAGAGTCCCCTGTTCCTGGTGGAACTGTCTCTTGGCTACGTAAATGCACCTCTAAGATTTTCAAGATCTCTCCAATCAGAAAGATTGACTCTGATGTTGGTAGTTTAAGGGATGTGGATGCTTTGCCTGTTGATACAACTAATGAAGATTCACCAGCGAAAATTCCTGGCACTGAAAATGAAGCAGAGTTGTCTTTTGCAATTGCAAATAATTCTTTTGATGCTCCAAGGGTACAACAATCTGGCAATGATACCACAGAAATTGAAGCCGACCATGATCCTTCTATTGACAACCAGGGCAACAATGAAACTGAAGCACCAGGCAACAATGAAACTGAAGCACCAGACAACAATGACACGAAAGCACCAGATGATTTACAGCCTACCGATTCAAAGGTTGAGCAGCAGAAACCTCGCAGGGGAAAGGGAAGGGCCAGAGTAGTAAAGCGCACACAAACCGTAAAAACTGTTATCAAAGAGGCTGAAGCTATTCTCGGGGAATCGAAACCTGCTGAGGCAGTACCTGGGGAATCTGTGGATGATCGTGAGACTGGGATTCCAAATGGAAATGCTGAGGATTCTGCCAACATGGATTCTGAAAGTCAAAAACCTGCCGAAAAAAGAACGGCAAATTTGCGGAAGCGAAACCGGGTTCAAACGTCTCAAGTTACTGCTAGTGCGAGTGAAGGACATTCTGATATACCAGGACAGCGCAGAAGGACTAGACAGAAGGCTGCTCCTCCTCCTGTACAAACTGCTGGAGAAACAAGATATAATTTGAGGCGACCCAAAACGTGAGTATACCCATAATTTTCATTTTATTATTGCATGTGATGTGATGATGTGATGATTGTCAATGTTTTTCTCACTTGCACATGATGTGCATTGATTTTTTTAGTGGAGCGACAACCTCATCTGTTAGAGGCGTGTCTGGTGGCGGCAAGGAAAGTGAGGGAGAGGTTGGTCGTGCAAAAGCTGCAGCAGAAGCTTCTCATTCACACTCGGTCGGCATTACCAACGAAATCGAAATTGGTGGCAGCATAGATCGTGATCAGGTAAGCTTGATAAATATTCTTTGTTTAATTCTTTTTATTATTTCATATTTCAAATTAGTTTTCAGTTTAAGAGTTTGTGTTTGATATTAAGATTATGATGTTAATGAGTTTTGGATATCAAGCTAAGTGCTTACTTCTTACAGTCACAGAAAGTAGTGGAGACGCATGACGATGATTACGACAATCCCACTAGGACTTTTGCAAGCAACATGGCTTTGAGTGAGGAGGTGAACGGAACAGCGGATGACGCGGAGGATCATGATGCTGAGTACAGGAGTGAATCCCGAGGAGTTGACGATGACGAGGAGAACGAGATTGATGAAGATTATCAACAGCCTGCTGAAACTTCAGTAGGGAAGAAGCTATGGAAATTTCTTACCACATAACACTAACTAGACCAGAGGTTTGGTTTGTGTCTTGACCTCATCAACTTTAGAGATGATGTCAGAAATTGAATTGTATTAACAATTGGAATTAGATCTATATAACCAAGGAGAGGTACTTAGGAAGGGTGATTGAATTTCTTTAGCATTTTCATTTTCTGTTTCTATGGATATTTGAAAAAACTTTTGGGAATTTGTTGATAATTTTAGGCATTTGATAGTGTAGCGCCTAGTTTAGAGATTGGAATTTTAGTGAACCTCCATTTGGAAATTGATTGTATCCAAATGTATGTATTTTGTTTCCTAGGATGTGATAGTTTGAATTTAATGAGGGTGCTTTTATATCCTCCTATTGTGTTGTGAACTGGGGCGATAATTTGTGTTTTAATACTTGCGTCCATTTCCACTTGTTTTTATATCTCACTTCCTCTATGTTTTTGGTTTTCAATTTTAGCTAAAATTTTGGAGCTAAAATTATTCAGAGATGCATTTGCATTTTCATTTTCGGATGCTTCTATTTACTACAAAAATTGAACGCAAAAGAATGATTTATCTCTATCACATTTTCGAAAATGCATCTTTGGATGTATTATATTTTTTAGGGTTAAATATGTTTAAGGTCCCTATAAATATCCCACCTTTTAAAATTGGTCCCTATAAAATTTTTTTTCAAACATTGATCCTCCAAAAATTTGCCGTTTCCAAATGTAGTCCCAGACGTTAAATTTATGTAACGGAATGTGATGTGGCATGCCACGGTGGAACATAAATAATTTAATAGTGAATGGTCAGTCAAAGAACACATTTTATCCCTCCTTCACTCGTGCCCTAGGTTCATTTTTGTTCTGCGTTTTGCAAAGGAAGAAAGACAACGACCGTTGAAGTGGTGGTCCCAAGGAGTTATAGTGCGTATCGTAGCAGCGGTGGTCCCAGGTTAGTAACTTTGTCTGCTATTGTTGAGTTGTTTATTTGTGGTCCCAACTTCAAATTTTTAGGTTTTGTTACTGTTAGTTAATGTTAGGGTTAGTATAACTAAGAGTAAATAGTAACTTTGCAATTCGTGTTTTTTGTTTTAAACTTGGTAAAAAGTTATGGTTATTGAGCTTGTTCCAGAAATGGTAAATGAAATTAAACTTAGATTAATCTATGTCAACAGGGTAATGGATAAGTTCAAGGTAGTTTTTTCCTCAAAGGGTCGTTTTGTAAAAGACAATAACCTAAAATATGAGGGTGGGGAAGTCTATGCATTTGCTGGCCAAGATCCAGATTATTGGAGTTTCTTTGAGGCATGTGACCTAGTGAAAATAGTTGAACCAGAATTTGATTATACCACTGTTAAGATGTGGTGGAAACATGAGGGTGGATTGCTTGAGGAAGACTTAAAACAATTTAGGGATGATGGAGATGCACATGAGTTAGCCTTGTATTCAATTGGATCTAAGTGTGATGTTAAGATTTATTGTGAGGCTATCCTTGAGGGAGAGGATACTTTTATGACTAAGTATTTAGAGAAAGGAAAGGGAGTTAAATGTGAAGACAATGCTGACAATTTGAGTGAATCAAGTGGTGATTCTAGTGATAATTCTGTGCAAGGTGTGTATTTTGAGGATAGTGAAGATGAGAGGATGACAGGTTTTGAAGAAGGGCTGGTGGATGTGTCTATTAATAGGGATGATGTAGTACAGAAAAGTGAAAAAGTTGAAACTGAAGAGTGCAAGGCTGAAGAAGATAAGAAAGTATTTATAACTGAAGAGATGGGTAAGGAGCATTTAATTGAGGATGAATATATGACAGATGAGCTTGACAGTGGTGGTGATGATGATAGCTGTGATGAAAGGCCCTGTGTTTTGAGGTATAATCAGGATGAATTATTGAGTAAAGATTATGTTTTTAAAGTTGGAATGGAGTTTTCATCTTTAAGGCAATTCAAAGATGCAATCTTAGAACACAATGTGTTGAATGGTAGAGAAGTAAAGTTTGAAAAAAATGACTCAAATAGGTGTAGGATTGTTTGTAAGGACAAGAAAAAATGTGATTACACCGTGTTATGTAGTAGGGTGCTCACATCCACTACATTTAGAATTAAAACTTTGTATGCAAAGCACAAGTGTGGAAGGAAGTTTTTTAACAGTAATGCCAGAGCAGAATGGGTGGCTAAAGTCATAGTTGATGGTTTGAAGAACAATTCTAAGATGAGATTAAGTGATGTGGTAGCTGATGTAAGGCAAAGGTATGCAACAGAGATCCCAGCATGTAGGGCATTCAAGGCAAGAAAGATTGCAAGAGCCATTGTTCAAGGGGACTCAAGCAAACAATTCAGCCTTCTATGGTCTTATGCTGCTGAATTGAGAAGGGCATCAACTGGCAACACTTTTAAAATAACCACAAGTGCTCCAAGTGAAGGGATGAGTCCAAGATTTGAGAGATGTTATATGTCCCTAGATGGAACTAAGAAAGCTTTGACAAAATCATGTAGACCTTTCATTGGATTAGATGATTGCCATTTGAAACACAAATATGGTGGAATACTTTTGATTGCAGTTGGGAGAGATCCTAATGATCAATACCTACCAATTGCATTTGCTGTGGTTGAGATGGAGACTAGGGATTCTTGGAGCTGGTTCATGAAGTTGCTAATTGAAGACATAGGTGATGGAAGATGGTGCTTTATTTCTGACCAGCAAAAGGTATTCATGTGATTCATTAATACATTATTGGTATTCTTAAGAATGTGCTTCATTTTTACATGATAGTTAAAACATTGTAAATATTGTATTAATCTGAAGATTTTTTTTGTTGAATAGGGTCTGGTACAGGTGTTTGAGGAGGAGTATCCAGCATATGAGCATAGGTTTTGCTTAAGGCATCTTTATGCAAACTTTAAGAAGAAATTTGGAGGAGGGACCTTGTTTAGAGATCTTATGATGGCTGCTGCAAAAGCTACCTACTTTGAAGCACATGAGGCAAAGATGTTAATGATTAAAGGGGTCAGTTTGGCTGCATATGAGTGGTTTGAAGCAATTCCAAAACAGAAATGGTGTAAGCATGCTTTTCCATTTTTTTCAAAGTGTGATGTTTTGATGAACAATTTGAGTGAGTCATTTAATGCAACAATTTTGTTACAAAGAGATAAACCCATCATAACTATGTTGGAGTGGATTAGAAATTATTTAATGGGGAGGTTTGCCACACTTAGGGAAAAGGTAGAGGGTTATAAGGGAACTATCATGGCAAAACCCCAAAGGAGATTGGATAGGGAGATAGAAAAGAGTGTTAGCTGGACAGCAACATATGCTGGCAATTTGTCCTTTCAAGTTACTCATGTGTTGTTCACAGACAGTTTTGTGGTAGACCTTGAAAAACATGCATGTTCTTGTAATTATTGGGAGCTGGTAGGTATTCCTTGTAGGCATGTTGTAGCTGCAATACATAGGAAGGTAGATGACCCTTTGAAGTATGTACATAAGTGTTACCACAAAAGCACTTACCAAGCTTGTTACAGTGAGGTTATATCTCCATTGAATGGACAAAACAAGTGGCCTAGAACTGAAAATGTGTCAATGCTTCCACCTAAGTTTAAACGTGGGCCAGGTAGACCTAAGAAATTGAGAAGGAGAGAACCTGATGAAGCTTCCCAAACTAAGTGGCAAAGAACAAACACAAGCCATAGATGCAAATTCTGCTTTGAACTGGGCCATAACAAGAGGACTTGCAAGAAATGGAAGCAAGAAGTGGAAGCCAAGACACTTGCTGGTCAAGAAAACCCCACCCAAGATGCTCAAGACATACCTACACAAGCAAGTCAAGTTGTGGTAGACTCCAATGTGACAGCAAAAAAAAGGGTAATTGTTTTTACCAGTTTGTATTCTTATGTTGTTTTTGTTATGTATGTGTTGTCATAGTGTATTCCAATTATGTTTTTTGCAGGGGAGGCCTAAAGGAGCATCAACTAGCAAAGGACCTAAAAAGGTAAAGACCAATGAGGCAAAAACCAAGGCAACAAAAGTTTCTGTTAAGGCAACAACCAAGACAACAACCAAGGCAACAAAAGTTTCTGTTAAGGCAACAACCAATGAAGTTTCAACTACTCAGAATGCAACAACCAAGGCAGCCTCAACTACTCAGAATGCACCAGTTAATGAAGCTTCAGGTATTCAGAAGGAGACACCACAAGAAGGAAGTGCATCAAGGCCTGATCTCAATGAGGAAGGTGAATCCAGACCTGCTGTCAATGAGGGAATAGCTTCAGGACCTGCTGTCAATGAGGAGATTGCATCAGGACATGGTGTCAATGAGGAGATTGCATCAGGACATGGTGTCAATGAGGACATTGCTTCAGGACCTGCTGTGAAGGATGGAATTCATCCAAAGTCTGCTGTTCAGGATGACTTTGTCAAGGATAATTCTGACCAATTGTATACAGATGAGCCTGAGGGCATTGAGGTGGAAAACCCAACATCATTAGATGACACTATTACTGCTGTACTTACAGGTTCTGCAGTCTTGAACATTCAACCTCTCAGGATTGATAAGTCACCATGCAAGACTTCTAAGCCAATTCCAACTGGCCCAAGGGTTTTCTTTGGGAGTTAACCAAAGGTGGGCAGGAATACTCCTTTCAAACCACCTAGTATAAGAACAACTTTGTCTTCACCAAGCAGTAGTGAACCACCAAAAATCAGGACACAGAGTAGATACAAGGCCTATGAATGTGGGTTGCCTGAAAAAAGACAAAGCCAGAGGTTGAAGACACTCAAAACAAAGAGCATGCCAGGCCCTGGGAAAGACAATGTAGATCCTGTGATTATACCTGAGGATGAAGGCATCAATGCCAAAGGGCACACACAATGAAGACTTTCTTGTTGTTGTTTAACTGATGTTTTTTGAACACCTGTTATCATGTTTTGGTCACTATTATGTATTCTAATTTCTGATGTAGGGGTACTGAAGTGGTCTTTAGGCCCAAAATACATTTCCTTACTATGCTATGATGTTATGTAAGGGTACTAAGGTTTAATTGACTGTTGTTAAATGTCAATGAAATATATGTCATCTCTTTTGAGTAAAATTCTCTATTGTTAAATTTCATTTGGATCTATAAAACAAACTGTAATACAACAGTTTAATTTGGATCTATATAACCTGTAAAACAACATTTAATTTGGATCTACACCAAAACAAGATTTCATAACAAGACAACAACATATACCATTTAACACAGATTTCATTAAAACAACTCCTAAAACAGTACATAACATATATCATTTACCACAACCAGCTCTTACATTTTCCAAACAAAACCATATAACAACATTCTTACAATTTAACAAAACAATACAACATTACAACTCCTAAAAACAAAACAAACATTACAATCTCATTACAGTCACAACAAATGTCATTCACTCAATTCTACAATTACACCTAACAAGAAAATACATGTTCACCACTACTAAAATTATGACAAAAAAAGTCTTCAAATTTCCATAGAATTCCACTGCCTTGAGCTTCATCTTCAGCTTGTTGTTCTTCTTCATCGAACTTTCATAAAGATCCTTAAAGGTTTCCACCATTTTCATTTCCCTCTCTTCCTTGCTCCATTCTACATCCCCCCTTGCACTTCTTCAATCCCACCTCCAATTTCATCATCCCAAAGAAACATGTTGCACGTTCCCTCATTCTTCCAAAACGGACATCTCCAAAACAATCTACCTTCGTTCTTCCCCCTCTTGCACACGTATGAAATCAAACTTCCCTTGCAACCACACTTTCTCCCTTCACTGTTGTTTAAACTCTTGGAGTGACGTGAAACAACCTTGCTGACCCTAGAAGATGTGGACATCACGAATCTTAATGGAATAAATAAAGACAAACAAGATTGAGAAAGAAGAAGAAGATTGGGACAATAAGAAATATTGGGGGTTTAGGGATTTGTTGGTGAATGATGAGAAAAAAGAAGAAGAAGAAGCCACACGTTAAAGGCAACAGAGAATGAATAAAATAATTATCCATTTTGAATAGTCAACCAAATGATACACAGTTGGCATTGGATTTCGTTCCACCGTGGCATGCCACATCACTTTCCGTTACATGAATTTAACGTCAGGGACTACATTTGGAAACGGCAAATTTTTGGAGGATCAATGTTTGAAGAAAAATTTTATAGGGACCAATTTTGAAAGGTGGAATATTTATAGGGACCTTAAACATATTTAACCCTATTTTTTATTTAAATGCACTTTTGGTTTTCTTATTTTGAAATTTTTTATAATTTGATCCCTCTTTTTTAAAAATTAGTTTTTTGGTCTTTAAAGTTTGTTTTATGGTCTCCCTCAATTTTTGATTATATGGCAATGTCATGTTATTAATGATGTAGCAATGCAGCTGGATCCATGTCATTATTTTTTATTATTTATTAATTTTGATATTATTTTATTTTCTAAATAATTTTAAAGTTATGTAAATCATTTTAAATATTAAAAAAAGGGAATTCTTCATTAATAACTCAAGGCTAACCATTCAGTAATTAGATTTCTCAAATTTCACCCTAAAAATCCTAAACGTGAAGAACCAGTTTGGATTCGTGAAGAAGAATAATCCCAAATATCACCCTAAATTCCACTCAGACCAATTTTAGATTCATGACGTTTTTGTTTGGATTCGCGAAGATGTCTAGTGGACAAGTCAGATTCTGTTTAAGATATGTTTTCGTGTTCCTTTTAGAGTGTCAATATGTCTCCGTGTTATGTTTGTCTCATTCTTCGTGTGGATTACCATGTTTGTTCCACCTTGTTTGTTTAATATTTTGTTGTGGCCATGTTATGTTTGTTGCATTCACCGTGTGTCCCACTGAGTGTTAAATTATTCTGATGTTATTTCCATAGTATGGAATAAATTTTCAGGCCAAATCAGAGTAATAAGGTTAGGTTAAGAATACACCATAGGGGAAAACTAGTTTCTGAACGTGTTAAGTGGTATGTTGGTGGAGAGGTAACTGAGATGAATTGGGGATGGGATGTGGATTTCATGAACTATATGGATTTGGAGAATTTAATTAAAAGTGAGGGTTATGTAGACATAAAATGTTTGTGGTATTGGAACCCTGTCTTCAGATTTGCACGTGGTCTTATGCCATTAAATAATGATAAGGATGTGTTGAAGTTTGCAAAAGATGTTGTAGGACATGAGGTTATCGATATATATGTGGAGCATAAGGTATCTGACCCACCTGAGATTGTGGATTCAAGTGAACTAGAAAATTGCATTGATGAGGATGAGGTAGAATATACTGGTTTTAGTCAGGGTAAAGCTATTGAGGGTAATGCTAGTGAGTCGTGAGAATAATGTTAGTGAGCCTAATGTTAGTGAGCATAATGTAGAAGTCAATGAGGATGAACATAATGTAGAAGTCAATGAGGATGAAGCTAATGTTGAAAACAATGAGGCTAATGACAACGAGCATAATGTTGAAGTCAGGGATTCTAATGAACAAGGTGAATTGAATGATGATAATTATGTTGCAAGTGACTTTAGTGAGTATAATGATGATGAAATTGTTGGAGGCAGTGAAGATTCTGATGAGATGAATTGAACTAAAGTGCTACCTCCAGAAACATTAGGTGAGGCAAGTGGAAGCAAATGGCCAGCTGATTTGCAACAAAAGGATTGTGAGGATTATGATCATTTATACACACCTCCTGATAGTGAGGATGATGAAGATATAGTCAAGTTTCCAACTTATAAGAGTGGTGAGGGAAGTGAGTTTCAATTGGGAATGATGTTTTCAAACAAAGAGACGATAAGAGATGCCTGTTGGTTGCAGAATAGGGCAAGCAGCAAAAATATTTATTTTCGGAAAGAATTCCCTCCGGGATTTATGTCGTGTTCACAGAGATCGGTTCGAGGGAAAGAATGTCGTTCGACAGTCTCTCGCGTTTATGAGTTTGGATTAAAATAGGTTCAAATAAGAAAACATAAAAGTAAACATTAAAACAAAAAGAAATTATTCTTCAGAGAGAAAAACTCGTTCGGCAATGCATATAAATCACTCCTCACAAACTTAAACTTACCGACCAGTTATACTCCACCTATAATACTCCTCAATATCACCCAGCATCGCTCATAACAAAGGTTATGTCTAACGCAAAGTTGAGAAAACAACTGTGTTACCCTCGCCGATACTCTCGCACGCTAGCTCAAGGCACGAAGGCATTAAGATTCGACGCCTATTGAAGATTGTTAGCTCCTAAATCTATCTCTAGAGTCCAGAAACTAACAGATAACCATCCCTAATTGAAGTTCGTGAGGGTTATGTCTAACGCAGCCCAAACCCCGCGGATAAAGCAAAAATCAAAGAAAATCACCAATAAAGATTAGTAAAGCAAATTTCATATAACGCCATGGGCGACAAATATACATGAGTTTACAGCAAATACATATACACAACCCAACCATAAAGAAAAACACAAAGAAAAAGAGAAATGAACCAAACATCTCGCGGTTTGTCGGAGCCGGCCGACGATCAATCCACCCCGGTTCATCCGTGTGCAAGCTCCATAGTTGTTTTCTAAGCTAATCTACCAAAGAATGAAGTTTGATGAAGTTTGGAGACAAAAATCACCCCCAAACAACATAATCTAACAAAATTGAAGTAAAATGAATTAAATAAAAAATTCTGGTTCAGAAAAATTCGCCTGGCGGATTGAAAATTCGTCAGGCGGATTCCCCTTTTTCTCTCACACCAGCTGCACAATAAAACAGCCTGGCAAAAAATATCTACTTTCGCCTGGCGAATGAAAATTCGTTCGGCGGATGTCTCAAAACTCGCCTGGCGAACAAGACGCGAGCACAAGACAGCAGCTACTTGAATTTCCAACTTTTCTCTCGCCAGGGCCTCGCCACAGCCTCGCCCGGCGAAATTCTCAAATTCGCCCGGCGAATTGAAAATTTGCCTGGCGAATTTGACAGAACAACATTTTTCCAGCACTGTTTTATTCGTAACCTTTGAACCGTAACTCCGTTTTTCGCCCGGTTTGAAGTGCTGAAAAGCTTATTCAATGCTCTATACAACAATGGCAAGATATCCTTGATTGAATACCTGCAAAAATGAGAGAAAATCAATTATACTCATTGATATTTACACGATACGCAATATATACACTAAAACGTATCATAAACGTATTTATAAACAAATCGGGTTTTATTCGCACGATATTTGCCACAAAGCATTAATAAGTGCAACAAAACATATATATAAGAATAGGTACATTTTGCACTTATCAACTCTCCCTTACTTACATACTTGTTTGTCCACAAACAAGAATCAAACAAACTTGAAAACACAAAAGCGATATCCAAAGAAAGACGAATCAACAGGTTTTGAAAAATGGAAATGAATGAATGGTTCAAATGAAAACAGTACACACAAAAAGCAAATACTTACCACTGGTTACGACGACAACATAGTCACAAAACAAATGCAAAATACAAAAATCATGCCAAACATTCTAAAACAACACTAGTTCCAAAGTGAATCACACCTAGCAAAAATTATCATCGGTAGATGAAAAACACACAATAAGGTACTTTACACTCACACAACACTCATGCAAACAAAAGGCTAAATTATGCATACATCCACAAATTCATATTGAACATACAAAGGCAAGAATCACGAGGACTTTCAAGGTTGTAACGTGGTTGGGTAAACAAACAAGGGGCATTTTCTAAAGGTAATTGAAACAAAAACTTGTCTAAACCTAAGGGAGTGAAAACTCACAAAGATTCACACACAAAATTTCAACCAACTTCTTCCAAAATCCCAAGTGCTACACAACACACAATACTTATTTAGCACAATTATTGAAACTCTTTTTGTTTCCTTTTTCAAGGATTTTCTTTTTCTTCTTTTTTCTTTCTTTTTCTCTTTCACAAATTTTTCTGTTTTTTCTTTTCTTTTTCAAGCCGCATAGAATCCAACCAATGAGCACACACAATCATCCTCTCCCCAACTTGAATTCAACCGCACCATCATGTGAATACTCCCTACTTTCTAAGGCAAGGAAAAAATCCATACAACAACACAAAGTTGAGGTCCAAGAAAAAACAAAATCCATTCAAAAATAAGTGAACTAAATACTCAGATAAGCATTAAGTTCAAATAGAAACATGGATCAAAAAGCTCAAAGGGGTTACGAATTCTCACACACTCACAAGGTGAATGACTATTTGGCTAGGTAGTTGTGCTCAAAATGAAACAATTGCCTTGATCATTTTCATGTATTCATATACACAACATAAACAACAGATTCAACATAATAAAATCCAGTAGAACAAAAATGTTGGTTCTCCACGCATATATGAACAATAGAAAGCCACCTCACAAAAAGGTTGGGAACTAAAGTGATTCACAATAGAACAAGTATACAAAAGAATGGATGACATGGAAGTTTGTAAAATGCCTAAGTATCATGAATATGCTGAAGTATAGAAAGCGATAAATACATACCTCAGGCGTGTACAAAACTTAACAAGATCATTACCATACATCCGTAAGTTGAAACGAACCAACTTAGAAAATCACAAAAGCATCCTCAAATAAGTCGACCAAAACTTGCAACCAAACAACAAACAAAACATTAGAAAAGAAAAACTATAAAACATGCTTGTTTTACTTCGTAAGCTCGACGCCTTTACGGTGCTTAGCTAGAAACTTCCTTCATTCATGCCATGGTGATGTCTCACCGCACAACCAAAAGCAAGCGTCCTAACCAAACACTTGAACAAACGTTACGGGAACAAAATGTATACAAAACTTGAACAAACATAATGGAAACAGACAATATATACGATATATACAAAACTCAAGAACAAAGAAACTATCACAATGCGATTCAATAGCAAAACCAATCCCCGGCAACGGCGCCATTTTGTTGGTTACAGAATAGGGCAAGCAGCAAAAATATTTATTTTCGGAAAGAATTCCCTCCGGGATTTATGTCGTGTCCACAGAGATCGGTTCAAGGGAAAGAATGTCGTTCGACAGTCTCTCGCGTTTATGAGATTGGATTAAAATAGTTTCAAACAAGAAAACATAAAAGTAAACATTAAAACAAAAAGAAATCATTCTTCTGAAAGAAAAACTCGCCCGACAATGCATATAAATCACTCCTCACAAACTTAAACTTACCGACCAGTTATACTCCACCTACAACACTCCTCAATATCACCCAGCATCGCTCACAACAAAGGTTATGTCTAACGCAAAGTTGAGAAAATAACCGTGTTACTGTTAGTTCTTGTATTGGCTGGAATTTTGGTAAAACAAAGGTGAACAATGTTGATGTCATATGTCTGATGTCTTAACATTGGTTCCTAACATTAGTTGTTGCAGGGTTGAAGTTTTATATGCTGATGTTAAACTTGATGTCTTGACATCATTTATCTGAACATCAGAACATCAGACTGTGATGTTTTAGGGCTGCGCGTGTTAGTTTGTTTTGAGGAGATCTGTTAGAGAGATTGGATGCGAATATCTTGGAGAAGATATTTTCAATCAGATATGGAGCAGATCATGTAACAACATTAGGGCTGATTTGAAAAGATTTAAAAAGATTAGAAGATCAAATCTGTTTTAAATATTGTTTAATAACAAATCAAATCAGATATTTGGAAGAGGTCCAAGCCCAAGTCAGAATTCTATAAAAAGCAGCCTCAACCCTTGTTGGAAGAGAACGAAGACAGAGAGCATAGACTGTGAGTCAATTTGAGTTTTCGTGTGAGTTTTTGTAAACCATTCATGTTTGAATTGGTGTTACTATTTTGAGTTGTAATTGGTTTCTCTAGAGCTGTTAAGCAAGAGAGAGTTGTTCTTGATCAAAGCTGTTAAGCAGGATCAAGGTGGGTTTTATAGTGTAATCTTTGAATTGTATCACTGAGGTGATTTAGGGAGTGAGTGGTTTCTCATATCTAAGTGGTCTCTTAGGTAGAAGTGTCATTGTGTAGTGATTAAGATTAGTAGATGTCAACTGGGATTATTGAGTCTGTAATTTAATACTACTAATAGTGAATTTCCTCCCTGGCTTGGTAGCCCCCAGACGTAGGTAGTTAGACCGAACTGGGTGAACAATTCATTGTGTTGATTTACTGTTGTTTATTGCCTTGTTCATAGCAGATTGTGTTGTTGTGACATCACACTTAACATCACACATCTGATACCAAAATTTCAATTGGTATCAGAGCAGGCATCCTGCTCTGCATCTGGGTGAGATCTAGGGCTGATACTTTCTGGTGCAATGGACAAGGAGTGTGGTGGATTTGTGAATAGACCCCCTATTCTAGATGGATCAAATTATGACTATTGGAAACCTCGTATGGTTACATTCTTGAAGTCTTTAGACAACAGGGTCTGGAAGGCAATTTTGAAAGAATGGAAACATCCTGTTATTGTGGAAAAAGATGAGAATAGGAAGGAAGTAGGGGGTAGCTCAACTGAAACCTGAAGAAGAATGGACCAAGGAAGAAGATGAACTTGCCCTTGGGAATTCTAAAGCTTTGAATGCCATATTCAATGGTGTTGATAAGAACATCTTCAGGTTGGTCAACACTTGTGAAGCAGCTAAGGAAGCATGGGATATCTTGAAGACTACTCATGAAGGAACCTCCAAGGTTAAGATATCAAGACTTCAACTTCTGACAACAAAGTTTGAAAATATGAAGATGAAAGATGATGAGACCATTCATGACTTCCACATGAACATTCTTGAGCTGTCCAATGCTTCTAGTGCTTTAGGAGAAAGAATGACTGAAGAGAAGCTGGTAAGGAAGATTCTCAGATCCCTTCCTAAGAGATACAAAATGAAGGTGACTGCTATTGAAGAAGCCCAAGACATCAGCAAGATGAGAGTTGATGAGTTAATTGGTTCTCTTCAGACATTTGAATTAGGGATGAATGAGGAATCGGAAAAAAAGACCAAAAGCATAACATTGGTGTCTAAAGAGAAAGAGTGTGGTCCTAAGACTGAGGAGGAGATCTCAAAGGCTATTGTTCTGCTGGGAAGACAGTTTAACAAGGTTCTAAAAAGGATAGACATGAGCTACAAACCTAATGTCAAGAACATCACATCTGACACCAACAAATCAGGAGATCAGGGGAAGAAAACTAGAGATGAAGAAAAGACCAATAATGACAAAGGAGTTCAATGTTTTGAGTGTGAATAGTATGGTCATGTCAAGAAAGAGTGTCCTACATATCTCAGAAAGCAGAAAAAGGGGTTATCTGCTTCCTGGTCGGATACTGATAGTGAGAGTGAATCTGAAGAAGAATCAGCTAAGCTTGTTAGAGCTATGATTGGGGTTTGTGAGTCAGATGATGATTCATGTGATGATGAGGTTTCTTATGAAGAGCTTGCTGCCTCTTATAAAGAACTGTTTATGAGAAGTGAGCAAGTCTGTCATGAAGGAGAAAAGATAAAGAAAATCATAGTGCAGTTAGAAGCTGAAAAAACTGAACTAGAAAATGAAGTCAGTGTGCTTAACTCTAAACTGGATTCTATGACCAAAACAGTCAGAATGTTGAACAATGGTACTGATGCTCTAGACAACATTCTTAGTATTGGAAAACTTGCTGGAGACAAAAGTGGTTTGGGATTCAACAATAGTGCAGCCTCTAATGATGTTATTACCAGTACCAAACCAGTGATGTTACAACAGATGTTTAAACATCCTGACAGGATTCCTTCTAAGAAGAAATTCAGGCGCTGGAGATGTCATCACTGTGGGCGTTTTGGACACATAAAGGCTTACTGTTATAAGCTACATGGGTATCCTCAGAAGACACATCAGTATACTCCCAGACAGAAGTTTCACAAAGGTAATAAGGCCTTCAATTCTAAGAAGTAATGGGTTCCAAAAGGTAAAGTTACCAGCTTAATAGCTCACACTTCTCTTAGGGTTTCTACCAAAGAAGACGGGTACTTTGATAGTGGGTGTTCAAGACACATGACAAGAGTTAAGAATTTATTGGTAGATGTTAAGCTCCATTCTTCAGGTCATGTAACCTTTGGTGATGGTGTCAAAGGAGAAATCAACGGGATGGGAAAGCTGAATTGTGCTGGTGCTCCTAGACTGGATGATGTTCTACTTGTCAAAGGGTTAACAACAAATTTGATCAGTATTAGTCAACTTTGTGATCAAGGATTCAAAGTAGACTTTACAAAATCTGAGTCCAATGTCACAAATGAGAAAGGAGAAGTCATTATGAAGGGTATAAGGTCTAAGGACAACTGTTATCTATGGGTGCAACAAGACTCAAGTACCTCAACATGTGTGTTTGCTAGAGATGATGAAGTCAAAATCTGGCATCAAAAGTTGGGACATCTTCATCTGAAGGGAATAAAGAGAATCATATCTTCAGAAGCTGTCAGCGGAATTCCTAAACTCAATATTGAAGAAGGAAGAGTTTGTGGAGATTGTCAAATAGGGAAGCAGACCAAGATATCACATCAGAAGCTTCAACATAACACTACCTCCAAAGTTTTGGAACTTCTTCATATAGACTTGATGGGACCTATGCAGGTAGAAAGTCTAGGTGGGAAGAAGTATGCTTATATTGTTGTAGATGACTATTCTAGGTACACCTGGGTAAGCTTCATCAAAGACAAAACAGAGGTGTTTGATGTATTTAAAGATTTGTGTCAAAGACTCCAAAGAGAGAAAGAGAGCAATGTCATCAGAATAAGGAGTGATCATGGGAGGGAATTTGAAAATAGCAAGTTTGCTGATTACTGCTCTGCTGAAGGCATCAGTCATGAGTTTTCCTCTCCTATTACTCCTCAGCAAAATGGAGTTGTTGAAAGGAAGAACAGAACTCTCCAAGAATCTGCTAGAGCAATGATTCATGCCAAAAAGCTTCCTTACCATTTCTGGGCTGAAGCCATGAACACTGCTTGCTATATTCACAACAAAGTTACTTTGAGAAGGGGCACTTCAGCTACTCTGTATGAACTGTGGAAAGGGAGAAAGCCAACTGTGAAGTACTTTTATGTTTTTGGAAGTAAATGTTACATTTTGTCAGATCGTGAACAGAGGAGAAAATTGGATCCTAAAAGTGATGAGGGAATCTTTCTAGGATACTCTACAAATAACAGAGTTTACAGGGTTTTCAACTCCAGAACAAAGGTTATGATGGAGTCTATAAATGTAGTGATTGATGATATTGATAAGCAGGAAGATGCTGATGTCATGGATGATGTTGAAACATCAGTTGAAGAAGTCACAGCAGAAACTGAAGACAGAAGTGGGTCTCCCAGTCCTGTTGATGCTGAGCCTGAACCTAAACAATCTAATAAAGAACCATCTATTAGAGTGCTAAAGGACCATCCAAAGGAGCTTATCATAGGTGATCCTAAATCAGGGGTTAGCACTAGATCAAGAGAGGTAGTGTCAAATTCTTGTTTTGTTTCCAAAATTGAGCCCAAGAATGTCAAAGAAGCTCTGACTGATGAATTTTAGATTAATGCCATGCATGAAGAGCTGGAACAATTCAAGAGGAATGAAGTGTGGGATCTTGTTCCAAGGCCTGATGGAGTTAATGTGATAGGCACCAATTGGATTTACAAGAATAAATCTGATGAACAAGGAGTGGTCACCAGAAACAAGGCCAGATTAGTTGCTCAGGGATACACTCAGGTTGAAGGAATTGATTATGATGAAACCTTTGCTCCTGTGGCAAGACTGGAATCTATCAGATTACTTTTAGGGGTGGCTTGTAATTTCAAATTCAAGCTTTTTCAGATGGATGTTAAGAGTGCCTTCTTGAATGGTTACTTAAATGAAGAGGTGTATGTTGATCAACCAAAAGGATTTATTGATCCAACATGTCCTGACCATGTTTACAAACTAAGGAAAACTCTCTATGGTTTGAAGCAAGCACCAAGAGCTTGGTATGAAAGGCTTACTGAATTCCTGGCTGTGAATGGCTACAGAAAAGGAGGGATTGACAAGACTTTGTTTGTTAAAGAGGAAGGAGGAAAACTGATGATAACTCAAATATATGTTGATGACATAGTATTTGGTGGGATGTCAGATGCAATGGTGAAACATTTTGTGGAACAGATGCAGTCTGAGTTTGAAATGAGTCTTGTTGGAGAGCTCAGCTATTTTCTAGGTCTACAAGTTAGACAAATGGAAGACTCCATATTCATATCCCAAAGCAAGTATGCTAAGAACATTGTTAAGAAGTTTGGTCTGGAAAATGCTAATCATAAGAGGACACCTGCTCCTACTCACTTAAAGTTGTCCAAGGATGAACATGGTGTGAGTGTGGATTAAAGTCTATACAGAAGCATGATTAGGAGCTTATTGTATCTCACAGCTAGTAGACATGATATTTCTTTTGCTGTTGGAGTGTGTGCCAGATATCAATCTGAGCCTAAAGTTAGTCACTTGAATCAAGTGAAGAGGATTCTGAAATATGTGAATGGGACCAGTGACTATGGTATGCTTTACAGTTATGGACCAGGCACTGAGTTATGTGGTTTTTGTGATGCTGATTGGGCAGGGAGTGCTGATGATAGAAAAAGTACTTCAGGAGGTTGCTTCTTCTTAGGGAATAATCTGATATCATGGTTTAGTAAAAAGCAGAACTGTGTGTCTCTTTCTACTGCTGAAGCTGAGTACATAGTAGTAGGGAGTAGTTGTTCTCAACTTGTTTGGATGAAGCAGATGTTAACAGAATACAATGTCAAGCAAGATGTCATAACATTATACTGTGATAATCTGAGTGCTATCAATATCTCTAAGAACCCTATTCAACATAGCAGAACTAAGCATATTGACATACAACATCATTTTATAAGAGATTTGGTTGAAGACAAAGTAGTTACTCTAGAACATGTTGCTACTGAAAAGCAGTTAGCAGATATTTTTACCAAGGCCTTAGATGCAAATCAATTTGAAAAATTAAGAAGCAAATTAGGAATTTGCATATATGAGGATTAAATTTGCTGGGAAGTGTCGTGTGCAGTTGTGATCTTTATTGCATATGTTTAGGAAACGAATTTTATTCAACTGCTGAAAGCATACAAGATTGGATTTTAGTACATCAAAAGCAACATATAAAGGGTCTAAAGATTATCCCAATCCCCTGCATCAAGAAAAGTTTTCCAATCTTCATCCCATTCATCATCAGAAGCATGAAGTTGCACTGGAGGTTTTTTGATGTTTTTTGTCTCTGATGGTTTTCTTGTTCTTGTTGCTCCTGAAGAAGTCCCAGCGGTTGTCTTTGTTGTGTTCTTGTTCTTCAGTGGATCTGGTTTATTGACCTCCTGCATGTGTTGCTTTCCTGCATATTTGTTAGACTGACTCATACTTGTTTGTTGTCTGGTGCTGTTAGAAGGAAGAAGGCTTGGATTTTATAGTTCTATAAGAATCCATTGGTTGTATCGCCTGACCAGTCAAAGTTTTTGGAATTTGTGTTCCTTGGGAAGCTTGTTATTTGACCATGTCTTAATGGCTGTCAGATCTTTGTGTTTGATATTGGTAGTTGTCCAATTGTGGCTAAAAAGGGGGAGAGTTAGCCTATGTGCCTATGTGTTGCCTAGGTGTCTGATGTGGTTCTAGGCTTGAGGGGGAGTGTGCATGTTTGAACAGCTGGTATGCTGGTTCTTGTGTTGAGGGGGAGTTTTGTGTTGAGGGGGAGTTTAGCCTTGTGCAGATTTTGGATGTAATTGCTGCTGGTTGTGTTTTGGAATGTTAGGAGTATGAAGTTTTTCCGCTGCAGGTATCTCTGATATTGGCAGAGATTGTTTTAGCCAAAATTAGCCAAAGGGGGAGATTGTTAGTTCTTGTATTGGCTGGACTTTTGGTAAAACAAAGGTGAACAATGTTGATGTTATATGTCTGATGTCTTAACATTGGTTCCTAACATTAGTTGTTGCAGGGTTGAAGTTTTATATGCTGATGTTAAACTTGATGTCTTGACATCATTTATCTGAACATCAGAACATCAGACTGTGATGTTTTAGGGCTGCGCGTGTTAGTTTGTTTTGAGGAGATCTGTTAGAGAGATTGGATGCGAATATCTTGGAGAATATATTTTCAATCAGATATGGACCAGATCATGTAACTACATTAGGGCTGATTTGAAAATATTTAAAAAGATTAGAAGATCAAATCTGTTTTAAATATTGTTTAATAACAAATCAAATCAGATATTTGGAAGAGGTCCAAGCCCAAGTCAGAATTCTATAAAAAGCAGCCTCAACCCTTGTTGGAAGAGAACGAAGACAGAGAGCATAGACTGAGAGTCAATTTGAGTTTTCATGTGTTTTTGTAAACCATTCATGTTTGAATTAGTGTTACTATTTTGAGTTGTAATTGGTTTCTCTAGAGCTGTTAAGCAAGAGAGAGTTGTTCTTGATCAAAGCTGTTAAGCAGGATCAAGGTGGGTTTTAGAGTGTAATCTTTGAATTGTATCACTGAGGTGATTTAGGGAGTGAGTGGTTTCCCATATCTAAGTGGTCTCTTAGGTAGAAGTGTCATTGTGTAGTGATTAAGATTAGTAGATGTCAACTGGGATTGTTGAGTCTGTAATTTAATACTACTAATAGTGAATTTCCTCCCTGGCTTGGTAGCCCCTAGACGTAGGTAGTTAGACCGAACTGGGTGAACAATTCATTGTGTTGATTTACTATTGTTTATTGCCTTGTTCGTAGCAGACTGTGCTGTTGTGACATCACACTTAACATCACACATCTGATACTAGAATTTCAGTTACCCTCGCCGATACTCTCGCACGCTAGCTCAAGGAACGGAGGCATTAAGATTCGACGCCTATTGAAGATTGTTAGCTCCTAAATCTATCTCTAGAGTCCAAAAACTAACAGATAACCATCCCTAATCGAAGTTCGTGAGGGTTATGTCTAATGCAACCCAAACCCCGTGCATAAAGCAAAAATCAGAGACAATCACCAATAAAGATTTGTAAAGCAAATTTCATATAACGCCATGGGCGACAAATATACATGAGTTTACAGCAAATACATATACACAACCCAACCATAAAGAAAAACACAAAGAAAAAGAGAAATGAACCAAACATCTCGCAGTTTGTCGGAGCCGGTCGAAGATCAATCCACCCCGGTTCATCCGTGTGCAAGCTCCATAGTTGTTTTCTAAGCTAATCTACCAAAGAATGAAGTTTGATGAAGTTTGGAGACAAAAATCACCCCCAAACAACATAATCTAACAAAATTGAAGTAAAATGAATTAAATACAAAATTCTGGTTCAGACAAATTCGCCTGGCGGATTGAAAATTCGCTAGGCGGATTCCCCTTTTTCTCTCACACCAGCTGCGCAATAAAACAGCCTGGCAAAAAATATCTACTTTCGCCTGGCGAATGAAAATTCGCCCGACAGATGTCTCAAAACTCGCCTGGCGAACAAGATACAAGCACAAGACAGCAGCTACTTGAATTTCCAACTTTTCTCTCGCCAGGGCCTCGCCACAGCCTCGCCCGACGAAATTCTCAAACTCGCCCGGCGAATTGGAAATTTGTCTGGCGAATTTGACAGAACAGCATTTTTCCAGCACTGTTTTATTCGTAACTTTTGAACCGTAACTCCGTTTTTCGCCCGGTTTGAAGCGCTGGAAAGCTTATTCAATGTTCTATACAACAATGGCAAGATATCCTTGATTGATTACCTGCAAAAATGAGATAAAATCAATTAAACTCATTGATATTTACACGATACGCAATGTATACACTAAAACGTATCGTAAACGTATTTATAAACAAATCGGGTTTTATTCGCACGATATTTACCATAAAGCATTGATAAGTGCAACAAAACATATATACAAAAATAGGTACATTTTGCACTTATCAATGCCATCAAAGGGTATGGAATGGAAAATCAGAAAAATGCGCTCATAAAAAAGAATGATGCCAAGAGGATGGTAATTAGGTGTACGACTGGTTGTAAGTTCTACCTAAGGATTAGTAAAAGAAATTGGCAATAATATTGACAAATTGTTAGTTATGTTGATAACTGTAACGCCCCGGTTTTTGCTAGATTTATTTAATTGAGTCGATTTAATTATTTTTGTTTTTATATTACTTTATTCTTGGTTTTTATTTGGTAAATATGTTATGTTTATCGTTATTATGTTTTATCGCGTTTTGGGAGCGTTTGCGAGAAAATAGAGTGTTGGGGTATTTTGGTCATTTTGCTTGGTTAGATATTATTGTTTTTCTTAAAATAGAAACATAGAGATTAGAAAGAGAGAAAAGAAGTTTAAGAGAAAAGGAGAGTGGGAAGAAGAAAAAGAGGAAAACTTAGAGTTTAAGAAATCGATTCAACCGACACTTCAAAGCACGATTAATCGGGTAAGGGTGTGAAACTCGGTTATTATATGCTTGTGTATGAATATGTATGTGTGTGTTTGAATGTTTACTTGTTTTTCATAGTTTTTCAATTATAGGTTGAAATGAGAAAAATGAATAGAAATTGATGTTTTCACGGGCGGAAATCGATATGAATCACGTAGGATGATCGTATTATATGTATGAACATTGTTGATACTTGTTTTGATTGATTGAAAATGTTTTGGTTGGAGAAAGTTGGATTTTGGGGTTTTGAACCGTGTAACCCGCAGCAGAAAAATTATGGTTCTGATGCGATTCGCCAGGCGAATTGGTCTCGCCACTAGTTCTCCAGGCGAAGTGCTGGCGAAGAGGGATTCGCCAGGCGAAATCATAAGTCGCCAGCCGAAAACAGGGAGACAGAAATGTGTTAGCTACTGGAACTCTTGGTTTTTTCTAAAATTATGATTCGCCACTAGTTCGCCAGGCGAAGTGCTGGCGAAGAGGGATCCGCCAGGCGAAATTCTAATTTGCCAGGCGAATCTGGCAGTTTTTCAATAAATTATTTTCTTTGAAAATTCATAACTTTTGATCCGTAACTCGGATCAAGACGTTCTTAGTACCGTTGGAAAGCTAATGAGATGTTCTTTATTATAAAAATGGTTTTGAGATTAGTTGTCGATTTAATTGTGTCTGGAATTTGGAAACGTGTCGTTTTGTCGACTTTTACCATCGTAATTGTGTGCTATTGGTGTGTTATCATGCGATATGCTTTTGATATATAACGTATAGCTTGTGTGCTGTTATATGATGTGAATGCATGTGATGAAATGTTGTGATGATGGTTTGTGGCCTTATGGCAAATACATGCCTTGTTTTGGGTTTGATTGCAATGCATGATTATTGATGTTGAGATGGTTCACATGGTTATATATGTATATGCATTTGATTGTCATGAGTCATTAGTATGCCATGCATCATGAATATGCACCATGTGATGTCGTGTGCCCTTGTGGGGTGTGAGCGACGAAATGATTCCAGAGGGAATCTGCTGTAACGATCGTGTGTCTTATACAAAGAGGACCTAAAGCGACGTTTTAGACGATCATGTGCCTTATACAAAGAGGACCTAAAGCGATCGGATCGTGTGCCTTATACAAAGAGGACCTAAAGTGATCCATAAACGTCGTGTGCCTTATACAAAGAGGATCTAAAGCGATGGGGAACATTGTTTGCCCGACGGGGAGTTACACTAAGTAACAAGCAATGATTCCAATAATTCCTGAGTGAATTAATGATGATGAGAATGATGGATGGAATGGTACCGCATGCATAGAGTCGTTGTGTCGGTCTATGTGCATTTGCATAAGTCATGAATGAATTGATTATGTGTGGGAAATTGTGAATGAGATTGATGAGTTGATATATATATATATATATATATATATATATATATATATATATATATATTGGTGATAAATGTATTGAGCATGATTGATATGCCTTTGTGATGGATGCATGAATTATGAATTATTTTGTTTTGTATTTGAATTATGGTATACGTTGGGGTGAGAATGTTTTGCATGCGTATTTCATGTTATTACATAATTGTATGCAACTATATTATAATTGTGTTTCTCACCCTTCTGCTGTTTTGAATGTTCTATGAGGCATTGCAGATTAGATGCTGGAGGTCTTTTTGTGAAGATTATGTCTTCATTCTTTTGTCGGTTGGCTCTGATATGTGGCACCGGGTAGTCGGGGAGATCGTTATGTGATTATGTGTATATATATCTTTTTGGATTTTACATGTATGACTCTGTATATGACAGACAAAATTTTATGTTTATATATGAGATTTCAGTTGCAGATTTTCCGCTTTTATTCTGTATCTGAATTATGGGTGTTAGGAACTGAGTTCCTCTGTTTATGTTGCTACCTGATTGTTGCATATCTATATGAGCAGGTTGTTATATTTCATTACTTTGATGTGACGCTCCCGTCTATGCCATGAATGTTTTAATTATACTCTGATTATTTGTTATCGCTTTAATTGCTCGGGGTATAGATTGGGGGTGTTACATTAAGTGGTATTAGAGCCAGTCCGTGTCGGTCATTTTGACCAAGTTGTTTGTTGTGCGACAGTTGTGTTCTGGCGAGTTGATTGTTTAACCATAGCTACTGTTATTGGATATGCAAGCTATGGCTCAGGCTGTTGGGAATGCACCTAATTCTGGTGGGAATGATGAGTTCAGAAAGAACAAATCGCCTATCTTCAAAGGAAGATATGTTCCTGATGGTGCTCAGATTTGGCTTAAGGAGATTGAAAGAATCTTTCGAGTGATGGACTATACTGAGGAACAGAAGGTGAGACTGGGTACTCACATGTTAAAGGAGGAGGCAGATGATTGGTGGGCTAGTACGCGTCATGTGTAGGAAGCTATACGTGAAGTTGTCACTTGGGGTTTGTTTAGCAGTGAGTTTTTGAGGAAGTATTTTCCTGAAGATGTTAGAGGAAAGAAAGAAATAAAGTTCTTGGAGTTGAAACAGGGTAACATGTCTGTTACTGATTACACTGCTAAGTTTGTGGAGCTTGTTCAATTTTATCCACATTATGCTGAAGCAACTGCGGAGTTTTCCAAATGAGTGAAGTTTGAGAACGGGTTGCGTCCCGAGATCAAACAGGCAATTGGTTATCAAAGAACTAGGAGTTTTTCAGATTTAGTGGATGGTTGTAGAATTTATGAGGAGGATAACAAAGCTCGTTCTACTCATTATAAGAGTGTGAACGAAAGGAAAGGAAAACAACCGTTTCGTTGTGGTCCTTATGTGGCACCAGCTAACAAGGGAAAGCAAAGGGCTAATTTTGATAAAAGGCCAAGTGGGGGAGGTATGTATAATCCTCCGAGATGTTTTAAGTGTGGTGACTTAAGACATCGTCAGTTTGAATGTAGAAAGGATATGAGGAAGTGTTCCAATTGCGGAGGTATAGGACATGTAGCAGCTGATTGCAAGAGGAATGTGGTGAAGTGTTTCAACTGTGGTGAACCTGGTCATGTTAGTACGAGGTGTCCGAAACCAAAGCAAGCTCAAGCTGGAGGAAAGGTATTTGCATTGGCAGGAACTCAGCCTACTAGTGCAGATTGTCTGATCAGATGTACTTGTTTTATTAATAGTACGCCTTTAGTTGCTATTATTGATACCGGAGCAACTCATTCATTTATTTCGTTTGAGTGTGGGCGGCGTTTGAATATTTTGTTGTTGTCGATGGGTGGAGAGATGGTTATCGATACTCCAGCATTGGGGTCGGTAACTACTTCTCTGGTTTGTTTAAGTTGTCCTTTGACCATTTATGGTAAGGATTTTGCTTTGGATTTGGTGTGTCTTCCGTTCGAGGGTTTAGAAGTAGTTCTGGGAATGAATTGGTTGCAGTTCAATCGAGTTCACATCGATTGTTATCATAAGTTGGTAAGATTTCCTTCTCTTGAAGAAGACGAGGAATCGAGTTTCTTATCTACCAAAGAGTTGAAGAAACTTTTGGCGGATGAAGCTCAGTTGTTCGGGTTGTTTGCATCGTTGACTGTGGATAGTCAAGTTGCAATTGATGTGTTTCCAGTCATGTGTGATTTTTCGGAGGTGTTTTCGGAGGATATTTCTGATGTGCCGCCAGAAAGAGAGGTGGAGTTTTCTATAGATCTAGTTCCTGGTACTAGACCTGTGTCTATGGCACCATATCGTATGTCGGCATCTGAGTTGGTTGAGTTGAAGAAGCAGTTGAATAAATTGTTAGAAAAGAGGTTTGTGAGACCGAGTGTATCGCCTTGGGGTGCTCCAGTTTTATTGGTGAAGAAGAAAAATGGAAGTATGCGATTGTGTATTGATTATCACCAGCTGAATAAGGTGACGATTAAGAATAAGTATCCTCTTTCGAGAATTGATGATTTGATGGACCAGTTGGTAGGTGCGTGGGTGTTTAGTAAAATTGATTTGAGGTTAGGTTATCATCAGATTAGAGTGAAGGAGGAAGATATTCAGAAGACGGCTTTTAGGACACGATACGGACATTACGAATATTCCGTGATGCCGTTCGGGGTTTCTAATGCGCCGGGAGTGTTTATGGAGTATATGAATCGCATATTCCATGAGCATTTGGATCAATTTGTTGTTGTGTTTATTGATGACATCTTGATTTATTCTAAGTCTCGGGAGGAACATGCGGAACATTTGCGTATGATATTGCAAAATTTGAAGGAAAAGAAACTTTATGCCAAGTTGTCCAAGTGTGAGTTCTGGTTGTCAGAAGTGAGTTTTCTTGGGCATGTGATTTCAGGTAATGGTATTGCTATGGATCTATCCAAAGTAGATGCAGTTCTACAATGGGAGGCTCCTAGATATGTTACTGAGATTAGAAGCTTTTTGGGTTTAGCTGGATATTATCGAAGATTCATTAAAGGCTTTTCAAAGTTAGCACTTCCATTGACCCAACTGACTTGTAAAGGTAAAGCGTTTATTTGGGATATTAGTGTGAGGAAAGTTTTAGTGAGCTGAAGAGAAGATTGACTACAGCTTCGATTTTGATCTTACTGAATCCTAGTGAACCGTTTGTGGTGTATTGCGATGCGTCTTTGAGTGGTTTAGGTGGAGTGTTGATGCAAGAAGGTAAGGTGGTGGCTTATGCTTCAAGACAATTGAGGGTTCATGAGAAGAATTATCCTACTCATGATTTGGAATTAGCTGCGGTGGTTTTGGTATTGAAAATTTGGAGACATTATCTCTACGGTGCAAGATTCGAAGTCTTTAGTGATCATAAGAGTTTAAAATACTTGTTTGATCAGAAAGAGTTGAATATGAGGCAACGGAGATGGTTGGAATTTTTGAAGGACTACGATTTTAGCTTGAATTACCATCCTAGTAAAGCTAATGTGGTAGCCGATGCGTTAAGCCGGAAATCTTTGCATATGTCTGCTTTGATGGTTAAAGAGTGGGAACTTTTGGAAGAATTTAGAGATTTGAGCTTGGTGTGTGAATTAACATCTGATAGCGTGAGGCTTGGTATGTTAAAGGTCACTAATGATTTTCTGTTGACCGTTAGCGAGAAACAGAGGCTGGATGTGAAATTTGTTGATTTGATGACGGTTGGAGATAAAGGTGTGAATGGTGACTTTAAAGTGGATGATCAGGGTGTTTTGAGGTTCCGTTGTGTATTGTTTCAGATCGAGATCCGAGGTTTACTTCCAGATTTTGGGAAAGTTTGCAAAAGGCGTTAGGTTCCAAGTTGAGATTGAGTTCTGCTTATCATCCTCAGATGGATGGTCAGACCGAGAGAACTATTCAGTCATTGGAAGATTTGCTGAGAGCTTGTGTTCTTGAGCAAGGTGGTGCTTGGGATAGTTATCTTTCGTTGGTTGAGTTCACGTATAACAACAGTTTCCATTTGAGTATTGGAATGGCACCTTTTGAAGCGTTGTATGGAAGAAGATGTCGAACACCTTTGTGTTGGCATGAATCTGGTGAGAGTTCGGTGGTTGGATCGGAGTTTGTTCAATAAACTACGAAAAAGGTGAAACTTATTCGTGAGAAGATGAAGGTTTCTCAGAGTAGGCAGAAGAGTTATCATGATCGAAGGAGGAAAGATCTTGAGTTTCAAGAAGGCGATCATGTATTTTTGAGAGTTACACCAGTGACGGGTGTTGGACGTGCATTAAAGTCGAAGAAACTTACTTCTCAGTTTATTGGTCCTTATCAGATATCCGCAAGAGTGGGTGCTGTGGCTTATCGGGTGGCGTTGCCACCGAATCTTTCGAATTTTCATGATGTATTCCATGTTTCACAGCTTCAAAAGTATGTTCTGGATCCGTCGCATGTGATTCCGATGGATGAGGTTGAGGTAAGGGAGAACCTTACGGTTGAGGCATTACCGATGAGGGTTTTGGATCGCGAGTTGAAGCGGTTAAGCGGAAAAGATACTGCGCTTGTGAAAGTAGCGTGGAGAGGTGCTGCTGAGGGCAATTTGACTTGGGAGTTGGAGAGTCGGATGCGGGAATCGTATCCGGAGTTGTTCGTCTCAGGTAATATTTTCGAGGACGAAAATTTCTAAGTAGGGGAGAGTTGTAACGCCCCGGTTTTTGTTAGATTTATTTAATTGAGTCGATTTAATTATTTTTGTTTTTATATTACTTTATTCTTGGTTTTTATTTGGTAAATATGTTATGTTTATCGTTATTATGTTTTATCGCGTTTTGGGAGCGTTTACGAGAAAATAGAGTGTAGGGGTATTTTGGTCATTTTGCTTGGTTAGATATTATTGTTTTTCTTAAAAGAGAAACATAGAGATTAAAAAGAGAGAAAAGAAGTTTAAGAGAAAAAGAGAGTGGGACGAAGAAAAAGAGGAAAACTTGGAGTTTAAGAAATCGATTCAACCGACACTTCAAAGCACGATTAATCGGGTAAGGGTGCGAAACTTGGTTATTATATGCTTGTGTATGAATATGTATGTGTGTGTTTGAATGTTTACTTGTTTTTCATAGTTTTTCAATTATAGGTTGAAATAAGAAAAATGAATAGAAATTGATGTTTTCACGGGCGGAAATCGATATGAATCACGTAGGATGATCGTATTATATGTATGAACATTGTTGATACTTGTTTTGATTGATTGAAAACGTTTTGGTTGGAGAAAGTTAGATTTTGGCGTTTTGAACCGTGTAACTCGCAGCAGAAAAATTCTGGTTCTGATGCGATTCGCCAGGTGAATTGGGATTTGCCAGGCGAATTGGGTCTCACCACTAGTTCGCCAGGCGAAGTGCTGGCGAAGAGGGATTCGCCAGGCGAAATCATAAGTCGTCAGGCAAAAACGGGGAGACAGAAATGTGTTAGCTACTGGAACTCTTGGTTTTTTCTAAAATTTTGATTCGCCACTAGTTCGCCAGGCGAAGTGCTGGCGAAGAGGGGATCCTCCAGGCGAAATTCTAATTCGCCAGGCGAATCTGGCAGTTTTTCAATAAATTCTTTCTTTGAAAATTCATAACTTTTGATCCGTAACTCGGATCGAGACGTTCTTAGTCCCGTTGGAAAGCTAATGAGATGTTCTTTCTTATAAAAATGGTTTTGAGATTAGTGGCCGATTTAATTGTGTCGGGAATTTGGAAACGTGTCATTTTGTCGACTTTTACCATCGTAATTGTGTGCGATTGATGTGTTATCATGCGATATACTTTTGATATATAATGTATAGCTTGTGTGCTGTTATATGATATGAATGCATGTGATGAAATGTTGTGATGATGGTTTGTGGCCTTATGGCAAATACATGCCTTGTTTTGGGTTTGATTGCAATGCATGATTATTGATGTTGAGATGGTTCACATGGTTATATATGTATATGCATTTGATTGTCATGAGTCATTAGTACGCCATGCATCATGAATATGCACCATGTGATGTCGTGTGCCCTTGTGGGGTGTGAGCGACGAAACGATTCTAGAGGGAATCTGCTGTAACGATCGTGTGCCTTATACAAAGAGGACCTAAAGCGACGTTATAGACGATCGTGTGCCTTATACAAAGAGGACCTAAAGCGATTGGATCGTATGCCTTATACAAAGAGGACCTAAAGCGATCCATAAACGTCGTGTACCTTATACAAAGAGGACCTAAAGCGACGGGGAACATTGTTTGCCCGACGGGGAGTTACACTAAGTAACAAGCGATGATTCCAATAATTCATGAGTGAATTAATGATGATGAGAATGATGGATGGAATGGTACCGCATGCATAGAGTCGTTGTGTCGGTGTCTGTGCATTTGCATAAGTCATGAATGGATTGATTATGTGTGGGAAATTATGAATGGGATTGATGAGTTGATATATATTGGTGATAAATGTATTGAGCATGATTGATATGCCTTTGTGATGGATGCATGAATTATGAATTGTTTTGTTTTGTATTTGAATTATGGTATACGTTGTGGTGAGAATGTTTTGCATGCGTATTTCATGTTATTACATAATTGTATGCAACTATACTATAATTGTGTTTCTCACCCTTCTGCTGTTTTGATTGCTCTATGAGGCATTGTAGATTAGATGCTGAAGGTCTTTTTGTGAAAATTATGTCTTCATTCTTTTGTCGGTCGGCTATGATATGTGGCATCGGGTAGTCGGGGAGATCGTTATGTGATTATGTGTATATATATCTTTTTGTATTTTACATGTATGACTCTGTATATGACAGACAAACTTTTATGTTTATATATGAGATTTCAGGTTCAGATTTTCCACTTTTATTCTGTATCTGAATTGTGGGTGTTAGGAACTGAGTTCCTCTGTTTATGTTGCTACCTGATTGTTGCATATCTATATGAGCAGGTTGTTATATTTCGTTACTTTGATGTGACCCTCCCGTCTATGCCATGAATGTTTTAATTATACTCTGATTATTTGTTATCGCTTTAATTGCTCGGGGTATAGATTGGGGGTGTTACAATGACCATATATGTTATAGAACTACACATAATATGAATGCTAAGACCACTTGGCTTGCCAAAAAATTTGTAAATGTCTTAAGGCATAACCCTTATATGAAGCCAACAGGTCTCATGGCTGAATCCCTTGAGAGGCGGGGAATGAAGATTTCACAAGATCAAGCATATAGGGCGAAGAGGAAGGCCATGGATTTGATTCAAGGAGCAGGTATTGATCAATTTAACCTTTTAAGGAGTTATGCTGAAGAGTTGTTAAAGTCAAATCCTAGGAGCACTGTGTATGTACAATGTGCTGAGAGCAAAGGGAACCATGTATTTGAAAGGATTTATATATGCTTGGAGGCTTGCAAGGCAGGCTTTGCCAAGACCTGTAGGCCACTCATTGGATTAGATGCTTGCTTTTTGAAGGGATAGTATGGTGGACAATTAATGTCTGCAGTAGGAAGGGATGGCCACAACCAAATCTTTCCAATTGCATATGCAGTGGTTGAAGCAGAGACCAAAGATTCACGGGAATGGTTTTTGCAGCTGCTATTGGAAGATTTAAGTGCATTCAATCAAATAACATATGGATTTATATCTGACCTATACAAGGTGCATGGAAGGATATGATGAATACACCTACACATGATGGATACACCTGCACATTTTTGGACCAGGTCACATTTCAAGACATACACAAGGTGTAATGCAAGTCAACAACATGTGTGAGGCTTTTAACATGGCTATATTGGAGCATTGAGACAAGCCAATAATCACATTATTTGAGGGAATTAAACATTATATAACAAAGAAGATCACAAAGCAAAAGGAGATATTGCAAGGGTATGAGGGTGTTATATGCCATAGAATCCAACTTGTACTTGAGAAGAATAAAGAACATGCACAAGAGTGGACTCTAACATGGCATGGAGATGATGATCTCTCTATTTTTGTTGTGACCAATGAGATCGAGACCTATTGTGTCAATCTAAAAAATGAAACATGTTCATGTAGAAAGTGAGATCTATCTGGGATAACATGCTGTCTTGTGATCACATGCATTTGGAACATAAAAAAACAACCTGAAAGTTATGTGGCTGACTACTATAGGTATTACTCACTTGCATTTGTTAGTTCTTTGTGTGAGCTGTCTATTTGTGATTTATTAATTCTGAGTCTGATTATGTTTGCAGGAAGTCAACTTTTGAGCAGACATATTCAAATATTGTGTTTTCAACAAATGGACCACAATTGTGGCCTATTGTTGATCAAGTGCCAATATTTCCACCTATTATGAGAAGGACACTTGGTCGTCCTAAGAAATTGAGAAACAAGGAAAATCATGAACCAAAGAACCCTCATGTGCTTTCAAGGAGACTTGCAACTGTAACTTGTAAGAAGTGTGGAGAAATTGGACATAACAAAAGAAGTTGTAAGGGTAAAAGAGCTGCTGACAGAGCAATGCCAAAGGGAGGAAACAAAGTAAAGAAGGCAAAGACCATTAAGGGTGGAAACAAAGTAAAGAAGGCAATTGAAAAACAAGCTCAATCTCAGGGTTCTCAAGCACCACCAGCTACTCAAGATTAAATGTTATTCTGTTTTGTATCAATCTAGTGGTCTATGAACCAATTGGTCTTTTTGATGTAATGTGGTCATTTTTATGAACCAATTGGTCTTTTTTTTAATGTAATGTGGTCTTTTTAGGATCTAGTGGTATATAAACCAATCTAGTGGTCTATGAACCAATATGAACAAGATATGATCTAGTTGTACTATGTGGTCTTTTTGATGTAATGTTTATGAACAAGTTGTACTGTGATCTGTTATGATCTTTTTCTTTAATGTATAACTATTATGGTAATTCATTTCTTATGGTTATGACATGCTTACAACATTGTTATGATCTTTTATGACATGATCGTTTGCTTTATGGATAAGAACACTGTTATGACATGGTTACAACATTGAACCAATATTAAAACACTGAACCATTTATGCTGCAACTATTATGTTAAGAACTGTTATGGTAATTAATTTCTTATGGTTAATCAATTGTCAAGAACACTATTATGATACAAATAAGGAACATTGTTACAATGATACACAAACTGTTAATTTCATTTCATAATCAACATTGTTACAAAAGGAATACAACTTAAACACAATGTTACAAATGTAACACAACTTAAACACAACTGAACCATCATTGTTACAATTTAAACACAACTAAACATGTTGGATATATCCTATTTCATCACAGTTGAAATAACAAATGCAATTAACAACACAATGATAATCATCCAATTGAGCTTAAAATGCTTATTCATTAATTTCATCTTCATCTTCAATTCTTCATCTTTCTTGATAATATCTTTCACCTTTTGCTTCTCATCATTCAAACTCTGCAGTAATGAATAAATCACTTCCTTTGACCTTGGGTTCATTTCTTCGTCTAACCAAACAAAATGGCTACACTACTTGTAACCTTGCATCTATAAAAATCAACTGAATAGAGTAATAGAGTGAAGTAAACAAAAATGAGTAGAACTTCAAATATGTCCTAAACGAAATCTCACCTTATACATTCCACACCATAGAAACGACGTCCTGGGTTGGCATCAGTCCAAGCTGTCATCAATGGAGCATCCATACCACAATGACATTTGTACCTGAACGATTTCTGTAGCTACTCTTTGAAATTGATTTCTCAGACATTTTATGGAAACGAAAATGGAGGATTCAAGGGTGGCAGAGAAGACGAAGTAAGGGAAAATGGGGCGTTCGAGGGTGGAAAAGATGAACAACACGGCTAAGGCATAACGTTTTTGGGCTAGATGAAGAGGATAACGCAACCATTAATAAATACCATACTATTTTTTTTAATCTTTATTTAATTTAAAAAGGTTTTTTAATAATAAAAGTAATTACTGTATATTAAAATATTCAAGATCCATGACGTGGAAGACCAGCTCATGTGCCATGTCATTAATGAGACAGTCAAGTGGAGGAGGACCATGAAAATTTCAAATGAGGCAAACTTTAGGGACCAAAAAGCTGGTTTTTTAAATGGGGATCAAATTTTAAAAAACTTCAAAATAGGAGGACCAAAAGTGCATTTAAGCCTATTTTTTTTTATGATTTTTTTTTATGAAAAAAAATGTTTTTTGATATACATGCCCATAAAGTGCTATGTATTCTGATTTGAATAAATTCGTAAATATGTAAATATCAACAATGTCTTTATTGAGAAAAATAATTGAAAAATAGAAAAATGATTAAAATAAATTTATAAAAATATGAAAATACAACTAAAATTAAAAATCAAATTACGCCAAGTGATTTTTTTTTTATAAAATGACATGCTAAAATTTTGATTTAAAGGTGATTTTTTTGATGAAATGGTACGGTAAAATTTCGATTTAGAGTCGATTTTTTTAGGAAACCGAGTTTTTTTATACCTTAGATCGTGTAAATGCTTGAAACTTAGGAATACAAAAGGCAGAACGCGAGGATACAATTCATATAACTAATATTGGTTAAAATCGATAAAGTCTCCGACAATGACGTTAATTTCAATGAAAAACGTGTAGTAACTGAGGTTTTGGATTTTCAGAGACACATCTTCGAAGTCACCCTTAAAATTTTTCGAGATGTATTTCCGAACTAAATTTTAGTAAAAATGAAATGTCTGCCTCATTTACGAAGTATGAGATAAATCAAGGTGGGTCCGATAATGCATTTCCAAATATTTCTAAAAGCAATTTTAAATTTTAGATGTGTGAGCTAAACAAATATATTGCCAAATTTATTTTAACATGAATGGTATCTATGTAGAATTGATTGTCTTTATAAATAACTAGTGGGAGACCCGTGCATTCGCACGGGTACTGGTATTGTACGCGCATTTTTTCTAAATTATAATAAAAATTAAATTTTTCAACAAAAAAAGTTATTATTTTTAAAAGATATAATAAATTAGTGTCTATAATCAACAACGAATTTGATCCCGTATATAAATATTAAATTTGTTTCGAAATTACTTATATATTTGAATCTATATAAAAATATTTGAATCAACACAATATTTTTTTAGTATTTTTTAATATTTATGAATGACACAAATTTGTCCCATAAAATATTTAAATAAAATTATATATTAAAAAATAAATTAGTATAATTATTAAATATAAGAGATGAAAGGTAAGCAACAATATCAATAATAATATGATTAAAAAATATTGAAACTTGTATTATATAAATGAAACTTGTATTATATAAATGAATCGTATATAAAAGTATTATAATCAACAATATATTTTTCCCGTATATAAATATTATTTTTGTTTTGACATTATTTATAATTATATTTGAGTCAATAGTGAAGTTGTTCCCGTTTATAAAAATATTTAAATCATAATATTATTTTTGTTTTGATAGGATTTATAAAAATGTTTGAATTAATAGTAAAGTTGTTCCCGTTTATAACAATAGTATTTTTCCCCTATATAAAAACATTTAATCAACAATGTATTTTTCCTGTATATAAATATTAATTTTTTATCGTACCTGGATCAGACAGTTGATAGTGGCCAACAGCGTCTGGAACGGCAGCTCCGGTGATGGTGAGAGACGGCGGGGGGGGGGGGGGGGGGGGGGTACCTGCAAGGTACCCCGACGCTCAAGTGAGAGAGTGTACAGAATAACAGCAAATACATAAAGTGTAGAGTGGCATGAAGAATGTGTCTAACCTGACCCTCTCAAATGAGAGGGTATTTATAGAGAGCCCCCAGCGCGGGGCCAACGGTTACCTGCAGTGGGCTGGATCAACTAGGCCCACTCCAAGCAACTGCTAGGGCTTACGTGTAGTAGTGAAGACAGCACGTGGTCTTTGCCCTAGAGTAACTGCTCCTAGATTTCCGGAAGTAGGGCAGACCGAATCCTTCGGACGTGGGAGGTTACTTGGAACGTGTCTACGTGGTATGGACCGTTGGGCTCTCCTCGCGGGGAGGAGCCTTCTGTGTCGAGGAGAGATGAAGCCCGTAGAATGGACATGGCCTCGCGGGGAGGAGCCTTCTGTGTCGAGGAGGTATCAAGCCCGTAGAATGGACATGGCCTCGCGGGGAGGAATCGTGTTCGTCGAGGAGTGATGTGTAGCATTCTCGTGGGGAGAAGCTAATCTGTCGGGGAGGTACATCTCAGCAGGGTGTGATGTCCTCCTTTCCTATTGTCCCAAGTGCCCGACACTGCCTAAGTGCCTGACGAAACTGTGGCTTGCACGTGGCAGTCGCGTGTCTTGCAGAAGGACCTTATTGGGCCTCCCCAGGCCGTATGGGTTGGGCCTGCTCGACTGTTGGGCAGCCTCGGCCCAATCTAGAATAGGAGCCCCCCAAGTCGTTGCTCTGAGATGTAAGAGTAATGACTTAAGGGTTATTGGCATGTCGGGGATACGCCAAGAGAGGAACCGAGGAGGCCATTCTCGTGCTCGACATTCCTACGGTCGCACATAAGTCGGGCATCAAACAGTTGTGTCTGGCCGTAACGCCGGGGAGATGAAGGGTTTCAGATTCAAAACATTGGGGAAAATTGAAAGGACACGCGTGGGAGGATGAACGGCTGCATGTGTGCCACGTGTCGTCTGTCATCATTATCTAAGGAGGCTAGGGCGACTAGCTAGGGTAGCGCACTCAAGTGCCCTATGTCCCTCGAGTTCTGTGAAAACCACTATAAAAACTCCTTCCCTCGTTCATTTTCCCACTTTTTTCGTTTCTCTTTCAATAATCCCTCTCCTTCTCCCTCTATCTTCTACAGCAGCCGTTCGCCGCCGTCAACTGCCAGAACTCCGCACCGGAAACCTAAATCATTGCCTATATGGTATTTGTTCAAAAACTGACATTTTTCTTGCGTTTCCTCTTGATTTTAACTAGCGTATATCACTTCCTTGGTGAACTGATGAAGTTTCCATGAGAAATGAAAGGGTTCCTGGCGAATACGGCGGGAATCTTTTGTTGTTGAGAGAAGAAGTGTTAAGAACTTCTCTCGCTTTTGTTGAATGTCTCGGGGACAAGGGATGAATATCTCGAGGATGCGATGAATGTCCCGGGGTCCCCAATGGTCGCTCTTTTCATTAGCGTTATGGGAGAAAGGGGGGCAGAATTTTCCGGGGAGGCGATGAGTGCCCGGTGACCATGTTGATCCTCGGCCGGCTATGTCGGGGAAACGAGAAAGCCTTGCCCCTTCCTTGCCCGTTCGCTGGAACAGCGGTGGAGGGGTGAATTTGATATGACCCATCGAATTCACCGTTTCCTTCTGCTTTTCAGGTAAATGGACGGTTTGGCTGCGAAGGTGGCCGTAGGATCCTTTGAAGAAGACGACCACCCAGAATCTCCTATGGCTCATATGGCTTTTGCCCAAGAGCGCCCGCTCGAGGAGTGGGTCTGCGACGAAGCCCTAGTGATGTCGTCCATCTTTGTCTACAGAGACGTGGAAGACGCGTTCTGTACCGTCGAGCATCGGCTAATTGGGTCTGATAAATCATGGAAGGTTTTCCGCCCTAAAGAGCATCACCGAATATGCTCGCCTTACCGAGGAATGCGTATCCCGTTATACGAGTTCATGTTCGACGAAGCGGGGTAGAGGCTGCCCTTCACGGATTTCCAAGAGGGGGTCTTCGCCTGGTTGAAGCTGGCACCCTCGCAGATTCACCCGAACTCGCTGGCCTTTATCCGGGCTTTTGAGCTTGTTTGTAAACACCAGAAAATCGGACCGACAGTGTCCCTCTTCTTTCGAATATTCCATCTTCAAAGGTCGTCGGTCGGTGGACGACACGACTGGGTGTCCTTTAAGCAAAGCAAAGCTCTGTTCCACACGTATTTGGATTCCATCCGGGATTTCAAGTACCACTACTATTTTGTGAAGCCGGTCACCCTTGGGGCTATCAACTCATTGTACCGGAGAGTTATCCGTAAAGTAGACAGTCGCTTCGAGGAGGTTCTGGAGCCGAAGTTCCCCCTGTACTGGACGGAGGAACACTTCAAAAAAGGGGTTGATAAATACAAGGTGAAACACAATCAGTTGGACATCGACGACCGGGCAGCTTATGATAAAATTGTCGCGTTCGTCGAAAGGTTCAATAAAGCTCGGTATGAAACACTGGATGGCGAGCCTATAACGGGAGCAGACGGGCAGGTGATGAAGCAACGTCGCTTGATCAATACCCGTGTTCTGCTCGAGACCTTCTCCGATGAAGAAACATATGAGCTGTTAGGTGGTGAAAACATCCTCGACCTAAGCCTTCCTCGCGTCTGTATACCTTGCCTTACTAATGTTTTCTTTCTTTTTGCAGGGAAAATGGCCGGAGCTGAGGAGAGGCTCAAGAAGTTGAAGGCGAAGAGGGCTCGGGAAGAACAGGCTCGGGGAGAGCCATCTCATTCAAAGGGTCAAGGTGTTGCCCCTTCTGGGGCCATGCCCGAGGGTGTTTCCTCTGCTGCGATGCCCGACGGTTCTAGCCAATCCCAGCTTGCTTTGACTGCGTCGAGGACTTCAGGTAGGCGCACACCTCCTGCTGGGAGCCAGTCCCCGGGTAATCAAGGGACGCCAAAACGGCTACGGGTTTTGAATGCGGAATTTGTCGACCTGGCCCACGAAGAAAGTCCTCCACCTCCTTCAAGCTTCGAACTCCCACCATGCCATCTCAAGCCCCGCTTCTTCTCTGAAGTTATCTATCCTCGCGTCCCTCCCTTTGAAATCCAAGCTGTGCTGGGGACCACTGCGAAAGTGATGAGGAGAACGATCTTTGAGGACATGCTTGCCGTTATGCGGCTCTGTTCGACTGCTATTGTCCTGAACGACGAAACCCGCCCCGCTGCTGAACTTTCTCAACTGCAAGAAAGGCTCGAGACCTTGGAGGCTGAGCTGCTAGACCTGCACAAAGAGTTGAAGGAATGCAGGGACCTGAATAAAGAACAGAGCGAGCAGCAGCAGCGAGCGGAGACAAAGCTAAAGGAAGCTGAGGAAGCGGAGAAAGGTCATCTTGCCCGGATCACCGAGCTGGAGGCAGAGGAGAAGCGGCTCAAGGAGAGGGTCGCAGAGCTGGAGGATGCTGTTTGGCCAGCTGAAGGTGAAACTGAAGAGGATAAGCTCCTAACCTCTCGGGCAGCTCTGGTGGCCAAACTCAGGATAGTCGAGCAGGATCTCCGGTTAGCCGAGGATGATACTCTTGAGGCCGCGGGCATAGGGTTCCGAAATGCAGTGGCGCAGCTTCGGATCCTAAATCCCGGCCTTGTGACCGACGAGACTGATGCTAACAGCGAGGTGGTCGATGGCCGGATGGTGCTGCCCGGGCAAGAAGGAAATGCCAACGAAGGAGGTGGGACAGACGCTGCTGAGACTACTGCTGCGTAGGAGTATAGTTTACTTGGCCTGCGTGCCATTTTGTTGTTGTTGCCCGGCTTGTGGGCTTATTAATGTAATATTCGTACAATGGGTTTTGCCCAATTCTAATACTTTGCTTTGCCTCTTTATTTATTTTGCTTGTGTGTGATACTTTATACATTACTTATTTTTGCCTAAGTAGTTGAGATCGCTGGCGCCTTGGGAGTTTGCTTGACTCTGATGATCCTCGACTGTGAAGAGAACTAGTCGAGTGGTTGGGGGTTGTACTCCGACCTTCAACGAGGCTAAGAAGTCGGTCGAGGTCTTAGCTTCGTGGCGTGAACTTCCCATCGCGAGCTGGGTGTTCTGCCTATTTGGTACGTCAACGACGGAGCTCGGTTGAGGTCTCCTCGTCGGGCCAAAAAGTCTCACGCACACACCTCGTGGTTTTTGGCCGTCGTGTGTTATATAGAGGTGTCGCACATGTACCATTGCATGCCCCCGTGGTCGCGACGTCGTACTGTTCTGGGCAGTGTCTAACTGTAGTATTGTTTGAGCTTCTCAGTATCCCATGGTTGAGCAAGTTGTTCACCGTGGAGGTTTTCGAGGTAATAGGCACCCATCCCCGTCTTTGCAATGACGCGGTGTGGGCCCTCCCAGTTTGCGGCCATCTTTCCTTCGCGTGAATCTTTCTGATTTCTCCGTAGGACAATACTGCCTACTTGGAAGTCTTGTTTGATAACTTTGTCATTATAGCGCAAAGTTATTTTTTGTTTTAAAGAGGCTTCTTGGAGGAAAGCGCCGGTCCTTATCTCTTCGACAAGGTCGAGTTCCTCTCGCAGGGCTTCGTTGTTTGTTTCTTCGTCGAGGGGAGCTTCTGTCCTCCTCGAGGGTTCCCTGATCTCCATGGGGATAACTGCCTCGGTTCCGTACGTTAGGCGAAACGGGGTCTCCCCGGTCGTGGAGTGTGGGGTTGTTCGATACGCCCAGAGGACGCTGTGCAACTCCTCGACCCACCGTTATTTGGCCTTGCCGAGTCATCACTTCAGTCCCCGGAGTATCACTCTGTTTGCTGCTTCGGCCTGCCCGTTGGTTTGAGGGTGTTCGACCGGCGTGAAGTGCTGTTTTGTGCCCAGTTTGACGACGAAGTCTTGGAAGTTCCTGTCGGTGAACTGTGTCCCGTTGTTAGTGACAATGGCTTGGGGCACACCGAATCGGACGAGGATGTTTCTCTTGTAGAAACGGAGTATCTTGAAGGCAGTGATTTTGGCCAACGCCTTTGCCTCAATCCACTTCGTGAAGTAATCTACCCCGACGATGAGGTACTTGTTTTGGTACGACCCTATGACGAAAGGTCCGGGGATATCCATTCCCCACCACGCAAATGGCCACGGGGATGACAATGACTTAAGCTCATTTGGAGGAGCGAGGTGCATGTCCCCGTGTCTTTGACAGCGGTCACATCTCTTGACGTTTTCCTTTGCGTCATGTTGCATAGTGGGCCAATAATACCCCGCTCGGAGTGCTTTTCGGGCTAGGGACCTTCCGCCGAGGTGCTGGGCGTTGATCCCTTCATGGATTTCTTGGAGGATCCCCGAAACTTTGCTTTCTTCGACACACCGGAGTAAGGGAATGGAGAATCCTCGACGGTATAGCTTACCTTCGACGACGGTGTACGCACATGCCCGCCTCTTGACTATCCCCACTTCTTTAGGATCGTCGGGCAGTTTGCCCGTCGTCAAGTATTCGTAAACTGGGGTCATCCAAAAGTTTGCGTCCCCGATGATGTTGACCTCTGTGGTCGGTGTGGGTTTGTTTATGCTCGGATGGGTCAGTATCTCCTGGATAACTGATTTGTTCCCTCCTTTTTTCTTAGTGCTCACAAGCTTGGAGAGCACGTCTGCTCGAGTGTTGTGCTCGTGCGGGATGTGAGCCACCTCCGCAGAGACAAATTTCTTTAACTTTTCTTGCACCAAGGTTAGGTACTCGATGAGACTATCATTTTTGGCCTGGAATTCTCCCCGAACCTGTGATGCCACGAGCTGGGAGTCTGTAAAGATTTTGACTTCTTTTGCGCCAAGGTCTTCCGCAAGTCGAAGTCCCGCGAGGAAGGCCTCGTATTCGGCTTGGTTATTCGATGTCTTGAAGGACAGTTTGAGGGAAACCTCTATCAGGATGCCCTGCTCATTTTCGAGGATAATGCCCGCTCCGCTACCTTTTGCACTGGAGGCTCCGTCGACGTAAATCGTCCATTTTTGGGAGCCATTGGTCGAGGATTCAGGGACGGTCATTTCCGCTACGAAGTCGGCCAGTACCTGAGCTTTCAAGGCGTTTCTTCCTTCATATCGGAGGTCGAACTCGGATAGCTCGAGAGACCACCAGAGCATTCTCCCCGCCATATCTGGCCGACTGAGGAGCTGTCTGATAGGCTGCTCCGTCCTTACCACGATTTTGTGGGCCAGGAAGTAATGACGTAATCTTTTGGCTGCAGATACGAGGGCCAAGGCGACTTTTTCAATCTGTTGGTATCTGAGCTCGGGACCCTGAAGGGCTCTGCTCGTGAAATAAATCGGTTTCTGTCCGTCGGGGGTCTCCCGTATGAGGACAGCACTCACCACTTCGCCGGTGACAGCCAGGTACAAGAAAAGTGTTTCCCCGTTATCTGGTCGGGACAAGACCGGGGGTTGGGACATGACTTGTTTTAGATGGAGGAGGGCTTGTTCGCATTCTTCACTCCATTCAAAAGTCGCCTTCTGTCGGAGAAGCTTGAAAAAAGGGAGTGCGTACTGAGCAGATTTGGCGACAAAACGGGAGAGAGCAGTCAGCATTCCGTTAAGTGACTGGATCGACTTCTTCGAGTTCGGGGTAGGGATTTCGGAGAATGCCCTACATTTGTCAGGGTTCGCCTCGATTCCCCTCTCCGTGAGGTAGAAGCCGAGGAACTTCCCCGCACGAACACCGAAGGTGCATTTGTCGGGGTTGAACCTCATGCGACATTTCCTCGCCGTGTCAAACACTTTCTTGAGATGAGCAGCATGGTCGACTTCTTCTGTAGATTTGACGATCATGTCGTCCATGTAGACCTCGAGCACGTCGCCGATATCTGCCCGGAAGACCTTGTTCATCGTCCGTTGGTAGGTGGCGCCAGTATTTTTCAAGCCGAAGGGCATTACGTTATAGTAGTAATTGCCCGACTCGGTCATGAAAGCGGTATGCTGCTTGTCGGCCTCGTCCATGGGGATTTGGTTGTACCCCGAGTAGGTATCCATGAAGGATAGTAATTTGAATCCTGCAGAATTATCGACCAGCTGGTCGATGTTAGGTAAGGGATAAGAGTCTTTCGGGCATGCCCGGTTAAGATCCGTGTAGTCAACGCACATCCTCCATTTTCCATTATTTTTCTTAATGTGTACAACATTTGAGAGCCAAGTCGTGTACTTGGCCTCGGAAATAAAGTTTGCCTCTAGGAGGTCTTTTATAGCTTTTTCAGCAGCCTCCGTTTTTTCCGGAGACTGCCTACGCCTACGTTGAGCTACAGCCCTAGCGGGCGGATCTATAGTCAGCTGATGACAAGCTACTTCAGGGTCCAGTCCGGGCATCTCTGCAGCACTCGAGGTGAACAAATCTGCATTTTCTCGGAGGCATGCCTTCAGTTGCCTCTTCGCCAGGTCGGGGAGTCCATAGCCAATCTTCACGCTTCGATCTGGGCTGTCGCCGAGAGGAACCAGCTCGAAATCTCCATCTGGGACGGGGCGCGTTGGGTGGAGAGGCTGTCCATTGATTTCAACTGGGAGGTCCTCACCTACAGCTTCTTCCTGCTCCCCGGGAAACCTGCTGTCAAGGTCGACCGCGCTGACCGGCAGGAGTGGAACCTGCACGACGTCTGGAGGTGCCTCAGCCTGAGTCTTGGGTTTGACGCCGCCGACGACACTCAGACCCTTGATTGCTGCGTCGAAACATCTTCTGGCCGCCTTGATGTCCCCGTGGAGAGTGACCACACGTCCACGCTTCGTGTAGTACTTCATCTTTAGGTGGACCGTTGATGGTACGACCGTCAGTTCCGCCAACGTGGTCCTCCCCATGATGCAGTTGTAGAGGGACGGATAGTCCACCACCAAGAAATGCGTCTTCACCTGTCGGGCAGTTTCCTCAATCCCGAAGGTGACCATCAACTCCACGAAGCCCCATGGTCTGGTGGTCGCGCCATTGAAGCCTTGTAGGTCTGACCCTACGTACGGGGACAAGTGTCTCTTGGTCAGCTGGAGGGTCTCGAAGAGGTGGACGTACATGATGTCCACCGAGTTCCCCTGGTCAACCAAAATTCTGTGGACGTCAAAATTGGCCATCTGTGCCCAGATCAGGAGGGGGATGTTGGCGTTAGGTGCCCCACCGGGAAGTTCCTCGAGGTACAAGGTAATCGGATTTGATCTTCCCTTAACCCTCTCGAAGGTAGAGGCTCGAGGAGTTGTTGCTTTCAGTTCGTCGAATTTACTCTTTATTGACCCCACGGTCAAACGGTCAGGGGCTCCGCCAGATATGACCAGGGTTTGGGGGAAAGACTCCCAGGTACTGCGGGCACTTATCGACTCTTCCGCTGGGAAGCTCTTCCACATGTTTCAGACAGCTTCAGGATTGTCGAGTTCTCCCGAAAAGCCAAAGTCTTCAGGTCGCGTGATGCTCAACGCGACTTGCAACGATCCGTTGTTGGGAGAAGGAGTTGATTCCTCGACATTCTGGGCCTCCTGGCCGCTGGGGCGGGGGGCCTCCTGCTGCTTGGTGTACTTATTCAGGTACCCCTCTTTAATCAGCGTTTCGATTGCGTCCTTAAGGTGGACGCAATCTTCAGTAACGTGCCCGTGACTGCGATGGAACCGGCAGTACTTAGACTTGTCAGTATTTGGTTTGGGAGCCGTCGGTTTCGGGAACGGATTCCCCCTTTGACGAACACCGAATTGGCACAGTCGCTAAAAATGCGCGCGCGGGACGCGTTTAGCGCTGTGTAGTCTTTGAAAAGGCCAGACGGTCCCCGTGATTCGTGGGGCTCTTTGGTCCGGGCTTCTTTTTTTCTTTCCCCAACTCGCCTAGGTGGAGGGGAGTCTTCTCTTCTCCTGTCTCCACCTCGCCTGGGTGGAGGGGAGCCTTCTTCCTTGTTGCCGTGGGGGCCTTCTCTGCGCCTCGAATCGAGGGAAATTTGTGCGGCTTCAGCTTCCTCGAACTCAATATGCAACTGAGCCCTCTTGAGGAGGCCTTCAAAGCTGCGGGGACGGTGTAGTCCGACGGATTCTGCAAACTTGGATCCTAGCCGCAAACCCTTGATGATGAGATACATTTTGATGTGATCGGTCACGTGGATTTCGACCGCTTCTTTGTTAAACCTCTCGATGTAGCTCTGGAGAGGTTCATCCTTCCCCTGAAAGATGGATTCCAGGGAGGTTGTCGTCTTCGGATGTCGACGAGAAGCCGTAAAATGTTTTCTGAAGCGCTCCCTCAGGACCCTCCACGACGTGATTGATTCAGATGCTAGGTTTTTGTACCAAGCCATGGCCCCTTTCCGAAGAGTCGTAGGGAATAATCGACATTTGATGGCGCCAGAGACATTCCTGAAATCGAGCAGAGCTTCAAAACTCTCGACATGGTCATCAGGATCAGATGTCCCGTCATATGTCCCCAAGGATGGGGGCCTCTCCAGGCCCTTAGGAATAGGGGCGTCCATGATGTGCCTGGCCAGAGGGGTCCGGTAATCGTCATCCTCGCTGGCTCCCGGAGACACAGAGGGGGAGTGTTGTCCGTGAACATAGTGACGCCTTGGGGAGTGGTCCTTTGGGAGGCCTCTGGGCTCCTCGGCGTCCGACCTTCTCCTTTTATTTTTCGAGGAGCGAACTGACCCCTTTGGTGGCGGGGAGCGGTGGCGTTTCTGAGGATGTTCCGGCTGAGTACGCTCTAAGCGTGGCCTGCGACCCCTGTGAACTGGGGAGGGGTTGCGAGATGCCTCTGGGGACTGCGAATGTCTTGGAAATGGTGGTGGTCGGTGCCTTCGCGGGGAAGTCCGACCACGACCTTTCTCCAGCGCCTCGATCCGGATGTTCTGGTTGAAGATCATTTGGTTGGTCTGATTGACCAAAGCAAACAGGGCAGCGGTGCTCGGGTCTGCATTTGGCGGCGGGTCCACGGGCTGGAAAATGGGCTAGAGGACTGTTTCATGTCCGTCTTGGTGAGCTGTCTCCTACTCCACTTCCTCGGAAGATGGTGAGGCGGTGAGTCCGTCTCTGATGTCGTTCTCCACGTCAGTTTGGGCAGTGTTGTTGTCGACGCGGTTTCCAGTACTGAGCTGCGCGATAACGTTGTCTAGAGCTTGATTCGCCGACGGGTTGGCCATGATGGTTGTTGAATGGAGAAAGCTTTGGTTTATCGAGCAGAAAAACGGGGAAGCTTATAAGTTCCCACAGACGGCGCCACTGATCGTACCTGGATCAGACAGTTGATAGTGGCCAACGGCGTCTGGAACGGCAGCTCCGATGATGGTGAGAGACGGCCGGGGGGGGGGGGGGGGGGTGTACCTGCAAGGTACCCCGACGCTCAAGTGAGAGAGTGTACAGAATAACAGCAGATACAGAAAGTGTAGAGTGGCAAGAAGAATGTGTCTAACCTGACCCTCTCAAATGAGAGGGTATTTATAGAGAGCCCCCAGCGCGGGGCCAACGGTTACCTGCAGTGGGATGGATCAACTAGGCTCACTCCAAGCAACTGCTAGGACTTACGTGTAGTAGTGAAGACCAGCACGTGGTCTTCGCCCTAGAGTAACTGCTCCTAGATTTCCGGAAGTAGGGCAAACCGAATCCTTCGGACGTGGGAGGTTACTTGGAACGTGTCCACGTGGTATGGACCGTTGGGCTCTCCTCGCGGGGATGAGCCTTCTGTGTCGAGGAGAGATGAAGCCCGTAGAATGGACATGTCCTCGCGGGGAGGAGCCTTCTGTGTCGAGGAGGTATCAAGCCCGTAGAATGGACATGGCCTCGCGGGGAGGAATCGTGTTCGTCGAGGAGTGATGTGTAGCATTCTCGCGGGGAGAAGCTAATCTGTCGGGGAGGTACATCTCAGCAGGGTGTGATGTCCTCCTTTTCTATTGTCCCAAGTGCCCGACACTGCCTAAGTGTCCGGCGAAACTGTGGCTTGCACGTGGCAGTCGCGTGTCTTGCAGAAGGACCTTATTGGGCCTCCCCAGGCCGTATGGGTTCGGCCTGCTCGACTGTTGGGCAGCCTCGGCCCAGTCCAGAACAATTTTGTTTTAATATTATTTATAAATTATTTAAATCAACAGTAAAGTTGTTCTCGTATACCAAAAAAATTGAATCAATAATAAAATCGTATATTATATAAACAAAAATGAATAAATGCAATTATTTGTATATTATTTCTTACAAATTATTATTTGATAGACAAAACATTTAATACTTTAAGTGGATTATATTATTTTCACTTTCATCCGGTATACTTTTATTATTAGTTATTTTGATGCAGTGAAAATACTTTGTGTGAACTTATTAAATAGACAATGGAAAAATGTGGATTAAAATAATTGTTTTTCATTTGATATTTTCTTAAACAATTTGTTTTCGTATATAAAAATATTATAATCAACAATATATTTTTCCCGTATATAAATATTATTTTTGTTTTGACATTATTTATAATTATATTTGAGTCAATAGTGAAGTTATTCCCATTTATAAAAATATTTAAATCATAATATTATTTTTGTTTTGATAGTATTTATAAAAATATTTGAATCAATAGTGAAGTTGTTTCCGTTTATAACAATAATATTTTTTCCCTATATAAAAACATTTAATCAATAATGTATTTTTTCTGTATATAAATATTAATTTTGTTTTAATATTATTTATAAATTATTTAAATCAACAGTAAAGTTGTTCTCGTATACCAAAAAAATTGAATCAATAATAAAATTGTATATTATATAAACAAAAATGAATAAATGCAATTATTTGTATATTATTTCTTACAAATTATTATTTGATAGACAAAACATTTAATACTTTAAGTGGATTATATTATTTTCACTTTCATCCGGTATACTTTTATTATTAGTTATTTTGATGCGGTGAAAATACTTTGTGTGAACTTATTAAATAGACAATGGAAAAATGTGGATTAAAATAATTGATTTTCAGAGACATATCTTCGAAGTCACCCTTAAAATTTTGCGAGATGTATTTCCAAACTAAATTTTAGTAAAAATGAAATGTCTGCATCATTTACGAAATATGAGATAATTCAAAGTGCGTCTGATAATACATTTCCAAATATTTCTAAAAGCAATTTTAAATTTTAGATGTCTGAGCCAAGCAAATATATTTCCAAATTTATTTTAACATGAATGGGTATCTATGTAGAATTGATTGTCTTTATAAATAATGAATTATTGGCCTTATTATGAGAGGAAACTCACGTGAAGATGATTTTTATTTACAAAAAGTTAAAGTATTTTTCATTAAGTCAGACTCAATATTATGCAGTTTTTTAAGTTTTTTGCCAAAAAAAAAAAAACATCACTTAAGATTTGCCAATAAATTTATGCTCTTATATATATTTATATTAATAGAATTATTTTCTTAATTATTTAATTTATATATTTAAATCAGACGTTTTATTTTCAAAAAATTGTTATGGGTGTTTGTTTCAAGTATATTAATTAGAAAAAAATATTTCTAATATTCAATGTTCTTTGAAATTAAATAACTTTCATAATTTTTATAGTTTCTAGTTTATATGCCAAAGTACATTTTCCGGAAAATATGAGAATTAATCTTCATATTTTTATTTATGAGTAATTTATTTTTGAAAATCATTTATGAATCTCTAAAACAAATACGCTCTTTAATTAAAAATAGAATATTGTTTTGAAACTTAGTTCTCTGTATCACTCTGCCTGAACTGTATCCCCGTCGCAATCCATCTCCTCCACCGCCGCGACGCCGATTCCTGCCATCGTTGTGCCGGAGGTAATAAATAATCTTGCCTTCGTAGTTTCTCTCCTGTTTATTGTTTTCTGGATCGTGATTTTTGTAGAATCAAAAGCTTCACCTTAGAATCATTTAATAAGCAAAATCAATTATTGTTTTAGAGGAATCTAACGTGTACAAATCAATTCTTCAACTCTAGAATCAGTTTTAGCTTCTATAAAAGTGGAACCAATCATACACTTAGTGTGAAAGTTTGCAAAAAAAAAAAAGTTATGAAGCACTGACACATACATAGATACCGGAGTCAGACATGTCATCACCGGTGATAATTTGAGAAAAAAATGAATAAATTGATCGTAATCAACAAGTGTCGATATCAGTGTCTGACCCGGACACAGACATCCATTCTTTTAGAGGTGTCGGTGTTTCAGAGGTTATACGAACTCATTGCATTTTCCCTCGGAAGTTTTGACTCACTGTCTATGATTTTAGGATTTAGGATTTAGGAAAGTAGAACGACTTTTGTGTTTATTTAGGTGTTGGATTTTGGACTACTGATAATTTCATTGAAATTGAAGAAAATTTTTGCAGTAAGAAATTCCAATTAGTCTATATGCTGAAGGGGTAGAAACCATGATCTATTATCCCTTTAAGATGCCTCAGAATTTGTTTCACAATTGTCTAGTGCTCACTCAAATGAGTAACTGAGACATAAATTGATACACCTTTTTCACACTAACTAATTTTAGTTTTGTAAGTTTTTATGTTCATCAAGGTCCTACCATTTGACCTGTACAAGGCTGGATCATCCATATAATTACATAAATCGAAACACCTCCATGTTTATTTACGTAGTAGCGATTTTCAAATAGTACTCCTTCACATATGATTTTGAATGTGGTTGATGCATATTTGACGAATTAGTCTTTTTGCTACATGTTAGCATTCATTCTTCTTGATGGCAGTACCAACTTGATCTCATATGCTATGGCTGCTGTTTTAGTTTTGGAGTAATTTGAAGTTCTCGCTTTTTTGTTGATTTTGGAATAGCTTTTTTTGTTCGATTCGATTGTTATTTTCCTTGTTTATGTGAATCATTGTTGGAAAATACACTGCAACTTTTTATTTTGAGAAGATCTGGTGTGGTCTGTGTAGACTTTGAATTCGTAATTGGATATTTTTTGTTTGTTTCAAATAAAGACTTTTTCTTTTGTAATATGTTTGGCTGAATCATCCTTTAATCTTCTACAGGTCAATACTGAGGTCTCTCAAAAGTAATTATTTATCGAAAATCCAAATATCGTTCAACCGTTTTCTTTCGTTTTACTGCAAACTGCTGCCTCAAAGTTGTTTTTACTTGATGTTATTCAACATAGAGAAATCTGCAGCCAAAACAATTAGAATGTTGCTCAAGCCATTTGAAGAATCAATCTTGCACTATAGCTACAAGATCCCCGGTCTTCCTTTCTCACACATTCAGAGGTATAGTTATGTGAATGTGTACATGAAATGGAAAAAGGATACATACTATGACTCGATTGAGCACATTCACCATTCGATTCAGCTGAAGCCCGTAATTGCTTTAAAAAACTGCATTACCCAGGAGCCTAGCGGGTGCATCCCTATCTCTGCAGTATCTAAGAGGGGATTACAGTTAGATGTGCCGATGAAGGTTGCAAGATTTATGAGGCAATATCCATCTATTTTCGAAGAGTTTACAGGTCCCGAGTATAACCATCCTTGGTTTCGGTTGACATCTGAAGCTGCTGAAATTGACAGGGATGAGAAAAGAGTATATGAAGAAAGCCGGGAGGAATTACGATCTAGATTGAGGAAGATGATATTGATGACCAAAGAGAATGTTCTACCTTTAAAGATAATTCAAGGGATGCAATGGTATTTGGGGTTGCCGAATGATTTTTTGCAGCATCCGGAACAAAATCTTGATGAATCTTTCAGGTTTGTAGAAATGGAAGATGGACTGAAGGGTCTGGCTCTTGAAAGCAGAGAGAAGGTTTATTCTGTAATGGAGAAGAATGCCACGAAAAGAGGTCTGAACTTCGATGGTTCGATTGAATTTCCTTTTTTTCCATCGAAGGCTTTAAGACTGAAAAGCAAGATTGAAAACTGGCTACACGAATTTCAGAAGCTACCGTATATCTCACCATATGAAGATTTCTCGAATTTGGATCCTAACAGTGATATAGCAGAGAAAAGACTTATTGGAGTTCTTCACGAACTGCTTTCCCTATTTATCGATCACTCAGCCGAACGAAGAAAGCTTCTTTGCCTCAAGAAGTATTTCGGCTTTCCACAGAAAGTGCACAGAGCATTCGAGCGGCATCCCCATATGTTTTACATGTCTTTCAGGAATAAAACATGTTCTGTCATTCTTAAGGAAGCTTACTGTAATGAATCGGCTATCGAGAAGCATCCTTTGTTGAGCGTGAGGAAGAAATACATCAAGTTGATGAAGGAATCAGAAGTGATTTTGAGGAACAGGAGGATGAAAAATCGATTTTCTAATTGTAGTGAAAAACTCATACTGCAGTAGGTTCGTATAATTTTTTTGTAAACTAAGAAATAAAAACTTCAAAAGTTGCTTTATCAAAAAGGCGAAGATGAGAGGTTTTTACTAACAGAAATAACTCAAAAGCAGTTGAGGAGTAGTAAGCATTAGTAGAAGGGCTTATTCGTAGTAAGATACTATGTATCACTCACACTTTGTGAGGGAAAATATGTATGGTATTAGAAGGGTTAGGATTGTGTGACTTTGGGACTCTATCTCTCTCTAATATTCTTCTCTCTCATCTTAATTATCATCTTTATTTTATTTATTTTTCATTTAAAACACCCACAAATGCACTAAAGGCATAATGCCTTTCCTTTCTTAAAGTCACACAATCCTCCGCCAGTCATGCAGATTGAGTTAGAAAAATTGGTAGTCAACCGTCTATCTCTTTCAGTTAAACAGGAGTCATTAACACTTCTTAGGATTTTCTAAATCTTAGGTCTAAAAATCTCTATAAATACAGGACCTTAATAGGGTAGAAAGACAAAACATAATTTAATCAGCATTAAACATGAAATTCTCGCATAGCAGATAACAAATATCCTAACACATGTCAAGACATTGTTCTCTGCACAACTTTAAAACAAGAGCAGAACAAACAAACTGATATTCAAAATATCATCTACAACATCAAGACAAATGTTATGAAATTTGTTACAACATGTTAATCAAAACTGAATTGTAAATTGCAGAATGATAAATAACACAGAATATGATAACCCAGTTCGGTGAAAATCACCTACATCTGGGGGCATACCATGCCAAAAAGAAGAATTCACTATCAGTAGTATAGTTTTATGTAAACAACCGCTGGTTTACAGTAAACAACCTCTGGTTTACCTATCACTCACTATCCAATGGAGACTTTATCATTAGAAGTCACATCTAATTGATAAGAGAAATCCATCTCACTCCCTAAATTACAACCTGTGATTATATAATAGTTATAGTCACAATAACTGTATCATCCTACTTGAAAGACACCCATTTCAATACAAAGTTCAGTCAAGCATTCTTGACTAACAAGCTAACTTGGATTTGCTTAAAAGCTTCATCCAAGAACAATACACGATTCATTACCTACGGGTTTCTGAATCTGTACAAGTATCTATGTCTTCCACAATGTATCAAATCGATACAAAGGGGGACTTACAAGAAAACCTACGATTCTCAAACCCCTAAACCCTACTTTACAAAAGTTTACAAAATATGATTCCTAAGTCTATGTCGTTCTCTCTCTTTTTTCTGGCCTAGGACTAGGTCTTCTTTTATAGCCTTCTGCTTTGGGCTTCAAATCTTCTGTTGGCTGATTCCTTGATCCACTGCTGTGATCGCTCCTTGAATCTTGCACTAGACTTAAAACCTGCTATATTTGTCGAATCTGGATGTTGTAACATTGTATTCGACATCTTTGTCTACAACATTCTTCATTAAGTTTTAACCAAAATTTAGTCAAACTTCAGGAGCTTTCAATCTCCCCCTTTTGACAAATTTTGGCTAAAACTCCTTTTGGACAATAAACCCAGGGTGCTCCTGACGTCTCTTCACCCTGAGTGGTGGTTATGATTGGAATACTGATGTGACTCCAATCTTGTTGGTGTACATGAAGAAGAGGATGACATACATTCCCCCTTTCTCATGAATCTATACTTCCTCACTTGGGGGGGGGGGGAATTTTGCGACTGAAGCAACCAAACACCAACATGGGTACCTCAGAACACAGGGCACGATTGTGTTCATAACTCAGATCACAAGACACGAAAGAAGGACTCAGAATATATGGGAAACCTGAGACTTAGTCAGAATGTCATAACATTCTGTCCAATATCCTTGCAAACCAACTGCAAGGACAGACCCAACCCTTGTATTTTTCTCCCCTTTTTTAGCCAAAAATTGACAAACATGTCCAAGACAGACCCATACCTAAACTGAACAAGCCCAGAAGCGGATAAATCCCATGAGAACACAACACAACAAAACAGACAACCTGAGACAAGATGAAGTCAAGAACAACCTTTATCTACAAGAGCGTTTTTCTTAGGATGTAATAAACCATTGGAAGTAACACATTTCCATTCAATGTGAGCATTAAATGAAAAGATGTAACTTCACAGACAAAGGTGCACCAACCAAATCGCATTTGACTGCTTCTTCTTTTAACGAGGACCATCCAAGGAGTATGCATTACCCGAGACGCATGTTTAACACGCGTTTCCTAAGACACATTCTCTCCACCGTCCAAAGCAATCAATAAGGATATAGCCATACATCCTAACCAATGTTCAGACATCTTGTGAGACTTTGTTTAGTCCCTCTTGTAACATCTGATGCATATTCACTATCCCTTTCAACCAGAAGACCAAGAATAACTGACTAAGATGTTAAGCCATTTCTTCAAACATCTCCCAGTTAGCAGCAAAGACTCCCAAGATACTTGTTTAGCGAGTGATTTTTGTCGGTGACGCGACCACCTTATCGCACAGAATGGTTTCTTCCTCGGAGTGGGGTGCTACTTTCTGATTTCTTATTTATCCCGTGAAGCTGGAAGGGAAAGGGAAGCTATCTAAAACTAACCTTGCACGCGATTGTTTAACTGAACAAATGCTAAGAGAGATTCGGGGTCAGGTTATACAATGGGGAGTTGTCAATTACCCATCCTATATGTGGTTATCCACATGTTGTTAGCATTAGGTTACACTTTGTACTTGATGGTATTTATCTGGGAATGGGTTGGGAAAAGTTTGAGATAGAGAGTGAATTTTTTGATGATTTTGGTGAAGTACTGGACCTATGTTTTGATTGATGTGAAGGTAGTGGACCTAAGGTTTTTGTTTGGTATGCTCGCTAAGATTTCGCAATCTTATGCCTACGTATTCCCGTTTAAAGAAACGGGGAAATCAGAGCAATCGTAGTTCCTCCTATTCTATGGGAGGAAAAAGATGTTTTGGTGTCTTATTCAAAGCCCAAGATTGAAGCTAAAAGGTTGAGTATTTGTGTCTTGTTCGAAGCCCAAGTTTGAAGCTAAAGGTTTGACTTAGAGAGAATTTGTCATCTCTAAAGGGAGACACCTCATTTGTTTATCACAACTGTTGGGTGACTGATCATAAAAGAGAGTTACTTTAATTGGGATGTGAGAATCCAACAATGCCATAATTTCCTTTATAGGGATTTATCCTGAAGGAGAAAATTTTAACTCAGTGTTGAGAAATGCCATTTTTCCTTAGGAATCTTTCATGCTAAGAGAGGGACAGTAGCATGGATGTAAACAATCCAGAGGCTTTCCGCTTACAGCAATTAGATGAGAGAGAGAATTTAGCAGGATAAAAGATGGACGACAGCTTGGATATTTGAATCAATAAGTGTGCCACTTATAGCAGTTATCTGGAATTAGGGCTTGTTTTGATTTCTGTTTTGTGTAATGATATACAGAGAAATGACTTCCTACAGAGATTTTGATCTCCTCTGAGGGGATTTTGATTTTTGTGTACCTTGATCTAAGCCCAAGGTTGAAGGTAAGAGGTTGATTGACTCCACTGGGAAGTCCTTATACAAAGCCTAAGAGGAGGCAGGAAAAGACTAACTCAACAAGAGAGTGTTTATCTGTCTTGTACAAAGCCCAAGATTGAGGCTAAAAGAGTTGACTCTTTGGGGATATCATTATACAAAGCCTAAGAGGAGGCTAAACGTTTGACTTTTCCGGGGAAATATTTTGTATGTCTTGTACAAAGCCCAAGATTGAGGCTAAAAGGGATTTTGACTCTGTTGGGGAGGGTTTGTATGTGTCTTGTACAAAGCTCAAGATTGAGGCTGAAAAGAAGACTGACTCAGTGGGAAAGAAATCATTATCTGTCTTGTAAAAAGCCCAAGATTGAGGCTAACATGAGACCTTACTGACTTGGCAGAGAATATTTTAGGTGTCTTGTACAAAGCCAAAGATTGAGGCTGAAAGAGGATTGACTCTGCTTAGGGAAATTTATATGGTGTCTTGTACAAAGCCCAAGATTGAGGCTAAAAGAGGTTGACTCAACAAGAGAGTGCTTTTGTTTTGTACCAATGACTCAACAAGAGAGTGTGGAAAGGTGATTGACTCAACAAGAGAGTCTGAAAAGGTTAACTCAGTTGGGGAAAATCATTGTACAAAGCCCAAGAGGAGGCTGGCTTCTGCTGAGGATTATTGAGATCTAGAGGCAGGTCCAAAAATGGGGTATCAACTCTCGCTGAGGGTTTACAGAAGAGTTGAGGTATCAGATACCTTGAGGCTTGATGATAAACTGACCCTGGCTGGGGAAGTTTAGGATAAAAGACAGAGTTTTAGAACTCACGGGTTTCGACTCTACTGGGGATTGATTAAATGACCAGTATTTTTATTTTCTGTCTTTATAAGGAACTTGAGAATGTCTTTGAGACCCAAGAGGAGATTAGACTGTCCAAGTCTATTGGTATGGCGAAGTTTATCTTTGTATAATGCTCAAGAGGAGGCTGACTCTTTGAAGAGATGAGTATCAACCCTAAAATTGGTCTGAGGTTTTGACTCTTTTAGAAAGACAGCTCTAACAAAGGATGACTAAGTTATGTCCTATACCTTTAAGAGGTCTTCAGGGTCCTTGTACTAAGCCCGAGAAAAGGCATGAGAACTTTTAAGAAGCCGGAGGGTCCTTGTACAAAGCCCAAGAGGAGGCGGGGATGCTTTTAGGAAGCCTGTGGGTCCAAACCTAAGAAAAGTTCAAGAAAGGTTTCACCGAGAATTAATCCTTTAGAGAACAGTTATAGGGTTTGAAGAAATTCAAGAAAGGTTTCACCGAGACTTAATCCTTTATGGGGAATTGAATTTCTTTGACAATTTCTAATAGTGACAGTCTGAGAAAAGTTTCACCGAGAATAATGTCTTTCTCTTTGTTCTATATTGTTTAAGCCCAAGAGAAGGCAAGACTGTATCTGGAAATCCTATGGGGATCTAGTTTTGATTGTATTTAAGAGTGACCAATTGGCTTTACCTAGTTCTAGACCTAGTTGCCGGGGAAAACTCTAAGCAGATATACTAGTATATATACAGTTGATATATGACAAGTATTAAAAGGATATGAAAGAAGGACTTACAGGTGAGCAAGCTTCCATTGTAACAGCTGTATGGTTAGTTGTTCAAGAAATTAAAGAAAGTTTTGATAACAACTATGAATTTAAACCTAAATCAAAAGAGAAGTTGTTTTGAAAAGATTGCTGGGGCTTATATTCAAGGAGAGGCCCAGATGAAAAACATTAATTGTACCGTTGATCTGTAAACTGTATTGGGGCTTATACAACGACTGATGCCCAAATTAGGTTTTCCGTACAAAGAGATGGGTCTTACAACTCAAGGAGAAGCCCAAAGGTTTGAAAAAGAAAAGAAACAAGACTTACAACACAAGGGTAGGCCCAAATTATTTTGTTTTGAATTGGCGATCGTGCCGGAATTTTTGAAATCGCAGTGGGGCTTATACAATGACTAAGGCCCCAAATTAGTTTGGTTTTCAAAAGGGGGTTGGTGTAACACTCCAAGAATCTAAATTAATTATTTAATCAGTTATTTAATCAATTTAGCGTGATTTTGTGAGTGTAAGTGATGTTTGATGGTTATGACGCATGATGATATACTAATGTGATATGGGATGGTGTTGGAATAAGAATAAATTTCGAGGATAAGTTCTAAGTTATTATTTCATTAAGAATTATTTAGATTTAATAGGGAATTAATATAAATAATTAGATAAATAATAATATTAGAGATTTTTAAGGATAAAGTGGTAAATATGGATGGTTTTAGTGAGGATAAAAACGGATTAACATATTGAGGCCCAAGGGGGTAAGAGAGGAAAACATAAAATTGGTGTGTTGGAGAGAATTCCTTTATCGATCGTATTTTGTGAGAAGTGCTCTGAGGAACGGAGGCAGAAAGGCTAGGGCTTCGAGGTTTCTTGAAGGTCTCAAGGAAAGGGAATTCAGGGTTTAACATCTAAGGCATGGGGAGTATTACCTTTCATTATAATTGATATAGGGTTTAGATTGTATGTGAATGATTTGGGGTTTTGAGGGTTTATAGGAACCTATGATGAATTTGATGAATTCTGTGCTTTATAAGAAGTTGATGTTTTACTGATTTTATTGGGTGTAATTGTTGTTATTATATTAGATTTAATCGATAGGTAAAGATAGTTCATCTGAGTTTGAATTGATGAGTATTCTGTTAAAGCTGATGTGGGGTTGGAATTATAATCGTGAAAATATTTGGGCTTGATAGAATCGTATGGAATTACTGAGAAAACTGGGTTGAATCGTATTATGCGGGTTGGGAAGGAAACCCATTGTTCTGGGGTGGCGAGTGCCACCCTGTTAATTGTTGAATGGGTGGCGGGTGCCACCAAAAACATGTAGGTGGCGGGTGCCACTGGGTAGATGAGTGGCGGCTGCCACACAAATATGTGTGGCCAGCACCATGGTGCTTGGTGAATGGGAGTGGCGAGTGCCATGCCTTGATATGGCTGGCGCCACCAAGCCTCAGGATATGTGACAAGTGCTACTTGATATCTTTAACTGTGGTGAGTGCCACCAACATTCATATGTGGCGAGTGCCACATTCACCTGCACTGTTTTCATTTTTGGAATATTTCTAATTCTGAGACCGTGAGTCAGTTTTACATATAGTCTGAGATATTGGAAAATACCTTGATAATTTACACTATAGAAAAATAATTCAGGATTATTCAGTAACTGTGACAGGACTAGGTATATATGCCAGAATCAGATATATGTGTGCTAACTTTATGAAAGGCTATGAATATATTCTGAAACCAATTGTTGATTGTCTTCTGTATATACTTGATGATGTGCTGACAACAATGTGTATGATTTATGTGTATGATATTAGGTGATATACGTGATCCTAACTTTCAAAACGTGAGTCGGTTTTACATGCCGTTTAAAGCGTTGGAGAGATATCGCAACGATCTATATTCTTGTAAAATAATATGAAGTATTACATGTGGTTATCCAGTGATTGTGTCGTGATTTAAGTGACGAGATTACATGCCGAATTAATTGTGTGTGTGCTTTACTGATGATTATATGATGATGTTTTGGTGATTATTTGACAAGTATGTGATGATATGACGTATATGAGAATTGATGAATGATGATGCACATTATGATGTTTATTAGATGATGATGATTAGTGATGTTGTGTATCATACATTCATATGCATACTCTGTAAAGACGCTTCATTCCCATTGTGCGGATATGAAGTAATTATGACGTGCTCCATTTCCAATTGCGGGATCGATCCTATTGACGGGGATCTTTGGAGGGTTGATGGCCTAGTGTCCATCTATTATGACGATTTGGTACCGCATGCATGAGTCTAATGGTGTTGCATTTGCATTATTTGTGGCTTTGCACGATGATGTGTTAAGTGAATTATTTGATTGATCTTTGAAGTATGACGATTCATATGAAGATTTAGAAGTCGTTGTTGTTATGAGTGTGAAGTATATGATGTTATGTTGTGGTTATTTAATTGTTATACATATGATATCTATTTCTTTATATCTCGTATAATGAATTATGATTACCCACCTGCCTGTTTGAATGCTGCCTCTACGTGGGTAATGTGCAGATAACCAAGATTAGTTTGCGGTGCATGAAGTTCTAGCTTGAAGCTGTTTAGCTTAATCCTGTAGAGTGTCTGGTGTCTTACTCTAGTAGATGTAACATCGGGTGGGAAAACGCTTAAGTGATTATTCTGTTGTGTTGTTAGAATGATTTTTATGAGTTATTATATGCTAGTTTTAGTTGTTAATGATTGTTGACAATGACCAAAATGTATTGATGTTTTGATGAAATAAAAGAAGATATTTTGAATTATGATTTCGCTGCGATATTTTGAATTTAGTTGTGGATATTACTAGAGAAAGTATTATTATTTTCAAAATGTTTTGAAATCCGTGTTACGGAGTTTGATAATTTTGTAATGATGTTTTAATGAAGAAATGTGTCGCCTTTTATGAAGTACTCTGACTTATTTAAGTATAATTATCGTGAATATTATGATGGGTTATAAGGGTGTTACATTAGTGGTATCAGAGCAGGTCGGTCCGTCCGGCCAGGTTGTCTAATGTTGTTTATTCCTTAGTACGCGACATGTGTGTGAAACACTGTTGATACTTGCTTGTTGGTTTTCTAACCGTTTGTCTCCAGGAGTTGGTTTGAAACAAGTGGGGGAGAAGTTTGCTCCCCGGAGACGTTTCTGGTGTGAGGAGTTGGTTCAAGGTGATATTGATTGTAAGAGTTCAAGTGTTGTTGGAGTTGTATTGTCGCGAACCGACGAGAGTACGAATTCACGAATTCTTAGCTGCCGGTCAAGTTTGAGATGCCTTGAGGGAGAACAAGCTGGCATGGTTGATGTTTACTTCTCAGAGAATAGAGGACAATATGACGAATAATGATATGCCAGTGATGTATAATTCTTGATGTCTCTTGAGGATAATTGTGACTTGCCTCTGGAGTGTAAATCTGAGTTTGGAGACAGTTGAGAAATGGTGTTTTTATCTGATAATCAAGTAAGATAACTCTTAGAGAATGAAGCTTATATGAGTGCATGTATGTGATAACGGTTATATGAGATGTGCGTAGATTAATGACTGCGGATTAAGGAGGTGAGTGAGAATAAGGATCACTCCAAAGAATTGACGATTTGGTGGACCAATTCGTAGGCAAGTATGTCTTCAGTATAATTGGGTTGAGGTCGGATTAATTTCAGATTTGGGTGAAGAGCGAGAATAGTTGGAGGATCTTAGAAGCAAGAGAGAGGTAGAACTCATGTTCATAGATTTCAAATTTTCATTTTAGCAATTATGGAACAACCTTCAGAAAAAGGGGCATAACTCTTCACTCGTAAATCCGATGGAAGCGATTCTGAACTTTTCGGAAAGCTTACGAAATTCCCTACATTTTACATATAAATTTTGTCTTTGGCATGTTTTTGAAGACATAGAAAAATGCGTTTGAATATTTGGGTCTGGTGCTGATTTTTGGTGGAAGTTTGTATACGGGATTTCTTGACCAGCCTCCATTGCAAAGACGATAACTATTTACTCGTGATTCGGATTTTAGCGATTCTTAAATTTCTGGAATCTACACGAAATTCCCTTCATTTTAGCATATGATTTTGTGTCAGGGAGGTCTGTATTGAAGGAGATAATTGTGTTTGAAGTTGAACGATTTTTGTCGGAAATGGGTAAGATGAGGACAAGTGTAAGATGCTCGGTAATATGAAGGAGGTGAGGGTATCGGAGGAGCACATAGAGGTGAGGCGTATGCCAGTGGAGAATTATTAGAGAGGGTATATCTTTGAGGGAAGGAGAAGGTCACAAAGTAAAGTGGATTGTGTGTCATTGTGGACATGGTGTCGACATGTGTCGGGAAGATTTTGGAAGTTTTATCGCCAGCCAAATGAAGAGATGGTACCGTTGAGATTGTGATTCGAAATGAGACTCAAATGTGAAACTATACGGATCATCGAGGTGATGAGATTAATGGAAAGATGAAAGATTGGTTAGTGTTGTTAAAGTGCTCTACTTGAATAAATGCTCCATTTGAAACAAATCGATTTGGATTGTACTTAGTATAGTAGCAATTCCGGTATTGGGAGAATAGTTAGTAATTGTGTTGTGCCACGGGCGTGTATAGGAGAATATGTAATGGATTTTGGGTGTTTATGTACCATTGACGAGGTTGAAAATAAGGAAAATAAGAAAATATTTGTAAGCCTTAGAGAGATTGGAATCATACTGGTGTTGGAAAAGTGTCGACGTATGGCAGAGAGAATTAGAGGAGTTTTTATCATCAACCGTATGTGGAGATGGTATTATCGAGAATACGATTGGGATGAGATTTGAATGTGAAAAATATATGGATCCTCGATGCTGTGAGATTTAAAGGAGATTATTGGACCATGTTGTTTTAGGTGACTTTGAGAACAAGTTCGAGAGGAAACACTATTATAGTTTAGTAACGATGGTTTATGCTCCATCATGGTTGTTGGCTACCTATTGACAAATTGAGGAACTGATCACCCTTAATCTCTTGTTGATAGTAGACGGGATCGTGTTGGATGTGATAGACTTGTCTGGCCAGCTCAATAGTGTGGAAAATAAATTGGTATTCTATCGAGGAGATAGTCGTTCACCATTCCGTGTGAACCTAATGGAAAGTGACAAGGAAAGAGTTGGGATCTATTGAATAGTTTGAAAAATTGAGTTGGTATGCGAGCTAACGCCGCAGAGTGGAAGGTTGAGGAGATAGAAAGTGAACAACGATTTTTTGGTGAATATTAAAGATATTCAAAAGCCAAGAGGGAAACTCGTGGAGCTGATAGATGATGGAAATCATAGCGAGGATGGTGACTTTAAGGTGGAAGATCAGAGTGCCGCAGCTAAAGTGTGATGTGGCGCAGTTCATTATGTGTGTATGACTTGTTAAAGTCTGGGGTTAAGCATTATAAGCTTGCGGGAATGATACAAACCATTGGATATTCTAGAATGACAATGATATGTGAGAGGTTTATATATTATTCGTGTTACTGCTATGTCGATAGATGTATTGAAATATAGGTTCGATTGAGGAACCGCAGCACGGTGATACTATTGTTAAGTGACAATGTCGTCGGTATTATGGTTATGTTGATGTTCTTATGACGATGTGGTTGCGTGAAAAGATGGTAAAGCTGATGTTAATGTCGTGGAACTCTACGTTTTTAAAACAGTGTTGCTGCCTCGTTTCTAACGGCAAGAATACGAGAGCGAATAGCTCTTTACCATGAAAGGAAATTGGAGAAGTGTTACCCATGATGGTGGTAACGACCTCGTTGTACTCCGGTTCAAGAATGAATGAGATCCTAAGGTGACGAGACAAGGAGAGAAGTGAACTGGTGCGTTCATAACTCAGTAGTATTCTATCTTGTTGGATTGTTGTGGTTTACGATGTGGAAGTCGGAGAGAAGGATGCGAGAGCCGTATCCAGAGTTGGTTATATCAGGTAATTTTCGGGGACGAAAATTCTTTAAGTGGACGAAAATTAATTATTTAATCAGTTATTTAATCAATTTAGTGTGATTTTGTGAGTGTAAGTGATGTTTGATGGTTATGACGCATGATGATATACTAATGTGATATGGGATGGTGTTGGAGTAAGAATAAATTTCGAGGATAAGTTCTAAGTTATTATTTCATTAAGAATTATTTAGATTTAATAGGGAATTAATCTAAATAATTAGAAAAATAATAATATTAGAGATTTTTAAGGATAAAGTGGTAAATATGGATGGAATTAGTGAGGATAAAAACGGATTAACATATTAAGGCCCAAGGGGGTTAAAGAGGAAAACATAAAATTGGTTTGTTGGAGAGAATTCCTTTATCGATCGTATTTTGTGAGAAGTGCTCTGAGGATAGAAGGCAGAAAGGCTAGGGCTAAGAGGTTCCTTGAAGGTCTCAAGGAAAGGGAATTCAGGGTTTAACATCTAAGGTATGAGGAGTATTACCTTTCATTATAATTGATATAGGGTTTAGACTGTATGTGAATGATTTGGGGTTTTGAGGGTTTATGGGAACCTATGATGAATTTGATGAATTCTGTGCTTTATAAGAAGTTGATGTTTTACTAATTTTATTGGGTGTAATTGTTGTTATTATATTAGATTTAATCGATAGGTAACGATAGTTCATCTGAGTTTGAATTGATGAGTATTCTGTTGAAGCTGATGAGGGGTTGGAATTATAATCGTGAAAATATTTGGGCTTGATAGAATCGTATGGAATTACTGAGAAAACTGGGTTGAATCCTCTCGCCACCCCGTTAATTGTTGAATGGGTGGCGGGTGCCACCAAAAAAATGTAGGTGGCGAGTTCCACTGGGTGTGGATGAGTTGCGGCTGCCACACAAATGTGTGTGGCCAGCACCATGGTGCTTGGTGAATGGGAGTGGCGAGTGCCATGCCTTGATATGGATGGCACCACCAAGCCACAGGATATGTGGCAAGTGCCCCTTGATATCTTCAAATGTGGCGAGTGCCACCAACATTCAAATGTGGCGAGTGCCACATTCACCTGCACTGTTTTCCTTTTTTGAAATATTTCTAATTCTGAGACCGTGAGTCAGTTTTACATATAGTCTGAGATATTGGAAAATACCATGATAATCTACACTATAGAAAAATAATTAAGGATTATTCAGTAACTGTGACAGGACTAGGTATATATGCCAGAATCAGATATATGTGTGCTAACTGTATGAAAGGCTATGAATATATTCTGAAACGAATTATTGACTGTCTGCTGTATATACTTGATGATGTGCTGACAGCAATGTGTATGATTTATGTGTATGATATTAGGTGATATACGTGATCCTAACTTTCAAAACATGAGTCGGTTTTACATGCCGTTTGAAGCGTTGGAGAGATATCGCAATGATCTATATTCTTGAAAAATAATATAAAGTATAAGATGTGGTTATCCAGTGATTGTGTCGTGATTTAAGTGACGAGATTACATGCCAAATTAATTGTGTGTGTGCTTTACTGATGATTATATGATGATGTTTTGGTGATTATTTGACAAGTATGTGATGATATGACGTATATGAGAATTGATGAATGATGATGCATATTATGATGTTTATTGGATGATGATGATTAGTGATGTTGTGTATCATACATTCATATGCATACTCTGTGATGACGCTTCATTCCCATTGTACGGATATGAGGTAATTATGACGTGCTCCAGTTCCAATTGCGGGATCGATCCTATTGACAGGGATCTTTGGAGGGTTGATGGCCTAGTGTCCATCTATTATGATGATTTGGTACCGCATGCATGAGTCTAATGGTGTTGCATTTTCATTATTTGTGGCATTGCACGATGACATGTTAAGTGAATTATTTGATTGATCTTTGAAGTATGACGATTCATATGAAGATTTAGAAGTCGTTGTTGTTCTGAGTGTGAAGTATATGATGTTATGTTGTGGTTATTTAATTGTTATATATATGATATTTATTTCTTTATATCTCGTATAATGATTGTGATTACTCACCCTGCCTGTTTGAATGTTGCCTCTACGTGGGTAACGTGCAAATAACCAAGATTAGTTCGCGGTGCATGAAGTTCTAGCTTGAAGCTGTTTAGCTTAATCCTGTAGAGTGTCTGGTGTCTTGCTCTGGTAGATGTAACATCGGGTGGGAAAACACTTAAGTGATTATTCTGTTGTGTTGTTAGAATGATTTTTATGAGTTATTATATGCCGGTTTTAGTTGTAAATGATTGTTGACAATGACCAAAAGGTCTTGATGTTTTGATGAAATAAAAGAAGATATTTTGAATTATGATTCCGCTGCGATATTTTGAATTTAGTTGTGGATATTACTAGAGAAAGTATTATTATTTTCAAAATGTTTTGAAAACCCGTGTTACGGAGTTTGATAATTTTGTAATGATGTTTTAATGAAGAAATGTGACGCCTTTTATGAAGTATTCTGACTTATTTAAGTATAATTATCGCGAATATTATGATGGGTTATAAGGGTGTTACAGTTGGGTCTTACACTCTATTAGAGGCACAAAAGTGTTTGAAAAGATTTGTTAGGGTGATAGTGATCAAAACCCTAATTTTTGGTTTTTTAAGGTATTTTAATTGAATAAAAATTCAATTAAAATAATCAAACATGTGAAAAAAGGTTGTGATCTTGGATTTGAATTTGGAAAATCATGTTTCATTCATGGGATGATTTAAAAATCATTTGAATTTTGTAAAACCAAGAGAAAGAAATATTTTTAATGTTTAAAAACAAATAAAAATAAAATTCTTTACAAAATACCAAATATTTGAAATAAATAATATTTTTGTGAAATTTTCATGGGATAAAATATTTTAACATTTTTGGAAATTTTCAAAAAAAAGAACCAATAAAAAATAATTAAAATTGAGAGAGAAATTAATTTTTCAATTAATTTACAAAAACATGAAAATATTGAAAAATAGCAAAAATGAGAGAGGTAGCAAAAAAAGGTCTCGGTGGGGTTTGAACCCACGACCTCATACACAAACACACATGCACGCTACCACTGGGGTGGTGATACATTCGTGTATCAAAACCACCCCATAAATATATAAGGCATGCCTTGTTTCTAGGTCTGGGCAAGGCAAGCTTTTGGGCAATTTACGTGAAGCCTCTAACTTTCTCATTTCTCCATGGATTGAGACAAAATTTAGGTGTATCTGACCTAGAATTTCATGAGGAATCCAATGGGGCCCTTGAAATTTTCAGAAAATGTTTCCTCCTCAAAATCCGATAGTGATTTCAAAATAGGCCTATTTTTGCATGTTCTATGCTATCTCATGGTACAGGCAAGAATTGCATGATAATTTGGTTCAAACACAACATATATAACATGTATGAGATGTGTATGATCAGTGGACATCAAAGGAATGCATAATTCAAGGAGTTCAAGTTGTCATGCACTTACCTCTTGGAGCTTTTTGTGCTATCTGCCAAGTTCCTTGTGCCAGAAGTAATTTGATGCTTTGGACACTCTCAATTGATCCCTTAGAAGCTTTTAGAATGATTAGAACCAGCTGGAATCCTCAGGAACAAGTTTTAGCTCTTTCTTGCAAAAGTGGCAAAAATGACCAATATGACAACTCTCTCAAATGGTGTTCCAGATGGGGGGAACCATTTGGGATAGTTTGAGGATGATATTTGAAGTGTGTTCGAGGCCTGTTTTGGCTTTGGAAGTGACTGAATCAAGACAAGGCTTGAATGTCGCACCTCGAAAAAAATCGCTTCATCGAAGACACGACCCTCGCGCGAAAGGCGCGGAAAACGGTTCGACAGAATCGCCACCAAACTTAATTTATCCCAAAAGAGGGAAAGGAAAATATCGAGAAAACCTTTGAGAGATGGGTAAGAACATGGTTGTCACAACTACATTCCGGGTTCGGGAGTCGGTTACGTGAGGGGAAGGTACGCGCAACCCCTCACGTCCGTTGTACTCAACGGGAACCTCTTAGTTCGAATTGTGAGGAATGTTAGCTAAACTTATTTGTTTTCTTCTTAATGGTAATCGCGAAATGATAAGATAAAGGGAAAAGATACTAAGGGGAAATAGGGTGGTTTTAGGATAGGGTGCTCGGCAAGGTCATCGCGACCTCGGGCCTACGTATGCTCATTCGGACGAGAATGAGAAATCAGAGCAATCGTAGTTCGACTACGGGGTTTGACGGAAAAAGATGGTAGTGTGCTCGCCAAGATCATCGCAATCTTGTGCCTACGTATCTTTACTCGGACGAGAATAAAGAATCAGAGCAGTCATAGTTCGTGGTACGCCCACGAAAAGAATGGGGTTAGTGTTTTAGGAGACGAAAGATTGAATGACAAACAACCCAAGGGGCGTGCCTCGAGAGCAGTCACTCAAGAATCCAAGGAATGCGAGATTCCAATAACTCAGTTCTTTCGTGATTGATTGCAAAAATGTTCGATAAAGATTAAGTGTTTTAAGATGAAAAGGGTGAATGAATAACAACCTAAGGGCGTGCCTCAAGAGCCATTAATTCGAAGACCCAAAGAATGCTAGATTCGAAGAATCTCATCCTTTCGTAGGTTGATTAAAAAAGCGTTTGAAAAAGATCGAATCGGATTGGTTGAGAAAAGAGGTAAGGATCGATACTAGTCCCTAGGGGTGCTCCTAGTAACGAAACCACGAGATGTGCGAGTGTGCGTTTGATGACGAGGCAAAAGGAACTCGACTTACGATTAGGCTCGACGACGAATCGAGGATTGGTTGAGAAATGGTTTGGTTTGTTAAATGTTTTAGGGAGAACGACGATTATTCGATAAACGAGACGTCGGCCTCTCAACCAATTAATCGGGGCATTATTGGGATGCTAGATCCCAACGACGCCTTTTTCATTCAATTGATTTATGAAATATTGTTTGATGAACAACGAAAGTACCATATGGAATGCTAGATTCCAATGGCATTCCTTTGTTCAAATAGTTAAGGCGAGTGTTTTAGGAGCGAAAGATCGAATGACACACCACCCAAGGCGTGCGCCCCAATGGTGGTCACTCAAGAATCCAAGAGGTTCTAGACCTCAAGAATTCAGTTCTTTCGCGATTTAATTAAGAAAAATGGTTTGAATATGTGTTGAGTATTTTAATCGGGAAGTAAGCGTTTGAACAAATAAAAATGATTAGATAAACATGAATATGAATATGATATGGATAAGAATGAACGATAATATAATCGAGATAATATTCGACAGAAAATAAACAAGATAATGGTTAATCGGGTGAATCGGAAAATAAAAGTGTGACGACCTCGTCTTAATCATGAAATCTAAAAAATGGTTCTATGATGTTTAAGACCTTCATTGATCGGAAATGAAAGGAAGAAAATAAAAGAGTAAAGTGACATGAAAAAAATGTAAAATAAAATCGAAATCGAAGAAAGGTCTCATCTTTAACCGATAAAATTTGGTTTTAAGATGTTCATCGACCGATAAAATGAAAAGTAAATAAAATGATAATAAAAATGGAATAAAATCGTAAAGTGACCAAAAACGATAAAGGTCTCATCTTAACCGATAAAATGTGGTTTTTAGATGTTCATCGACCCATAAAAATGAAAAGTAAATAAAATGATAAAATCGGTCCCGTCTTAATCAAAATTTAATCGAGAAATCGATAAATTGTTGACTTTTGACTTTCATTGACCAAAATGAAAATAAAAGAAATATAAAATGACAATTAAGAAATTAAATCGAAAATATGAATATAAAGAATAAAGGTCTCACCTTTATCGAGATTTAATCGAGAAATCGACAAATCAATCGATATTTAGTTTTGATGGACCCAAAAAAATAATAAAAATGAAATAAAATCGAAATAAATAGGAAAAAGAGTAAAGGTTTCACCTTTATCAAGATTTAATCGAGAAATCGATAAATCAATCGATATTTAGTTTTCACGGACCCAAAATGAATAAAAATAATAAAAATGAAATAAAATCGAACTAAATAGGAAGAAGAATAAAGGTCTCACCTTTATCGAGATTTATTCGAGAAATCGATAAATCAATCGATATTTAGTTTTCATGGACCCAAAATGAATAAAAATAATAAGAAAATGACAAAAATGAAATTAAATCGAAAAGGTATAGGAAAAAGAATAAAGGTCTCACCTTTATAGAGATTAAGTCGAGAAATCGACAAATCGTCGATGTTTGGTTTTCATTGACCCAAAATAAATGAATAAAAATAATGTAATGAAATAAATTGAAATAAAAAAAAATAGTAGGCCTCATATTAATCAAAATCTAATCGGTTTGGAAAAAAACTGATTATATCTTGAATAGTGTTATATCATTGGCCCATGAAAACGAAATAGAAATAAGAAGAAATGAATAGTGGCCTCATCTTAATCACCAATTTATCGATAACCGATAAATAGTGATATTAGATTTTCATCGACCAAAATAAAATTGAGAATTGAATCAAAATGGAAATAAGGTCAATTAAGAAAACATATTAAGACCCAAGAAAATAGAATGTTTAAAAAAAGATCATAAACAAATTAACTTGAATAAAGCAAAGATGGGTTGCATACAAATTAAAGTGATATGTGAAATCATATGGGCTTATAAAAGCCCATTATTCACACGTTTGATCCACAAAGCAAAAATAAAAATTGAATCTATTCTAAACCAAGGTCAGGATAACGAATCATGAAAGAAACACACAGTCAATGTTTAGGTTATTTTTAAAATGAAATAAAACACTACATGCTCAGACTTCATCATCGCATTCAAACAGTGAAACCAAAAACTAAAGTCACATGGCGCAAACAGAGCGATCACGCACCAACCTTCTTCTTCGATTTCAACTTCTTCCCCCCGTTGGCTCGATCTCAGTCGTGGTTTTAGACTCGTTCACCTTCCTCAGGTTTGTAATTTGGCTCGCTATCCAGGTACATTTTTGCGACTCAATTTCATTTTAACTGGTTTGTTTGTGATTTCGTCAAAACCCTCCTCTTCTACTCACTCTTCTGTTTGTTCTATTTATGGGTTTCGATCTGGTTTAAGAGTGGGTTTGGGGTGTTGATGTGGTTTTGAATGGGTCTGAAGGTTTGAGGAAAAGAGGTTTGAAGGTTCTGTGAGGTTGGAGAATGGAGGAAGGGTGTAGTTCAATTGAAGAGGGCAAGATTGAAGAGGGATTTGAGAGGATTTTGGCCGAGTGTTTGCGGCAGCTAGGGCTCCCAAAATGAGAGAAGGATGAGGTCTGATTTATAGCAGAATGAAGAGGGTATTATGGGGAGAGAAATTGTGAGTTGTTGTGCGTTGTTTTTGCAACGTTGTTGAACGATATGGTCCGTGATATGCTGTTTGTGGGTTGCAGTATCGTGACAGTTTTGTGAAATAATTTTGGTGGATTAAGTTTATAGTACAAGGATTTTGTCTGGTTATGCTATGATATATCCTTTTCACTGCAGGTTTTATGAGACTGTTGTTGGTGTTGCAGCAGTGTACAGGTTGTGTGAAACGGATTTTTTTTTCAATTGTGCTGCTTGCATTTCCTTTTGTTATTGTTGTAGCAACATGTACTGTACTGAAGCGTTGTTTTTGCAGCTGGGATTATGATACAGTTTTTGTCTTGTTGTGAATGAGTGCATTTCGCAGGTACAAGTCCATGTTTTTTTGGCTGCAAGATTGTGACTCGCAGGTACAGGAATTGCGCGTAGCTGTTTTGTTGTGAGGAGCATATGAATCATGGCAATTTTGTTATGAATGGCTCTGTGTTAAGGTTGGAAAATGGTTGTTATTAATTTTTTTGTTTTGTATGAATATAACTTTTGTAGAAAGTGATAAAAAAACATGGTAATGAGTTTTATTATTGTGTTGGTATTGGGCTTGGCACTTGATGCGCAGTGAGTGGCTGGAGTGTGTTTCACATGAGCTACTTTGTGAAGGAATTGTAAGCTTGGAATTGTTTCTCCTTTATTTTGTAAAAAAGGGATAATGAATTTGTAATTTGGACTTTAATATTGAGCCTTTTGTTAATTTCTTGGTGATGGAACAATGGGCCTATTAAATGGGTTCTTATTGTGAAATGGATACTTGATATAGAATGGATACAGATAGAAAAGAAGTGGATTATAATTGGAATATGGATTTAGAAAACAATAAACTTAAAATGGAATTGGATTATTTGGATGTGGACTAAAATGAAAATTGAATGAACTGACTTTGGACTTGAAATCTTGATTTTATATAACAATGAACCCTTGCGATGAATCTTAAGCCCTGACTATGAATTAACCTCAGAATTGTGCTACCTTGGTACCATCTGCGAACTCGACTCATATAAAACAGATTTACCATGAAACCAATCTTGCCTGACCAAACCAATTAGGTCAACGCCACTATTTTTTGCTCAACACTCGCCTGTGTTTCCTTGAATTCAACCTTGCACAAACTTGAACAACAATTTTTGATTTTCAGAATAATATTTAGCGGGTGGAAGTACAGATGAAAGTTAAATACAGGTAGGACAAATTTGGGGTATGACAGATGCCCCTATCTAATTGGCTTGAACCGAGTAATATGAACTGCTGTGGCGTTCGTTCTTTCGAGGTAGAAGACAATTAGATATGAAGAAGACCACGAATATGTCCAAAAAGAAAAAAAAGTGTTGGGATATGGAATGACTGATCAATGTCGACCCTCGAGTGGACACTGAAACACTTGCAAATGGCTTTGTCACCAAAGGATGATAACAGAAGATACCTGACACCAAAAGAATGACATGCCTATCACCAAAAGGATGATAGTAGACACACGAACACAGACCTTTTCACCAAAAGGATGAAAATGAGGTCAAAGTCTGCTATTACCAAAAGGATAATAGGGCACTCACACACACACAGACCCTTCCACCAAAAGGATGGAAAATGAGGTCACAGCCTGCTATTACCAAAAGGATAATAGGGCACACACGCACACGGACCCTTCCACCAAAAGGATGAAAATGAGGTCAAAGCCTGCTATTACCAAAAGGATAATAGGGAACTCACACACACACACACACACACAGACCCTTCCACCAAAAGGATGGAAAATGAGGTCATAGCCTGCTATTACCAAAAGGATAATAGGGCACACACGCACATGGACCCTTCCACCAAAAGGATGAAAATGAGGTCAAAGCCTGCTATTACCAAAAGGATAATAGGGCACACACGCACACAGACCCTTCCACCAAAAGGATGAAAATGAGGTCAAAGCCTGCTATTACGAAAAGGATAATAGGGCACACACGCACACGGACCCTTCCACCAAAAGGATGAAAATGAGGTCAACGTCTGCTATTACCAAAAAGATGATAGGGCACACACACACACAGACCCTTCCACCAAAAGGATGAAAATGAGGTCAAAGCCTGCTATTACCAAAAGGATAATAGGGCACACACGCACACAGACCCTTCCACCAAAAGGATGGAAATGAGGTCAAAGCCTGCTATTACCAAAAGGATAATAGGGCACACACGCACACAGACCCTTCCACCAAAAGGATGAAAATGAGGTCAAAGCCTGCTATTACCAAAAGGATAATAGGGCACACACGTACACAGACCCTTCCACCAAAAGGATGAAAATGAGGTCAAAGTCTGCTATTACCAAAAGGATAATAGGGCACACACGCACACAGACCCTTCCACCAAAAGGATGGAAATGAGGTCAAAGCCTGTTATTACCAAAAAGATAATAGGGCACTCACACACACACAGACCCTTTCACCAAAAGGATGGAAAATGAGGTCACAACCTGCTATTACCAAAAGGATAATAGGGCACACACGCACACGGACCCTTCCACCAAAAGGATGAAAATGAGGTCAAAGCCTGCTATTACCAAAAGGGTAATATGGCACACACACAGCCTGCTATTACCAAAAGGATAATAGGGAACACACACAAAGGCTATCACTCACCAAAAGGATGACACACAAACCAAGGGTTTATGGATCGGCGACACCAAAAGGATGACGGATCAATACAAGCTACTACCACCAAAAGGATGATAGGAACTTCTCACTTGCGAGGACCAACACCAAAAGGATGCAGGTTAGGTTGATATGACATGAACGACTACCACCAAAAGGATGATAGTCAGGCAATTGACAAAAGGTCAAGTTTGCTGGGATGTGATGAGATTTATTTAGAGACATCAACAAAAGGTTGAAGTAAAGAATTCAATGAGGAAAGCCCACGAAAAGGAAAGGGAAACAATGAAAAATGGAGAAGGTAACCCGCCAAGATCTACGCAATCTTGTGCCTACGTATCTTTACTCGTACGAGAATAAAGAATCAGGGCTGTCATAGTTTGATTTGAAGAAAAGATTCAATAAGAAATGCCCACTGACTCGGAGGAATGTTTATTGGTTGGGCTGAGGGTTACGACTTCATCAACGAAAGGTTGAGGAACAAAACTCAATGAGGAACACCCACTGACTTGCTTGAAGAACACAGTTTCATCAACAAAAGGTTGAAGACTTCATGAGGAACGCCCATGAACTTGAAGAAGATGCCCCTGACTGGGTTGAAGATTGCTTTGAAATCTTGTCTTGAGCTTGAACAAAAGGTTGAACAACTTCGTGAGGAACTCCTACGGACTTGAAGAAGATGCCCCTGGCTGGGCTGAAGATCGCCTTGGAGTCTTGAGATTGATCCTGGATCTTACGCATGTATGAATGCTTCATTTTGGTAATGATGTGCAATGCAAAGGCTGACGCGCGGAGATGCAAGTGTTGGGGAAGTATGATTGGCTTTTTGTATACATGATTCTTATGATGACGAATGCGATGCGTATAATGCGTTTGATGCATATGATTGCAGACGAGTGATTGGATATGTTTTGAAGGTGCCAGCATGGTGGTAGTTGCCAATGCGGATTGGAATTTTGGGCGGTGGGAGGGATTTGATTTCCTTGACACTCAGTTTGTTGAAGACGCCATGATTGAAGCAGATGAAGATGCTCTTGATGCCCCAAGTTAGATGACTTATTGATGAATTGTGGGTTTACTCCTGAGAGATCCACAACTATGTGATTAATGGTCAGGATAGCCTGCTGCAATGAGTCTTGCCCCAGTCTGAACGTGGTAAAGGTCTGCCCCTGATTAACCAATTCTGAAGTAGTCTGATCTTTGGAGGTTGAGATTTGATGTGCTTTGAGATGGCTTGCCCCTGATTGATCTATTGAAGGGTTTGCCCCAGACTGAGCTGCTGAAGTAGTCTTGCTTCGGATCGGCACCACTGAAAGCTCAAGTTCCTCTTTGATTGTCCCTTGTTGGAATTGCTTTGATGTCTAGCACTGATTTGTAGTTAAAATTGCACATTCACAAATGGTAATCTTAATGCAATACTCATGCAAGTTTTGAAAAAGAGTTATTTATTGGAGTGTCGTGATAGTGAAACGAATGGACCATTAGCCCAAACATGTGCTGATTTTGATGGTGTGAAAGATGTAGCAAAGAGAATGACACCATTGTTGAAGATTAGCAAATATGGGGAGCCAGTTTACGCAACCTTGCGATAGTATACTTTCAGAATAAACCTCGCCTCAATTAGGTCTTTCGAGGGTTGTAACGTGGTTGGGTTCATGGTTTATGAAACAAAGGATATTAGGCTCAAAGTATAATTTGTGCCCACCCCTTCTTCGTGATGATCTCCAGTCCTACGTTCAGTTAAAACTGCACATGTTTGTATTCCAAAAAGGGTTGACAGTGTAAGCGTGATAATGGAAGTCACCTTATTTTGTTTTCATGGGTGTCAGTGACCCTTTGGTTTTGATATGGTGGTCACTGGATCTTATTCTGTTTTTGTTGAGGATTCGAGGGCCTCTTCTAATTTTGTTTTTGATCCCTATCTTTTGCATGGACTGATTTTGCTTGTCAAGTCCATCTGGGTTGCCTTGACTTTTGCCTAAGTCTCCTTTGAGGTACTCGACTTAGCAGGCTTTTGATTTTTTTTCGATTTTGTTGGATGATTGTGACTGCCAAGTCATCGATATTGATGAACAACCGTCATGTCTTGTGGAATTTTGCTTTGTGATTTCGGTGTGTAGTTAGGATTAACTAAACACTACCCTACCCCAGGTTGAGTGTAAGGGTTTATAGATCTGAAGGAAACTACTACTTCTCAGCTCGAAGTGGTTTACTAGGGATTAACTCCTTATCTTTCCAGTGTTTGGGGGTTGAAACAATGCCTGTACATCATCGGCGGGATTTTATCCGAAAGCATACATTTTGCAATTATGGGTATTTCATTGTCATCATCCTCCCTCCAGTCATTGCTAACAACAGTTTGATATAGAAAGTGAAATGGATAAATGTGTCGGTGTTTTGCAGTAAATGGAAGAAATGAGTGAATACGACATAACTGATTCAAAACATGCATAATCACTACATTAAGAAAACCAAATACAAATGACAATGTTCAAAGCATACGGTACTTAAACAAATAAAGACAAAATACAAGAATGCAAATGACGGGATGGCAACATGACTGCCTTCTTTGGGGAAACTTGAACTTGATTTGACTTGGCTTGCTGCTGGCACTAGCTTGGCGGCGACATAGGGTTTTTGATGACGTTTGGAGCCCTCCCATTGAACGTGAGAAACTTTGAGTCGATCATGTCTTGAACCTTATGTTTGAAAGCTCTGCAGTCCTCGATCGTATGCCCTGGAGCACCCTTATGAAACTCACAATGAGCATTAGCATCATAATCTGGGGGGATGACAGTTGGAGGAGCCAAGTCTCTCGGAGTAATGGCCCTCTTCTCCATTAATTGAGCAAAGATCTGAGCATATGACGTCGGTAGGCCATCAAAGTCTCTATCAGACCTCCTTGTCCTCTATTGATTAGGCTGACGTTGTTGAGCAACTCTCTGTTGTTGATGTTGAGGAGGATACTGATACCCTTGCTGATTGTATGATTATTGCTGAGGAGCCTGTTGTTGAGTCATTAGAGCTTGAACAGCTTGAACTGTTGGCTGATAAGGCATTGGAACATATTGTGCAGCAGCAACATATGGATACTGGAAGTAGGGAACTTGAAAAGGCATTGGAGCAGGTGCTTGTTGAGATTGCCCTTTCTGAGCAGAGACAACATTTGTTTCACCCTCATTTTTGTTGTATCCACTGAAGGGTTTCTTGGCTTGAGACTGGCTGCTAGAACCTCCTTGGATCTTTCCGCTCTTCAGACCTTCTTTAATTCTCTCACCGACAATTACCAAATCAGAGAATCCGACAGAAACATTACCAATCAACTTCTCATAGTATTGGCCTTGCAAAGTACCCATGAAGATGTCAATCAGTTCACGATCAACAAGAGGTGGATGTACTCTTGCAGCTAACTCTCTCCAGCGTTGCGCGTACTCCTTAAAGGACTCGTTGTCCTTTTGAGCCATACTCTGAAGTTGAGTACGGTTTGGAGCAAGGTCAGTGTTGTACTTGTATTGCTTGACAAATGCATCAGCTAGATCATCCCAAATGCGCACATTACTACGCTCCAGCTGCATATACCACTCAAGAGATGCTCCAGACAGACTGTCTTGAAAGCAATGGATCATCAATTTTCTGTCTTTGGCATGGGCAGCCATCTTGCGGCAGTACATCCTTAGATGCATGTGGGGACAACTGAGACCTTTGTACTTCGGGAATTCTTGTACTTTGAACTTGGGAGGAATGACAACATCTGGCACCAAGCACATATCCAGAGCATTCAAAGAAGTTGAGTTGCGTCCCTCCATGACTCGGAGTTTCTCAGCTAGATCACGACACATCTTGATGGCTTCAGAATCCTGAGCGGCAGTAGGGTTGACAATCAGGATAACATCATGATAATTTTGGACCTCATCATACTGATCTATTAGATTCTCTTCAGCATGAGGAATAGGAATCTGAGTGACAACAGGTTGGGCTTGCGGAATGGCACTAACAGTAACTCCAGATGTTTGAAGTGGTTGAGATGTGGCAGGAGCGAAGTCCATTGGTATCCCATAAGTGATGGGGTTGGGAACAGGAACTGAGAGCCTTGAGGTAGATCCTTGAACAGGCACATTGTTGTTGGCAGCAGCGGCTTCATGCAGTTCTTCTTCTTTTCTAGCCATTATGATGGCTTCAAGAATCTGGTCGATCTTTCCCTTGATAGAATCCAACTCTTCTCTGAAGGTGGCTTGCTCTCGTTGAATCTATTCCATCATTCGTCTTGTATTGGCTCGAGTTGCGTACTGGTGTCGAGGAATCAGCTTGATTTACTGGAGACGGAGGGAAGTTGAAGTGAGAATCTGAGGTTGAAAATGCAATGCAAGATGCATAACAGATGCAATGTAATGCAATGACATGAGATGCAATGCAAGATGCAAGATCCAGGATCGCAAATCAAACAGCTTTAAACAGTTCTGCGGTTGGCCGTTCACGGGCAAATGACCAAAGTCTCTGATCAAAGAAACCCTATAGGTAGGCTCTATGAGGAAAGTTCTAGATTCTCTACCCATAAACCCACTCACGGGATGGTTTCTATGTTGATGGATAAGGTTCCCAGGATTACAGACACAAATCGCATCAATGTCACGCAACATGCTAGCTGCATTACGACGATAATGACGACAAGGTCTCCCCTGAGCGGGGTCTTCATGCTAGGCATACAAGGAGCGAGTCCTTGGAGACTAACACTACATGACCACCGATATAGAACTTGGTCCTAAGAGCGGTTCATAGAGTCACGGACCCTTCATGAATCAAGTCGTGCAACAGGCTAGCTGCGTTACAACAGGATCTACGAAAAGGTCTACTTTAGGGGAGCTTTCATGCTAGGAACACAAGGAGCGAGTCCTTGGGGACTAACACTACTCGACATCCAATTCTAAACTATGTGTTCTCTCTGCTTTTACCAAAGCTCGGGTGTAGAGCTTTACTCATGATATCATCCCAAGATCCAACGGATAAGAACAATAGGAGAAAGCAATAAGAGAACAAATACGTAAACGAGAAAAAACATGCAAACACAGATAACGCTCCTCACAAATCGCTCTAAGATAGGCTTGACTCTCTCTTGCATGGAGCAAAATATCCCCAGCAGAGTCGCCAGCTGTCGTACCTCAAAAAAAATCGCTTCATCGAAGACACGACACTCGCGCGAAAGGCGCGGAAAACGGTTCGACAGAGTCGCCACCGAACTTTATTTATCCCAAAAGAGGGAAAGGAAAATATCGAGAAAACCTTTGAGAGATGGGTAAGAACATGGTCGTCGCAACCACATTCTGGGTTCGGGAGTCGGTTACGTGAGGGGAAGGTACGCGCACCCCCTCACGTCCGTTGTACTCAACGGGAACCTCTTAGTTTGAATTGTGAGGAATGTTAGCTAAGCTTGTTTGTTTTCTTCTCAATGGTAATCACGAAACGATAAGATAAAGGGAAAAGATACTAAGGGGAAATAGAGTGGTTTTAGGATAGGGTGCTCGGCAAGGTCATCGCGACCTCGGGCCTACGTATGCTCATTCGGACGAGAATGAGAAATCAGAGCAATCGTAGTTCGACTACGGGGTTTGACGGAAAAAGATGGTAGTGTGCTCGCCAAGATCATCGCAATCTTGTGCCTACGTATCTTTACTCGGACGAGAATAAAGAATTAGAGCTGTCGTAGTTTGTGGTACGCCCACGAAAAGAATGGGGTTAGTATTTTAGGAGACGAAAGATTGAATGACAAATAACCCAAGGGGCGTGCCTCGAGAGCAGTCACTCAAGAATCCAAGGAATGCGAGATTCCAAGAACTCAGTTCTTTCGTGATTGATTGTAAAAATGTTCGATAAAGATTAAGTGTTTTAAGATGAAAAGGGTGAATGAATAACAACCTAAGGGCGTGCCTCAAGATCCATTCATTCGAAGACCCAAAGAATGCTAGATTCCAAGAATCTCCTCCTTTCGTAGGTTGATTAAAAAAGCGTTTGAAAAAGATCGAATCGGATTGGTTGAGAAAAGAGGTGAGGATCGATACTAGTCCCTAGGGAAACCACGAGATGTGCGAGTGTGTGTTTGATGACGAGGCAAAAGGCACTCGACTTACGATTAGGCTCGACGACGAATCGAGGATTGGTTGAGAAATGGTTTGGTTTGTTAAATGTTTTAGGGAGAACGACGATTATTCGATAAACGAGACGTCGGCATCGCAACCAATTAATCGGGGCATTATTGGGATGCTAGATCCCAACGACGCCTTTTTCATTCAATTGATTTATGAAATATTGTTTGATGAACAACGAAAGTACCATATGTCATGCTAGATTCCAATGGCATTCCTTTGTTCAAATAGTTAAAGCGAGTGTTTTAGGAGCGAAAGATCGAATGACACACCACCCAAGGTGTGCGCCCCAATGGCGGTCACTCAAGAACCCAAGAGGTGCTAGACCTCAAGAATTCGGTTCTTTCGCGATTTAATTAAGAAAAATGGTTTGAATATGTGTTGAGTATTTTAATCGGGAAGTAAGCGTTTGAACAAATAAAAATGATTAGATAAACATGAATATGAATATGATATGGATAAGAATGAACGATAATATAATCGAGATAATATTCGACAGAAAATAAACAAGATAATGGTTAATCGGGTGAATCGGAAAATAAAAGTGTGACGACCTCGTCTTAATCATGAACTCTAAAAAATGGTTCCATGATGTTTAAGACCTTCATTGATCGGAAATGAAAGGAATAAAATAAAAGAGTAAAGTGACATGAAAAAAATGTAAAATAAAATCGAAATCGAAGAAAGGTCTCATCTTTAACCGATAAAATTTGGTTTTAAGATGTTCATCGACCGATAAAATGAAAAGTAAATAAAATGATAATAAAAATGGAATAAAATCGTAAAGTGACCAAAAACGATAAAGGTCTCATCTTAACCAATAAAATGTGGTTTTTAGATGTTCATCGACCCATAAAAATGAAAAGTAAATAAAATGATAAAACCGGTCCCGTCTTAATCAAAATTTAATCGAGAAATTGATAAATCGTTGACTTTTGACTTTCATTGACCAAAATGAAAATAAAAGAAATATAAAATGACAATTAAGAAATTAAATCGAAAATATGAATATAAAGAATAAAGGTCTCACCTTTATCGAGATTTAATCGAGAAATCGACAAATCAATCGATATTTAGTTTTCATGGACCCAAAAAAATAATAAAAATGAAATAAAATCGAAATAAATAGGAAAAAGAGTAAAGGTCTCACCTTTATCGAGATTTAATCGAGAAATCGATAAATCAATCGATATTTAGTTTTCATGGACCCAAAATGAATAAAAATAATAAAAATGAAATAAAATCGAAATAAATAGGAAGAAGAATAAATGTCTCACCTTTATCGAGATTTATTCGAGAAATCGATAAATCAATCGATATTTAGTTTTCATGGACCCAAAATGAATAAAAATAATAAGAAAATAACAAAAATGAAATTAAATCGAAAAGGTATAGGAAAAGAATAAAGGTCTCACCTTTATAGAGATTAAGTCGAGAAATCGACAAATCGTCGATGTTTGGTATTCATTGGCCCAAAATAATTGAATAAAAATAATGTAATGAAATAAATTGAAATAAAAAAAATAGTAGGCCTCATATTAATCAAAATCTAATCGGTTTGGAAAAAAACCGATTATATCATGAATAGTGTTATATCATTGGCCCATGAAAACGAAATAGAAATAAGAAGAAATGAATAATGGCCTCATCTTAATCACCAATTGATCGATAACCGATAAATAGTGATATTAGATTTTCATCGACCAAAATAAAATTGAGAATTGAATCAAAATCGAAATAAGGTCAATTAAGAAAACATATTAAGACCCAAGAAAATAGAATGTTTAAAAAAAGATCATAAACAAATTAACTTGAATAAAGCAAAGATGGGTTGCATACAAATTAGAGTGATATGTGAAATCATATGGGCTTATAAAAGCCCATCATTCACACGTTTGATCCACAAAGCAAAAATAAAAACTGAATCTATTCCAAACCAAGGCCAGGATAACGAATCATGAAAGAAACACACGGTCAATGCTTAGGTTATTTTTAAAATGAAATAAAACACTACATGCTCAGACTTCATCATCGCATTCAAACACTGAAACCAAAAACTAAAGTCACACGGCGCAAACAGAGCGATCACGCACCAACCTTGTTCTTCGATTTCAACTTCTTCCCCCCGTTGGCTCAATCTCGGTCGCGGTTTTAGACTCGTTCACCTTCCTCAGGTTTGTGATTTGGCTCTCTATCCAGGTACGTTTTTGCTACTCGATTTCATTTTAACTGGTTTGTTTGTGATTTCGTTGAAACCCTCCTCTTCTACTCACTCTTCTGTTTATGGGTTTCGATCTGGTTTAAGAGTGGGTTTGGGGTGTTGATGTGGTTTTAAATAGGTCTGAAGGTTTGAGGAAAGGAGGTTTGTAGGTTCTGTGAGGTTGGAGAATGGATGAAGGGTGTAGTTCAATTGAAGAGGGCAAGATTGAAGAGGGATTTGAGAGAATTTTGGCCGAGTGTTTGCGGCGGCTAGGGCTCCCAAAATGAGAGAAGGATGAGGTATGATTTATAGCAGAATGAAGAGGGTATTATGGGGAGAGAAATTGTGAGTTGTTGTGCGTTGTTTTTACAACGTTGTTGAATGATATGGTTTGTGATATGCTGTTTGTGGGTTGCAGTATCGTGACAGTTTTGTGAAATAATTTTGGTGGATTAAGTTTGTAGTACAAGGATTTTGTCTAGTTATGCTATGATATATCCTTTTCACTGCAAGTTTTCTGAGACTGTTGTTGGTGTTGCAGCAGTGTACAGGTTGTGCGAAACGGATTTTTTTTCAATTGTGCTGCTTGCATTTCCTTTTGTTATTGTTGTAGCAACATGTGCTGTACTGAAGCATTGTTTTTGCAGCTAGGATTATGATACGGTTTTTGTCTTGTTGTGAATGAGTGCATTTCGCAGGTACAAGTCCATGTTTTTTTGGCTGCAAGATTGTGACTCGCAGGTACAGGAATTGCGCCTAGCTGTTTTGTTGTGAGGAGCATATGAATCATGGCAATTTTGTTATGAATGGCTCTGTGTTAAGGTTGGCAAATAGTTGTAATTAATTTTTTTGTTTTGTATGAATATAACTTTTGTAGAAAGTGATAAAAACACATGGTAATGAGTTTTATTATTGTGTTGGTATTGGGCTTGGCACTTGATGCGCAGTGAGTGGCTGGAGTGTGTTTCACATGAGCTACTTTGTGAAGGAATTGTAAGCTTGGAATTGTTTCTCCTTTATTTTGTAAAAAAGGGATAATGAATTTGTAATATGGACTTTAATATTGAGCCTTTTGTTAATTTCTTGGTGATGGAACAATGGGCCTATTAAACGGGTTCTTATTGTGAAATGGATACTTGCTATAGAATGGATACGGATAGAAAAGAAGTGGATGATAATTGGAATATGGATTTAGAAAACAATAAACTTAAAATGGAATTGGATTATTTGGATGTGGACTAAAATGAAAATTGAATGAACTGACTTTGGACTTGAAATCTTGATTTTATATAACAATGAACCCTTGCGATGAATCTTAAGCCCTGACTATGAATTAACCTCAGAATTGTGCTACCTTGGTACCATCTGCGAACTCGACTCATATAAAACAGATTTACCATGAAACCAATCTTGCCTGACCAAACCAATTAGGTCAACGCCACTAAACTTTGCTCAACACTTGCATGAGTTTCCTTGAATTCAACCTTGCACAAACTTGAACAATAATTTTTGATTTTCAGAATAATATTTAGCGGGTGGAAGTACAGATGAAAATTAAATACAGGTAGGACAAATTTGGGGTATGACATTGAAAAATGCAAAAAAGTCAATTTTTGAGGTTTTGGAGGTTGACTTTGTGATTTTGGTGTTTCAGGTCACATGTGAGTGTTTGAACAACTTAGATACAACATATTAGAGGTGTTTGGATCATGAACTGTGGTGGAATTGCTCTCTAACTCAAAAACTCAGAGATACCTTGCAAAAGAAGGCATTTTGGCCTAAAGAAAGAGATTTTGAGGAAAGCGAGTGTTGTAGTGCTTTGGTGTACTCAAACTGAGCACAAATGAGCTCTATTTATAGTAGAGCAAGTTTTTTTTGCAAGCAATAGTGAATGGCAGCTGCAGCAGGCCTTTGGCCAATGTTGAGAAAAAAGAATCTCAAGTCTCCTCTAGCCATTGACTTGAGATTAGGGCACCAGCCTATGGTCTTTTGATTCAGTGCTGATCCTTGACTCATTCAATTAGGAATGTGTCAGTCCATGCCACCTTGGTGTATCCATTAAATGCATTACAACAAAATTGGAGTCTTGGCACCTTTTTAGCCTTTTTAGGTTTGTTATGGCTAGTGTAGATTCTTGGACTTTGGAGGCTTGGGGATCAGATCATTCCCTTCTTGTCTTATCCTCAGATGTGTCTAAATTGTTGACAAGGCTTGGATTTATCAGATTTGGACAAATCGAGCAAAATGCACAAATTCTTCCTTGTAAAAACCAGTTCATGATGCCATGTTCCAAGGGTTGTATCTCCCTGCTTAAATGGAATTTGGAGATGATCTGGTACTTGTTGGAAAGCCCTCATGGCATATTTCAAAAAGTCAAACTTGATTTTGTGCACAATTGACTTTTTATCGGATGAAATCCAAAATGTGCGATCCTTTGTGAAATAAAGTCCTTGACCTAAATCAAACCTAATTGATGGACTCCATAGGTGATGTAGGGTGTATTGAATCATGTCCCAAGGTTTGGGAGCATGTCTTGGTTAAAAGTCAAAGGTACAGTTGACTTTTTTCTCAAAACCCTAATTATGGTCCAAATGAAATTGAAACTTGTGAATCAAGCTTCTTGGATCAATCCATTGTTTCAAATGGACCAATGTGGTGTATTTAAGGCCCTTAAATCATGTCTTGAGGTCTTGGCTCATGCTTTGTCCCAAAAGTCAACTTAGGGGTGAATTAGCTCAAGAAACCCTAATTCCTGATTTTTGGTAAATGCATCCCCTGAGGTTAAGTTAACTTGATGATTGAGTCCATGAGGTCCCTTGGAGTATCTTGGGTTATGCTTTGAAGCATTGGCTCATGTCCAGACGAAAAATTCCATCTGGAGGCCTTGGTCGACCAAAACCCTAATTTGGTGACACTGTCGATCTTGGGGCTCGATCCACTTAGAATGTAGCAACTTTGTGCTTGGTTCTTGATGTGGGAGTCTTCTTGATCCCTTATGGGTGTTTGAGATGTTAGACAAGTTGAAGATCATGTCATTTCTTGATTGATCATTTGTCTAAGTGCTCTGAGAGGGCTTCAAACCCTAATTCTTGATTATAGTGAATGCTCAATCATCTTTGAGGAGATTGATGAGGTATGACAGTACATCCATATTGTGATGATGATTTGCACAATGATGGGAAATATTGGTAGTCAAAATTTGGGGTATGACAACTTGTATCACTCTGATTCAATCCATTGACACCCAATGACAGAATCAGAACAACCTGATAAGTCCACCTAGGACTTATACCAGTAGCACAATGTCACGACATCTCGTCTGACATTATATCCTCACCTGAGACATTCTATCACAAACTACTTGAAACCACAGACAATCTTGATAAACTACTGCACTACTGCAGCAATATATCCAAAACAGAAGGTCAACTCCCCCAGTCTAAGATAACCAGTGCTCCTTTGCAAGAAGAACACCTTAAATGAATGGAAAACATAAGACACATCTTCATGTCTTCAAGAGCGCACCCTCTGTTCAACACACCTGCTAAACGCATTCACTTAATGCCTGATCCTCAAGCAATCAATGTTCTACACTAGTACATTTAACAAAAAGAAGTTCTCCCCCTATCTTTCACAAATGATGTTCCTTCAACAAGAAACACCCCAAAATCACCACATGACATCCCATGACAGCTTCATGATCATATAGTGAGAAAGTACCAGGACCATATCCTTGTACCACAACCAACAAACTCTTGGATCTAGACCAAAATCACCATTGATCCCTCTCATCCAGAAACCATCCATACCCTATACAAATCCATCTTGAATTTTACAGCCATATATATCCTTGTTTCTTGAGATACAATCCAATTGAATCTGGAATGCTTCACATTCCTCAAAGAGACATACAGAGCCCCTTAGTTTGCTAGCTCACCCAGATGTTCTTCACATTTGAAGGACATCAAACACATGCCCCAGAGATCCTCAGCTTACTTGCTCCACAAGCACCAAACTGATCCACTTCTTTCTAGCATGACTTGTAGCAGAAGAAACCACCTCTCCACAAGCATTATGACCTCAGCAAGAGTCTGACTTCCAGATAAACACCCCATGATCCAAGACAGTCTTCAATTTATCATTATCCCATATGATAAGATAGAACACTTCTGATTCAACTAGTGAATATCAGCTTCCACAATCTGAACTGTAAGTTCATAAACCATGATGATGTTCTAACATCAGTTAGGACATCTTGATAATATCACAGACACCATATACTATGGTTCTTGATATAATTACCACTGGACTTACTATCTGCATTGTAATCCAACTGAAGATTTTCACAGCTCATCCAGCTTGATCAATAAGAACTCCAGACAACCAAAAAGAGAAATAAACTCTCATTCAACAACCTAAAAGAAGGTAATATTCCATAAGCAACTTAGAGCTTCTACCACAAGCTCCAAGATATGAACAAATCCAGAACCTCCTTTGATTTTCAACCAACTACCCTTCTGCACAAGAGTAATTAGTTCCAAGCACCCTGCTTGAAAGCACGATAAAGATCAACCAAATGCCACTGTTTGATTAATCTCATCTTTCTTCAGAGTTCCAGAAAATCTTCTGATCCACCAATGAAACCTAATATTCAAGTTACATAATCCACTTACTCCATAGCAAGCCATCTTAGATACACCAAGACTCAGACATGCAACATCTACTCCTTCTTGCAGCTCCCGTAAACTGTATGAGATAGATCTTTTTGAAGCATTAATTCCATTTATTTCTGAGAAGATTAACTTATCTTACGATGATGCGCCACAACATCAACTAAGACCCTGAAGTTTCTGCTTGATGTCACAACATCTAATCAGACATCCAGCTAAAGAATTCAGTTCTTCATTCTTCCACTTAGAAGAACCTCCTCCCTATAACAGAACAAGAGTTCCATGTTCTCATAGACTTGATCAATGATATCAAGTTAGACTAGACAACCTCCATCCTGCTTTGTTGTACTGCAACACTCTCCTCATCTTAAGACATCCCAAACCTGCCAAAGCTTGATTCTTTAGAAGAGATCTGTCACACAAGATCTTTACAAAAGGAATCTCACTTTCCTTAAGTAGAGACTTCTGTAGAAAGTCAGAGATAACTGCCACTTATCCTTGACCTCCAAGATGAGCAAGATCACATGCTCCTACGCACCTAGATCAGAAATAAACTGACCCAAGCAGTGCTATCACCAGAACCATATTCTAGACAAGTCTCTAGCCAAGAAACTTTTCAGATAAAGATCAGATGCTTCTAGTAAAAACTGGAACACACCCGTTGCACTCCAATACTCCTAGGTCAGAAATAAACTGAACCAAGAGAATTGTCTTCATCTTCACTTCCAACAACACTACATTCTAGTCAAGATTCCTGCAACAAAACTTCCTAGTCTGAATACATGCCTTGTAATAAAGACTGATCCTACCACACACACGTGTATGATACCAAGATCATCAGATATAACTCCTTTGCTCTAGAAATTCACTCCTTGAATCAACAGGCTTCTGCACATACTCCACTGTCAAGATGTTTCAACATCTGATAGAACATCAGTTCCTTATCTTGACTATACCCATTCTCCAAAGAACAGATCCTTGAGCAGATGCAACAAGAGATGTTGTACTTCCTGATGTACCAACTTGTCACCAGTGATATTGTAATCCAACATACAAGGATAATCAATTAAATATTTGTAAATTCCATAAATAGAACTTGATCTTAAATCCTTGTCCTCAACACCATACATCTTGTAGGACATACGATCTGCCAGATATCAACACAATTGTGTCAACACCTTTCCAGTCAAACAACATGTGGAGACATCAAGTCTGTCACCCTTGACTCAACCTTCCTATGACTTTCCTTTGCTAATAGAATCCTTGTAAATCATGAATGGTGAAAATAAATCACTTTTCATTATCTCCAAGTTGAATAACATCCATCAACACCAGAGATCTTCAAAAATCCATCTTCAACATGAGAACAAATTATCCTTCTGAAAGAGCTCTTCAACAACAATCAGATATGCCTTTATGAGTGGACTTGAGTGAAAACTCAAGTATCTTTGGCATCTTTGTCGAAAAGAACATTTACCGAATTCACAGATGATGAATTTGATAAACTCGGTTTCAACTCACCTTCTCTTCAAACTGACTTCAAGATACAAGTTGGAACTAAACCTCTAAGTATCAAGTCAACATGACAGAGATCAACCAACTCTCTCCATTCCATTGCTCCCGACTTTGGAACGACTAGAGCCTTCACAGATGCTGATATCTTCAAGAAAAGAAGCCAACAATTAAGATCTTCCACCATCTTTCTTCTATCAAAACTCTAGAATCCCATAAATACCAGAGTTCTTCCATCAGAAACATATGCAGCGGAACCACCAAGGAACATCCTCAACATGCCCTAATAAGACATCAGAACATCTTATAAGACACCACACAAGATAACTAGACACTTCTCCTGCAGTTGTTGTTAAAGCTGCTCAGAAAACATGAACAACCAAGAGTAATTGTTACCTTCGATCCAAAACATCAGTCTATCCATTAATACCCTTGAGTATGTCTGAGTGAATGATTTGATCTCCCAAACTCCTCCTTGTTTAAAGCACCAGAAAGTATCTCACAATATCTCATCTAGAAACAGACAAGATGCCTGCTCTGATACCAATTGAAATTCTGGCATAGCTGATAACAGATGTCCTAACACATGTCAAGACATTGTTCTCTGCACAACTTTAAAACAAGAGCAGAACAAACAAACTGATATTCAAAATATCATCTACAACATCAAGACAAATGTTATGAAATTTGTTACAACATGTTAATCAAAACTGAATTGTAAATTGCAGAATGATAAATAACACAGAATATGATAACCCAGTTCGGTGAAAATCACCTACATCTGGGGGCATACCATGCCAAAAAGAAGAATTCACTATCAGTAGTATAGTTTTATGTAAACAACTGCTGGTTTACAGTAAACAACCTCTGGTTTACCTATCACTCACTATCCAATGGAGACTTTATCATTAGAAGTCACATCTAATTGATAAGAGAAATCCATCTCACTCCCTAAATTACAACCTGTGATTATATAATAGTTATAGTCACAATAACTGTATCATCCTACTTGAAAGACACCCCTTTCAATACAAAGTTCAGTCAAGCATTCTTGACTAACAAGCTAACTTGGATTTGCTTAAAAGCTTCATCCAAGAACAATACACGATTCATTACCTACGGGTTTCTGAATCTGTACAAGTATCTATGTCTTCCACAATGTATCAAATCGATACAAAGGGGGACTTACAAGAAAGCCTACGATTCTCAAACCCCTAAACCCTACTTTACAAAAGTTTACAAAATATGATTCCTAAGTCTATGTCGTTCTCTCTCTTTTTTCTGGCCTAGGACTAGGTCTTCTTTTATAGTCTTCTGCTTTGGGCTTCAAATCTTCTGTTGGCTGATTCCTTGATCAACTGTTGTGATCGCTCCTTGAATCTTGCACCAGATTTAAAACCTGCTATATTTGTCGAATCTGGATGTTGTAACATTGTATTCGACATCTTTGTCTGCAACATTCTTCATTAAGTTTTAACCAAAATTTAGTCAAACTTCAGGAGCTTTCAAAGCATATCACAGAGCCTCTCACATCATGCGAGCTGTCCTCTCATGCCACAGTAAACTCCATGACACCACCATAAAAGGCTTTTTGTCGTCGTGGGTAAGCCCTAAATATTATAAACCTATTAAGATCTCTGAATATCCCATATCCTTATAAAATTACCACGCGCGTACGCGCATGCCCGCGCGCGCGCGCGTGCACACACACACACACACCTCATTTTTATGACTAATACACTTTTTATGTGTCAAGCTAACAACACTCACACACACACACGCACACGCATACATACGCACACACACACACACGCACACACGCATGCACGCATTCGTTCACACACACACACACGCGCGCGCGTACACACACACACGCGCGCGCGCGCGCACACATACACACACACACCTCATCTTTATGACCAATACACTTTTTATGTGTCAAGCTAACAACACTCCTTATTTAAAAAAAAACAGTTCTCCCCTTTTCAAATCCTATTACTTTTAATTCACATCTTAATAATTCATTTTATTATCTAAAAAATGTATTCATTTTTATAAACTTTAATGTAATCTATTTTAAAAAATTTCATTAACTTTTATAATTTTATATAATAAAAATGAACATAGTGTCCATGTAAAATTTTAACTAAAAAGAAGGTTCATATAAAAAAACTTATAATGTTAAACAATAATTATATTTTGATTATTTTATATAAAAAAACCCTTAAATACTAGAAAATAATTATATTGTTTTGTATTTAATTTAATTTTTTAAAAATAATTATCAACACAAATATTTAATAATTATTTTTACTTATTTAAATTACAAATACTACATAAATTACTTAAATAAGCTTTTTTTTTTTATATACAATTCATACGAAAACACATTCCCTGATAAAAAAATTTACCTTGATTATCTTCATTTAATCACTGGTCCGAAAGGCCATTGAGAATTCTATGTACCATAAGAGTCTCGTGAACGTCTCGTCAAAACCCTAAAGAATTCCCGTAATATGGTTGTAGGATTGGATGCAAACCTAGTTTTTTGTATTCCTCGAAGTACATAAAATTACATGAACTTCCTTGGTCTACTTGTACGTGTCGAATGTCATGGTCACTCATTGCTACCTTGATGATAATGCGTATTTGGTGATTTGGGACATCATTAACTAGTTCTTTGTCGTACAATGAAAAAGGGGGTTATCGCAAATGTTGAGTGTTTCTAAGGACTGTATTCCCTTACGAGAGGAAACCACAACTCTCGTCGGGAGGTGAGTGGTGACCGTCGACGACAATACTTTGAAGGGATCACCTTCTACTATGACTAAAAAAGAGTTATTAGTAGATCTTCCTAGCCAGAGAATGGTGGTTCACTGGCGTCCCCCATGGGTGGCGTAAACTCCCATGAATTGAAAATCCATCTGAATAGGGGGAGAACATCTTGAGCTAAAACTAGAGTTGCATTCTTCTTCGATGGGGTTTTTGCACCTCGGTTGTTTAGAACAAGCCTACCACTAGGGTGTATCATCTTATCGTGAGGAAAAAAAGAGAGATAACGTTGTTGGTAACTATCTTTATGTGAGTTATTTAGTGTTTAAATAGTTGGATACATCACTTATATTTTAAGTGTTTAAGATTATTTTATTACATTTTAAAGTAATTTGTCATGTTTAGTAACGAGCACACTAGGTTCTCTATCTTTTAATTTTTACTTAGTTTTTAGTGTGCAAGAGTATCAACTATGATGAACATTATCAAGACAGTTATGCCAGACAAATTGTCAGCAGACTTTGAGCTAGAAAAATCTGGATATGGTTGTGACTTATGAGCTTATAGTGTTTTGAAGAAGTTCTAAATGGATAAATAAGAGTCGATATATACTACTAAGGGATAAGGACGAGCTTAAGATGGCAAATGTCTGCAAAGTTGAGATATACTACTAAGCGATGAGGACGAGCATTAGATGACAAGTGTTTGCAAACCTGCCAAAACACTGCGACAAAGTTGCCTCATAGCTTTCAGAGAAATGCCACAAGATCATGTTGTCTCTAATAACATCCAATTTTTTCTCTCATGCCCTCTCTCATGTGTAATTTTGAACCATTAGATTAATTTAACAATTAAAACATATGAAAGAGAAAACATAACATTTAAAGAAGAGAGAGAAATATATATTTCTATTTTCTCTTTTTTAATCCAACTTTTAAAAAATAAAAATGAGAATATTTAAAGATTACATAGAAAATTATCTTTTTCTTTAATTTTTGTGATATTTTTTTTATAATATTGTTATAGTAGTTAAATCACATTAAATAAAAATATTTTAAAATTAATTAAAAATGAATTTTAAAATTAATTAAATAAAATTAAAATAATACTCCAATATAAATAAAAAATTAAAAATTTTCATAAGAAATAAAATATATCTGCCATATTATAAAAAAAATATAGAGTTTAATATTAATGTTATGTTCTCGTCGTCATGAACGACCACCATAGTCAAATGATTTATAAGAAGTTGTATGTTTTTTTTAACAAATTCAATCCATCGAAAATCATGTTGTTGTCACCATAAAAATCCATCATGCGTTATTATTAAACATGGTGACATATTCAAAGACCATGTGTAGTTATCGGTAATGAAAAATGTACATGTGTAAAAGTCGAGTCTTATGAATAGGCAAGCAAAACCACCGTCTAGGGCTTCAACTTTTTTTCTTTATTTAATAGAACCTGATTGTTTTTATAGAAAAAAAATTAATTATTTTTAAATTATTTTTATAATAATTAAATAATAATATTTGCTTAAAATTTGTATTAGTTAGATTAAAAATACTCTTATAGATATAAAAAACTCAAGACTTAATATAAAACAAGAAACTTAATATTTATTATTTTTATTTTTTGAAATTTTAACAATATTTTTTTAAATAATTTTTGATAATATATTGAGAAGATTACCTAAACAAGATGGTTTTATTATCAATGAAAAATAAATTTTAACGGAAAATCAATTCTAAAAATTTAAATAATTTTTTTTCCATCTCAAAAACTCATTATATATATATATATATATATATATATATATATATATATATATATATATATATATATATATATATATATATATATATATATATATATATATATATATAAATTTTACTAAAATGTTATTATTATGTTAAAAAGATTTAATTTTAAATTTTTTCTAAAAACTCAAGATGTGTTGGTCGGCCTTGTGATGTGTATAATAATTTTTTCTTAATCAAATTGTTGTTATTTTCAATTTTAATCAAATTATTGTTATAATAATAAAACATAAAAACGATAATACAAAGAAATACTATAAAAATGATAAAAATAAATGAAAATAAAAATATATATGTATTTCTCTCTCATCTTTAAATGTATTGTTTTTTCTTTCATGTTTTTAATTGTTGAATTAAATCAATGGTTCAAAATTGCACATGAGAGAGAGCACGAGAGAAAAAATGGGAGAGGATCCAATTCCATAATAACAGATACTACACTTAATCTTAGCCAATTAAAATCTAACAGTTCAATTTAAAAAAATAAATAAATAAATTACAGTTTGCTGTACTTTTCGTGGGATCACAAATTTTGCAATTGTGGCTTCTGGAAATCGAACTGAATGAGTCAGTGGGACACGAGATGAGAGTAAAAAACGCTGAACCCAAAAAAAAGTCTTACTTCCTTCTATGACGGAAATCATGGTGAGTTTCTAAACACCTGTGCGTTTCGTGTTTAGGTTTTAATGCATATATAAATAATCTTGTTTGCTGTGTTGAGATAACAACCAGAATTTGCTATACTCTTTCCTCTTCTTTTATACTCTCAACACTTATAGTTAAGATCAAGGTTTTTAATTAAATATTTTCGTGATTTCTAATACAGTTTTGTCGCAGTAATAGACAGTTTTTTAAAACCTTGGTTAAGATATATTATATGCTTATACAGTTATTTGAATCTGTGTTTAGGAAAAGTATTGATCATGAAAATTATTGATCACGTTACAAGAGTAGCAGGTGGTCGTTTATGGAAGTGCAATTATTGTGATCTTTGTTTTGAGGGCGGAGCTTCAAGAATTAAAGCACATCTGGGGCTGGATGGAAATACAGGAAACATTACACGATGCTCCGATTATCATGCTAATGAAGAAGGTCACAACAATATCGCATCCTCTTCAACTACTCTACAAGGTAAATATGACAAGCAGTTTTTACATTTATTAGTATAATTTATCTCTTTATATTTGTTTTACTTAATTGTCACCATTTAGGTTTTGAGACAATCAACTTTAAAATTTGAACACTTAAATGGTAAAAACAATGTAGCAGGTGTGAACTTGAGCAGCGGTAACTTTGAAAGTAAGATTAATTGCTTAAAGAAAATGGTAACTGATCTAGAATGTGAGGAAAATGATATTGTAAAACAAACTCAACGGTTAGAGTCTCGGGGGAAAAAGCGCAAGCCAGAAGTTGATGTATGGTTAGAAAAATTACATGAAATGAAAGAAAGAGTGGATGACGATAGTAAATTAAATGACATTCATGTCATAGATGAATTGTTCAATGATATGAAACGACACAAGGGAGAGAAACCTCTCACTTTGTCGACTGAATTTGTTGGAAAAGCATTAGACTTTAACATCAAGAAAGTGATTAGGCTTCTAGAGGATGACCAAGTTTTTGTTATTGGTATATATGGAATGGGAGGAGTGGGAAAAACTTTACTTGCAACTCTTGTGGAGAATGAATTAAAAAGGAAAGGAACTTTCAAGGATGTGTTTTGGGTCACTGTATCCCCCAATTTCAGTATCTCAAAACTGCAATACGATATCGCAAAAAGAATTGGTGTGAAGATTGACGAAGAAGATGAGAGAATTAGAGCAAACAACCTGTCAACTACATTGGAGACAAAGGAAAATTCAGTTCTTATTTTGGATGATGTTTGGAAATACATTGATTTGGAAAAGGTGGGAGTTTATACAAAAGTGAATGGAATTAAAGTGATTCTCACAACGCGTTTGAAACATGTGTGTCAACAGATGGATTGCATGCCATTTCATATGATAAAAATGACACCTCTTTACGATGTAGATGAAGCTTGGGAGTTATTTAAGGTAAAACTTGGACACTATGGAACACCTGCTACACTCTCCCCTGAAATTGAAAATATAGCAAGAGATATTGTAGATCGGTTTGAGGGTTTGCCGCTTGGAATCAGTGTGATGGCTAGAACCATGAAAGGAATTGATGACATTGATCAATGGAGACATTCATTGAATAAACTTAACAAATTGGAAATGGGACAAGAGGTGATAGAAGATGTTTTCAAGGTATTAAAACGTAGTTATGATAATTTGATGGAAAAAGACTTCCAGAACTGTTTTCTGTATTGTGCACTACTATATAGTTATGAAGAATATGATAAAGAAGAGTTTATTATGAAACTTGTTGACAATGGACTGATAAATGGGAATAGGTGTTTGAAAGAAATATTCGATGAAGGGAATACCATATTAGATAAGCTCAAATCCCACAGTTTGATGAATAGTTATGATCCTACATTTGGATATAATTATCGCTTGCTGATAGACACGGCATGTTATATTATGAAAGAAAGTAAGAGAAATGCTATGGTGAAATTTGAGAACGAATTGACCAAGACAAACATCACACGTGAATGGGCAGCTGACTTAGAGTTGGTTCATATGTGGGCTGATGATATAGAAGAAATTCCAGAGGGCATGTCACCTTATTGTCCAATGCTGTCCACCTTAATTATAAATCAATTGTCTGCTCGACATGTTCCAGAGAGTTTTTTCAAATGTATGAATACTCTAACAATACTTGATCTATCATATAGTAAAAGACTAGAATATTTGCCAAATTCTATCAGTAAGATGAGGTCTCTTGTTTCTTTAGTACTAATAGGATGTAATTCACTTAAACATGTGCCCCCATTAGGAGAATTGAAAGCATTGTCAAGATTGGTCCTTTCAGAGTGTTCCATTGAAGAAGCACCACAAGGTTTGGATAAGCTACTGAATTTGAAATGGCTTGATCTATCCTCCAACAAGAGTTTGAATTTAGAATTAAGGTCTTTGAATTTGAACAAAATGCAATACCTTGATCTTCAAGATACTTGTGCAATGATTACTATTGAAGATATTCAAAGAATGACTATGTTGGAATGTTTTGCAGGTGCTTTTGACTGCAAACATTACGACCAATATATGCAAAAATATATTGACATGCGTCATGGGTTCAAAACATATCATCTAATATTAGGAAATGTATACGGTGAATCAAGAAGTGTTTTGCGGAATCCTATTTATTTGAAAGCATTTGATCCAAATGATCCTGAAATTATGACTATACTATTTAGAGATTGTAATCACTTCTCTCACATGCTGCCTAAAGATCTTACATGTCTGAATATAGACAAAAATAATCATTGGGTTTGCTTATGTGATGCTTTGTCATATAGCATTTCTTCCTCTTTGAAGAGAATTGGGACTTATGATTGCCAACTATTAGAGAGTTTGTTTTGTTTATCTGGTTCTTGTTCCTTTTGCACCAAAATTCACAACCTTGAAGTTTTGGAACTTGAATGTTTGAATAGGTTAATTGTCTTACATAAAGATTATGTTGATGTAAGACAATCTCTATCAGCAAGTGGCATATTCTCTTGTCTAAAAGAAATTAAAATTTCTTATTGCCATTTGATAGAGAAGTTGTTTAGACCAAAGGTAATTCAACAACTTCAAAATTTGGAGACAATATTAGTAAGGTATTGCAACTCAATGAAAGAGATATTAGCCGTGAACGACAATGATGGCGATGGAAATTTCAGCATTACACTTCCTAAATTGACCACGTTGGAATTGTACTATTTACCACAATTGAAGATTGTGTGCAAAACAAGTATACATTGTGGAACATTGCCACCAATATTGACTATCTCCAATTGTCCAAATTTAGAAAGCTACCCTACAATAGTGTAATGTCATGATCTGCCACTTAAAACACTTTATGTTTTTATTATGAACTTTTTATTTAGTTTAGGATTGATGAATATTATGAAAATTGTGTTTGAGCTCGTTTTCTTGTAATATAGATTTACTTTCTCGGTGCTTGTACTTTTTTATGATATAAATACTTTGAAGTTTTACTACTCCAATTATATCATTATGTGTTGGGAATATTGAAAAGAAACTAGTTTATTATTAATTTTATGTTGCTTATTTTTTAACCTTTGTTTTAAATTTGTACCAAACTAATATCATTATGTGCAACATAATTTTCTTTTACGGACACATGATGTTAAATTCAATTAATTTACTTATGAAAGTATAATGTTTCGGCGGCCCGTGAATGTCAATGTGTGTCAATGTGTGTCAATGATTTTTAATTTTAAGTGTGCATGTCGATGTGTGTCAATGATTTTTAATTTTAAAACAGAGGGAATTAGTTGTGTTATAATTGCTTTTATGGAAGCTACTTGTCAAAAGTGATGATTTTTTAATTCAATTTTTACATATTATTTTTTTTTATAATCAGAAACTTCCATTATGAACAAAGAAATAGAACATAACAATCCAAACACCTACAAAGACACCTACTCAATATGTCCAAACAATGAACACTTCAACCAACCTAAACCCACACAACCTTTACAAAAAATATGTTGGATGCTTCATTCAATCATAATAAGCACACCTATAAGGTTTTTAGATGTAATTAGAAATCCACAATAAAGAGGAATGCTTGATTCTATCAACAATGTCGCCTACTTTAAAGAAACCATCATTGAAAATAATTTGATTTCGCATCTACCATATATTCCAACACGTACAAAACCAAACTAAATTTGCCGTGTTTTTCGAGGACCTTCCATTCAACTTCACAAACCATTCCAATAGATGCTCATTACAATTGTTTCACGTCATTCTCCCCACCCCAACCCAATCGAATATGCTATTCCACACCATACAAATCTTTGGACAATTAAAGAGGACGTGGTCTAATGATTCAACTTCCATAAAACAAAATACTCAAACAATGTCGTGGGGATTGGATATTACCTCCCTGGCAGCAAGATTGGATCTTGTCGACAATCTATTCAATATCAAACGCCACGCGAAAAGCTTTACCTTCTTCGATATCAAAGATTGCCACAAAATATCTAGGGATGCCCTGGATATAATATCCATCTCATCAACACTGTTATGCTTTAAATACAAGACCTGGCAGAAAACCAATTATTGGATGTTCCTGCCTACACGAACTCATCCTGCTGACTTGCTGAAGGAAACTGCTCGTGTAACAGCTGCTGCAGTTCACTATGTTGCTGCATAATAACATCCCCACAATTCTGAATGTCGACACCAACGTTCCAAACCCAGTCTGCCTCACTCCAATGACCATGATTTGCAACTGATCCCATCTTACAGTTTGATTCCTGATATAACTCCGAAAACCTGAAGCACAGTGGTACGAAATCAATCCACCTAGCATGCCAAAACAAGATACGTGTTCCTTCTCCCAATTTACAGTTGATTTGGTTCAAGAAAGAGTCAACCTTAGTTGAGTGCCCTAACTTAACCAGATCTCTCCATTACAACGATTGACATTTGACTTGGTTATTTACTTGCAAAAGCAGAAAAATCGAATCACAACAACTGTATTTATGCTCTAATATATGTTTCCAAATGGCCCCATCTTCGTGAATGATTCTCCAAATCCATTTGCAAAGAAGAGCGTCATTGAACATATCTAAATCCTTAATCCCTAAACCTATCATTTCCTTGTGGCACATCATTGAACATACCCTATACAAATCCATCTTGAATTTTACAGCCATAGATATCCTTGTTTCTTGAGATACAATCTAATTGAATCTGGAATGCTTCACATTCCTCAAAGAGACATACAGAGCCCCTTAGTTTGCTAGCTCGCCCAGATGTTCTTCACATTTGAAGGACATCAAACACATGCCCCAAAGATCCTCAGCTTACTTGCTCCACAAGCACCAAACTGATCCACTTCTCTCTAGCATGACTTGTAGCAGAAGAAACCACCTCTCCACAAGCATTCTGACCTCAGCAAGAGTCAGACTTCCAGATAAACACCCCATGATCCAAGACAGTCTTCAATTTATCATTCTCCCATACGATAAGATATAACACTTCTGATTCAACTGGTGAATATCAACTTCCACAATCTGAACTGTAAGTTCATAAACCATGATGATGTTCTAACATCAGTTAGGACATCTTGATAATATCAGAGACACCATATACTATGGTTCTTGATATAATTACCACTGGACTTACTATCTGCATAGTAATCCAACTGAATATTTTCACAGCTCATCCAGCTTGATCAATAAGAACTCCAGACAACCAAAGAGAGAAATAAACTCTCATTCAACACCCTAAAAGAAGGTAATCTTCCATAAGAAACTTAGAGCTTCTACCACAAGCTCCAAGATATGAACAAATCCAGAACCTCCTTTGATTTTCAACCAACTACCCTTCTGCACAAGAGTAATTAGTTCCAAGCACCCTGCTTGAAAGCACGATAAAGATCAACCAAATGCCACTGTTTGATTAATCTCATCTTTCTTCAGAGTTCCAGAAAATCTTCTGATCCACCAATGAAACCTAATATTCAAGTTACATAATCCGCTTACTCCATAGCAAGCCATCTTAGATACACCAAGACTCAGACATGTAACATCTACTCCTTCTTGCAGCTCCCGCAAACTGTATGAGATAGATCTTTTTGAAGCATTAATTCCATTTATTTCTGAGAAGATTAACTTATCTTACGATGATGCGCCACAACATCAACTAAGACCCTGAAGTTTCTGCTTGATGTCACAACATCTGATCAGACATCCAGCTGAAGAATTCAGTTCTTCATTCTTACACTTAGAAGAACCTCCTCCCTATAACAGAACAAGAGTTCCATGTTCTCATAGACTTGATTAATGACATCAAGTTAGAGTAGACAATCTCCATCATGCTTTGTTGTACTGCACATCCGGACGCACCGTTTTTTTAAAAAACGCTGATATTTTCCGGATGTGCACATCCGGAAACATAGTATAGCTTTATTTTTAAAAATTCCAGAACTGCAGATCCGGAAAATAGCATAACTTTATTTTTTTTTTAAATCGGTTTTTTCGGTTGGTTGCATACGTTAATATATCATCGCAGGTTAATATACATTCGAATGAGGGGAGCGAGAAGAGATTAGTTCGAAGGCCACTGTATTTGTTGTTTGTTGAATTAGCAAAGGAGAAACTCATCCTGTCAAGCACTGTACCATTTTCCATTAAATATTTAGCTAATATAAGCTCATGCTCGTCTCCACTGACATTTCCAAATTTCACAACTTGGAGAGTGGATGTCAAACAATTTGGCACAGCAGCAGAGTTAAGAAGCTCATGGTTGAATTCCAATATTCCCTAATGATTTGTAATAAAACAAAGTCTAAATAAGACAAAAATTAGAGAAACAGGCTCAACATTTGCAGAGACGTGGCTCGCGAGTCAGTGACTTAGAATTTTGTCTTATGTAAACACTTTCAAGTAGAAGTGCTTTAAGTTCTAAAGTGACATCATCCGTACCCGCACTTAACCAAGAGCAGTCTCCAGTCTCAAACTTTTTCAATACTGGAAAAATAATACCTTGAGATTTGTCAACTGTAAATATAACTCTAGAAAACTTTGTTCTTCATATCTCTTCAACAGAAAACTTTGTTCTTCGTATCTCTCCAATAGAAAACTTTGTTCTTCGTATCTCTGCAATAGAAAACTTTGTTCTTTGTATCGCAAGTTAATATACATTCTAATGAGAATGAGATTAAAAACATATCAAATCTGAGAATGTACCTTTCTCTCCAGTGTAACTACTGCTCCTGTTATCTTTCTTTGTTGATCCTCCAACACTACAGATGGACTCAATGTTTTTCGGAGATAAACCCTTTTCGTTATTGAAAATAAGTAATGTGGCTGGTGCACCAGTAGAAGTAATGTCATCAGAAGTTATAACAAACTCTAGGGTAAATGTACTTGAATAAGCTCCATGCGAAAATGAACATCTTTAGCATAAAGTTCAGCGGAGAGATTCTTGATAGCGTGATGAAGATCTTCAGTTAATGTAAATGAAGTAAACATGCAATACAGAGTGAAAGGTGAAAGGTTAAGAATGAGACTACTTACTAACTTACACTATACAAGAAAAGTGTTTGAATGCATAAATAACTCATTATTGTTTACCATTTTGGTTTTCAGGGAGTGGCGTGTGGCTTTCTATAAATCAACTAGGTTTAAGCCTAAAAGGATTATATAAAGATTCTAGGACAAATCAAGATCAACAGTAAAACATTACTTCTTTGACGTTATTCAAGATAAATGGCAGCAGAGTCGACACAAAGTTGATGGTACTCCTATTACCACTTACAGAACCAGAATCAGAATTTTCGACTTCACTTATGTAGTATCGAGGGCGGAAAGCTAGCATGTGTGCATAATAAGCAGGAGGAACTGTATCTTTAATATACAAGTTATAATATATACATATACATCAATAGACATCAGTATGTATCATTTAGAAAAAACCAACGCGAACCTGTAAAATATAATCCTTTTAGGCTTAAACCCAGTTGATTTATAGAAAGCCACACGCCACTCCCTGAATTATCCTATCATGAGGAATACACAAATCTAACAAAATTATCTTATCATTCCAGCGGGTCAATTTCCCTTCTAAGGATCCACTGTTATTTTAAAGAGATCTTGAGTTATCTCCTCGCAATGAACCTGAGAAGAAACAATTCCTCTGTATCTTGTGACCCAAAGTCAGTCCATTGGTTCTGCAAGTGGTAATAGGAGTACCACCAACTTTGTGTCGACTCTGGTGTCATTTATCTTGGATAACGTCAAAGAAGTAATGTTTTACCGTTGATCTTGATTTGTCCTACAATCTTCGAGGATAGATTTGGGAGTTCGGATATTCACAGTGCCTTTTTTGGATATATAACTTATGGTTACAGAGGTCATGTTTGTCACGATTGCTGGATGATCGTTACTTTGTTAAAATACATATTATTATTATTTTTTAAAGTAAATATACCATTTTTTCGGATGTGCACATCCGAAATACGCGTAAATTGTCATTCCGGATTTGAACATCCGGAAAAAGGCAACGTTTTTTAAAAAAACGGTGCGTCCGGATGTTCACATCCGGAACTGGGGGGCAAAAAAATAATTTCACGTGGTGTATAAGAAACTAGGGTGGTGTATTAAGAAATGGTCTTTTTTAATTCAATTTTTACATATTATTTTTTTTATTATTGTTTTTTTATAATAAAAAACTTTCATTATGAACAGAGAAATAGAACATAACAATCCAAACACCTACAAAGACACCTACTCAATATGTCCAAACAATGAACACTTCAACCAACCTAAACCCACACAACCTTTACAAAAAATCTGTTGGATGCTTCATTCAATCATAATAAGCACACCTATAAGGTTTTTAGATGTAATTAGAAACCCACAATAAAGAGGAATGCTTGATTCTATCGACAATGTCGCCTACATCAAAGAAACCATCATTGAAAATAATTTGATTTCGCATCCACCATATATTCCAACACGTACAAAACCAAACTAAATTTGCCGTGTTTTTCGAGGACCTTCCATTCAACTTCATAAACCATTCCAATAGATGCTCATTACAATTGTTTCACGTCATTCTCCCCATCCCAACCCAATCGAATATGCTATTCCACACCATACAAATCTTTGGACAATTAAAGAGGACGTGGTCTAATGATTCAACTTCCATAAAACAAAATACTCAAACAATGTCGTGGGGATTGGATATTACCTCCCTAGCAGCAAGATTGGATCTTGTCAGCAATCTATTCAATATCAAACGCCACGCAAAAAGCTTTACCTTCTTCGGTATCAAAGATTGCCACAAAATATCTAAGGATGCCCTAAATATAATATCCATCTCATCAACATTGTTATGCTTTAAATACAAGACCTGGCAAAAAACCAATTATTGGAAGTTCCTGCCTGTTGTACCCTAAATTTTTACCCTTAGATGTCATCCAGCTTTTGTGCATCATAGGATCATTTCTGCATTGTTTGAGCTAACCCATATCTTGCAGTTTGTTTCTTTGTGTTCAAATTAGGTTTGCATGTCACCATTGAAGCTCCACAAGCTGTTTGAAGCAAGTCAAGTCAACAAAATATCTCCAGTGCAAGAACTTGGGAATTAGGGTTTTGCTCTGAAGAAATCACTGAGAATTTGGCTCTATCAAGTCAAGATTTGTGTGGTTCACTTACCACCTAAGGTCATCTACCTCCAAGAGACATCATTCAATAGGAATCCAAGATCTTTTGGTCCTCAACAAGAGAAGTTTGAGCCTCAGCCTCACTGTGCCTCCAAATTAGGGTTTCTGTGACACTTATCAGTCAATGGCTTTGATCTTCATCAAGATGGACTCCCAAACCCTAATTCTTGATTCTATTGGTTTATCAACATCCTCAATAAGACCTTTAGATGAGAAAGAAGAAGCAAGTTTACAAGATTTGACCTCAGTGCATTCACAGTCAAAATTAGGGTTTGACTGAAACCCTGGAATTTTGGTTCAAATGAAGTGTCAATGGTTCTAATCATCATAGAATGTCTCATGAAGTATTCAAAGTATCCATACCAAGTTTCATGAGGTTTCTTGCAAGAGAAGTAGCGTTTTGACCAAGAAAGGTGTCATTTGTGAGATTTTTCCCCTATTAGCATAATTTGAAATGACCATAACTCCTAAACCACACACCCAATTGGAGTGACTCAAAGCTCATTGGAAAGCTCTTTTCAAGATCTTCAATTTGTTCCATATGACTTTTTGTCCAAAAATGCTTGGTTTTTGAGTTATGAAGCTTGCAAGATATTTTGACTAAGCACTTAGAAAATTTTCAGCACTTTTCATCACTCTTTTTCTTAACTTTAACCCCATTTTTCACCCATTTCCATTTGGATTCAAGACTTGGGTCCCAAATGAAAGTTGTAGAGCATGATGAGAGCTTTCCAACCATATGTGGAACATCTCATTAGGATAAACCATTCTCAAGTTATGAGGTTCCAAAGATGGGCACTTCAAGTTGTCAAATTTCTACAACTTAGAAATTTCCTAAGTTCATTTTGGCAGCTTGGTGGACACGATTTGTAGGACATTTTTCTACCAATTCAAGGCATCATTTCAACTACCTTTCAACACCAACATTGTAGTATGATGCAAAGGTTTTCCATAGCACCCAAGAGCATGAGATTTGGATCACAAAATCAAGAGATATCATGCATGGAATATGGCTACTCGAACTGATTTTTGCCCAAGTTCTATCTCAGTTTTTGAACTTGAATTTCTACTCTCTCTCCAAGTACATGTCCCCAGACCTAGCACATCAGTTCCCCAACATCATTTGCCACAAAACTCGTGCAAATCAACATCAAGGTGCCATGCCTTTTGTACTTTGTGGTTGACACATCAAAGGTTTAAAACAAATTCCATTGTGTAAAGTTTCTATACCAAGATTCTTTGGATCTTTGCTCTTTTCTTTTGCTGACAAAAGCCATTAGAACAAGAAAACATTTTGGCACTTGGCTCAAGGTTGATCAACAAAGAAGTCCATGCGTGCAATATTTACTCAACGGCTCTATTTGCAAGACAAAAAAGTCCACTAAGTTTCAAGGGTATTATCCAATCTGATTTGCCTGTATAAAAGGGTCTCCATTTTCATTTGTGGGTGGAGGAACATCAACAACAATACCTCAGAACAAAACTCCATCCCATCCACCACGAAATACACCATTCAGAGGGCTCACCCTTCGTCAATAACATCAATAATCAACAACTCAGCATAATGCCAAGCATTCGAGCATCAATCAACATCCTTTTATCTCTCTTCGTGCAACACTAACAGACTTGCCTCACACACCTTCAGAGTAACACACAAAAAAGGCCATCAAAGAATGAAAGCATAAACTCACAAACAGTCACCAACAATAAAAACATATAAACCAATACAGTCAACCACCCTTGCATCTCATCTCTTCAAGAACCCCACAACTTGCAAACCGTTTCTCGGTCCAACCATCAACACAATATCAACAAACCACCAACACCACAATCCACAACACATGAGAATCTAAACACAACCCTCGAGAGTCATCAATATCAACTCTCACCATTTGCAACGAACATATCATAGAAAGAGAGACAGCTTGTGGGCAGTCAAAAGGAGTTGCGTTCTTCATTGTTGAAGGGAGAGAACAACAGAACCAGGCATAGCATCAAGCTCTTGGAATAAGAAGGCAGTAAGAACTCTCCACTCAGTAAGTTGTTCTTGTTTATTTTTTCATATTCATAATATCATGATAAGAGTTGAATGCTTATAGTCATCCTCACTATCCATTTAATTCATAGCGCCATGCTTGATAGGTTGAGAACTTGTTATTACCATGTTGCTATGTTGTGCACCTATAAAAAGTATTACGTTGTATGTTTGAGTAATGTGTACGAATATAAATTTGTAACCTTGTAGTAGTATATCAGTTGTTATTTGAATGTTGTTGTGTATTGTGTGTGCTGTAGTTTGATGCATTTATGTATAGTGTGTGATCATGTTTGCTATAGTGTACTTGCTTTAGTAATTTTTAGATGATACTATGAAATTATATTAAATGAATTGTAATGCTGTGTATGTGTACTGTAAGTGATTGTGAAAATATGATCCTTATGTTTGATGAGTAGTATGATATAATAATGAATGCTGAGTTATGGTACGTGAATATTGGTGTGTGTATCTTTGTTATATATGTCTTTTTTTTATAAGAAATGAGAATGTTTGAGTTGAATGGATGCTGGAGTTTTGTCGTGGGGCGGGTTCGTGTTTTCATGATTAGTTTTCATGTTGCTGCTACCTTGTGTTGTTTCTTCACATATTTTTTTTATTGTATGTCTGCATGGAAAACCAAAACTGTCGCAATAAGTGATAGGCCATGTGTTAATTTTGTCTTGTTGTGGTTTAAATCCATTTGACCAATTATACATGTGCTACACTCCGTTTCCATGCGCGTGTGTATGTTTCTTTATTTAATATATTTCATGGTCCGTTTTGGTTTATAATGTGATAGAAGCATACATAGACTGGATGAAACAGCCGTCCCAACGGTATTACCTTTGCCTTGACTTTACCATTCGCGTGCCAAACCTGGGTTTGATCCTTGGATCAACCCTTTTGTTTTTTTTTATTTCGCCTGAGTTTTACTCCCATTTCCTTTTGGACTTCGCTTGGGCCCTGTTGCTACTGCCACCCCCCCTTCGCCTGGCCCATTTTATTCTATATCTTTTCTAACTAATCCGGTTTCCTAGTGCACCCCCCTGTGCTGTTTTTTTCTTATTTGTTTGATTTTTCTATTTTCAACTATTTTCCAAATCCTTTTTAAAAAAGAACTTTTATTTTATTTATGCTATTTAAAATATTTTCTTTATTCCAAAACTCCAAAATATTTTTATCTCTATTTTTAATTAGCAATTTATTTTTAATTGTTAATTGTTGTTCTCATTTTTATTTTAATTATCAATTTGTGTCTTAATTTTTAATTGTTAATTGGTATTGTTAATTGTTAACCTTTAATTTTTTTTTTATCAATATGTATCTTAATTGTGTTGTTAATTGTTAATTTTTAATTTCATGTATTGTGTTGTTAATTGTTAATTCCAATATGTATTTTAATTTTTAATTGTTAATTGATTATCACCTTTGGATTAATTGTTAACATTTATTTTTGAGCATCATTGTTGACCTTTTAAGGGTTTGTTTCACTATGGTTTGTTAAGACTTGAATTAATCCATCCATGCTTAATTCATTATATATTTGACTTTAATATGAATGTTATTCTTCTTTAAATGTCATCCTTAATTAATATCATTCTCTTTATCTTTGTGAGTATTCTATATGTTTGTCTTCCTTAAGATTGAAACATATTGATATGTCCTTATAATAATCATGTTCATCTTATCCATACTTTATCATGAAGCATTTTGTCATCCTCATGCTTGTGTTGCCTTCATCTCATCATATTGTATCAATGTTTTATCTTTCATCGTGTCTTTATCTATTGTTATATTATCCTACAACTGTTATTGTAACACCCAAGGGCGAGGGAGTGGTTGTTGGTGCACGAGGCATGACAATGAGACACTCCTAGCAGCTTGGCGAGGGAGTGGTTGTCGGTGCATGAGGCATGACAATGAAACACTCCTAGCAGCTTCCAGGGAAAAACTGAATTCACATCGGAATGAGAGGGATCCTGAGGCTATGTAGGTGTGGGACTGCATGGTTGAAGAAAGGCTTATAAGGATTAATTGGTACTACCTATACCAACAAGATGCATCTTCTTTTCGGTAGTCTGTTCCATAAGAACTCCACAGTTAAGCGCGCTTGACTTGGAGCAATATAGGGATGGGTGACCTTCTGGGAAGTTTCCCGGAAAGCATGTGAGTGAGGAAAAAGCATGCTGAAAAGATACACGTTGGTTTGTGGGGTCAGTCGGTAATCCTGAAAGCAGTCTGGGGCGTTATAAATGGACTATTGAGAAATGGGCTTTGGACCCATAATACTTTTCACTATTGTAACACCCTGATTCCCCGTCGGCAATTTAAATGCATAATATCAGAGTAAATTGAAAATTTCAAAAACAAACATAATGAAACAGGATGTCACAAGTCTTCGACATAGCAAAACACATGTTGCAATTAATAACAACATAGATACATAACACTTTGGATGAACCGACAAACAAATCATCATATAATTTTCAAAACTGCAACTTCTTTATTAATAACAAAGCGGAAAACATTATAATTATTCAACAACATATTTCTCATAAAAAAATATACCAACAACTATTCAAATAAAAGAGAGTTACATTACTCTCAAAATCTTCAACATAAAAACAACAAATAAAAATAAACATCAAGCATTCATCCCCCTGAGTATTACGTATCAGAGCAAACGACACCGACTCGAACTAGCGAAAGTAACAGCTATCCTTCTTGATTACCTGCACTATGCCGTAAAAAGCATATTCCAACAGAAGGGTGAGAATTCACATCATTATGAAAATATATAATAATGAACAACGTACAACATACATACATCAAGAATTCATCACACTTCTCAAACATCTATACAACATGGCTCACATATTTCATATACCAAAGTAATTTAATTATAAGCATTACAAGTATAGAAATTCATCAATTATCGCATATAGCACAATTACCACAATGTAACATACATGTAATAATTAACCAATTATCTCATGTTACAAAACCAAATCGAACATCACATAACAACAAATATACAACATCATCATCACACATCAAGAATAATTTCCGGTTATCAAAATCGGATTCGTCGCTACAACATCAATCAAGACAATGTGCAATGCATAATGCTGACACGACACCATGCATGTGGTACCAATGGAGCAGAACTCCCAACGTAATAACTTGCCAACTCAAGGTCAACGTAATAATATTACCAATCCAGGCCAACGTGGTGATCATTCGATCCAACATAAAAATATTTCCAGTCCAGGCCAACGTGTTTGCCATAATTTTCAGGCCATCATCATCATCAAAACAAAATACAACAACATAATCAACAACACTGAGCACTCGGCTCTCAACACTGTACAAAATGTACATCATCATCATCATTGGCATAAGCCTTGATCGTCGTTCATCAACGTCATTTAATCAAGTTATCACAAAATTCACATTTTGTAAACATCATAATTATTCATCAAAAACATCGTCATAACGTTAGCCATCACATTCACAACAATATAACATATATAGAATACACCGATTCATGTTATTCAAGTTTCATCAATGCACGATATTACACAATCGCATTCATCGTTTATTCACTAGGATTCACGCCATAAGGCTACCCCCAGAAACAATTCACAACACAATTGCTAAACACCTATAAATGGCACAAACAATCCACATTTATATGGTATTAGCCTAATACGCACAAATACACCAATTGCACGCTAGTTAGACAACAAAACATCCGACAACCCAAATGTTTTCACAACCACATCTAAATAAAATCATCTACTATCCTCCAACCCAATCCTATAAGAAAGAATATTTATTTAGCTTCTCAACGCTTCGAACGACGACCAAAACGGAGTTACGGATCAAAAGTTATGCCCATTTGAAATTTTCCCAAAACCAGAAAATTGCCCCTGCACCAGCTACGGGTTTTGCACATTTTCCACTAAAAATCTCATCTAAACATCACTATAATACAAACTAAATACATAGCAACCTATATCTATCATGTATCAACAATTAGGAACCTTAAAACTTGATTTCTAACACAAAAGTTTTGGATCCAAATCTCAAAATCTCAACATATCAAATGTTATAATTCTCAAACATTTTCAAGAAATATAACATACATACAACATACATCAACATTGGATTCCCTCAATAAATATTAATCCACTGCTATCAAAAGTTACGGTTCAAACGGCACCTAAAACCGAGTTACGGTTCAAAAGTTATTGAATTTACAAGTTTTACAAAATGCTGTCAAAACCAGAAAATTACTGTTGCGAAAAATACTGTTATAAAACCAGAAAACTGCTGTTTTCGGAAATGTTACTGTCAGCTACGAAAATCAACATAAAAACCTCATAAATCCATCATTTTTCATGAAACAAATTGTTATACAACCTATATACATCATATAGCAACTATTAGGAATCTTAGTTAAAACATGTTTTCTACCATCAATTTCCTAAATTCATACACAAAACCTAACAATTGAAATTGATAGAAATCAAACCAATTCTCCTAGTATGTTATACTACCCATTGATCCCAATCATATACTCCCATAATAACAAGAATTCTCCCCCTTACCTCTTTGATTCTTCACCTTCTTCTTGTAGGTTTTTGTTCTTCTTTCCCTTTCTCTTTTCTTCCTTTGCTCTTCTTTTCTTTCCTCTCTATTTTCTTTTCCTTTCTTTCTTTTCCTTTCTATTTCTTTCCATATATAATTCTCATAAAACTCTTACTATCTCCTCTCTCTAATAATTCCACTAACTTCTAATTATCTCTTATAATTATATCTTTCATAATTTTCTTACTAACTATTCTCTAAATTTTCCACTAAACCTACCCACTTATTTTACTACCCCATTACTTATAATTGCCCCACCACTATTAATTATAATAATAATAATAGTAATAGTAACAATTAATAAAAATAAATCTAATAGTAATAATAATACTAATGGTAATAATAATTACAATTACCATCCCATAGTAAAAACAATTATTACACCACAATATTAATAATACTAATATTTCACCCATAGAAATAATCATCAAATAATAATAGCAATAATATTCATGCAATCATATTATTATCATTACTACTAAAATCCACCAAATACTATACAATAATCAAGTAACGAAATAATCGAAATAGGGCGTTACAACTCTCCCCCACTTAGAATATTTTCGTCCGCGAAAATTCATCCGATACAACTACTCCAACTACTTAATTCTCCCGAGTAATCAAATCTCGTCCTCGCAAGGCAACTCCACATATAACACAAACAACGGTTCTTAACCTCAACGGCGACAACAACGCGAATACTACCCAAGTGATGCAATTGACAACTAACATCGCAACACAAGAAGTAACCAACTTAAGAATTTACCAATTTAAGAACCAGAACACAACAACATAAGAATACCAACTTAAACACAACATCAACGTAACCAAATATCAACATCGGTACAATTCACGTCTGAACAACCGCAATACACTACGCGTTCGCTGCGCACTCTGATTACTTTCAAGGTACTAACTCTACTCAGTTGACCTCCAACTTCCAATCATCAAAATCGACATAATACCAAGGCTTTCGACTTAACTCTTCGGGATCTCCCCGTTAACACCACACATAAACTACAACTTTACTATCTTTTATCAACATAGTTCCCAAAATCACCTTAGGCGCATAACAACATTACAACAACATTTGACACCTGAGTCCACTTAAATTCAACAAGATAAATCATCTTTACCAACCAAAGCTCCACTTTTACAAATCAACTTATAATTTTAACTTCTTGTTCTACCTGTAACTCAACTCTCACATTATCCAGTCTCAACTGAAATTTTCCATACTACTCATCAATCAAACACAGCTTCGTGCTGTCATCCTTAAACTCCACTAATATTCTAACATATGAACTTGTATCAGCAAAAACAAACAACCTTCAAGCACTTGGCTTGACTTCGACCAATTCAACGTACATACTATACTAGTTGGCACGACACATCTATCCATCAATTATGACTCCGTCTACTATCAACAATGGATTAAGGGTGATCAGTTCCTCAATTTGTCAATAGACAGCCGACAACCATAACGGTGAAATGAATCATAAGTACCTAACACAATAGCGTACTTCAACTTGTGCCCAAAGTCCGTAAGCATAATGCTCCGCCAACTTTCTAAGGCTTACCAATGCCACTCTTAGTTTCTTTAGTTTCAACTTCGTCAACGATACAAAAACGTTCAAAATCCATTACGCATCCTCTTATGCACGTTCATAGTACAACACGACTTTAAATATTTTTCCAACACCGAAATCGCTACAACATTTAGAACGATCCAATTCAGTTTGCTCCAATTACAACTTTCAACCAAGGTGAAAATTCTTAGCAACACAAATCAACATTCACATTTCTCTCAACATTACCTTTACTTAACATCATCGTCTTAATCATCCTCATTCAACATAAATTGCATCTCCAAGCATTCTCCGATACAGTCACATCTTACAAATACCAACATTTTATTCTTAATATTATTCCACACTTGTTTTCATCCTTCCAAATTTTTCAGCAAATGTCGCTCAACTTCAACCATATATATCTCCTTCAATACAGATCTCTCAATCACAAAATCCTATTCCAAAATGAAGAGAATTTTGTGTAGATTTCAGAACTTCAAGAATCGCCCAAATCCGAGTTACGAGTAAAAAGTTATCATCCTTGCAATGGGACTGATTCAGAATTTCCGTATGAAGAATTTTCCAAAAAGTCAGCATCAGACCCAAATATTAAAACGCATTTTTCTCCCTCTTCACAAACTTCCTGAAGACCAATCGTATATGAAAACTGTAGGGAATTTCATAAGCTTTCCAAAAAGTCCAGAACCGCTTCCATCCGAATCACGAGTCAAAATGTATACCTCGTTTACTGAGAGCTGCTCCAAAATCACAAAAACCAGAATTTGAGGTTGATGAACATAAGTTCCATTTCCCTCTCTTGCTTCCAAGATCTACCAACATCCTCCTTTTCGTCCAACTACGAAAATCACTCAACTTTAATCCCACTATACTCAAGATATACAACTTACCGAATTAATCCACCAACTTATCATTCCATTCAGAATAATTCCTTAATTTCAATCATCTTTGATTCACCGTCCAGACTCTACGCACATCTCCAACTTGACTGATACGGATTCGCAAGTCCAAACTCTCGCCGGTCCGCAATAACATCGCTCCAACATATGCACTCTTGCAAGCAACATCACCTTGAAACAACTTCTACATACCAACAACACGTACGGGAGCAAACTTCTCCCCCACTTAATTCAAACCAACCTGTAGACAACTACTAGAAACTAATAACAAACAAGCACCGACAGTGTCCCACACACATGTCGAGTACTAAGGAAGAAACAACATTAGACAACATTGGCCGGACGGACCGACCTGCTCTGATACCACTATTGTAACACCCTGATTCCCCGTCGGCAATTTAAATGCATAATATCAGAGTAAATTGAAATTTTCAAAAACAAACATAATGAAACAGGATGTCACAAGTCTTCGACATAGCAAAACACATGTTGCAATTAATAACAACATAGATACATAACACTTTGGATGAACCGACAAACAAATCATCAGATAATTTTCAAAACTGCAACTTCTTTATTAATAACAAAGCGGAAAACATTATAATTATTCAACAACATATTTCTCATAAAAAAATATGCCAACAACTATTCAAATAAAAGAGAGTTACATTACTCTCAAAATCTTCAACATAAAAACAACAAATAAAAATAAACATCAAGCGTTCATCCCCCTGAGTATTACGTATCAGAGCAAACGACACCGACTCGAACTAGCGAAAGTAACAACTATCCTTCTTGATTACCTGCACTATGCCGTAAAAAGCATATTCCAACAGAAGGGTGAGAATTCACATCATTATGAAAATATATAATAATGAACAATGTACAACATACATACATCAAGAATTCATCACACTTCTCAAACATCTATACAACATGGCTCACATATTTCATATACCAAAGTAATTTAATTATAAGCATTACAAGTATAGAAATTCATCAATTATCGCATATATCACAATTACCACAATGTAACATACATGTAATAATTAACCAATTGTCTCATGTTACAAAACCAAATCGAACATCACATAACAACAAATATACAACATCATCATCACACATCAAGAATAATTTCCGGTTATCAAAATCGGATTCGTCGCTACAACATCAATCAAGACAATGTGCAATGCATAATGCTGACACGACACCATGCATGTGGTACCAATGGAGCAGAACTCCCAACGTAATAACTTGCCAACTCAGGGCCAACGTAATAATATTACCAATCCAGGCCAACGTGGTGATCATTCGATCCAACATAAAAATATTTCCAGTCCAGGCTAACGTGTTTGCCATAATTTTCAGGCCATCATCATCATCAAAACAAAATACAACAACACAATCAACAACACTGAGCACTCGGCTCTCAACACTGTACAAAATGTACATCATCATCATCATTGGCATAAGCCTTCATCGTCGTTCATCAACGTCATTTAATCAAGTTATCACAAAATTCACATTTTGTAAACATCATAATTATTCATCAAAAACATCGTCATAACGTTCGCCATCACATTCACAACAATATAACATATATAGAATACACCGATTCATGTTATTCAAGTTTCATCAATGCACGATATTACACAATCGCATTCATCGTTTATTCACTAGGATTCACGCCATAAGGCTACCCCCAGAAACAATTCACAACACAATTGCTAAACACCTATAAATGGCACAAACAATCCACATTTATATGGTATTAGCCTAATACGCACAAATACACCAATTGCACGCTAGTTAGACAACAAAACATCCGACAACCCAAATGTTTTCACAAACACACCTAAATAAAATCATCTATTATCCTCCAACCCAATCCTATAAGAAAGAATATTTATTTAGCTTCCCAACGCTTCGAACGACGACCAAAACGGAGTTACGGATCAAAAGTTATGCCCATTTGAAATTTTCCAAAAACCAGAAAATTGCCCCTGCACCAGCTACGGGTTTTGCACATTTTCCACTAAAAATCTCATCTAAACATCACTATAATACAAACTAAATACATAGCAATCTATATCTATCATGTATCAACAATTAGGAACCTTAAAACTTGATTTCTAACACAAAAGTTTTGGATCCAAATCTCAAAATCTCAACATATCAAATGTTATAATTCTCAAACATTTTCAAGAAATATAACATACATACAACATACATCCACATTGGATTCCCTCAATAAATATTAATCCACTGCTATCAAAAGTTACGGTTCAAACGGCACCTAAAACCGAGTTACGGTTCAAAAGTTATTGAATTTACAAGTTTTACAAAATGCTGTCAAAACCAGAAAATTACTGTTGCGAAAAATACTGTTATAAAACCAGAAAACTGCTGTTTTCGGAAATGTTACTGTCAGCTACGAAAATCAACATAAAAACCTCATAAATCCATCATTTTTCATGAAACAAATTGTTATACAACCTATATACATCATATAGCAACTATTAGGAATCTTAGTTAAAACATGTTTTCTACCATCAATTTCCTAAATTCATACACAAAACCTAACAATTGAAATTGATAGAAATCAAACCAATTCTCCTAGTATGTTATACTACCCATTGATCCCAATCATATACTCCCATAATAACAAGAATTCTCCCCCTAACCTCTTTGATTCTTCACCTTCTTCTTGTAGGTTTTTGTTCTTCTTTCCCTTTCTCTTTTCTTCCTTTGCTCTTCTTTTCTTTCCTCTCTATTTTCTTTTCCTTTCTTTCTTTTCCTTTCTATTTCTTTCCATATATAATTCTCATAAAACTCTTACTATCTCCTCTCTCTAATAATTCCACTAACTTCTAATTATCTCTTATAATTATATCTTTCATAATTTTCTTACTAACTATTCTCTAAATTTTCCACTAAACCTACCCACTTATTTTACTACCCCATTACTTATAATTGTCCCACCACTATTAATTATAATAATAATAATAGTAATAGTAACAATTAATAAAAATAAATCTAATAGTAATAATAATACTTATGGTAATAATAATTACAATTACCATCCCATAGTAAAAACAATTATTACACCACAATATTAATAATACTAATATTTCACCCATCGAAATAATCATCAAATAATAATAGCAATAATATTCATGCAATCATATTATTATCATTACTACTAAAATACACCAAATACTATACAATAATCAAGTAACGAAATAATCGAAATAGGGCGTTACAGTTATCATTCCCCCTATTCCAAAGGAAGGTGATTAGTGTTGACTCTTAAAGTCATGACCCCCACCTTAACCTTAGTAACCTCTTAGGAGAAACTTTATTTCTTGGTCTCATCAGAGCCATAGAAATCATAACTAGCTTTAGGAGAGAGTTCTTACACTCTTAGTGATATTCATCCTAATGAATATTCACTTTCCCCTACTAACTAAAACATAATCATAGGTCCATTACAACTAGATCTAGAGAGTTCCTAAACTCTACAATGAGCTTGTACTCATTTCCCCTCTGAATATTGACCATAGTCAATAGTTCAGTAGAAGTAGAACTACGCATACTCTGATTCTACTCCCGAGGATACGTAGGCGTAAGGTGTGATGCCTTATCGAGTATACTTAGATACTAACCCCTAGGGTTTCAACCTTTAGCATAGAACCTTTAGCAAACATAAGATAACATTAAACAAGAGGTTCCTGTAGAGTACTACAGACGTTTAGGGTGCTAATACCTTCCCTAGGCGTAACCAACCCCCGAACCTTAGATCTTTCCCCTTTAGGTTTTTCTAACGATCTTGAACCTTTCCTTTGGATAAATCAAAGTCGGTTGTAAAAGAAATATGATGCAAATTAATTAATAATTTGTTATCCGATTTTCACCGCAACAGAAATGGAGACTTCACTGGGGAGAGTTAGACCTATTGCTGGTCCTTTCCTAAGAGGGTTAAGCCTATCTTGTTTTTATGTTATGCATGTTTGCTTATTTACTTGTATATGCTTATATATGTCATATTTGCTTATATACCTGTATATCTGTTCTTGCTTGACATTTTTCTGTTTAATGTGGGTTGATATGATATCTTTGAGTGAGATAAATCCTATACCCGGATTTGAGCATACACTTATTATAGGACGATGGTATTCAAGGAGGCTTTGAGGGAGTCAAATCCTGAAAGGTTGAATTGATAACACCATCACTCAGTTGAGGCCCTCTCGAGAGTCTAGTTATGTTGAACGAATTCGTTCGTGAAAGCGTGCTACTCTCGACCTAGGAGCCCATGATATTGAGAACCATAGTTACCAAACCCCACTAAGCCTTTTAGGATGTAGTGCGGAGACCATGATGGAGTCTATTTCTGAATTGGTTGTCACGTGATACTACACTCAGGCGAGATCCTATTGAGAATTTTATCGATTACCAAGTCATCTGGGAAATCCTTAAAATCCAAAAGATGGATTGTCAACTCTGGGAACCTTTTTAGAACCTTGCTCGGTAGGTGAAAACCAGTAGTACATACCTTTGGGAGGGGTAGACCTTTGACTCCATGCTCGTAACCCCTAAACCTAGGACTTGTGTGCTGTTGTGTGTGCATGTTTGTGTTTTTGTGTGCCCGTGTTTTGTGCATTGCATACATCTCATGATAATCATTTGGTTTCAATGAACTCAGACGTTCTTTTCTTTGCAAAGATCAATCAGGATCTTAGATTTTAAAACAAAACTTTTTAGTTTTCCAAAATGTTTGCAGCTCGCCTTCGAGTTCCTTGAAACCATTTGGCTTGCATTAGCATTGCATGCGCATTTGCATTGCATTTGTTTTTCTCGGTCTTGAGTCTCCTCCGTCCTTTGTCTGTAACCCAGCTAACCTTCCTGAAGCCAGCATTGGACTTGAAGAAGCTTTTAAGGGATCATGAATTAGAGGAGCAGAACCAGCTTGTGACCAGAGCGGATTTTGACTTGTTAAGAAGCCAGTTGGATCAGATTATGGCAGCCTTGGCAAAAAGAGATGCCAATATTCAGGGTATGTTTGTGATCAATGTTGCCCAAACTCAACCTGTGTAGATTCCTGTTGAGAACCAGTTTATACAAGAACATGCCATTGTCCGAGATGGACATTCTTCTTCTATTGATGCTATGGAATATCGCTGTTTTGCATTCTCTGGGTCAGATTCCCAAGAAGTGGTCCCTGTGAGGAAAACCCAGGATCCACGAGACATTGAGCTAATGGAAAAATGTCGTGCCTTGGAAAAGAAGCTTGATGCCATTGCAGGCCGTGACACTGCTGATCTGAATGCTTTGGGCATGTGTTTGGTACCTGACCTTGTGATACCTCCTAAGTTCAAGACACCAAAGTTTGAGAAGTACAAAGGGGATAGTTGTCTGAAACAACATTTGGTGATGTTTTACAGAGGAATGACTTCACATGTCCTCAATGATAAACTCATGATCCATTGTTTCCAAAATAGCCTAAGCGGAGCATCACTGCATTGGTATATGCAGCTAGAGAGTAGTCTTGTCCAATCATGGACAGACCTAGCCAGTGCCTTTGTGAAACAATACAACTACAATCTTGATTTGACTCCCAACCGCCTACATTTTCTAGACTTATCTCAAGAAGAAAATGAGTCCTTCAGAAAGTATGCTCAGAGGTGGAGAGAAGTAGCTGCTCGTGTTCAACCACCACTTTCGGACAAGGAATTGGTTGACTGGTTCGTGGATACTTTGCAAGGTATATACCGAGAAAAGTTGTTTAGCACTGTGACGTCAAACTTTTCTGAATTGGTAAAAACTGGAGAACGCATTGAGAGTGGTCTCCAGAAAGGAAAAATCCGAGGCATCTCGAATATCCCAGCCGGTGAGAATAAATCAGTTGTCAGTTCTCAAGAAGAATAGGAGAAGGAAAGTAATTCTATATGGGAATCCCAAATACCTCAGCGCTTCTACAACTCAAGCGTTCAGCATCAGCTACCTTTTGGGTCTTTGCATCAGACACCAATCTCTCCACGTGGGCAATATTCTTCTACAAATCGAAGACCTCTTCTGTATCAACGGTCCTACCGCCGTCAGCCACGTCAGCATGCACGACAAAGGCCAAGGAAGCCAGAGAGGAATTTCACTCCGTTGCCAATACCATACAATCAGTTCCTGCCAGATTTAATCCAAGGGGGATTGATAGTGCCAAAAGGGATAGATCCAGTGATCCCTCCCTACCCACTAGGCTTTGATGTCAACGCCCGATGTGACTACCACGCTGGGGCACAGGGGCATTCAACCGAAGACTGTAAGGTACTCAGAAGCAAGGTTCAGACGTTGCTTGATTCTGAGATGATCTCATTCACGCCTCAAGGAATTCAAATCAACAGTCCTTCACCTAATCGAGCAGATTCATCAGACCCTGAAGTGGAAGAAATTGTCGAGAGTGGATGTGAAGATAATTCTCAGACGGATTTTGACAATCAGTTTTGAAGATGACTATCTCCGTTTGGCAAGTCGAGAAGGAAAGCCCAGTTCCCCGGGGCTGGCAAACTTCAGACTATTTCAGCATTTTTGTTGTATTTTCTTTACATATTTGAATCTGTTTTGCTTATAAACAGTATTGTACTTTCAAATTGGCAAGAGTAGTGAAATATTTGTGCATCTTTTGGTTAAGTCCATTCGTTTCAGTCATTTATTCTTGTGTTCACAAAACAAATATATCTTTACCCTGCTTTACTCTTTTTTTCCAACTATTGTTAAAAAAAAAGACTAGGGAGGATGATGAAAACCCCGTGTTCATAATTGCTGTGATATGCTTTCAATTAAACATCGCCGAGGATGTAAGGCATTGTTTCAATCCCTAAACACTGGATAAATAAGGAAGATAATCCCTCGTTAACCCTTCGAGCCCAGGAGTAGGAGTTTTCCTTCCTTACACAAAAAACCCGTAAATCTCAACCTTGGGGCAGGGTAGTTCTCAGTTTAACTTGGATATGCAATCAAATGCAGGCGCTTCGTGTAAGACGCCAGTCAGCTCTCAAATCAAGTGACTCCCCAACCTTTGGAAACTTGAATGTATAGCTTGAATTAACTGAGTGTAGGATCGGAGTTCATCACGAAGATTGGGTGGGACAAATAAACTTTGAGCCTTTATCTTTTGTTTCATAAACCGTGAACCATACCACTTTACCACCCCTAAAAATACCTAATTGAGGTAAGGTTGTTTTGAAACCACACTACAGCAAGGTTGAGTAACCTGACTCCTAATAATCTTTGTTGCTCGCGTGTGTTGGTCACTTCCTTAATGACTAGACCCACCTTTGTTTTTGTCTATTTAATCATTTCACTGCGTGTTTTTTATCAAAGCTTTATTTTCAAACTTTGCATTAAACTTTGCATTAAATTTCGCCAATTTTTAATGAACAATACTTGTTTGTAATACAATTCAATATCAAAGAAATCCCAACAGATGCAGCCAGCTAAGGGATTCGACTTGATAAAGGAAGCTCAGTCAGGGGCAACCAAGCAGAAGGATTTGCCAATCTACCGAATCAGGGGCAGAACTCGTCAAAGTTCAGAATATTGGGGCAAGTCCCTTTGAGGTCATCTTATGACAAGTGTAGAGGCAGTCCAGTCGAGATTCGATAAATCTCCAAAAGGCCAATCAGTCTGGGGCATCTCTTCCCCAGTTGTCAACAACTAGTCTAAAGCGAGTTCAAGGACCTTGTTGCGTGAATGCAATTAATCTGGGGCAGTTGCGCCGAGATCTCTCCAAGAGTTTGAAGATATTGAAACACCGTGTATGCCAATTCTTCTATAAAATCCTCTTGTTATCATCTTCCATTAGACCACGTAATCTGGGGCAGAGAAGATTTGAAGATTACATGCTACAAGAGCTGCTGTTTATTATGGTGATCATTATGACAGTATCCTTTGCTAGCCTCCAAATAAGCTGTTACTTCAGCTAATCTTGACAATTCTCCATGGATCCTCTACCAACAAAGAAATCAAGCTCATGATGGCAATCCTCATGATGTCATACCTCAAGTGGGATACTCTTTTCACCAGTAAAGTTGTTGATTCTTCTGCTTCATCCCCAGTATTGGTCCAATCTGGTGAGTTTGGCTGGGTGTTCTTTGCCGAGACATTTTCTTCGTCTCTGGTTTCGTTTTTTGTCTGTTTTGTCAGCATAAGCATAAGCATGGCATAAGCACTCATATGTGTAGCATCTTAGCATTTCTGCTTCCTTTTCTGGTGTTTTCCTGTCTTTGTTCACTTTGGCGTTTGTCTCCCCAAGTGATTGGGTGTGTCTATTCTCTCCAATAGAAAGTCAGCCCTAGGCATAAAGTGCCCATCTTTTCTGAATTCCCCACAGAGTTATATCCTTGTGGATGATGGTTGGTTCAGTTATCTTTTCCACATTTGGATAAGATAAATCCCTATTTGAGTTCATTCCTCAATTGGAGTCTTGTTTGGCCATTTCTTTCTAGCTTGTTCCTAGATTGAACTTTGGTCCCTGGCAGGTGTGGTTTCCGAACCCACTTTCGAAAGTGCATTTATTTTGCACCGTTGTCTCGCAGGAAGATTCTTTTCGAATCCCCATTGAAGACAAAGTTATTTCTCCAGCAATGTTGTAATATCAACATCTCTTTGGAATTTATACCCAACAATTAGTGGCCATCTCTCTCACGAGAAGTTTATCTGTCCTTGATTTTACCTCTGATCTGCCTTTTCCGTCAATCCTTTGACGATGTTAGTTTTTTTCCATCAACCCTTTGATGATGTCATTCATCTGCCTTTTCCATCAATCCTGTAACGATGTCAGTTTTCTCCATCAACCCTTTGATGATGCCATCCAACTGTGTTCTTCCGTCAATCCTTTGACAATGTCAGTTTTCGTACCATCAACCCTTTGATGATGTCAACCTTTATTTAAATCAACTATTTTTTCCGTCAAACCTTTGACGATGTCAGTTTTCTTCCTTTGGTGATGTAAATCTTCGATTCAATTATCCCTTACCGTCTATCCTTTGACGATGTGAACCTTTACTTCCCCAGTGGAGTAAAAAAATTCCCGGTATATCCAAAATCTTCACCTAAGCTAGGCTTACGTTCGGTCACCACCTTTCAGTACCAGATTTTTTTTTTGCATCCCTGTGCTTTGTTTTGCTTGTGGTCTTTTGCTGGTGCCTGCCTTTATTTCCCCAGTGAAGTAAAGACATTCCCGGTTTGCTTTGCGTCGTGCTTGTTCGGTCTTAACCTTTACGCACCAAATTTGAATCTTTAAACCTTTTGCTGTTCCCCAAGAAGTTTAACATTAAAGATTTTGTAAAGCTGTTCTCGTTTGAATCGTGTCAAACTTGAACTAGGACTTTGTTTGAATCGTGTCAAGCATTGTTTATGTGTTCTCGTTTGAATCGTGTCAAACTTGAACTTGGACTTTGTTTGAATCGTGTCAAGCATTGTCTTGTGTGTTCTCGTTTGAATCGTGTCAAACTTGAACTAGGACTTTGTTTGAATCGTGTCAAGCATTGTCTTATGTGTTCTCGTTTGAATCGTGTCAAACTTGAACTTGGACTTTGTTTGAATCGTGTCAAGCATTGTCTTGTGTGTTCTCGTTTGAATCATGTCAAACTTGAACTTGGACTTTGTTTGAATCGTGTCAAGCATTGTCTTCTTATTTTAAAACCGTTCTTGTTCGAATCGTGTCGAACTTGAACTGGGACTTTGTTTGAATCCTGTCAAGCACTGTCTTTTTGTTTTAAAACCGTTCTTGTTCGAATCGTGTCGGACATTGAACCCTTACCTTGGATTTTTGAAAACTTGCTTTAAGCCAAGCTTCTTGGAATGATTTGCCTTATAAGATTCCTAGTTGGTGCGCAAGGTTTGTCTATGTCTTCCTGGCTTTTCTTGAAGATCCCATCTTGAACTCTTCGGTATAGGATCCCCAGGAAGTCTTTGCTTGGTTGTCTGTCCTTTTGACTGATCCCTAGTGATCAGGTTCTTCTTTCTGGTTTCGTCCCCAGGAAGAGTGTGGGTTTTTTTTCCCAGTAGTCCATCTCCCCGGATTTTTCTTCCCCAGTGGAGATTGTTTTTTGGTTTTTCCCCCGTGTTTCTTTGGAGCCTCCCCAGTGAGCCTCTTTCGTTGGTTAGCCTATTTCCCCGGTGAGTTTTTCTTGTGGATACTAGCTTTCGCCTTTCCCCAGCGAAGCTTATCTTGTGTGTTTGCTTCCTGTTGTCCCTGGTGTCTGGTCTGTCTGCATCTTTTGCGCTCCTGGCATCATATCATCATTTTAGAAGTTCATGGCATGTCAGCATTTACATGTATGTCGCTTGTCCTTAGCATTTACATTCCATCTAAGGGCAAAATTTTTGGTTTGCTATATTTAAATACCTTTCACCTTGATGCCCCTGGAATCTCCGTTCCTCGTGCCGTCTGGTGAAGCTATTTAAATAGGGGCAACTGTTGTACCCTAAATTTTTACCCTTAGATGTCATCCAGCTTTTTTACATCATAGGATCATTTTTGCATTGTTTGAGCTAACCCATATCTTGCAGTTTGTTTCTTTGTGTTCAAATAAGGTTTACATATCACCATTGAAGCTCCATAAGCTGTTTGAAGCAAGTCAAGTCAACAAAAGATCTCCAGTGCAAGAACTTGGGAATTAGGGTTTTGCTCTGAAGAAATCACTGAGAATTTGGCTCTATCAAGTCAAGATTTGTGTGGTTCACTTACCACCTAAGGTCATCTACCTCCAAGAGACATCATTCAATAGGAATCCAAGATCTTTTGGTCCTCAACAAGAGAAGTTTGAGCCTCAGCCTCATTGTGCCTCCAAATTAGGGTTTCTGTGACACTTATCAATCAATGGCTTTGATCTTCATCAAGATAGACTCCCAAACCCTAATTCTTGATTCTATTGGTTTATCAAAATCCACAAGAAGACCTTTAGATGAGAAAGAAGAAGCAAGTTTACAAGATTTGACCTCAGTGCATTCACAGTCAAAATTAGGGTTTGACTGAAACCCTAATCCTTTGGAATTTTGGTTCAAATGAAGTGTCAATGGTTCTAATCATCATAGAATGTCTCATGAAGTATTCAAAGTATCCATGCCAAGTTTCATGAGGTTTCTTGCAAGAGAAGTAGGGTTTTGACCAAGAAAGGTGTCATTTGTGAGATTTTTCCCCTAATAGTATAATTTGAAATAACCATAACTCCTAAACCACACACCCAATTGGAGTGACTCAAAGCTCATTGGAAAGCTCTTTTCAAGATCTTCAATTTGTTCCATATGACTTTTTGTCCAAAAATGCTTGGTTTTTGAGTTATGAAGCTTGCAAGATATTTTGACTAAACACTTGGAAAATTTTCAGCACTTTTCATCACTCTTTTTCTTAACTTTAACCCCATTTTTCACCCATTTCCATTTGGATTCAAGACTTGGGTCCCAAATGAAAGTTGTAGAGCATGATGAGAGATTTCCAACCATATGTGGAACATCTCATTAGGATAAACCATTCTCAAGTTATGAGATTCCAAAGATGGGCACTTCAAGTTGTCAAATTTCTACAACTTAGAAATTTCCTAAGTTCATTTTGGCAGCTTGGTGGACACGATTTGTAGGACATTTTTCTACCAATTCAAGGCATCATTTCAACTACCTTTCAACACCAACATTGTAGTATGATGCAAAGGCTTTCCAAAGCACCCAGAGCATGAGATTTGGATCACAAAATCAAGAGATATCATGCATGGAATATGGCTACTCGAACTGATTTTTGCCTAAGTTCTATCTCAGTTTTTGAACTTGAATTTCTACTCTCTCTCCAAGTACATGCCCGCAGACCTAGCACATCAGTTCCCCAACATCATTTGCCACAAAACTCGTGCAAATCAACATCAAGGTGCCATGCCTTTTGTACTTTGTGGTTGACACATCAAAGGTTTAAAACAAATTCCATTGTGTAAAGTTTCTATACCAGGATTCTTTGGATCTTTGCTCTTTTCTTTTGCTGACAAAAGCCATTAGAACAAGAAAACATTTTGGCACTTGGCTCAAGGTTGATCAACAAAGAAGTCCATGCGTGCAATATTTACTCAACGGCTCTATTTGCAAGGCAAAAAAGTCCACTAAGTTTCAAGGCTATTATCCAATCTGATTTGTCTATATAAAAGGGTCTCCATTTTCGTTTGTGGGTGGAGGACCATCAACAACAATACCTCAGAACAAAACTCCATCCCATCCACCACGAAATACACCATTCAGAGGGCTCACCCTTCGTCAATAACATCAATAATCAACAACTCAGCATAATGCCAAGCATTCGAGCATCAATCAACATCCTTTTATCTCTCTTCGTGCAACACTAACAGACTTGCCTCACACACCATCAGAATAACACACAAAAAAGGCCATCAAAGAATGAAAACATCAACTCACAAACAGTCACCAACAATAAAAACATATAAACCAATACACTCAACCACCCTTGCATCTCATCTCTTCATGAACCCCACAACTTACAAACCGTATCTCGGTCCAACCATCAACACAATATCAACAAACCACCAACACCACAATCCACAACACATGAGAATCTAAACACAACCCTCGAGAGTCATCAATATCAACTCTCACCATTTGCAACGAACATATCATAGAAAGAGAGACAGCTTGTGGGCAGTCAAAAGGAGCTGCGTTCTTCATTGTTGAAGGGAGAGAACAACAGAACCAGGCATAGCATCAAGCTCTTGGAATAAGAAGGCAGTAGGAACTCTCCACTCAGTAAGTTGTTCTTGTTTTTTTTTCATATTCATAATATCATGATAAGAGTTGAATGCTTATAGTCATCCTCACTATCCATTTAATTCATAGCGCCATGCTTGATAGGTTGAGAACTTGTTATTACCATGTTGCTATGTTGTGCACCTATAAAAAGTATTACGTTGTATGTTTGAGTAATGTGTACGAATATGAATTTGTAACCTTATAGTAGTATATCAGTTGTTATTTGAATGTTGTTGTGTATTGTGTGTGATGTAGTTTGATGCATTTATGTATAGTGTGTGATCATGTTTGCTATAGTGTACTTGCTTTAGTAATTTTTAGATGATACTATGAAATTATATTAAATGAATTGTAATGCTGTGTATGTGTATTGTAAGTGATTGTGAAAATATGATCCTTATGTTTGATGAGTAGTATGATATAATAATGAATGCTGAGTTATGGTACGTGAATATTGGTGTGTGTATCTTTGTTATATATGTCTTTTTTTTTATAAGAAATGAGAATGTTTGAGTTGAATGGATGCTGGAGTTTTGTCGTGGGGCGGGTTCGTGTTTTCATGATTAGTTTTCATGCTGCTGCTACCTTGTGTTGTTTCTTCACATATTTTTTTATTGTATGTCTGAATGGAAAACCAAAACTGTGGCAATAGGTGATAGGCCATGTGTTAATTTTGTCTTGTTGTGGTTTAAATCCATTTGACCAATTATACATGTGCTACACTCCGTTTCCATGCGTGTGTGTATGTTTCTTTATTTAATATATTTCATGGTCCGTTTTGGTTTATAATGTGATAGAAGCATACATAGACTGGATGAAACAGCCGTCCCAACGGTATTACCTTTGCCTTGCCTTTACCATTCGCGTGCCAAACCTGGGTTTGATCCTTGGATCAACCCTTTTGCTTTTTTTTTTTATTTCGCCTGAGTTTTACTCCCCTTTCCTTTTGGACTTCGCTTGGGCCCTGTTGCTACTGCCACCCCCCTTCGCCTGGCCCATTTTATTCTATATCTTTTCTAACTAATTCGGTTTCCTAGTGCACCCCCCTGTGCTGTTTTTTTCTTATTTGTTTGATTTTTCTATTTTCAACTATTTTCCAAATCCTTTTTAAAAAAGAACTTTTATTTTATTTATGCTATTTAAAATATTTTCTTTATTCCAAAACTCCAAAATATTTTTATCTCTATTTTTAATTAGCAATTTATTTTTAATTGTTAATTGTTGTTCTCATTTTTATTTTAATTATCAATTTGTGTCTTAATTTTTAATTGTTAATTGGTATTGTTAATTGTTAACCTTTAAAATTTTTTTTTATCAATATGTATCTTAATTGTGTTGTTAATTGTTAATTTTTAATTTCATGTATTGTGTTGTTAATTGTTAATTCCAATATGTATTTTAATTTTTAATTGTTAATTGATTATCACCTTTGGATTAATTGTTAACATTTATTTTTGAGCATCATTGTTGACCTTTTAAGGGTTTGTTTCACTATGGTTTGTTAAGACTTGAATTAATTCATCCATGCTTAATTCATTATATATTTGACTTTAATATGAATGTTATTCTTCTTTAAATGTCATCCTTAATTAATATCATTCTCTTTATCTTTGTGAGTATTCTATATGTTTGTCTTCCTTAAGATTGAAACATATTGATATGTCCTTATAATAATCATGTTCAACTTATCCATACTTTATCATGAAGCATTTTGTCATCCTCATGCTTGTGTTGCTTTCATCTCATCATATTGTATCAATGTTTTATCTTTCATCATGTCTTTATCTATTGTTATATTATCCTACAACTGTTATAATTCCCCCTATTCCAAAGGAAGGTGATTAGTGTTGACTCTTAAAGTCATGACCCCCACCTTAACCTTAGTAACCTCTTAGGAGAAACTTTATTTCTTGGTCTCATCAGAGCCATAGAAATCATAACTAGCTTTAGGAGAGAGTTCTTACACTCTTAGTGATATTCATCCTAATGAATATTCACTTTCCCCTACTAACTAAAACATAATCATAGGTCCATTACAACTAGATCTAGAGAGTTCCTAAACTCTACAATGAGCTTGTACTCATTTCCCCTCTGAATATTGACCATAGTCAATAGTTCAGTAGAAGTAGAACTACGCATACTCTGATTCTACTCCCGAGGATACGTAGGCATAAGGTGTGATGCCTTATCGAGTATACTTAGATACTAACCCCTAGGGTTTCAACCTTTAGCATAGAACCTTTAGCAAACATAAGATAACATTAAACAAGAGGTTCCTGTAGAGTACTACAGACGTTTAGGGTGCTAATACCTTCCCTAGGCGTAACCAACCCCCGAACCTTAGATCTTTCCCCTTTAGGTTTTTCTAATGATCTTGAACCTTTCCTTTGGATAAATCAAAGTCGGTTGTAAAAGAAATATGATGCAAATTAATTAATAATTTGTTATCCGATTTTCACCGCAACAGAAATGGAGACTTCACTGGGGAGAGTTAGACCTATTGCTGGTCCTTTCCTAAGAGGGTTAAGCCTATCTTGTTTTTATGTTATGCATGTTTGCTTATTTACTTGTATATGTTTATATATGTCATATTTGCTTATATACCTATATATCTGTTCTTGCTTGACATTTTTCTGTTTAATGTGGGTTGATATGATATCTTTGAGTGAGATAAATCCTATACCCGGATTTGAGCATACACTTATTATAGGACGATGGTATTCAAGGAGGCTTTGAGGGAGTCAAATCCTGAAAGGTTGAATTGATAACACCATCACTCAGTTGAGGCCCTCTCGAGAGTCTAGTTATGTTGAACGAATTCGTTCGTGAAAGCGTGCTACTCTCGACCTAGGAGCCCATGATATTGAGAACCGTAGTTACCAAACCCCACTAAGCCTTTTAGGATGTAGTGCGGAGACCATGATGGAGTCTATTTCTGAATTGGTTGTCACGCGATACTACACTCAGACGAGATCCTATTGAGAATTTTATCGATTACCAAGTCATCTGGGAAATCCTTAAAATCCGAAAGATGGATTGTCGACTCTGGGAACCTTTTTAGAACCTTGCTCGGCAGGTGAAAACCAGTAGTACATACCTTTGGGAGGGGTAGACCTTTGACTCCATGCTCGTAACCCCTAAACCTAGGACTTGTGTGCTGTTGTGTGTGCATGTTTGTGTTTTTGTGTGCCCGTGTTTTGTGTATTGCATACATCTCATGATAATCATTTGGTTTCAATGAACTCAGACGTTATTTTCTTTGCAAAGATCAATCAGGATCTTAGATTTTAAAACAAAACTTTTTAGTTTTCCAAAATGTTTGCAGCTCGCCTTCGAGTTCCTTGAAACCATTTGGCTTGCATTAGCATTGCATGCGCATTTGCATTGCATTTGTTTTTCTCGGTCTTGAGTCTCCTCCATCCTTTGTCTGTAACCCAGCTAACCTTCCTGAAGCCAGCATTGGACTTGAAGAAGCTTTTAAGGGATCATGAATTCAGAGGAGCAGAACCAGCTTGTGACCAGAGCGGATTTTGACTTGTTAAGAAGCCAATTGGATCAGATTATGGCAGCCTTGGCAAAAAGAGATGCCAATATTCAGGGTATGTTTGTGAACAATGTTGCCCAAGCTCAACCTGTGTAGATTCCTGTTGAGAACCAGTTTATACAAGAACATGCCATTGTCCGAGATGGACATTCTTCTTCTATTGATGCTATGGAATATCGCTGTTTTGCATTCTCTGTGTTAGATTCCCAAGAAGTGGTCCCTGTGAGGAAAACCCAGGATCCACGAGACATTGAGCTAATGGAAAAATGCCGTGCCTTGGAAAAGAATCTTGATGCCATTGCAGGCCGTGACACTGCTGATCTGAATGCTTTGGGCATGTGTTTGGTACCTGACCTTGTGATACCTCATAAGTTCAAGACACCAAAGTTTGATAAGTACAAAGGGGATAGTTGTCCGAAACAACATTTGGTGATGTTTTACAGAGGAATGACTTCACATGTCCTCAATGACAAACTCATGATCCATTGTTTCCAAAATAGCCTAAGCGGAGCATCACTGCATTGGTATATGCAGCTAGAGAGTAGTCATGTCTAATCATGGACATACCTAGCCAGTGCCTTTGTGAAACAATACAACTACAATCTTGATTTGACTCCCAGCCGCCTACATTTGCTAGACTTATCTCAAGAAGAAAATTAGTCCTTCAGAAAGTATGCTCAGAGGTGGAGAGAAGTAGCTGCTCGTGTTCAACCACCACTTTCGGACAAGGAATTTGTTGACTGGTTCGTGGATACTTTGCAAGGTATATACCGAGAAAAGTTGTTTAGCACTGTGACGTCAAACTTTTCTGAATTGGTAAAAACTGGAGAACGCATTGAGAGTGGTCTCCAGAAAGGAAAAATCCGAGGCATCTCGAATATCCCAGCCGGTGAGAATAAATCAGTTGTCAGTTCTCAAGAAGAATAGGAGAAGGAAAGTAATTCTATATGGGAATCCCAAATACCTCAACGCTTCTACAACTCAAGCGTTCAGCGTCAGCAACCTTTTGGGTCTTTGCATCAGACACCAATCTCTCCACGTGGGCAATATTCTTCTACAAATCGAAGACCTCTTCTGTATCAATGGTCCTACCGCCGTCAGCCACGTCAGCATGCACGACAAAGGCCAAGGAAGCCAGAGAGGAATTTCACTCCGTTGCCAATACCATACAATCAGTTCCTGCCAGATTTAATCCAAGGGGGATTGATAGTGCCAAAAGGGATAGATCCAGTGATCCCTCCCTACCCACCAGGCTTTGATGTCAACGCCCGATGTGACTACCACGCTGGGGCACAGGGGCATTCGACCGAAGACTGTAAGGTACTCAGAAGCAAGGTTCAGACGTTGCTTGATTCTGAGATGATCTCATTCACGCCTCAAGGAATTCAAATCAACAGTCCTTCACCTAATCGAGTAGATTCATCAGACCCTGAAGAGGAAGAAATTGTCGAGAGTGGATGTGAAGATAATTCTCAGACGGATTTTGACAATCAGTTTTGAAGATGACTATCTCCGTTTGGCAAGTCGAGAAGGAAAGCCCAGTTCCCCGGGGCTGGCAAACTTCAGACTATTTCAGCATTTTTGTTGTATTTTCTTTACATATTTGAATCTGTTTTGCTTATAAACAGTATTGTACTTTCAAATTGGCAAGAGTAGTGAAATATTTGTGCATATTTTGGTTAAGTCCATTCGTTTCACTCATTTATTCTTGTGTTCACAAAACAAATATATCTTTACCCTGCTTTACTCTTTTTTTCCAACTATTGTTAAAAACAAAGACTAGGGAGGCTGATGAAAACCCCGTGTTCATAATTGCTGTGATATGCTTTCAATTAAACATCGTCGAGGATGTAAGGCATTGTTTCAATCCCTAAACACTGGATAAATAAGGAAGATAATCCCTCGTTAACCCTTCGAGCCCAGGAGTAGGAGTTTTCCTTCCTTACACAAAAAACTCGTAAATCTCAACCTTGGGGCAGGGTAGTTCTCAGTTTAACTTGGATATGCAATCAAATGCAGGCGCTTCGTGTAAGACGCCAGTCAACTCTCAAATCAAGTGACTCCCCAACCTTTGGAAACTTGAATGTATAGCTTGAATTAACTGAGTGTAGGATCGGAGTTCATCACGAAGATTGGGTGGGACAAATAAACTTTGAGCCTTTATCTTTTGTTTCATAAACCGTGAACCATACCACTTTACCACCCCTAAAAAGACCTAATTGAGGTAAGGTTGTTTTGAAACCACACTACAGCAAGGTTGAGTAACCTGACTCCTAATAATCTTTGTTGCTCGCGTGTGTTAGTCCCTTCCTTAATGACTAGACCCACCTTTGTTTTTGTCTATTTAATCATTTCACTGCGTGTTTTTTATCAAAGCTTTATTTTCAAACTTTGCATTAAACTTTGCATTAAATTTCGCCAATTTTTAATGAACAATACTTGTTTGCAATACAATTCAATATCAAAGAAATCCCAACAGATGCAGCTAGCTAAGGGATTCGACTTGATAAAGGAAGCTCAGTCAGGGGCAACCAAGCAGAAGGATTTGCCAATCTACCGAATCAGGGGCAGAACTCGTCAAAGTTCAGAATATTGGGGCAAGTCCCTTTGAGGTCATCTTATGACAAGTGTAGAGGCAGTCAAGTCGAGATTCGGTAAATCTCCAAAAGGCCAATCAGTCCGGGGCATCTCTTCCCCAGTTGTCAACAACTAGTCTAAAGCAAGTTTAAGGACCTTGTTGTGTGAATGCAATTAATCTGGGACAGTTGCGCCGAGATCTCTCCAAGAGTTTGAAGATATTGAAACACCGTGTATGCCAATTCTTCTATAAAATCCTCTTGTTATCATCTTCCATTAGACCACGTAATCTGGGGCAGAGAAGATTTGAAGATTACATGCTACAAGAGCTGTTGTTTATTATGGTGATCATTATGACCGTATCCTTTGCTAGCCTCCAAATAAGCTGTTACTTCATCTAATCTTGACAATTCTCCATGGATCCTCTACCAACAAAGAAATCAAGCTCATGATGGCAATCCTCATGATGTCATACCTCAAGTGGGATACTCTTTTCACCAGTAAAGTTGTTGATTCTTCTGCTTCATCCCCAGTATTGGTCCAATCTGGTGAGTTTGGTTGGGTGTTCTTTGTCGAGACGTTTTCTTCGTCTCTGGTTTCGCTTTTTGTCTGTTTTGTCAGCATAAGCATAAGCATGGCATAAGCACTCATATGTGTAGCATCTTAGAATTTTTGCTTCCTTTTCTGGTGTTTTCCTGTCTTTGTTCACTTTGGCGTTTGTCTCCCCAAGTGATTAGGTGTGTCTATTCTCTCCAATAGAAAGTCAGCCCTAGGCATAAAGTGCCCATCTTTTCTGAATTCCCCACAGAGTTATATTCTTGTGGATGATGGTTGGTTCAGTTATCTTTTCCACATTTGGATAAGATAAATCCCCATTTGAGTTCATTCCTCAATTGGAGTCTTGTTTGGCCGTTTCTTTCTAGCTTGTTCCTAGATTGAACTTTGGTCCCTGGCAGGTGTGGTTTCCGAACCCACTTTCGAAAGTGCATTTATTTTGCACCGTTGTCTCGCAGGAAGATTCTTTTCGAATCCCCATTGAAGACAAAGTTATTTCTCCAGCAATGTTGTAATATCAACATCTCTTTGGAATTTATACCCAACAATTAGTGGCCATCTCTCTCACGAGAAGTTTATCTGTCCTTCATTTTACCTCTGATCTGCCTTTTCCGTCAATCCTTTGACGATGTTAGTTTTTTTCCATCAACCCTTTGATGATGTCATTCATCTGCCTTTTCCGCCAATCCTTTGACGATGTCAGTTTTCTCCATCAACCCTTTGATGATGCCATCCAACTGTGTTCTTCCGTCAATCCTTTGACAATGTCAGTTTTCGTACCATCAACCCTTTGATGATGTCAACCTTTATTTAAATCAACTGTTTTTTCCGTCAATCCTTTGACGATGTCAGTTTTCTTCCTTTGGTGATGTAAATCTTCGATTCAATTATCCCTTACCGTCTATCCTTTGACGATGTGAACCTTTACTTCCCCAGTGGAGTAAAAACATTCCCGGTATATCCAAAATCTTCACCTAAGCTAGGCTTACGTTCGGTCACCACCTTTCAGTACCAGATTTTTTTTTGCATCCCTGTGCTTTATTTTGCTTGTGGTCTTTTGTTGGTGCCTGCCTTTATTTCCCCAGTGAAGTAAAGACATTCCCGGTTTGCTTTGCGTCGTGCTTGTTCGGTCTTAACCTTTGCGCGCCAAATTTGAATCTTTAAACCTTTTGTTGTTCCCCAAGAAGTTTAACATTAAAGATTTTGTAAAGATGTTCTCGTTTGAATCGTGTCAAACTTGAACTAGGACTTTGTTTGAATCGTGTCAAGCATTGTCTTATGTGTTCTCGTTTGAATCGTGTCAAACTTGAACTTGGACTTTGTTTGAATCGTGTCAAGCATTGTCTTGTGTGTTCTCGTTTGAATCGTGTCAAACTTGAACTAGGACTTTGTTTGAATCGTGTCAAGCATTGTCTTATGTGTTCTCGTTTGAATCGTGTCAAACTTGAACTTGGACTTTGTTTGAATCGTGTCAAGCATTGTCTTGTGTGTTCTCGTTTGAATCATGTCAAACTTGAACTTGGACTTTGTTTGAATCGTGTCAAGCATTGTCTTCTTGTTTTAAAACCATTCTTGTTCAAATCGTGTCGAACTTGAACTGGGACTTTGTTTGAATCGTGTCAAGCACTGTCTTTTTGTTTTAAAACCGTTGTTGTTCGAATCGTGTTGGACATTGAACCCTTACCTTGGATTTTTGAAAACTTGCTTTAAGCCAAGCTTCTTAGAACGATTTGCTTTATAAGATTCCTAGTTGGTGCGCAGGGTTTGTCTCTGTCTTCCTGGCTTTTCTTGAAGATCCCATCTTGAACTCTTCGGTATAGGATCCCCAGGAAGTCTTTACTTGGTTGTCTGTCCTTTTGACTAATCCCTAGTGATCAGGTTCTTCTTTCTGGTTTCGTGCCCAGGAAGAGTGTGGGTGTTTTTTCCCAGTAGTCCATCTCCCCGGATTTTTCTTCCCCAGTGGAGATTGTTTTTTGGTTTTTCCCCCGTGTTTCTCTGGAGCCTCCCCAGTGAGCCTCTTTCGTTGGTTAGCCTATTTCCCCGGTGAGTTTTTCTTGTGGATACTAGCTTTCGTCTTTCCCCGACGAAGCTTAACTTGTGTGTTTGCTTCCTGTTGTCCCTGGTGTCTGGTCTGTCTGCATCTTTTGCGTTCCTGGCATCATATCATCATTTTAGAAGTTCATGGCATGTCAGCATTTACATGTCTGTCGCTTGTCCTTAGCATTTACATTCCATCTAAGGGCAAAATTTTTGGTTTGCTATATTTAAATACCTTTCACCTTGATGCCCCTGGAATCTCCATTCCTCGTGCCATCTGGTGAAGCTATTTAAATAGGGGCAACTGTTGTAACCTAAATTTTTACCCTTAGATGTCATCCAGCTTTTGTACATCATAGGAACATTTCTGCATTGTTTGAGCTAACCCATATCTTGCAGTTTGTTTCTTTGTGTTCAAATTAGGTTTGCATATCACCATTGAATCTCCATAAGCTGTTTGAAGCAAGTCAAGTCAACAAAAGATCTCCAGTGCAAGAACTTGGGAATTAGGGTTTTGCTCTGAAGAAATCACTGAGAATTTGGCTCTATCAAGTCAAGATTTGTGTGGTTCACTTACCACCTAAGGTCATCTACCTCCAAGAGACATCATTCAATAGGAATCCAAGATCTTTTGGTCCTCAACAAGAGAAGTTTGAGCCTCAGCCTCACTGTGCCTCCAAATTAGGGTTTCTGTGACACTTATCAGTCAATGGCTTTGATCTTCATCAAGATGGACTCCCAAACCCTAATTCTTGATTCTATTGGTTTATCAAAATCCTCAAGAAGACCTTTAGATGAGAAAGAAGAAGCAAGTTTACAAGATTTGACCTCAGTGCATTCACAGTCAAAATTAGGGTTTGACTGAAACCCTAATCCTTTGGAATTTTGGTTCAAATGAAGTGTCAATGGTTCTAATAATCATAGAATGTCTCATGAAGTATTCAAAGTATCCATACCAAGTTTCATGAGGTTTCTTGCAAGAGAAGTAGGGTTTTGACCAAGAAAGGTGTCATTTGTGAGATTTTTCCCCTAATAGCATAATTTGAAATAACCATAACTCCTAAACCACACACCCAATTGGAGTGACTCAAAGCTCATTGGAAAGCTCTTTTCAAGATCTTCAATTTGTTCCATATGACTTTTTGTCCAAAAATGCTTGGTTTTTGAGTAATGAAGCTTGCAAGATATTTTGACTAAACACTTAGAAAATTTTCAGCACTTTTCATCACTCTTTTTCTTAACTTTAACCCCATTTTTCACCCATTTCCATTTGGATTCAAGACTTGGGTCCCAAATGAAAGTTGTAGAGCATGATGAGAGCTTTCCAACCATATGTGGAACATCTCATTAGGATAAACCATTCTCAAGTTATGAGGTTCCAAAGATGGGCACTTCAAGTTGTCAAATTTCTACAACTTAGAAATTTCCTAAGTTCATTTTGGCAGCTTGGTGGACACGATTTGTAGGACATTTTTCTACCAATTCAAGGCATCATTTCAACTACCTTTCAACACCAACATTGTAGTATGATGCAAAGACTTTCCATAGCACCCAGAGCATGAGATTTGGATCACAAAATCAAAAGATATCATGCATGGAATATGGCTACTCGAACTGATTTTTGCCCAAGTTCTATCTCAGTTTTTGAACTTGAATTTCTACTCTCTCTCCAAGTACATGCCCGCAGACCTAGCACATCAGTTCCCCAACATCATTTGCCACAAAACTCGTGCAAATCAACATCAAGGTGCCATGCCTTTTGTACTTTGTGGTTGACACATCAAAGGTTTAAAACAAATTCCATTGTGTAAAGTTTCTATACCAGGATTCTTTGGATCTTTGCTCTTTTTTTTTGCTGACAAAATCCATTAGAACAAGAAAACATTTTTGCACTTGGCTCAAGGTTGATCAACAAAGAAGTCCATGCGTGCAGTATTTACTCAACGGCTCTATTTGCAAGACAAAAAGTCCACTAAGTTTCAAGGCTATTATCCAATCTGATTTGTCTATATAAAAGGGTCTCCATTTTCGTTTGTGGGTGGAGGACCATCAACAACAATACCTCAGAACAAAACTCCATCCCATCCACCACGAAATACACCATTCAGAGGGCTCACTCTTCGTCAATAACATCAATAATCAACAACTCAGCATAATGCCAAGCATTCGAGCATCAATCAACATCCTTTTATCTCTCTTCATGCAACACTAACAGACACGCCTCACACACCATCAGAATAACACACAAAAAAGGCCATCAAAGAACGAAAACATAAACTCACAAACAGTCACCAACAATAAAAACATATAAACCAATACACTTAACCACCCTTGCATCTCATCTCTTCATGAACCCCACAACTTACAAACCGTTTCTCGGTCCAACCATCAACACAATATCAACAAACCACCAACACCACAATCCATAACACATGAGAATCTAAACACAACCCTCGAGAGTCATCAATATCAACTCTCACCATTTGCAACGAACATATCATAGAAAGAGAGACAGCTTGTGGGCAGTCAAAAGGAGTTGCGTTCTTCATTGTTGAAGGGAGAGAACAACAGAACCAGGCATAGCATCAAGCTCTTGGAATAAGAAGGCAGTAGGAACTCTCCACTCAGTAAGTTGTTCTTGTCTTTTTTTCATATTCATAATATCATGATAAGAGTTGAATGCTTATAGTCATCCTCACTATCCATTTAATTCATAGCGCTATGCTTGATAGGTTGAGAACTTGTTATTACCATGTTGCTATGTTGTGCACCTATAAAAAGTATTACGTTGTATGTTTGAGTAATGTGTACGAATATGAATTTGTAACCTTGTAGTAGTATATCAGTTGTTATTTGAATGTTGTTGTGTATTGTGTGTGCTGTAGTTTGATGCATTTATGTATAGTGTGTGATCATGTTTGCTATAGTGTACTTGCTTTAGTAATTTTTAGATGATACTATGAAATTATATTAAATGAATTGTAATGTTGTGTATGTGTACTGTAAGTGATTGTGAAAATATGATCCTTATGTTTGATGAGTAGTATGATATAATAATGAATGTTGAGTTATGGTACGTGAATATTGGTGTGTGTATCTTTGTTGTATATGTCTTTTTTTTATAAGAAATGAGAATGTTTGAGTTGAATGGATGCTAGAGCTTTGTCGTGGGGCGGGTTCGTGTTTTCATGATTAGTTTTCATGCTGCTGCTACCTTGTGTTGTTTTTTCACATATTTTTTATTGTATGTCTGCATGGAAAACCAAAACTGTGGCAATAGGTGATAGGCCATGTGTTAATTTTGTCTTGTTGTGGTTTAAATCCATTTGACCAATTATACATGTGCTACACTCCGTTTCCAAGCGCTGTGTATGTTTCTTTATTTAATATATTTCATGGTCCGTTTTGGTTTATAATGTGATAGAAGCATACATAGACTGGATGAAACAGCCGTCCCAACGGTATTACCTTTGCCTTGCCTTTACCATTCGCGTGCCAAACCTGGGTTCGATCCTTGGATCAACCCTTTTGCTTTTTTTTATTTCGCCTGAGTTTTACTCCCCTTTCCTTTTGGACTTCGCTTGGGCCCTGTTGCTACTGCCACCCCCCTTCGCCTGGCCCATTTTATTCTATATCTTTTCTAACTAATCCGGTTTCCTAGTGCACCCCCCTGTGTTGTTTTTTTTTCTTATTTGTTTGATTTTTCTATTTTCAACTATTTTCCAAATCCTTTTTAAAAAAGAACTTTTATTTTATTTATGCTACTTAAAATATTTTCTTTATTCCAAAACTCCAAAATATTTTTATCTCTATTTTTAATTAGCAATTTATTTTTAATTGTTAATTGTTGTTCTCATTTTTATTTTAATTATCAATTTGTGTCTTAATTTTTAATTGTTAATTGGTATTGTTAATTGTTAACCTTTAAATTTTTTTTTATCAATATGTATCTTAATTGTGTTGTTAATTGTTAATTTTTAATTTCATGTATTGTGTTGTTAATTGTTAATTCCAATATGTATTTTAATTTTTAATTGTTAATTGATTACCACCTTTGGATTAATTGTTAACATTTATTTTTTAGCATCATTGTTGACCTTTTAAGGGTTTGTTTCACTATGGTTTGTTAAGACTTGAATTAATCCATCCATGCTTAATTCATTATATATTTGACTTTAATATGAATTATATTCTTCTTTAAATGTCATCCTTAATTAATATCATTCTCTTTATCTTTGTGAGTATTCTATATGTTTGTCTTCCTTAAGTTTGAAACATATTGATATGTCCTTATAATAATCATGTTCATCTTATCCATACTTTATCATGAAGCATCTTGCCATCCTCATGCTTGTGTTGCTTTCATCTCATCATATTGTATCAATGTTTTATCTTTCATCATGTCTTTATCTATTGTTATATTATCCTACAACTGTTATCATTCCCCATATTCCAAAGGAAGGTGATTAGTGTTGACTCTTAAAGTCATGACCCCCACCTTAACCATAGTAACCTCTTTGGAGAAACTTTATTTCTTGGTCTCATCATAGCCATAGAAATCATAACTAGCTTTAGGAGGGAGTTCTTACACTCTTAGTGATATTCATCCTAATGAATATTCACTTTCCCCTACTAACTAAAACATAATCATAGGTCCATTACAACTAGATCTAGAGAGTTCCTAAAGTCTACAATGAGCTTGTACTCATTTCCCCTCTGAATATTGACCATAGTTAATAGTTCAGTAGAAGTAAAACTACGCATTCTCTGATTCTACTCCCGAGGATACGTAGGCGTAAGGTGCGATGCCTTATCGAGTATACTTAGATACTAACCCCTAGGGTTTCAACCTTTAACATAGAACCTTTAGCAAACATAAGATAACATTAAACAAGAGGTTCCTGTAGAGTACTACAGACGTTTAGGGTGCTAATACCTTCCCTAGGCGTAACCAACCCCCGAACCTTAGATCTTTCCCCTTTAGGTTTTTCTAACGATCTTGAACATTTCCTTTGGATAAATCAAAGTCGGTTGTAAAAGAAAAATGATGCAAATTAATTAATAATTTGTTATCTGATTTTCACCGCAACACTGCCCGCACGAACTCATCCTGCTGACTTACTGAAGGAAACTGCTCGTGTAACAGCTGCTGCAGTTCACTATGTTGTTGCATAATAACATCCCCACAATTCTGAATGTCGACACCAACGTTCCAAACCCAGTCTGCCTCACTCCAATGACCATGATTTGCAACTGATCCCATCTTACAGTTTGATTCCTGATATAACTCCGAAAACCTGAAGCACAGTGGTACGAAATCAATCCACCTAGCATGCCAAAACGAGATATGTGTTCCTTTTCCCAATTTACAGTTGATTTGGTTCAAGAAAGAGTCAACCTTGGTTGAGTGCCCTAACTTAACCAGATCTCTCCACTACAACGATTGGCATTTGACTTGGTTATTTACTTGCAAAAGCAGAAAAATCGAATCACAACAACCGTATTTATGCTCTAATATAGGTTTCCAAATGGCCCCATCTTCGTGAATGATTCTCCAAATACATTTGCAAAGAAGAGCAGCATTGAACATATCTAAATCCTTAATCCCTAAACCTATCATTTACGTGGATTTGCATATTTTACTCCAACTAACCCAATTCAATGAAGGTTTGTCAGAACAACCAGCCCATAAGAAACGTCGCTGTATCGATTTCAATTCCTTTAACACTTTAACTGGTGCTGTAAAGAATGATAGGTGATGAATCGGAACACTTGAGAGAACATAATTAATAAGCGTTACACGTCCACCCATTGATAGAAGTTTGCCTTGCCACGCTGATAACCTAGACTTAAAACATTCCATAACTGGTTTCCAAAATCCATGTCTTCTGTGATTCCCTCCCACCTGCAGGCCCAGAAAGAGAAACGGAATACGGCCACACTTGCAAGCAAGGAACTGAGACTCTGCCAACAAGAAATTCTCATCTACCCCTACACCAAAGATACAAATTTACAAGAAGTTAATGCGTAAACCTGATATCAGTTCGAAAGCCCTCAGTATTGCTTTGATTCCCCAAAGGTTCTCCCAGTCAGCCTCACCAAACAGTATAGTATCATCAACAAATTGGATGATACTAACATCAACCTGTTCTGCAAGCGTAAATCCACGAAACAAGCCAGCAGTTGAAGCCCTCCTCACTAGACACGCAAATCCCTCAGCCACAATTGTAAAAAGGAATTGTTCCTTGGAATTCTCTTGTGGTAGCCCCATTGACTAACACTGAAAAGAAGTTTTTGAGCACCCCTCCCCTAATCCACTCCACCCACTTGTTTCCAAAGTTCATTGCCACCAATAGATCCACCAAGAAACCCCACTCCACACAGTCATACGCTTGCTGTTGGTTGCGGTAAAGCGACAAGCAAGCAAAAATATTTATTTTCGGAAAGAATTCCCTCCGGGATTTATGTCGTGTCCACAGAGATCGGTTCGAGGGAAAGAATGTCGTTCGACTGTCTCTCGCGTTTATGAGTTTGGGTTTAAATGTTTTAAACATAGAAACAGAAAAGTAAATATCAAAACATAAAACAAATTCATTCTTCAGCAAGACAAACTTATCCGGCATGCACATAATCGACTCCTCACAAACTTAAACTTACCGACCAGTTATACTCGACCTATAATACTCCTCAATATCACCCAGCATCGCTCACAACAAAGGTTATGTCTAACGCAAAGTTGAGAAAACAATCGTGTTACCCTCGCCGACACTCTCGCACGCGACTCAAGGCATGGAGGTATTAAGCTTCGACGCCTATTGAAGATTGTTAGCTCTTAAATCTATCTCTAGAGTCCAGAAACTAACAGATAATCATCCCTAATCGAAGTTTGTGAGGATTATCTCTAACGCAACTCAAACCCCGCGCATAAAGCAAAAATCAGAGACAATCACCAATAAAGATTTGTAAAGCAAGTTTTATACAACGCCATGGGCGACAAATATACATGAGTTCATAGTAGATACATATACAACAATCCAACATAGAAGAAAAACACAAAGAAGAAGAGAAATGAACCAAACATCTCGCGGTTTGTTAGAGTCGGTCGACGATCAATCCACCCCAGATCATCCACATGCAAGCTTCAATGTTGTTTTCAAGCTAATCCTATGAAAAATGAAGTTTGATGGAGTTGGGATCACGAAACCGCAAAACCATCCTCAAAAAATAGTGTTTTTGGCCTTAAATGGTGTTTCAGCCCGCACAACATCGCCTGACGGTTGTTTGGGGCGCCCGGCGGCGAAAGGCGACTTATTTTGCAAGTTCCAGTAGTGTTCTGGAGTGCCCGACACTGGAAATACCGCCCGGCGCTGCACCGCCCGACCCTGCAGGGGCGCAGCACACCAGAACAGCAAAAATTCTGCAGTGTTTTATTCGTAACTTTTGAACCGTAACTCCGTTTTTCGCCCGGTTCGAAGCGCTGGAAAGCTTATTCAATGCTCTATACAACAATGGCAAGATATCCTTGATTGAATACCTGAAAAAATGAGAGAAAATCAATTAAACTCAATGATATTTACACTATATGCAATATATACACTAAAAAGTTTCATAAATGTATTTATAAACAAATCGGGTTTTATTCGCACGATATTTACCACAAAGCATTGATAAGTGCAACAAAACATATATACAAAAATAGGTACATTTTGCACTTATCAACTCTCCCCAACTTACATACTTGTTTGTCCACAAACAAGAATCAAAGAAACTTGAAAACACAAAAGCGATATCCAAAGAAAGACGAATCAACAGGTTTTGAAAAACGGAAACGAATGAATGGTTCAAATGAAAACTGTACACACAAAAAGTAAATACTTACCACTAAACTACGACGACAACATAGTCACGAAACAAATGCAAAATACAAAAATCATGCCAAAAATTCTAAAACAACACAAGTTCCAAAGTGAATCACACCTAGTAAAACAATCATCGGTAGATGAAAAACACACAATAAGGTACTTTACACTAACACAACATTCATGCAAACAAAAGACTAAATTATGCATACATCCACAAATTCATATTGAAAATACAAAGTCAAGAATCACAAGGACTTTCAAGGTTGTAACGTGGTCGGGTAAACAAACAAGGGCAATTTCTAAAGGTAATTGAAACAAAAACTTGCCTAAACCTAAGGGAGTGATCAACTCACAAAGATCCAAACACAAAATTTCAACCAACTTCTTCCACAAACCCAAGTGTTACACAACAACACTACTTATTTAGCACAATTATTGAAACTCTTTTTGTTTCCTTTTTCAAGGATTTTCTGTTTCTTTCTTTTTCTCTTTTTTCTTTTCTTTTTCATTTCATATTTTTCTCTTTTTTTTTTCTTTTCTTTTCCATCCTCATAGAAACCAACCAATGAGTAAACAATCATTCTCTCCCCAACTTGAACTCAACCACATCATCATGTGAATACTCCCTACTTTCTAAGGCAAGGAAAAAACCCATACAACAACACAAAAAGTTGAGGGCTCAAGTAAAAACAACAATCAAGATCCACACAAAAAATATGAATTTGACACTCATAGACAAGCATCAAGCTCAAACAACATGGATAATGACCAAAGGCTCAAAGGGGTTACAAATGATCACACACTCACAATATGAATTGACTATTTGGCTAGGTAGTTGTGCTCAAAATGAAACAAAAATGCCTTGATCCTTTTCATGCTTTCATATAATCAACACAAACAAAAGATTAAGAATAATAAAATCCAGTTAGAACAAGAACGTTGGTACTCCGCGCATATATGAACAATGGAAGGCTTCCTGACAAAAAGGTTGGGAACTAAAGTGATTCACACATGAACAAGTATACAAAAGAATGAATGGCATGCAAGTTTGTAAAAAGCCTAAGTATCATGAATATGCTAAAGTCAAGAAAGCGATAAACACATACCTCGGAGGTGTACAAAACTTAACAATATCATTACCATACATCCGCAAGTTGAAACGATCAAACTTGGAACATCACCAAATTTCCTCAAGCAACTCAAAACAAGCTCATTGACAAACACAAAAACTATTAATATGAACAAACTGAAAAACTGGCAAAAATTCATTAAACAAGTTGTAAAGTGAAGATTTGAGAATTTTACGAAAAATCCGAGTACAACTTGTTTAATGAATACTCACCACACTACCTAAACTAAACAACAAAAGAAAAGAATACACCATGCTTATTTTACGTCGTAAGCTCGACGCCTTTACAATGCTTAGCTAGTAATTTCCTTCCTTCATGCCATAGTGATGCCTCACCGCGCAAACCAAAAGCAAGTGTCCTAACCAAACACTTAAACAAACGTTACGGGAACAAAATGTATACAACACTTGAACAAACATAATGGAAATAGACAATATATACAATATATACAAAACTCAAAAACAAAGAAACTATCGCAATGCGATTCAATATCAAAACCGAACCCCGGCAACGACGCCATTTTGTTGGTTGCGGTAAAGCGGCAAGCAAGCAAAAATATTTATTTTCGGAAAGAATTCCCTCTAGGATTTATGTCGTGTCCACAGAGATCGGTTTGAGGGAAAGAATGTCGTTCGACAGTCTCTCGCGTTTATGAGTTTGGTTATAAATGGTTTAAATATAGAAACAGAAAAGTAAATATCAAAACATAAAACAAATTCATTCTTCAGCAAGACAAACTTATCCGACATGCAAATAATCGACTCCTCACAAACTTAAACTTACCGACCAGTTATACTCGACCTACAATACTCTTCAATATCACCCAGCATCGCTCACAACAAAGGTTATGTCTAACGCAAAATTGAGAAAACAACCGTGTTACCCTCGCCGACACTCTCGCACGCGACTCAAGGCACGGAGGCATTAAGCTTCGATGCCTATTGAAGATTGTTAGCTCTTAAATCTATCTCTAGAGTCCAGAAACTAACAGATAATCATCCCTAATCGAAGTTTGCGAGGATTATCTCTAACGCAACTCAAACCCCGCACATAAAGCAAAAATTAGAGACAATCACCAATAAAGATTTGTAAAGAAAGTTTTATACAACGCCATGGGCGACAAATATACATGAGTTCATAGTAGATACATATACAACAACCCAACATAGAAGAAAAACACAAAGAAGAAGAGAAATGAACCAAACATCTCGCGGTTTGTCAGAGCCGATCGACGATCAATCCACCCCATATCATCCACATGCAAGCTTCAATGTTGTTTTCAAGCTAATCCTATGAAAAATGAAGTTTGATGGAGTTGGGATCACAAAACCCCAAAACCATCCTCAAAAAATAGTGTTTTTGGCCTTAAATGGTGTTTCAGCCCGCACAACATCGCCCGGAGGTGGTTTGGGGCGCCCGGCTGCGAAAGGCGACTTATTTTGCAAGTTCCAGTAGTGTTCTGGAGCGCCTGGCGCTGGAAATACCGCCCGGCTCTGCACCGCCCGGCCCTGCAGGGGGTAGCACACCAGAACAGCAAAATTTCTGCAATGTTTTATTCGTAACTTTTGAATCGTAACTCCGTTTTTCGCCCGGTTCGAAGCGCTGGAAAGCTTATTTAATGCTCTATACAACAATGGTAAGATATCCTTGATTGAAAACCTGCAAAAATGAGAGAAAATCAATTAAACTCAATGATATTTACACTATACGCAATATATACACTAAAAAGTATCGTAAACGTATTTATAAACAAATCGGGTTTTATTCGCTCGATATTTACCACAAAGCATTGATAAGTGCAACAAAACATATATACAAAAATAGGTACATTTTGCACTTATCACTTGCGCAAAGTCTACCTTGAACAATAGACATGGATGATTCCGCCTCTTTGCAAGATCAACAATCTCGTTCGTAACCAACACTTCATCTAGTAGTTGTCTCCCCGGTATGAAAGCTGTTTGGCATTTAGAAATGAGTTTCTCTATTACCTTACTCAACCTAGAAGCCAACATCCTCGAGATAATCTTGTAAATTCTTACTACAAGACTAATTGGACGAAATTCTTCAATACTTTGAGGGTTTAAGGTCTTGGGGATGAGTGCAATAAATGATGATAGTAGAGCTTTAGGCAGTGTTGCTGTTACATAAAACTCTTGAATGCATTCTACCACATCAGGTCCAACTATGCTCCAACATCTTTTGAGAAAATCCAAGTTAAAACAGTCGGCGCCAGGGCTTTTATGACCATCGCCATTACAAACAACTTCAAATATTTTTTCACAGCTAAAATCCTCCTGCGACCATTCTTTATCCTCATCTGATAATTTAGGAAAATCTCCAAGATTCATTGTTGGACTTCTGCTTCTATCCTTCTTAAACCTGGCTGCGAAGGCTTCTTTAATGGCACCCTTAACTGCTTCAACTTCTTCTACAAACATTGTCCCCACCTTAAGAGATGCAATATGGTTACTCCTTGATCTTGTTTTCAAAACAGCATGAAAAAAGCTTGAGTTAGCACCTCACACCATTGTATGCACACAATTTTCTGACACGCGACTCTCGGATTTTCACCGTTTATGATCATGTTTGCGTTGTTGCGTTCTTAATGCGATGAACACATAACACACACTCCTTGAGCATGTTAATTATGAATTATTGTTTGTGTTACTGGAATTATTGTTTGTGTTACTGGAATTGTGTTGTGCATGCTTGTTTGCTTTCTATTCCTTGAGGTGCATACTTGTTTCGACTTGTTCACATGCTTAATGTTATGCATCCTTTCATGATGTACATTTTTCCATGATGTCTTCAAGTTTATTCAACATGATGTATGATGTGTTTGTGATCATGATTAATTGAGGAATGCATGATGTTGGATACACGTTTGCTATGCCATGATTGAATTGTATTCAAATGCATTGCATGCTGCCCTGTTTCTACTGCTGACTATGTGCATAGGTGTTGTTGTATGTGCTACTGTTTGGCCTTTTACACCTTTTTTTGTGACGAATATGAGTTGTTGAATGCTGTTTAGTGTGTTGGCTGGAATTTACTGCTGTATTGGTACAGATGCGCTGTTGTAGCTGCTGTTCTTGTTCATTCGTATCTCTCATTTCTTCTACTTCTCTTTCTCTCTTATGTGTTGGATTACATGATATAATGCTTGATTGTGTAGAACTTTTTCACATCCCTTTGGGATCCTAGCTCATCCTTAATTTTTTATTAAGGTGAGGTAGGATAAGCATTAGATAGTGTTATCCCTCTCTCTTCTTTGGACTTAGGTTGTTCTTGAACCTCTCCTTAGGGCCACCTTTTGCATGACAACTTTAGGATAGAATTCCCCTTAGTGTTTTCTTTTCCTTGAGTCTTCTATTCTCATCTCATAATCCTTCTAAAACACTTAATAAAGGTTAACATGTATTGCGCATGAGCCTTGTATATGGGAAGTGAATGATGGGGGGTCTCCCTTCATTCTTCTAGGATGCTTAGTGTACGTCCTATTGGGGACGATATGCGACGTATTCTTTCCTATGTTGTAGACTTGGGTGCAATACAAGTTATGAACTAACTTTAATCCATTTCTGTCTAAAAAACACAAAACAAACTCAAACCTTTTTCATCCTCCGGGATTGTTAAGTTTCAAACTATTTTCAGAAAAGGGCACGTTACTTCCGTCTCGCCGCAAACAGGCATCGACCCTAACTGTCGGACGCGAACGTAACATCGCTCATAAAAAGCACAGACTTGGTTAAGTCAAACTACGACTTCTCTGATTTCCTCCTTCTAGTCCGATTGAGGATACGTAGGCATGAGACGGCGATGTCTTGGCGAGCAACCTCCCCCCTTTAGTTCGTGTCCGAACTACGTTGACTCTGACTTTCCCATTGCACGAGGGAATACGTAGGCCTAGGACTCCGACGATGTCCTACCGAGTCACTTCTTTTTCTTTTCTCCCCCGTTTCTTCGCTCTTTTCTGTTCCCGTTCCTTCTCGTTTCCAGTAGCAGTGGAGCTCCAGATGACGACACCCTTTGATCAAGACAGTAAGCATGGATCCCATCGAGTACGATGGACGCGTGGGGGTGCTAATACCTTCCCCTCGCGTAACCGACTCCCTTACCCGTTTCTCTTGGTCGCGAGACCATGATTTTTCCTTCCCCTCAGGTTTACGCAGTGTTTCCTTTCCCTCTCTTGGGATAAATACACATTGTTGGCGACTCTGTTTCAGCGCCACTTTCGCATTTGTACGTGGATGAAAATACCGGGAGCGACACATGGCGACTCTGCTGGGGACAGGTTGACCTCTTGCTGGTCCATCCCCTTTTAGCGAGTCAATCCTAGAGCTTGGTTATTTATTTTCATTGGGTGTTTATTGTGGTGCTTTACTTAGTTGTGTATTACTGTATTACTATTTTACTGTATTACTGCATTTACTGCATTGTATTTCATTACTATACTGGACTGTGTTGTGCTGTGCTGGTTTTCTGTTTGGCAGGTAGGGATGTTCTGAGAGATAAGTCCACTACCCAGGCTTGAGCATACACATAGGTATTAGCGTGGGCAGGCATGACGCTCTCGTGGTGTTGACCACGTGTGGGTGTTCACGAGTCCCACAATCACACGAGGTTCTATCGGGAGATATCTGCTACTGTATGTTGATACAGACCAGTAGTTATTCTCTTGAGGAACTGTCGACTCTAGTGACCATTCCCGAGGACTCAGTTGCGGCACTCCTCCTGAGATGTGATAATGGCAGACCAGAAATGGCAAACCCATTACACATTCTCGATCCGAGGACCCAATGCTGGGAACTTGCTATAGGATATCCTTTTTTAGGGGAATCAGTTGAGGCCTCCTCGATTGATGATGATGCCAAACCAGAAATGGTGAGCGTATCATCATTTCTCGACCTGAGAGTCCGTGATATTGAGGATCCTCGCCTTTCTAGTACCCACATGTGAGAGGGGCGGGTTGTTTACAAGTTTGCAGGTAACCTTGACCTTCCACTTACCTGGTACTTTGGATTTCTCATCAGCACAGATTTATCAGTATGGTTACTCTGTTGTTCTGGGTTGTTCTGGATATTTGTACAGAGCCCTGAATACGTTCAGCCAGTACAGTGTAGCAGTGTCCAGTTTATGGGGATGCATTGATCCCATGCCTTGCATTGCATCGTCATTTTTATAACATTCATATTTTTCATTTCTAGGTAGTACTCGATCTTTTGATTCCAGTCAGAGGGCAGTCGTAGGGATGGGCACTAAGAGGGGTAAGAAGAATATTATCACCTACAAGTTCCCGAAGCTCACCCTTGGTCAGTTGGGCAGTTTACAGGATATGGCTGGTCCGAAAGTCTTGGGATTGTTTAAAGAGAAATATGGGTGGATCTTATCTCTGGTACAGAACCTCAGTGAGTATGAGTATAATGGCTTGCACACCCTGATGCAGTTCTATGATTCCTCCCTGAGGTGCTTTGTGATGCCTGATTATGTATTGGTTCCTACCCTGGAAGAGTATTCACATATCCTGAGGATTTATGTTAAAGAAGGTGCTCCCTTTTGTGGTTCCACAGCAAATCTTGACTTCAAAGCAGTGGCTAAGGCTCTTTATTTGAGCCAATCAACTTTAGCAGCTGACATTACCAGCAAGGGAAAGTCCCATGGCTATCACTTGGCGTATTTGGTAAAGAAGGCTCAAGAAGCAGCTAAGGAGAAGAGGTGGACAACTTTCAATGCAATACTGGCCCTCTGTATATATGGCATTGTACTATTTCCTAATGAATCTAAGTTTGTTGATACAGATGCCATACATATATTTACAGCTCAGAATCCAGTGCCAACCTTGTTGGGAGATCTTCACTATGCCTTGTACAACATAAATGAGAAGAGACGAGGTGGAGTGGTTATTTGTTGTGCATCTCTTTTCTACAAGTGGTGTGCAAATCGTCTGCCTCGGTCAGGTGCCTTTGTGGATACTAAGACCTCCTTGGAGTGGAGCAAGCGTCTGATGGGTCTAGTTGCTAAAGATATTCTTTGGGTGGATCAAGGATTGCTTGGCCAAGACATATTGCACAGATGTGGCGAATACCCTAATGTACCACTGATAGGGAGAAAAGGGGGTATCAATTACAACCCTTCTTTAGCTATCAGGCAGTTTGGGTATGCTTTGAAAGAACCCCCGGCTGAGAAAGAGTTGAAAGAGTCTTTGTATTTTCATGTGGCTGATGGTTTAGCTATTGAGCATAAAGCTTCTGAAGCATGGCTCAGCAGACAGAAGAAAGGAAAAGCCGTCTTGGGTAAGCCTAACAATCAAGCCTTCTTTCCGTATACAGAATGGGTAAAACAGAGGGTAGAGGAGTTCTGCTTGCCTTTTGATCGAGCACCTCTCTTGTATCCTGAAGTTGTGGAGGAAAGATGTAACACCCCCAATTTATACCCCCAATTAAAATAAGCAATAAAAGTTAATCAGAGTATAATTAAAAATTCACGGCATAGACAGAGGCGTCACATCAATTGATACAAACATACAACAACCTGCTCATAAAGATATGCAACAATCAGGTAGCAAATAACAGAGGAACTTAGTTCCTACTACCCACAATTCAGATACAGAATAAAAGCGGAAAATCTGCAACTGAATCTCATATATATACATCATAAAAAGTTTGTCTGTCATATACAACATCATACATGTGCAATCCAAAAGATACATGTATACATAATACAAATAATCACACTCGATCTTCCCGACTACCCGGTGCTACATATCAGAGTCAACCAACAAAAGAATGAAGATTTAAGCTTCACAAAAAGACCTCCAGCATCTAATCTGCAATGCCTCATAGAGCATTTAAACCAGCAGAAGGGTGAGAAACACAATCATAATATAATTGCATATAATTATATAATAACACGAAAATACACATATAAAATATTCTCACCACAACCTACACCAGAATTCAAATGCTAAACAACACAACACATATCTCATATATCCATCACCCATGCATATCAATCAGGCACAATACAATTATTACCAACACAATATATATACACATACACCACTCATCAATTCCAATCACAATTCCACACAAAATCAATTCATTCATGATTTATGCAAATGCACAGAGACCGACACAACGACTCTATGCAATGCAATGCGGTACCATCCATCCATCATCTCAACACTAGTTCACTCAGGAACTATTGGAACCATCGCTTGTTACTTAGTGTAACTCCCCGTCGGGAAAACGATGTTCCCCGTCGCTTTAGGTCCTCTTGGTATATGGCGCACGACATTTATGGATTGCTTTAGGTCCTCTTTGTATAAGGCGCACAATCCGATCGCTTTAGGTCCTCTTTGCATAAGACGCACGATCGTCTATAATCATCGCTTTAGGTCCTCTTTGTATAAGGCGCACGATGTTACAGCGGATTCCCTCTGGAACCATTTTGTCGCTCACACCCACTAGGGCACACGACATCACAAGAATGCATATCATGATGCTTGGCATACAATGACTCATGACATTCAAATGCACACATATACACATTCCATAATCATGCAAATATCATAAAATACCACACATCGCATTTTCTTGCCCTTAGGCCACAAATCATCATCACAACATGTATCACGTGCATTTTCATTTCACAACAGCACACAAGTCATACAATATCCATATCGACAACACATTGCATGATACACATCAATTACACACAATTAAAATAGTACAAGTTGACCAAACGACACCTTTCAAAATTCCCGACATAATTTAATCGGCCAACAATATCAAGACCATTTTAATAAGAAAGAACATGCCAAAAGCTTTCCAACGCACCAAACCACGCCTCAAACCGACTCACGGATCAAAAGTTATAAAGAAAACAAATTGGGAAAAGCTGTCATGTTCGCAATGCGAAGCTCCTAGCGAGTCCTTCGCTCCCTCATTCGCAGTGCGAATGTCCCAGCGAACCAAGTCAGAAAGGAAAATAGCCAAAAAAATTCCCAACGTTCGCAGTGCGAACTTCCAGCGAATCTTCGCTTCCCCCTTCGCAGTGCGAGTCTCCCAGCAAACAGTGGCAGAAAGAAAACAACACAAAACAACACAAAGTTCGCAGTGCGAGTCTCTGGCGAATGCTCGCCCTCACCTTCGTAGTGCGAATAGCCAGCGAATGCTCGCTTTCCCCTTCGCTAAGGGATTCGCATGCGAACCTGCGAATTCAGCAAAACCCAGCAGCGCTGTTACATAACCCAAAACCATATTTTCCCCACCAAAACACTTCCAAACCAACACATAGCAATCAAAACATAACTCAATCATGGTAACTAGTATTCTACAACATTTACACTGATTTCCAACCGCGAAAATATCGATTTCTACTTGTTTATCTCATTTCGACCTATATTTGAAAACCAATAAAACTTCCACACAAACATACATAATCATACACAAACATAGTATAATCGAGTTTCGCACCCTTACCCGATTAAATCGTGTTTGAAAAGTCGGTTGAATCGGTTCCCAAATTCACAAGTTTTCCTCTCTTTTCTTCTTTCTCTTCTCTTTTCTTCTTTCTCTTTTTCTTCTATTCTTTTTCTTTCCTTACTATTTTTCTCTCTTTTCTTTCTATTTATGTTTTTTAACTTAAGAAAATAAATGAAATGACCAAAATACCCCTACACTCAAATATCCCGCAAACGCTCCCAAAAAGCGATAAAATATAATCATGATGAAAAATAACATATTTTCAAATACAAGTCAAAAATAAAATAATATAATAATAAAATAATCAAAACGACTCAATTAAATAAAACGGACAAAACTGGGTCGTTACAACTCTCCCCCACTTAGAAATTTTCGTCCTCGAAAATATTACCTGAGACGAACAACTCTGGATACGACTCCCACATCCGACTCTCTAACTCCCAAGTCAAATTGCCCTCAACAGCGCATCCCCATGCTACTTTCACAAGTGCAATATCCTTGCCTCTTAACCGCTTCAACTCGCGATCCAAAATCCTCACTAGTAATGCCTCAACTGTAAGGTTCTCCCTTACCTCAACTTCGTCCATCGGAATCACATGCGACGGATCCGGAACATACTTCCGAAGCTGTGAAACATGGAACACATCATGCAAATTCGACAGACTCGGCGGCAACGCCACCCTATAAGCCACAGCACCCACTCTCGCGGATATCTGGTAAGGACCAATAAACCGAGAAGTAAGCTTCTTCGACTTCAATGCACGACCAACACACGTTACCGGCGTAACTCTCAAAAATACATGATCGCCCTCTTGAAACTCAAGATCTTTCCTCCTTCGATCATGATAACTCTTTTGCCTTCTCTGAGAAGCCTTCATTTTCTCACGAATAAGTTTCACCTTGTCTGTAGTCTGTTGAATCAATTCCGGTCCAACCACCGAACTCTCACCAGATTCGTGCCAACACAACGGTGTTCGACATCTTCTTCCATACAACGCTTCAAAAGGTGCCATTCCAATACTAGAATGGAAACTGTTATTATACGTGAATTCCACCAACCCAAGATAACTATCCCACGCACCACCTTGTTCAAGAACACAAGCCCGCAACAAAACTTCCAACGACTGAATCGTTCTCTCCGTATGACCATCCATCTGAGGATGATAAGCCGAACTCGATCTCAATTTAGAACCCAACGCCTTTTGTAAACTTTCCCAAAATCTCGAGGTAAACCTCGGATCTCGAACCGAAACAATACTCAACGGAACACCATGTAATTTCACAATCACACTGATATAAATCTCAGCTAACCTCTCCAAAGAAAAACTGATGTCAATCGGAATGAAATGCGCTGATTTAGTCAGCCTATCCACAATCACCCAAATAGAATTATACCCCCTCAGTGTATTCGGCAACCCTGTTACAAAATCCATAGAAATGTTATCCCATTTCCACTCAGGAATATCCAACGGTACCAATAGACCACTAGCCTTCAGATGTTCTACCTTCGACTTCTGACACGTCAAACATGAATACACAAGCTGAGCCACGTCTCGCTTCAATCCAGACCACCAGAAAATCTTCTTCAAATATTGGTACATCTTATTAGCTCCCGGATGTATACTCAAATTACTCTGGTGTCCTTCCTCCAAAATCATCCTTTTCAACTCCGCATCATCAGGAATACAAATTCTACCTCGGAACCTCAAAACACCTTTATCATCCACTTTAAAGTCCTCATTTTCACTTTTAACTCCAACCGTCATCAAATCCACAAATTTCACATCCAATTTCTATTTCTCACTAACAGTCAACAGAAAATCATTAGTACCGTTCAACATACCAAGCCTTACACTTTCAGACGTCAATTCGCACACCAAACTCAAATCCCTAAACGCTTCCAAAAGTTCCCACTCCTTAGCCATCAAAGCAGACATATGCAATGATTTCCGGCTTAACGCATCGGCTACCATGTTAGCTTTACCAGGATGGTAATTCAAGCCAAAATCATAGTCCTTCAAAAATTCCAACCATCTACGTTGCCTCATACTGATCAAACAAGTATTTCAAACTTTTATGATCACTAAAGACTTCGAATCTTGCATCGTAGAGATAATGCCTCCAAATATTCAACACAAAAGCCACAGCCGCTAATTCCAAATCATGAGTAGGATAATTTTTCTCATGCACCCTCAATTGCCTCGAAGCATAAGCCACAACCTTACCTTCTTGCATCAACACTCCACCTAGCCCAATCAAAGACGCATCACAATACACCACAAACGGTTCACTAGGATTCGGTAAAATCAAAATCGGAGCTGTCGTCAATCTTCTCTTTAACTCATTAAAACTCCGAATATCCCAAATGAACGCTTGACCTTTGCAAGTCAACTGGGTCAAAGGAAGTGCTAACTTAGAAAAAACTTCAATGAACCTTCGATAATATCCGGCTAAACCCAAAAAGCTTTTGATTTCAGTAACAAATCTAGGAGCCTCCCATTGTAGAACTGCATCTACTTTAGATGGATCCACAGCAATACCATTACCTGAAATCACGTGACCAAGAAAACTCACTTCCGACAACCAGAATTCACACTTGGACAGCTTAGCAAAAAGTCTCTTCTCCTTCAAAATTTGCAACACAACACGCAAATGCTCCTCGTGCTCCTCCCGGGACTTAGAATAAATCAAAATATCATCAATAAACACAACAACAAATCGATCTAAATGCTCGTGGAAAATACGATTCATATACTCCATAAACACACCTGGCGCATTAGAAACCCCGAACGGCATCACCAAATATTCATAATGACTGTAACGTGTCCTAAAAGCCATCTTCTGAATATCTTCCTCTTTCACCCTAATCTGATAATACCCCGACCTCAAATCAATCTTACTAAACACACAAGCGCCTACCAACTGATCCATCAGATCATCAATTCTCAGAAGAGGATACTTATTCTTAATTGTCACCTTATTCAACTGGAGATAATCAATACACAATCGCATACTCCCATCTTTCTTTTTCACCAATAAAACTAGAGCACCCCAAGGCGACACACTTGGCTTCACAAACCTCTTTTCTAATAATTCATTCAACTGCTTCTTTAACTCTACCAACTCAGATGCCGACATCCTATATGGTGCCATCGATACAGGTCTAGTACCAGGAACTAGGTCTATAGAAAACTCCACATCTCTCTCTGGCGACACATCTGAAATATCCTCAGGAAACACTTCTGGAAAATCACACACAACAGGGAACACATCAAGTGAAACTTGACTATCCACAATCAACGATGCAAACAACCCAAACAAATGAGCTTCATCCGCCAAAAGTTTCTTCAACTCTTTGGTAGATAAGAAACTCGAGTCCTCGTCTTCCTCAAGAGAAGGAAACCTTACTAGCTTATGATAACAATCAATATGAACCCGATTAAACTGCAACCAATTCATACCCAGAACCACATCTAAATCCTCCAACGGCAAACACATCAAATCCATCTCAAAGTCTTTACCATAAATGGTCAAAGGAAAACTTAAACAAACCAACGAAGTAGTTACTGACCCCATTGCTGGAGTATCAATAACCATCTCTCCACCCATCGAAGACAACAGAAGATTCAAACGCTTTGCGCACTCAGACAAAATAAACGAATGAGTCGCTCCAGTATCAATAATAGCAACTAAAGGTGTATTATTAATAAAACAAGTACCTCTGATCAGACGATCTGCACTAGTAGTCTGAGTTCCCGCCAAGGCAAAAACTTTCCCACCATCTGGAGCTTGCTTCGGTTTCGGACACTTTGTAATAATATGACCAGGTTCACCACAATTGAAACACTTCACCACATTCTTCCTCTTGCACTCAGCTGCCACATGTCCTAAACCTCCACAATTGGAACACTTTCTCATATCTTTTCTACATTCAAACTTACGATGTCCTAATTCACCACACCTAAAACATCTCGGAGAATTAGACATGCCTCCTCCACTTGACCTTTTCTCAAAATTCCCCCTTTGTTTACCCTTATCAGCTGGTGTTACATAAGGACAACTACGAAACGGTTGCTTCCCTTTCCTCTCGTTCACACTCTTATAGTGAGTAGAACGAGCTTTGCTATCTTCTTCATAAATCCTACAACAATCCACCAAATCATAAAACCTCTGAATTCTCTGATAACCAATGGCCTGCTTAATCTCAGGACGCAACCCGCTCTCAAACTTCACACACTTAGAAAACTCCGCAGTCGCTTCAGCATAATGTGGATAAAATTGCACAAGCTCCACAAACTTAGCAGTATAATCAACAACAGACATGTTACCTTGTTTTAATTCCAAGAACTCTATCTCCTTCTTTCCTCTAACATCTTCGGGAAAATACTTCCTCAGAAACTCAACACTAAACAAAGCCCAAGTGACTTCTTCCTCCGCAGCTTCCAACACATGACGAGTACTAACCCACCAATCATCAGCCTCTTCCTGCAACATGTGAGTACCCAGTCTCACCTTCTGATCCTCAACACAATCCATCACTCGGATGATCCTTTCAATCTCCTTAAGCCAAATCTGAGCACCATCAGGATCATGCCTCCCTTTGAAGACAGGCGGTTTGTTCTTCCTGAACTCATCATTACCAGCAGCGTTAGGTGCACCCTGCACAGCCCGAGCCATAGCTTGCATAGCAGCAGCCAAAGCAGCAGCATTCCTACCATCCATATTCTGTTCATTTCTAATAACAGCAACTATGGTTAAACAAACAGCTCACCCAACCACAACGACCAACAAGGACTGACACAAACTGACACGGACTTGCTCTGATACCACTTAATGTAACACCCCCAATCTATACCCCCAACTAAAATAAGCGATAAAAGTTAATCAGAGTATAATTAAAAATTCACGGCATAGACAGAGGCGTCACATCAATTGATACAAACATATAACAACCTGCTCATAAAGATATGCAACAATCTGGTAGCAAATAACATAGGAACTTAGTTCCTACTACCCACAATTCAGATACAGAATAAAAGCGGAAAATCTGCAACTGAATCACATATATATATACATCATAAAAAGTTTGTTTGTCATATACAACATCATACATGTGCAATCCAAAAGATACATGTATACATAATACAAATAATCACTCTCGATCTCCCCGACTACCTGGTGCTACATATCAGAGCCGACCGACAAAAGAATGAAGACCTAAGCTTCACAAAAAGACCTCCAGCATCTAATCTGCAATGCCTCATAGAGCATTTAAACCAGCGGAAGGGTGAGAAACACAATCATAATATAATTGCATATAATTATATAATAACACGAAAATACACATATAAAATATTCTCACCACAACCTACACCAGAATTCAAATGCTAAACAACACAATGCATATCTCATATATCCATCACCCATGCATATCAATCAGGCACAATACAATTATTACTAACACAATATATATATATACATACACCACTCATCAATTCCAATCACAATTCCACACAAAATCAATCCATTCATGATTTATGCAAATGCACAGAGACCGATACAACGACTCTATGCAATGCAATGCGGTACCATCCATCCATCATCTCAACACTAGTTCACTCAGGAACTATTGGAACCATTGCTTGTTACTTAGTGTAACTCCCCGTCGGGCAAACGATGTTCCCCGTTGCTTTAGGTCCTCTTGGTATAAGGCGCACGATGTTTATGGATTGCTTTAGGTCCTCTTTGTATAAGGCGTACAATCTGATCGCTTTAGGTCCTCTTTGTATAAGACGCACGATCGTCTATAGTCATCGCTTTAGGTCCTCTTTGTATAAGGCGCACGATGTTATAGAGGATTCTCTCTGGAACCATTTCGTCGCTCACACCCACTAGGGCACACGACATCACAAGAATGCATATCATGATGCTTGGCATACAATGACTCGTGACATTCAAATGCACATTCCATAATCATGCATATATTATCAAATACCACAGATCGCATTTTCTTGCCCTTAGGCCACAAATCATCATCACAACATGTATCACGTGCATTTTCATTTCACAACAGCACACAAGTCATACAATATCCATATTGACAACACATTGCATGATACACATCAATTACACACAATTAAAATGGTACAAGTTGACCAAACGACACATTTCCAAATTCCCGACATAATTTAATCGGCCAACAATCTCAAGACCATTTTAATAAGAAAGAACATGCCAAAAGCTTTCCAACGCACCAAACCACGCCTCAAACCGACTCACGGATCAAAAGTTATAAAGAAAACAAATTGGGAAAAGTTGTCATGTTCGCAATGCGAAGCTCCTAGCGAGTCCTTCGCTCCCTCATTGGCAGTGCGAATGTCACAGCGAACCAACTCAGAAAGGAAAATAGCCTAAAAAAATTCCCAACGTTCGCAGTGCGAACTTCCAGCGAATCTTCGCTTCCCCCTTCGCAGTGCGAGTCTCCCAGCGAACAGTGGCAGAAAGAAAACAACACAAAACAACACAGTTCGCAGTGCGAGTCTCTGGCGAATGCTCGCCCTCACCTTCGCAATATGAATAGCCAGTGAATGCTCGCTTTCCCTTCGCTAGGGGATTCGCAGTGCGAACCTGCGAATTCAGCAAAACCCAGCAGCGCTGTTACATAACCCAAAACCATATTTTCCCCACCAAAACACTTCCAAACCAACACATAGCAATCAAAACATAACTCAATCATGGTAACGAGTATTCTACAACATTTACACCGATTTCCAACCGCGAAAATATCGATTTCTACTCGTTTATCTCATTTCGACCTATATTTGAAAACCAATAAAACTTCCACACAAACATACATAATCATACACAAACATAGTATAATCGAGTTTCGCACCCTTACCCAATTAAATCGCGTTTGAAAAGTCGATTGAATTGGTTCCCAAATCCACAAGTTTTCCTCTCTTTTCTTCTTTCTCTTCTCTTTCCTTCTTTCTCTTTTTCTTCTCTTCTTTTTCTTTCCTTACTATTTTTCTCTCTTTTCTTTCTATTTATGTTTTTTAACTTAAGAAAATAAATGAAATGACCAAAATACCCCTACACTCAAATATCCCGCAAACGCTCCCAAAAAGCGATAAAATATAATCATGATGAAAAATAACATATTTTCAAATACAAGTCAAAAATAAAATAATATAATAATAAAATAATCAAAACGACTCAATTAAATAAAACGGACAAAACTGGGTCGTTACAACTCTCCCCCACTTAGAAATTTTCGTCCTCGAAAATATTACCTGAGACGAACAACTCTGGATACGACTCCCACATCCGACTCTCTAACTCCCAAGTCAAATTGCCCTCAACAGCGCATCCCCATGCTACTTTCACAAGTGCAATATCCTTGCCTCTTAACCGCTTCAACTCGCGATCCAAAATCCTCACTAGTAATGCCTCAACTGTAAGGTTCTCCCTTACCTCAACTTCGTCCATCGGAATCACATGCGACGGATCCGGAACATACTTCCGAAGCTGTGAAACATGGAACACATCATGCAAATTCGACAGACTCGGCGGCAACGCCACCCTATAAGCCACAGCACCCACTCTCGCGGATATCTGGTAAGGACCAATAAACCGAGAAGTAAGCTTCTTCGACTTCAATGCACGACCAACACACGTTACCGGCGTAACTCTCAAAAATACATGATCGCCCTCTTGAAACTCAAGATCTTTCCTCCTTCGATCATGATAACTCTTTTGCCTTCTCTGAGAAGCCTTCATTTTCTCACGAATAAGTTTCACCTTGTCTGTAGTCTGTTGAATCAATTCCGATCCAACCACCGAACTCTCACCAGATTCGTGCCAACACAACGGTGTTCGACATCTTCTTCCATACAACGCTTCAAAAGGTGCCATTCCAATACTAGAATGGAAACTGTTATTATACGTGAATTCCACCAACCCAAGATAACTATCCCACGCACCACCTTGTTCAAGAACACAAGCCCGCAACAAAACTTCCAACGACTGAATCGTTCTCTCCGTATGACCATCCATCTGAGGATGATAAGCCGAACTCGATCTCAATTTAGAACCCAACGCCTTTTGTAAACTTTCCCAAAATCTCGAGGTAAACCTCGGATCTCGAACCGAAACAATACTCAACGGAACACCATGTAATTTCACAATCACACTGATATAAATCTCAGCTAACCTCTCCAAAGAAAAACTGATGTCAATCGGAATGAAATGCGCTGATTTAGTCAGCCTATCCACAATCACCCAAATAGAATTATACCCCCTCAGTGTATTCGGCAACCCTGTTACAAAATCCATAGAAATGTTATCCCATTTCCACTCAGGAATATCCAACGGTACCAATAGACCACTAGCCTTCAGATGTTCTACCTTCGACTTCTGACACGTCAAACATGAATACACAAGCTGAGCCACGTCTCGCTTCAATCCAGACCACCAGAAAATCTTCTTCAAATATTGGTACATCTTATTAGCTCCCGGATGTATACTCAAATTACTCTGGTGTCCTTCCTCCAAAATCATCCTTTTCAACTCCGCATCATCAGGAATACAAATTCTACCTCGGAACCTCAAAACACCTTTATCATCCACTTTAAAGTCCTCATTTTCACTTTTAACTCCAACCGTCATCAAATCCACAAATTTCACATCCAATTTCTATTTCTCACTAACAGTCAACAGAAAATCATTAGTACCGTTCAACATACCAAGCCTTACACTTTCAGACGTCAATTCGCACACCAAACTCAAATCCCTAAACGCTTCCAAAAGTTCCCACTCCTTAGCCATCAAAGCAGACATATGCAATGATTTCCGGCTTAACGCATCGGCTACCATGTTAGCTTTACCAGGATGGTAATTCAAGCCAAAATCATAGTCCTTCAAAAATTCCAACCATCTACGTTGCCTCATACTGATCAAACAAGTATTTCAAACTTTTATGATCACTAAAGACTTCGAATCTTGCATCGTAGAGATAATGCCTCCAAATATTCAACACAAAAGCCACAGCCGCTAATTCCAAATCATGAGTAGGATAATTTTTCTCATGCACCCTCAATTGCCTCGAAGCATAAGCCACAACCTTACCTTCTTGCATCAACACTCCACCTAGCCCAATCAAAGACGCATCACAATACACCACAAACGGTTCACTAGGATTCGGTAAAATCAAAATCGGAGCTGTCGTCAATCTTCTCTTTAACTCATTAAAACTCCGAATATCCCAAATGAACGCTTGACCTTTGCAAGTCAACTGGGTCAAAGGAAGTGCTAACTTAGAAAAAACTTCAATGAACCTTCGATAATATCCGGCTAAACCCAAAAAGCTTTTGATTTCAGTAACAAATCTAGGAGCCTCCCATTGTAGAACTGCATCTACTTTAGATGGATCCACAGCAATACCATTACCTGAAATCACGTGACCAAGAAAACTCACTTCCGACAACCAGAATTCACACTTGGACAGCTTAGCAAAAAGTCTCTTCTCCTTCAAAATTTGCAACACAACACGCAAATGCTCCTCGTGCTCCTCCCGGGACTTAGAATAAATCAAAATATCATCAATAAACACAACAACAAATCGATCTAAATGCTCGTGGAAAATACGATTCATATACTCCATAAACACACCTGGCGCATTAGAAACCCCGAACGGCATCACCAAATATTCATAATGACTGTAACGTGTCCTAAAAGCCATCTTCTGAATATCTTCCTCTTTCACCCTAATCTGATAATACCCCGACCTCAAATCAATCTTACTAAACACACAAGCGCCTACCAACTGATCCATCAGATCATCAATTCTCAGAAGAGGATACTTATTCTTAATTGTCACCTTATTCAACTGGAGATAATCAATACACAATCGCATACTCCCATCTTTCTTTTTCACCAATAAAACTAGAGCACCCCAAGGCGACACACTTGGCTTCACAAACCTCTTTTCTAATAATTCATTCAACTGCTTCTTTAACTCTACCAACTCAGATGCCGACATCCTATATGGTGCCATCGATACAGGTCTAGTACCAGGAACTAGGTCTATAGAAAACTCCACATCTCTCTCTGGCGACACATCTGAAATATCCTCAGGAAACACTTCTGGAAAATCACACACAACAGGGAACACATCAAGTGAAACTTGACTATCCACAATCAACGATGCAAACAACCCAAACAAATGAGCTTCATCCGCCAAAAGTTTCTTCAACTCTTTGGTAGATAAGAAACTCGAGTCCTCGTCTTCCTCAAGAGAAGGAAACCTTACTAGCTTATGATAACAATCAATATGAACCCGATTAAACTGCAACCAATTCATACCCAGAACCACATCTAAATCCTCCAACGGCAAACACATCAAATCCATCTCAAAGTCTTTACCATAAATGGTCAAAGGAAAACTTAAACAAACCAACGAAGTAGTTACTGACCCCATTGCTGGAGTATCAATAACCATCTCTCCACCCATCGAAGACAACAGAAGATTCAAACGCTTTGCGCACTCAGACAAAATAAACGAATGAGTCGCTCCAGTATCAATAATAGCAACTAAAGGTGTATTATTAATAAAACAAGTACCTCTGATCAGACGATCTGCACTAGTAGTCTGAGTTCCCGCCAAGGCAAAAACTTTCCCACCATCTGGAGCTTGCTTCGGTTTCGGACACTTTGTAATAATATGACCAGGTTCACCACAATTGAAACACTTCACCACATTCTTCCTCTTGCACTCAGCTGCCACATGTCCTAAACCTCCACAATTGGAACACTTTCTCATATCTTTTCTACATTCAAACTTACGATGTCCTAATTCACCACACCTAAAACATCTCGGAGAATTAGACATGCCTCCTCCACTTGACCTTTTCTCAAAATTCCCCCTTTGTTTACCCTTATCAGCTGGTGTTACATAAGGACAACTACGAAACGGTTGCTTCCCTTTCCTCTCGTTCACACTCTTATAGTGAGTAGAACGAGCTTTGCTATCTTCTTCATAAATCCTACAACAATCCACCAAATCATAAAACCTCTGAATTCTCTGATAACCAATGGCCTGCTTAATCTCAGGACGCAACCCGCTCTCAAACTTCACACACTTAGAAAACTCCGCAGTCGCTTCAGCATAATGTGGATAAAATTGCACAAGCTCCACAAACTTAGCAGTATAATCAACAACAGACATGTTACCTTGTTTTAATTCCAAGAACTCTATCTCCTTCTTTCCTCTAACATCTTCGGGAAAATACTTCCTCAGAAACTCAACACTAAACAAAGCCCAAGTGACTTCTTCCTCCGCAGCTTCCAACACATGACGAGTACTAACCCACCAATCATCAGCCTCTTCCTGCAACATGTGAGTACCCAGTCTCACCTTCTGATCCTCAACACAATCCATCACTCGGATGATCCTTTCAATCTCCTTAAGCCAAATCTGAGCACCATCAGGATCATGCCTCCCTTTGAAGACAGGCGGTTTGTTCTTCCTGAACTCATCATTACCAGCAGCGTTAGGTGCACCCTGCACAGCCCGAGCCATAGCTTGCATAGCAGCAGCCAAAGCAGCAGCATTCCTACCATCCATATTCTGTTCATTTCTAATAACAGCAACTATGGTTAAACAAACAGCTCACCCAACCACAACGACCAACAAGGACTGACACAAACTGACACGGACTTGCTCTGATACCACTTAATGTAACACCCCCAATCTATACCCCCAACTAAAATAAGCGATAAAAGTTAATCAGAGTATAATTAAAAATTCACGGCATAGACAGAGGCGTCACATCAATTGATACAAACATATAACAACCTGCTCATAAAGATATGCAACAATCTGGTAGCAAATAACATAGGAACTTAGTTCCTACTACCCACAATTCAGATACAGAATAAAAGCGGAAAATCTGCAACTGAATCACATATATATATACATCATAAAAAGTTTGTTTGTCATATACAACATCATACATGTGCAATCCAAAAGATACATGTATACATAATACAAATAATCACTCTCGATCTCCCCGACTACCTGGTGCTACATATCAGAGCCGACCGACAAAAGAATGAAGACCTAAGCTTCACAAAAAGACCTCCAGCATCTAATCTGCAATGCCTCATAGAGCATTTAAACCAGCGGAAGGGTGAGAAACACAATCATAATATAATTGCATATAATTATATAATAACACGAAAATACACATATAAAATATTCTCACCACAACCTACACCAGAATTCAAATGCTAAACAACACAATGCATATCTCATATATCCATCACCCATGCATATCAATCAGGCACAATACAATTATTACTAACACAATATATATATATACATACACCACTCATCAATTCCAATCACAATTCCACACAAAATCAATCCATTCATGATTTATGCAAATGCACAGAGACCGATACAACGACTCTATGCAATGCAATGCGGTACCATCCATCCATCATCTCAACACTAGTTCACTCAGGAACTATTGGAACCATTGCTTGTTACTTAGTGTAACTCCCCGTCGGGCAAACGATGTTCCCCGTTGCTTTAGGTCCTCTTGGTATAAGGCGCACGATGTTTATGGATTGCTTTAGGTCCTCTTTGTATAAGGCGTACAATCTGATCGCTTTAGGTCCTCTTTGTATAAGACGCACGATCGTCTATAGTCATCGCTTTAGGTCCTCTTTGTATAAGGCGCACGATGTTATAGAGGATTCTCTCTGGAACCATTTCGTCGCTCACACCCACTAGGGCACACGACATCACAAGAATGCATATCATGATGCTTGGCATACAATGACTCGTGACATTCAAATGCACATTCCATAATCATGCATATATTATCAAATACCACAGATCGCATTTTCTTGCCCTTAGGCCACAAATCATCATCACAACATGTATCACGTGCATTTTCATTTCACAACAGCACACAAGTCATACAATATCCATATTGACAACACATTGCATGATACACATCAATTACACACAATTAAAATGGTACAAGTTGACCAAACGACACATTTCCAAATTCCCGACATAATTTAATCGGCCAACAATCTCAAGACCATTTTAATAAGAAAGAACATGCCAAAAGCTTTCCAACGCACCAAACCACGCCTCAAACCGACTCACGGATCAAAAGTTATAAAGAAAACAAATTGGGAAAAGTTGTCATGTTCGCAATGCGAAGCTCCTAGCGAGTCCTTCGCTCCCTCATTGGCAGTGCGAATGTCACAGCGAACCAACTCAGAAAGGAAAATAGCCTAAAAAAATTCCCAACGTTCGCAGTGCGAACTTCCAGCGAATCTTCGCTTCCCCCTTCGCAGTGCGAGTCTCCCAGCGAACAGTGGCAGAAAGAAAACAACACAAAACAACACAGTTCGCAGTGCGAGTCTCTGGCGAATGCTCGCCCTCACCTTCGCAATATGAATAGCCAGTGAATGCTCGCTTTCCCTTCGCTAGGGGATTCGCAGTGCGAACCTGCGAATTCAGCAAAACCCAGCAGCGCTGTTACATAACCCAAAACCATATTTTCCCCACCAAAACACTTCCAAACCAACACATAGCAATCAAAACATAACTCAATCATGGTAACGAGTATTCTACAACATTTACACCGATTTCCAACCGCGAAAATATCGATTTCTACTCGTTTATCTCATTTCGACCTATATTTGAAAACCAATAAAACTTCCACACAAACATACATAATCATACACAAACATAGTATAATCGAGTTTCGCACCCTTACCCAATTAAATCGCGTTTGAAAAGTCGATTGAATTGGTTCCCAAATCCACAAGTTTTCCTCTCTTTTCTTCTTTCTCTTCTCTTTCCTTCTTTCTCTTTTTCTTCTCTTCTTTTTCTTTCCTTACTATTTTTCTCTCTTTTCTTTCTATTTATGTTTTCTAACTTAAGAAAATAAATGAAATACCCAAAATACCCCTACACTCAAATATCCCGCAAACGCTCCCAAAACGCGATAAAATATAATCACGATGAAAAATAACATATTTTCAAATAAAAGTCAAAAATAAAATAATATAATAATAAAATAATCAAAACGACTCAATTAAATAAAACGGACAAAACTGGGGCGTTACAAAAGACTCACTGTACCCATCGAAGAATTCAACAAGCAACGGGACTTGGTATATGAATTGAGGGTAGAGAATGCTGATATGAGTAGTCAGTTGCAAGGGGCCTTACATGACAACCGAGAATTGAAATGGAAAGTTCAAGAGCTAACAAGGCGCCTGGAAGAAAATGAGAGAGATCTCACTGACAGAGCCCAGCATTTCAGGAAAGTCAGCATGACAGCAGAATCATCAGGCAAAGCTCACAGGAAAATCAAGAAGACCTTGACTGAGACCGAAGACAAGCTCGACACATACCAGAAGATGTGGGAGGAGAACCAGATTGAAAATGGGGAGCTGAAAGAAGAGCTGCAGAAAGTGAAAGAAAGAGGAAAGCATTTCTTCGACAAATGGAGAGAAGCTCGGAAAGAAAATGAAGAGCTCAAGTTGCAGGCTGAGGTTAAGAAATCAAAGCGCGAAGGCAACAATGTTGAAGAGCAAATCTCCAGGTTGAATCAAGAGATTGAGAAGAGAAACAGATTGATCAAAGGGCTGATGGAACAACCTACACATCCAGACACTATGAATCTTCTCGAGGAAGTGGAAGCTAGTTTGTTTGGAATTGTGTTGTAATGAGCTTATTGTATATTGTGATTACCATCAGGATTGTTGATAGAACTAGCTTTGATTATGTCAGACCTGTATGAATTCTTATGATTACGATAATGAAAATTTGGTTCAACCATTTGTGCCTCGGCAATTCTTAAAGGGTTTTGTCTCCCTGATTATGATTCTGCAATATCTCTGTGGTCGGATTTATTTTCTGATATTGTGTCCAATCCCATGCTCGATTTCAAAAACTGGAATCAAAGTAGATACGTCCTGGAAATGGTTAATATGATGTTTGCATTTTGCATTCGCATTTTCATAACATATCATTTTTGCATAACAGGTAGTCGTCCCAGAATTTTCCTAACCTTTATTTGGTTGTAGGCAGAATAGCTGATTTCAACGTTCATCGTTACGCAACTCGACAAAATCAAGCCAGAATCATGGAACAGATGCAGGCAGAACTTACTAAACTGAGGACCCGGATGGAGCAATTCATGAACCTCGTGCAGGGTGTAGCCCAGGGGCAGCAAGATTTGAGAGCTGCAGTTCAAAGGCTGGAAGTGGAAACCCCTGTTGGTGATAATAACAATCCTCCTGGCGGAGCGGTAGTTGATCCTCCTGGCAGAGCGGCATTTAATCCTCCCGACGGAGCTCCTGGTGGCTTTGGCCATATTAATCATCAACATATGGAGGACCATCAAGATGATCATTTCTCTATGCTGAATGCTGACATGGGGGTTCATAATGATGGTAATGACAGAAGGTGTGAGGAGCTGGCTGAGAAGGTAAGAGCCATGGAATGTCAAAACTCCATGGGAATTGATGTTGCTGACATGGGGCTGGTGCAAGGGGTGAGGATCCCTCTAAAGTTTAAGCCTCTGACCTTCGATAAGTATAATGACAGTACTTGTTCCAAGACTCACATTCAGGCATATTTCAGGAAGATTTTTGCATATTCTGACAATGACAAGTTGTGGATGTACTTCTTTCAGGACAGTCTGTCAGTGTCGCACCCTAATTTTTGACCCTAAGATGTCATCTTCATTTGTGCATCTTAGGTCAAGCATCTCTGAATTGGTTGAGCTAACCCATATCTCGTAGTTTGTTTATATGTGTTCAAATTAGGTTCACATATCATCATAAAGCTCCACAAGCTATTTTGAAGCAAGTCAAATCAACAAAAGATCTCCAGTACAAGAACTTTGGAATTAGGATTTTGCTCTGAAGAAATCATTGAGAAATTGACTCTAGCAAGTCAGGATTTGTGTGGTCCACCTACCACTTGAGGTCATTTATGTTCAAGAGACTCCACTCAACAAGAATCCATGCTTCATTGATCCTCAACAGGAAGAATTTGAGCCTCAATCCCACTATACTTCAAAATTAGGGTTCCTGTGACACTTATCAGCCAACAGCTTTGATTCTTCATCAAGACGATCTCCTAATCCCTAATTATTGATTCCCTTAGTTTATCAACATCCTCGAGAGTCTCCTAAGACCTTTAGAGGGGAAGTAAGAAGCAAACTCACAAGATTTGGCCTCAGTGCATTCGCAGTCAGAATTAGGATTTGGCTGAAACCCTAACCTTTTGGGATCTTGGGTCAAATGAAGTGTTAATGGTTCTAATCATCATATATTGTCTCATGAAGTATCCAAAGCATCCATATAAAGTTTCGTGAGGTTTCTTGCAAGATAAGTAGGGTTTTGGTCGCGAAAGACTTCGTATATGACATTTTTCCCCTAATAGCCCGATTTGGAATAACCATAACTCCTAAACCGTGCACTCAAATTAAACGACTCAAAGCTCATTGGAAAGCTCTCATCAAGATCTTTAATTCATTCCATATGACTTTTTGTCTAAAAATGCTTAGATTTTGAGTTATGAAGCTTACAAGACATTTTGGCCAAACACTTAGAAAATTTTTCAGCACTTTCCTCCACGTTTTTCTCCAACTTTGACCCCATTTTTCACCCATTTCTACTTGGATTCAAGACTTGAGTCCCAAATTAAAGTTGTAGAGCTTGACAAGGACTTTCGAACCATATGTAGAACATCCCAATAGGATAAGCCAAACTCAAGTTATGATGCTTTGAAGTTAGGTATCTTAAAATGTCAAAACTTAATAACTTAGAATTTTTCTAAGACTTTTCAGCCCTCTCATGTGCACGACTTTGTGGTTCATTTTCTTATTGTTACAAGCCTCATTTTAATTGGTTTTCCACATAAGACTTAATCTACCAAATGTCCACTCTTCATAGAACCAAAAATCTCAAGAATTGATGGAATGGTCATCAAGATATGGCACACCAAAGATGGCATATTGAAACATGTACACACTTGAGAAGCTTCAGATTTTTATCTCTTAGTTACACCAAACATTGTCACGATTTATTTCACATGTTTTAAACTCAATTTCAATCTGTCAAAGTCACCCTACCTTGTGCCAACCTTCAAAGGGTTCAAAAGTCATTTCATTTGGTGCATTAAACCAAGAACTATCGTGTAGCAAATCTCACCCCACCAATGCATGTCTAACTGAAAAAAGCCTACACCATAGCAGGTTGTCTCCAAGATCTTTTTTGTCTGACTCACAACAAAGATAAGTTGCATGGCCAGCTTTCACTTGGCTCAAGAATGATACCATGCATGTAGTATCCTGCAGAAGGCATGCCTTTACTGCATCCAAGACAGCAACACATCAGCTCACCTATAAAAAGAGCCTTGCTCCCATTCAAAATCATCACGACTCCATCAAACAACCAAACACGAATACTCTGAAATTTATTTGAAAGAATACGTGAGCTAGCTAGGAAGGAGAAGAAGTTCTTGCAACTTGCTTGGAACAAGGTAAGTATCTCAAACTCTTACCTACCATGCCTGTGTACCATGTTGAATTTACTTTGGTTTAACATGCTGTATCATTGTCATATGTTCTTGATATACATGTGTATGAAACTTTATGCAAAATGCCATAATATAGCATAAATGCCTCCTTGGTTAGTTGTTTGATAATCCATGTTAAAATAAATGTTGCTGCAAGGTAGGGTTGTTTTGATTATGTGAACACTGAGCATATTATCTTTGAAAACATAATGTGTGTCAACTTTTTTTTTACATGCTGTTGAGGTCTTATGGATGTGTATGGCTGAGTTGTGGAGGTACATGTGTGGTTTGTTGAGTCTTTAAAATGCTTTTGACATTCTGCATGAAGTGGTTGTTTGCTTGTTCTTGGATGCACGTCACTGATTTAATGTTTTTGAGTCCTTGGTAACTTGGTTGAACACATAAGAGTTCTATATTGAAGATGATTGTTGCTTTGAGTATACGCGTGCTGGACATGATAACCTCAATATTGCATCGTATGTAAATCATAGTATGCATAGGCTGGCCAGTTGGTGTTTTATTGGAGTTCTAAATATGGTTGGTATTCATATCATTTTGTGTTCATTCTGATGTGTGGTTGGTTCACAACATGTTATTAAGCTGTTGAAGTCGCTACGTTTCCATCTTCGCATGTTAGTTTCTCTTGATTTTTGTTCACAATATCATGCTCACTTAAGTTTGATTGTAAATATTCTTTGGCATGGTTTATATGTTGTTCTTGAAGCTGCTAGTGAATCATGATTAAAGTTTGATTGTTCAAGGGTACTCATGTTATCATAATATGCTAGAATATGTTGAATGGAAGTTTGTTCTTATGGTATCATGTCTGGTCTGTCTTTATATCTTTGCCATGTCCGTACTTGCTTTGAGTTTGTTTAGCTGATAGTTTAAGATATGCTGGCTGTATGGTGATGTTTTCCAATTCTATTAAATTTTTACTTTTAATGCTTGTCCATGATATCTTGTGAGGGAGGTTGGGAGTTTGAGGTTTATTACATGTTGCTGCCAAGCTTTAAAACAAGAATGTGGATTTAGATTTAAACTATTTGTGCTTATCTTTTTTTCTAAACTAAGTTTCAGCTTCGAGCCATGGTTTTGCCTTGCTTTTTGTTCATGAGTTGGTTGTTATCTTGTCCAGATGAGGGTGTATTAGTGTTCTATGTTTGAAATGCTTCAGTTGTGCCTTTTATTTCATGTCATTTGATGGTGTATGGGAGGTTCATGTTTGGTTAAAGTTTAGTGTTTGGTTTGTGAGGTTTTAAGTGAAACACGAAGGTTTTATCATTTCTGCATGTTTGTTTATCAATGTCGCGTGCTGATTGGCTGTTGGTGGTGGTTTCTTGTCGTGTTGTGATCTTTAAATGCATCGACCAATTAATACATACTACACGTCCAGTTTCATGTGCACGCGCGTTTTTATTTTAATGCATTTCACTGATTTGTTTTGGTTTATAACTTAACTGAATCATGTTGTGAACGGATGAGCACGCCGTCCCAACGGTCACACACATGCACTAAAACTCGCCAATCACCTGCCATGCCCAGGTTCGATCCTTGGATAAACCCTTTTGCTTTTTCTTGCATTTTTTCGCCTGAATACTTCTCTCATTGTCAACCTGGGCCTTGCGCCCCTCACTATCCGCACCCCCCATTATTTGGGCCCAATTTACTTCTTCTTATCTTTCTAACTGAACTAAATCACTAATACACCCCCCTACATTTTTATTTCAATTTTTTTTCTCTACTTCAAAATCTTTTCCTTTTAACCTCTTTTATTTATTTTGCTTAAAAATGTTTTATATATTCAAAAAACTCCAAAATATTTGTTTTTTATAGTTTGTCCCTTGATTATTATTTCATCATTAATTAATATGTGGTGTTTCTAATTAGTTAATTGTTATGTATGATTGTTAATTATTGGGTTAACATTTAAATTTTAAATTGTTAATTTGCATTCTAGTTTTAATTTTTCAATCATCAATATGCATGTTAATTCTTAATTTTAATCGTTAATCAATTTGTAGTTAATTTTAATTATCAATATGTTCTTAATTGTGTCGTTAATTTTAATGGTGTTGTTAATTGTTAATTAGTTATCAATTGTTGGTTTAATTATTAATATCATTTATGAGCATCCTTGTTGATCTTGAAATGTTATTTCACTAAATGGCTTGTTTAATCCTTGAATTAATCTATCCATGATGATTTGTCATATGCTTGGCTTTTATATGAATGCTATCTTCTTTAATTGTCAACTTAATATCATTCTATATGTTTGCCTTCCTAAAGATTGAAACATATTGATGTGTCTTTAGCAATCATGTTCATCTTATCCATACTTTATCATGAAACATATTGCCATCTTCGTGCTTATGTTGCTTCCATCATGTTATCTCATATCAATGCTCTAACTTGTATCGTGTCTTATCTATTGTAATTTTATCACTTATATGTTTATTATGTCTTACTACTATTTGTATGCCTATTTGTTATCATCTAAACCTTTTCAAAACAATATCAAAATTCTCGATCCAACGTCGAGCCCATTTTCTACCCATGTAAGTCGATCGCCTTCGTGCATCGCATTCAACCTTTTGGTCACCAGACACAAGTCTAGCATCACTCAGCTAGCACCATTGTCTAAATAACATAATTTAACCGCATTAATATCCAAAGGAAAATCCCATGCATAATAACCATGTTATTGTGCATGGTGCATATCATTTGCATTCATAATCGTCACCTTAAGATAAGGCAATTACACAATTTTGGGATAGATTTCCTAGGTTAGTCTCCCATAAACTTTGATTTCTTTAATCAAACTTTAGCCTACCTGATTCTCCATACAAGAGAATTAGATGTTAATCATCTCAAAGAAAGGGACATACAATCCCATGCCCCATAACATACACACATTTTCAAAAAACTGTGGTGGTCTTTCTTAAGATGATGACTCATCTTCTTTTCCTAAACCTTTAAAACGTTTAGTATCTTTAATGAAGAACTACAAATGCTCTGATTCCCTCTTGACAGGATATGTAGGCATAAGATACGATATCTTGTCGAGCACACTTAGGAATAAAAAATTGTAAATCACCTACCCTTTAAACCCTTAGCAAAACAAGATGACAAATAATATAAATGAATCAAGAGGTTCCTGTAGAGTACTACAGATATCTAGGATGCTAACACCTTCCCTAGGTATAACCAACCTCCGAACTTAGAATCTTAGTGCATTTGCATTGCATTGTGGGAATTCGGTTTTTTCTCCCTTCCTTTGGATAAAATCAAAGACCGGTGGTGACATTAAAAATGCGATCCTAGTTAACCAATAACTATGGTATCTATTTTTCACCGAGACAGAAATGGCGACTTCACTGGGGATAGCTCATAAGAGGGTTCCCCCTAACTTGTTTAATTATGTTATTTGTTATGCTTGCTTGGGTTGTCACTTTGAGTGGTGAGGAGTCCTAGACTCGGACGTGAGTATAATTATAGGAGATGATATGGTCAAGGGTACTTTGACGGAGTCGATTCCTGAAAAGTTGAATTGAGAAAATCATCGCTCAGTTTAGGTTCTTTTGAACTTAATATTGTTTGAACGAGTACATTCGTGAAAACGCTATTAACTTCAACCAAGGACCTTTAAGACTGAGGACCGTAGCACCTTTAACCCAACTTGGCCTTTTAGGACGTAGTGCGGTGATTATGCGGGAGTCCATTTCCAAATAGTTGTCACGCGATACTACACTCAGACGAGATTCTATTGAGAATATTATTGACTAACCGAGTAATTTGGGAAGTCGATAATATCCGAAAGATGGGTCGTAGACTCTGGGAACTCTTAGAACTCGTTCGGCAGGTACATTCTGAAACCACACCACCCTATGGGATGGGTAGACCTTGACTCCACTCGTGCTCCTTTGAACCTAGGACTCTTTGTTCGCTTGTTTGTGTGCCCTTTTGTTTGTGTGTTTGTGCATACATGCATACATAAACATCATTTTCGTTCAAGTTCGTGGAGTCTGAGTCTTTTATTTACGTCGTAGGGTACCATGGACAATGAAAGAAGGAACACCGTGAAGTATACTTACAAGAGTTTTGACACAAGTGACCTAAGGAGGTTAGAGACTCTGTTGGTTGATCCAAAAGGATTCGAGCGTAGATATGGGGCGCTTTTGTTTTTGTTGAAGGTGAGGGTTAATCAAGGACTTCTCTCCACCCTACTTCAGTTTTATGATCCGGTATATCATTGCTTCACATTCCCTGATTACCAACTGGTGCCGACTCTTGAGGAATATGCATGTCTGACCGGTGTACCTATTTTGGATAAGTCTCCTTTTCCCATTTTTGGTAAGGACCCTAAGGAACAAGAGATTGCTAAGGCGACACATTTAGAGTTAGCAGACATACGAGGGAATATGACTACCAAAGGAGGGATTTCTGTTTTGCCTATGAAATTTCTGGTGGAGAAAGCTTATCATTATGCCAGGCGTTCTGACATGGCTGCCTTTGAGGCTATATATGCTTTAATGATTTATGGTACCTTTCTGTTCCCCAATCTCAAGGACTATGTGGACCTCAATGCTATCAAGATATTCATGAAGAGGAACCCTGTCCCTACTTTGTTAGCTGAAGCTTATCACGCCATACATTCGAAGCATGCCAAAGGAGGACAGATCACCTGCTGTGTACCCTTATTGTACAAGTGGTTTACTTCGCACTTGCCCAAGGCTAACATTTTCTGGGACCTTAAAAAGGGATGGTGGTCTAAGAAAATCATAGCCCTTACTCATTCTGACGTTGATTGGTATAACCCTTATAGGTACGAGGATGTTGTGATCATTGATAGCTGTGGAAAGTTCGGGAATGTGCCTCTTCTTGGCATACAAGGAATAACCAGTTACAATCCGGTCTTAGCTCGCAGATAGTTCGGTTACCCTTTGAAGGTTAAGCCTCTTGGTATTCATACAGAAGGATTTTTCTCCAAGGATTACGAAGAGCAGGAGGAATTGAGGGGCAGGATTTTAGAAGCCTGGAGGGACAAACACAAGAAAGATATGAATGCTTTGGGGAAGCATAACTGTGTCTCCATGGACCCCTACCTACAATGGGTCAGAAGAAGGGCTATTGAACTAAGGATGCCCTATGATCGCCAAGAGCCTATGGTCTTGAATGAAGAACCTGTCTTCATCTTTGCATCTGAGACAGAGGAATTAAAGATCGCCTTAAGGAAAGCTCAGCAGATAGGGAATGCTTGGAAGGATAAGTGTGAGGTGCTTGTGGAAGAGAATGAAGCGCTTCAAAGACAACAAGAGGCAAAAAGTGAGGAAGTTCTCTCTTGCAAAAGGAGGAAGTTACAAGAAGACCCGAGTCCCTCAAACCCTGAGTCTACTTCGTGGGAAGCGATAATAGATGAGCTGGTTCTCGAGAAGTCCCGAATGGAAGAAGAGATTAAGAAGTACAAGCTAAGATTATTGGGGGAATCTCCTTAGGCCTTTTATTAGCCTTTATTTAATTATTGTTAAAAACTCTTGTAAGAATATCAACGGTTGTAATGTTTTCCTTACGAATTATTAATTCCCGTTTCTTTCACTTGTAACAAATTTTGTATGATTAATGAAATCATGTCCGTTGGTATTCTATGACGATTATAAATACTCAAATTCCACGAACTTTTGCATCTCATTGCATTTGCATTCTCATTCTCATTCACTTCAAAGAACTCAAAGTTTGTTGTTTTTAGATATCGTGAAATGGATCATGGAAAGAAAGGGACGGCGCCATACACCTTCAGGGCCTTTAATGTGGAACAATTAAGGGAACTAGGAGGTCGGATAAGGGATCCAGATGCCTTCGCCACGAAGCACAGGCGTATTCTCTCTTTATTGCAGGTGCAAGTAGCTGATGGTTTGTTGGAAATGCTAGTTCAACTCTACCATGTAATCTACCACTGCTTCATCTTTCAAGATTTCCAGTTGATGCCCACCTTAGAAGAGTATTCTGCTCTATTGGGAATCCCCGTCAAAGATTCACCCCCGTTCTACGGTGGAGAAGGAAGACCCAGTCAGGAAGACATTGCGAGAGTGACTCGCATCAGGCTGTTGGAGATCCAGACTCACGTGATGTTCAGAGGAGGAATCGACGGTTTGCCTGCTCAATTCTTATTCGAGAAAGCTCGGGAGTTCGCCGACAAAGGAAAAACTAGGGCTTTCGATAATCTTTTCGCGTTACTGGTTTATGGTCTATTTCTGTTTCCAAATGTTGAGAATTTCGTTGATGTTCATGCTATCAGGATTTTCATGCTCAAGAATCCTGTCCCTACACTGTTGGCCGATGCATACCACTCGATTCATTCAAAGATCCTGAAAGGAGAAGGTCAGATCGTGTGCTGTACTGCTATCCTCTATAGGTGGTTTATTTTGCACCTACCAAAGACCACGGCCTTCTGGGATGTGAGGGATGGCTCTGAATGGCCCGTTAAACTCATGGCTCTCACTCATTCGGACATCGTTTGGCATGATCCGATATACGGAGGAATTCCCATGATTCACAGTTGCAGAGATTTTTCCAATGTGCCTCTTCTTGGCACGAAAGGGTGCACCAGTTACAACCCTGTTCTCGCCCGTCACCAGCTTGGACATCCAATGACTGAGATACCCGACCCGGGGAACCTGAAAAGAATTTTTCTCTATGAAGAAGAAGATCTCCAACTGAAGATGCGGATTTTATTTGCTTGGCGTCAAATCAACAGACAAGGAATGACTGCAGTAACAAACCCTGACTGCACAGTTACAGAATCGTGCTTGGAGTGGTCACGCAAGCGGGCCCTCGCTCTGACAATGCCGTACCCTCGGCCCAAGCCTCCTGTAGTGGAACCAGATGAAATTTCAAGGCTAAAAGCAGAAGTGGAGAAACTGACACTGGACAAGTACATATTGCAGGAAAGGATTGACAAGTTGATGGAAGAACTCAGTAAAGAAAAGGGAGCATCATCCAGCGGATCAAAGCCTTAGTTCCTCTTTGTTGTATTCTGTTGTTCATTGTACTAAAAGCCCTGAGGGTGTACCGTTTGTAACAAAGGCCTTAAAATTTCAATGAAGAAGTTTCCAGTTACGATATTTAATTACACTTTCGAGTTCTTTGAAGTGAATGTTGCATCATGCTGCATCATACGCATCATTAGCATTTGCATCCGCATTCTTTTGTGTTCCGAGTCCTCACCTGTGTTTCTCCTCACCAGTTGTTGTTAAGAGAAAGACAAGCTGAAGCCCCGATACAATACTCGAGCCAGTCGCAAGAAAAGAATGGATCAACTCAAACAGGAAAACAGAGCACTCCGGGAGGAGGTTTCAACATTGAAAGAAAGTCTAGAAAAGATCAACGGAATGGTGGAAGCTTTGATGGCTGCTCAGAATCAGCCATCACACAGCACTGTTATCTCTGAGACAATATCAGCACCGATCCCAGTGGTGCCCACTACAAACGAAGTTCCTGGTTATCCGTGGGGTATGCCTCCTAACTTTACTCCAGCTGGATATCACCTGACTGTTTCTCAAGTTATTGCTACAACTGCTGTGATGACTACGCCACCACCCGTGGTAAACGCTACTCCGTTTCATCTGGAAGAGCCTGTGTTCCATGCTGATTTTAGTGAGAATGCCGGAATGGAAGAATGAATGGACGGTTTCCAAGATCAGTTCCTAGAAGTGAGGAAAGAAATCAAGGCCCTTCGTGGAAAAGAGTTGTTCGGGAAGAGCGTCTCTGAGCTGTGCTTGGTTCCCAATGTCAAGATTCCTCCAAAATTCAAACTCCCTGATTTGGAGAAGTATAAAGGGAACTCTTGCCCACACAGTCACATAGTTATGTATGCCCGGAAAATGTCGGCTCATAAGGACGACGATCCCCTATTGATACACTTCTTCCAAGATAGTTTGACTGGTGCAGCCCTTAAGTGGTACATAGGGTTAGATAGTTCAAAGATCTGTAGCTTTAACGATCTTTGTGAGCTTTTTATCAAGCAGTACAAATATAATGTCGACATGGCACCAGATAGAGACCAATTGAGAGCTATGGCCTAGAAAGAAAGAGAAGGTTTTAAGGAGTACGCCCAGCGCTGGCGTGAACTTTCCGCTCAAGTTACTCCACCTCTGGAGAAAAAGGAGATGACTAGAATTTTCCTGAAAACACTGAGCCCGTTTTTCTATGAAAGAATGGTAGCCAGCGCCCCTAATGACTTTACCGAGATGGTGAACATGGGAATGCGTTTGGAGGAGGGCGTTCGTGAAGGAAGATTGGTAAGAGAAGGAACTTTTTCCAACAATGCCAAGAAGTATGGAAGTACTTTCGGGAAAAAGAAAGAACAAGAAGTAAGTGTTGTACACCAAGGACGGACGAAAGGAAGGTATCAACAACACCCGCATGTCGCTGCTGTGACCCCAGTTATTAATGCCCCAACTTACCAGCTACAGTTTGCACAACATCACCAACCACCACCTCAAACTCCACCTGCTCCGGCACAGCAATACCGTCAGCAAAATCAGTCGTCTTCTCAACAAACCCGACAACCATTCAATAGCCCAAATCGTATGGTGAGGAAGCCAAATTTTGACCCAATTCCTACGTGATATGCAGAACTTTTTCCAGCATTGTTGAAAAAGGGTCATATCCAGACTAGGCCACCGCCAGTAGTGCCCAAGGACCCTCCTTATTGGTATAGAGGAGATCAGTTTTGTCCCTATCATCAGGGAGCGCTGAGCCATAATATTGAGAATTGTTATGGAATGAAAGCCGATGTTCAAAGATTGGTCAAGAGCGGAGTTATAACTTTCAAGGATTCGAACCCGAATGTGCAGAATAATCCCCTACCACCACACGGGGCTGCCAATGTAAACATGATCCAAGAATGTTCCGCAGAAGAAATTGAAGAAGTATTTGTAATAGTTCCCCATATCAAAGAGCTGGAACGAATTGAGTTCACTTATGATAGCCGGAAGACTGCTACAACTCCTCTAGTTATTAATGTACCTGATCCAGTTCCTTACACTTCCAGCAAGGCTATTCCCTACAGATATAACGCCACTATGCTTGAAAATGGTAAGGAGGTGCCTTTGTCTAATCCATCATCTGTAGACAACATCGCTGATGTTAGTCGGATTACGAGAAGTGGTCGATTTTTCACTACACCAACTAAGGAGGTTCCTTCTGAACAACCAGTTGTGAAGGACGCAACCCTGGGCCAGTCCGGTAAGAATGATTCTGTAGACAAATCGGATGAGATCCTGAAAATGATCAAAAGAAGTGAATACAAGGTAGTGGATCAGTTGCTGCAGACGCCATCCAAAATATCTGTGCTACAACTGTTGATGAATTCTGAGGCCCATAGGCAGGCGTTACAAGGAGTACTCGAGCAGGCGTACATTGACCACGACACGACTATGGAACAATTTAGTGGAATAGTGGGTAACATTACTGCATGCAACAATCTGGGATTCTGCGAAGAAGAGTTACCCAAAGAAGGAAGGAAACATAACTTAGCTCTGCACATTTCCATAAACTGCATGAATGACATGATATCTGGAGTTTTGGTTGATACTGGTTCTTCATTGAACGTGATGCCAAAACAACTCTCGCAAGGCTGACTTATCAGGGACCACCCATGAGGCCAAGTGGTGTTGTTGTCAAAGCTTTTGACGGTTCGAGGAAAACCGTGATTGGAGAAGTGGATTTGCCCATGACTATCAGGCTCAGTGTTTTTCAGGTTCCATTCCAGGTCATGGACATTCATGCCTCCTACAGTTGCTTATTAGGCAGGCCATGGATATATGATGCGGGAGCTGTCACATCTACACTCCACCAGAAACTGAAATATGTTTGCGATGGACAGTTAGTCACAGTTTGCGGGGAAAGGGCTTTGGTGGTAAGCCATCTTTCTTCCTTTTCCTACGTTGATGCGGACGAGGAGGTAGGGACTCCATTTCAAGCCCTCTCGTTTGTTAATAATACTAAGAATAATGGAGTTTCCATGGCATCTTTTAAGGATGCACAACGAGTTGTGGAAAATGGCTCTCAAGGGAAGTGGGGACAAGTATTGGAGTTGCCCGAAAATAAGAACAAGAAAGGTTTGGGTTTCAAAGGTAACAATTCTGAGAAGACCCCTACAGGAAATATGGTTATTCTCCCCATCAAGAATGTGTTTCACAGCGGAGGGACTATCCATTCACCAAGGGTAAATATTGTGGAGGAAGACTCTGAAGATGCCATCATTCCTCTCTTTCCTCCTCCACCAGGAGACCAAGGACCCAAGTATGAAGCCAGTGCCATCCTTGAAGATGAGTCTGCCGAAGATCAGCCTAATTTCGTGACGCATGGGGCAATGGCCCAAAATTGGAGTGCTGTCAACATTCCTATTGTGATCCCATTATCAAAGTAATTATTTTGTTGTTTGTTTTAGTATATTCGCTCTGCCCAAGGCGATGACATTTGTGTGTGGGCTCTACTATAAATAATTCCCTTTGCTCTGCCCAAGGCAAAGGTGATTTTGTGTTAGGGCTTCTATTTGATATCATTATCATCAATAAAGTTATCATTTTGCATTCCTATTTTCTGTTCCCATTTGTTATTACTCTAAGGAAAGTGGTAATCACAATTTTTCTTAAGATCACTGTGCACGTTCGTGCGCACTTTCATCTGCCTAATATCTAAAACAAAATCACATCACATGTGCAGACTATTGCACGAACTGAACATCGAAAACAATGATCCAATGCCTTCTCCGAACTTTGAGTTTCCTGTGTTCGAAGCCGAAGAAGAGGAAGAAGAGATCCCTGAGGAAATATCCCGTCTACTCGAGAATGAAGGCGAAGCTATTCAGCCTCACGAAGAGCCGTTGGAGTTTATTAACTTGGGTACAGAGGAATTCCGTAAAGAGGTGAAGATTGGAGCTTCGCTTGTGACTGATGTGAAAGCAAGGTTGATTGAATTACTCAAGGAATATGTTGATGTGTTCGCTTGGTCGTACCAAGATATGCCTGGTCTTGACACTACTATAGTGGAGCATCGTCTACCTTTGAAGCCAGAATGTCCGCCGATCAAACAAAAGCTCAGAAGGACTCGCCCTGATATGGCCTTGAAGATTAAAGAAGAGGTACAAAAGCAGATTGATGCGGGTTTTCTCGTTACATCTAAGTATCCGCAGTGGTTAGCTAATATTGTGCCTGTGCCGAAGAAGGATGGTAAAGTTCAAATGTGTGTTGACTACAGAGATTTGAACAAAGCAAGTCCGAAGGATGATTTTCCATTGCCTCATATTGACGTGTTGGTGGACAGCACCGCAAGGTATAAGGTCTTCTCTTTTATGGACGGATTTTCAGGTTACAATCAAATCAAGATGGCTCCCGAAGACATGGAGAAGACATCATTCATCACGCCCTGGGGCACGTTTTGTTACAGAGTTATGCCGTTCGGTTTGAAGAATGCTGGTGCAACATATCAAAGGGCTATGACTACTCTTTTCCATGATATGATGCATAAAGAAATTGAAGTTTATGTAGACGACATGATAGCCAAGTCCAAGACTGAAGAAGACCATATCGAACACCTGTTAAAGTTGTTTCGGCGTTTGAGGAAGTATCAGCTACGTTTGAATCCTAACAAGTGCACATTTGGTGTCCGCTCAGGAAAACTGCTAGGTTTCGTTGTTAGCCAAAAGGGAATTGAAGTGGACCCAAGTAAAGTTAAAGCCATACGAGAAATGCGGGCTCCGACTACGGAAAAACAGGTCAGAGGGTTCCTGGGGCATTTGAACTACATCTCTCGATTCATCTCTAATATGACCGCTACTTGTGGACCCATTTTCAAGCTTCTCAGAAAAGAACAAGGTTATGTTTGGACTGAACAATGTCAGAAAGCGTTTGATAGTATTAAAGAGTATCTCCTGGAGCCTCCTATTTTGATTCCTCCTGTTAGGGGCAGACCTTTGATCATGTATCTAACGGTTCTAGAAGATTCTATGGGATGTGTGCTCGGTCAACAAGACGAATCCGGGAAGCAGGAGCACACCATTTATTACCTCAGCAAGAAGTTCACCGACTGTGAATCTAGATATTCAATGTTAGAGAAGACTTGTTGCGCCTTAGCATGGGCTGCTCGACGATTGCGCCAATACATGCTAAATCATACCACCTGGCTGATCTCTAAGATGGATCCCATTAAGTACATTTTTTAGAAACCAGCCCTGACGGGAAGGATTGCCAGATGGCAGATGCTGTTATCCGAATACGATATCGAATATCACACTCAGAAGGCAATTAAAGGAAGTGTTTTAGAGGATCACCTGGCTCACCAGCCCATTGAAGACCATCAGTCTGTGGAGGATGATTTCCCTGATGAGAACGTGATGTATTTGAAAATGAAGGATTGTGAAGAACCATTGCCAGATGAAGGACCTGAACCGGATTCTCAGTGGGGTTTGATTTTTGACGGTGCTGTCAATAGCTACGGTAAAGGGGTTGGGGCAATTATTGTGACTCCTTATGGATCTCACATCCCTTTCACTTCAAGATTGACTTTTCCATGTACAAATAATGAAGCCGGATATGAAGCATGTATCATGGGCCTTGAAGAGGCAATGGATTTAAGAATCAAGAATTTGGATGTGTATGGTGATTCTGCTGTAGTGATATACCAAATTACAGGAGAATGGATGACCCAACAAGACAATTTGATTCTGTACAGAGATTATGCAAGAAGACTACTTCCGTTCTTCAACAGAGTCGAGTTCCACCACATCCCTCGTACCGAGAATAGGATGGCAGATGCATTGGCAACTCTAGCTTCTATGATTGTGGTGAACCGCTGGAACGACTGCCCTAAGATTGATGTTATGCGCCTTGACAAGCCAGCTTATGTGTTCTCAGTGGAAGAAGTTATTGATGAAAAACCCTGGTATTACGATATTGAGTTGTTTCTCCGGAAGCAAGAATACCCGCCTGGGGCATCTAACAAAGATAAGAAAACTTTGAGAAGATTAGCTGGCAACTTTTTCTTGAACAATAATGTGCTTTACAAGAGGAATTTCGAAATGGTCTTGCTGAGATGTGTTGATAAGCAAGAAGCGAATACATTAATGACCGAAATTCATGAAGGATCTTTTGGTACCCACGTTAACGGACATGCTATGGCAAAGAAACTCCTGAGAGCTGGCTATTATTGGATAACGATGGAATCTGATTGTTACAAGTTCGCCAAAAAGTGCCACAAGTGTCAAATCTATGCCGACAAAATTCATGTGTCATCGACTCTTTTGAATGTTATCTCGTCTCTATGGCCTTTCTCCATGTGGGGCATTGATATGATCGGTATGATAGAGCCAAAAGCGTCTAATGGACACCGCTTTATATTGGTTGCAATTGATTATTTCACCAAATGGGTTGAAGCCGCTTCCTACGCAAATGTCACCAGACAGGTGGTCGTCAGGTTTATCAGGAACCAACTTATTTGCAGGTACGGTGTGCCAAATAAAATCATCACTGATAATGGTTCGAACTTAAATAACAAGATGATGAAGGAATTGTGCGAGGAATTCAAGATTGAGCATCACAACTCTTCTCCGTATCGGCCAAAGATGAATGGGGAGGTTGAGGCGGCAAACAAGAATATAAAGAAAATTATCCAGAAAATGGTAGTCACTTATAAGGACTGGCATGAGATGCTCCCATTTGCTCTACACGGGTACCGTACTTCAGTGCGCACGTCAACAGGGGCAACACCTTTTTCGCTTGTTTATGGTATGGAAGTTGTACTCCCAGTGGAAGTAGAGATCCCTTCCATGAGAGTCCTAATGGAAGCGAAACTCTCTGAGGCTGAGTGGTGTCAGAACCGGTATGACCAGTTGAACCTGATTGAAGAAAAGAGGTTGGCGGCTTTGTGTCGCAGACAATTATATCAGCAGAAGATAAAGAAGGCTTTTGATAAGAAAGTTCGACCTCGCGAGATTAGAGAGGGAGACCTTGTGCTTAAGAAGATCCAATCTTTCCTTACCGATTCTAGGGGGAAATGGGCTCCCAACTATGATGGTCCTTATGTCGTCAAGAAGGTCCTTTCAGGGGGCGCTGTGATGTTAGCAACTATGGATGGGGAAGAGGTTACTCGTCCTGTGAACGTGGATGCAGTCAAGAAGTATTATACTTAGAGATGAAGAAAAGGCAGGCTCAGTTCAGTTCATCGAAGCTTACTGCGACAAGTAAAGTCGAGACCTCCAGGAAGCCTAGAACATAGGAACTCAAGAAATAGCATTGTTTTGTTTTTGATGTAATTTCTGTTATTACCACTTTCCAACATTGTTATAACATATGGGATCACGCAATTTGCTGATCACCATTTTATGAAATAATGTTGCGATTTTATCATTTATTGGCAAATTGTTTTCATCTTGTAAAATGACTTTTATCTTTGATAATAAATTTCAAATTGTCTCATGAGCGGATTACTTTGATTTATGGACACAACAAGGGATATTAACAGTCTCCATAAGCCATGGCTCAAAAGGTATTTATCCCAGGTAATGTGGCCATACCCCCAGTAAGTTCTGCTCCAGGTAATCGCGACTATCCTCGTTAAGTTTCTTCGGTTTTCGACCTTTTCCAGCAAAGCGAGTGTTAATTTCACTCCTCATTGAACTACCTCGATCTTCACCAGTGAAAGCGGATGTTTATTTCATCCTCAAGAAATCTTTGTCTCCGACATTTCCTCAACGAAATGGATATTTATTTTATCCGGCTACAACTTCCATTCAGGACTACTTCAGTTCGCGGCGATACTTATTTATCCCCATGAAGTCTCAACTCCGACATCTTTGGCTTGCGACTTTGATCCGAGCTTCTCCGAAGCGGGTGTTTATTTCACTCATCATTGGATGTTTATTTCATCCCCTCGAAATCTTATTGTAAGCTTTCTCCAGCGAAGCGAGTGTTTATTTCACTCATTATCGGACTTTTTCTTACCATTGTAAGCTTCCTCCATCGAAGCGAGTGTTTATTTCACTCATTATCAGATTTTTTCTTACTATCGTGAGCTTCCTCCAGCGAAGCGAGTGTTTATTTCACTCATTATTGGAATTTTTCTTACTATCGTAATCTTCTCCAGTGAAGGTGGATGTTTATTTCACCCCCTCGGAATTTTAGGTTCGACATTTCCAACTACTATATTGATCCAAACTTCCCCGATAAAGTGGATATTTATTTTATCCAGTTACAACGCTCATTCCAATTACTTCAGCTCGCAATGGATATTTATTTTATCCCCCGTAAATTCTCTCCGATCATGAGTTTAATTCGTTCTCAGTGGAATCCATGGTTCATCTTGACTATCCTGAGTGAAGTCGCGATGCTCATCCTAAGCGGAGTGTTCTCTTTTCCCCAGAGAAGCTGTGAGGCAGGATTCGGTCCTGGGGAAGGGCTTGCCTTTCATCCCCAGCGATGCTGCTGTATTGCCAAGACTGGCTGAGTATTCGTATCGAATTGCTTGTTCTCGTCTCCCGTTTGTTATTCGTGTTGTTGTCAGCATAAGCATAAGCATAAGCATAAGCATAAGCATAAGCATAAGCATGGCACAACATCCTTGCATTTAGATTCATGGCATGTGGCATTTTTGCATCTTGCATTTTGTGTTGTTTGTTTTGTCCTGTCACTTTGGTCGTGTTTATCCCCCAAATGATCGGGTTTGTTTGCTCCCTCCAAGTAGAGTCGTTAGCCCTAGGCATAAAAAGCACATACTTTCTAATTCCCCGCTAAGTTCGATCCTCGTGGAAGGTGGTTGTTTTAGGTCTCTTTTCCATTTTTGGATAGAGATAAACCCGTTGAGTTCATTTCTCAATGGATGGAGTCCTTGTTTGACCGTTTCTCTCCAGTTATTTCCTAGATTGAACTTTGGCCCCTAACCACCACGATTTTGGATATTTCGGAGATATTGAATCTGGATTAAGCATGCATTTATTTCGCACTTTGTCTTCCCAAGAAGAGTTTACTTGAAGATCTCTATGGAAGACACGAATTATTTCTCTGATGATTACTACATTTTCAAGTGATTTACACCCAGACGACAAGTAGCTGCTCTTTATTTGAGCAGTTCGGTTATCAAAGATTTTTACGACAAATGGCGGTCCCTTTTCTAGACAGTTTGTTTATCCCCAGAAGTTATCAAGAGAAGCTGAATCATCATCTTAATCGTTGAAGCTTATTTCAGTCTATTACCTCTGCTTAGGCTATCGTGTGATAGTAGGTAATACGTCTGTATTTTTGGTCAGATGCCTTGCTTAGGCTACCGTGGTGGTAGTAGGTCATCTTTCCTTCTTGTGCTTACCTGGCTTAGGCTATCATGTGCTTGATAGTAGGTAACACACCCCCTTTTTGGTCAGATGCCTCGCTTAGGCTACCGTGGTGGTAGTAGGTCATCTTTCCTTCTTGTGCTTACCTGGCTTAGGCTATCATGTGCTTGATAGTAGGTAACACACCCCTTTTTGGGTCAGATGCCTCGCTTAGGCTACCGTGGTGGTAGTAGGTCATCTTTCCTTTTGTACTTACCTCGCTTAGGCCATCGTGTGTGATAGTAGGTAATGTACGCCCTTGTTGCAATTGGATACCTTGGCTTAGGCTACCAGGTGGTGGTAAGTTATCCTGTTCCTTGCAAGTTCTCGCCAAGTGCTTAAGCTACCCTGTGATTGTCAGTTGGTAGTCTCTTTCCCCCAGTGGAGTTAGACCTTTTCCCGTTTGAGTCGTATCTCGCTGAGTCGTCCCTTGTCAGGTTTCCTTTTGTTTTCCTTCGTCTTGTATCATTCCATGTCATGTGCATTTGGCGGCATCTTAGGGCCAAAAATTTTGTGCATGTTTATATTTAAGTCTCTCCTATCTTGTCGAGACGAAGATCCCAATCTCCATATCTCCGAATAGGAGAAACTTAAATAGGGGCATCTGTCGCACCCTAATTTTTGACCCTAAGATGTCATCTTCATTTGTGCATCTTAGGTCAAGCATCTCTGAATTGGTTGAGCTAACCCATATCTCGTAGTTTGTTTATTTGTGTTCAAATTAGGTTCACATATCATCATAAAGCTCCACAAGCTGTTTTGAAGCAAGTCAAATCAACAAAAGATCTCCAGTACAAGAACTTTGGAATTAGGATTTTGCTCTGAAGAAATCATTGAGAAATTGACTCTAGCAAGTCAGGATTTGTGTGGTCCACCTACCACTTGAGGTCATTTATGTTCAAGAGACTCCACTCAACAAGAATCCATGCTTCATTGATCCTCAACAGGAAGAATTTGAGCCTCAATCCCACTATACTTCAAAATTAGGGTTCCTGTGACGCTTATCAGCCAACAGCTTTGATTCTTCATCAAGACGGTCTCCTAAACCCTAATTATTGATTCCCTTAGTTTATCAACATCCTCGAGAGTCTCCTAAGACCTTTAGAGGGGAAGTAAGAAGCAAACTCACAAGATTTGGCCTCAGTGCATTCGCAGTCAGAATTAGGATTTGGCTGAAACCCTAACCTTTTGGGATCTTGGGTCAAATGAAGTGTTAATGGTTTTAATCATCATATATTGTCTCATGAAGTATCCAAAGCATCCATATAAAGTTTCGTGAGGTTTCTTACAAGATAAGTAGGGTTTTGGTCGCGAAAGACTTCGTATATGACATTTTTCCCCTAATAGCCCGATTTGGAATAACCATAACTCCTAAACCGTGCACTCAAATTAAACGACTCAAAGCTCATTGGAAAGCTCTCATCAAGATCTTTAATTCATTCCATATGACTTTTTGTCTAAAAATGCTTAGATTTTGAGTTATGAAGCTTACAAGACATTTTGGCCAAACACTTAGAAAATTTTTCAGCACTTTCCTCCACGTTTTTCTCCAACTTTGACCCCATTTTTCACCCATTTCTACTTGGTTTCAAGACTTGAGTCCCAAATGAAAGTTGTAGAGCTTGACAAGGACTTTACAACCATCTTTAGAACATCCCAATAGGATAAGCCAAACTCAAGTTATGATGCTTTAAAGTTAGGTATCTTAAAATGTCAAAACTTAATAACTTAGAATTTTTCTAAGACTTTTCTGCCCTCTCATGTGCACGACTTTGTGGTTCATTTTCTTATTGTTACAAGCCTCATTTCAATTGGTTTTCCACATAAGACTTAATCTACCAAATGTCCACTCTTCATAGAACCAAAAATCTCAAGAATTGATGGAATGGTCATCAAGATATGGCACACCAAAGATGGCATATTGAAACATGTACACACTTGAGAAGCTTCAGATTTTTATCTCTTAGTTACACCAAACATTGTCACGATTTATTTCACATGTTTTAAACTCAATTTCAATCTGTCAAAGTCACCCTACCTTGTGCCAACCTTCAAAGGGTTCAAAAGTCATTTCATTTGGTGCATTAAACCAAGAACTATCGTGTAGCAAATCCCACCCCACCAATGCATGTCTAACTGAAAAAAGCCTACACCATAGCAGGTTGTCTCCAAGATCTTTTTTGTCTGACTCACAACAAAGATAAGTTGCATGGCCAGCTTTCACTTGGCTCAAGAATGATACCATGCATGTAGTATCCTGCAGAAGGCATGCCTTTACTGCATCCAAGACAACAACACATCAGCTCACCTATAAAAAGAGCCTTGCTCCCATTCAAAATCATCACGACTCCATCAAACAACCAAACACGAATACTCTGAAATTTATTTGAAAGAATACGTGAGCTAGCTAGGAAGGAGAAGAAGTTCTTGCAACTTGCTTGGAACAAGGTAAGTATCTCAAACTCTTACCTACCATGCCTGTGTACCATGTTGAATTTACTTTGGTTTAACATGCTGTATCATTGTCATATGTTCTTGATATACATGTGTATGAAACTTTATGCAAAATGCCATAATATAGCATAAATGCCTCCTTGGTTAGTTGTTTGATAATCCATGTTAAAATAAATGTTGCTGCAAGGTAGGGTTGTTTTGATTATTTGAACACTGAGCATATCATGTTTGAAAACATAATGTGTGTCAACTTTTTTTTTACATGCTGTTGAGGTCTTATGGATGTGTATGGATGAGTTGTGGAGGTACATGTGTGGTTTGTTGAGTCTTTAAAATGCTTTTGACATTCTGCATGAAGTGGTTGTTTGCTTGTTCTTGGATGCACGTCACTGATTTAATGTTTTTGAGTCCTTGGTAACTTGGTTGAACACATAAGAGTTCTATATTGAAGATGATTGTTGCTTTGAATATACGCGTGCTTGACATGATAACCTCAATATTGCATCGTATGTAAATCATAGTATGTATAGGCTGGCCAGTTGGTGTTTTATTGGAGTTCTAAATATGGTTGGTATTCATATCATTTTGTGTTCATTCTGATGTGTGGTTGGTTCACAACATGCTATTAAGCTGTTGAGGCCGCTACGTTTCCATCTTCGCATGTTAGTTTCTCTTGATTTTTGCTCACAATATCATGCTCACTTAAGTTTGATTGTAAATATTCTTTGGCATGGTTTATATGTTGTTCTTGAAGCTGCTAGTGAATCATGATTAAAGTTTGATTGTTCAAGGGTACTCATGTTATCATAATATGCTGGAATATGTTGAATGGAAGTTTGTTCTTATGGTATCATGTCTGGTCTGTCTTTATACCTTTGCCATGTCCGTACTTGCTTTGAGTTTGTTTAGCTGATAGTTTAAGATATGCTGGCTGTATGGTGATGTTTTCCAATTCTATTAAATTTTTACTTTTAATGCTTGTCCATGATATCTTGTGAGGGAGGTTGGGAGTTTGAGGTTTATTACATGTTGCTGCCAAGCTTTAAAACAAGAATGTGGATTTAGATTTAAACTGTTTGTGCTTATCTTTTTTTCTAAACTAAGTTTCAGCTTCGAGCCATGGTTTTGCCTTGCTTTTTGTTCATGAGTTGGTTGTTATCTTGTCCAGATGAGGGTGTATTAGTGTTCTATGTTTGAAATGCTTCAGTTGTGCCTTTTATTTCATGTCATTTGATGGTGTATGGGAGGTTCATGTTTGGTTAAAGTTTAGTGTTTGGTTTGTGAGGTTTTAAGTGAAACACGAAGGTTTTATCATTTCTGCATGTTTGTTTATCAATGTCGCGTGCTGATTGGCTGTTGGTGGTGGTTTCTTGTCGTGTTGTGATCTTTAAATGCATCGACCAATTAATACATACTACACGTCCAGTTTCATGTGCACGCGCGTTTTTATTTTAATGCATTTCACTGATTTGTTTTGGTTTATAACTTAATTGAATCATGTTGTGAACGGATGAGCACGCCGTCCCAACGGTCACACACATGCACTAAAACTCGCCAATCACCTGCTATGCCCGGGTTCGATCCTTGGATCAACCCTTTTGCTTTTTCTTGCATTTTTTCGCCTGAATACTTCTCTCATTGTCAACCTGGGCCTTGCGCCCCTCACTATCCGCACCCCCCATTATTTAGGCCCAATTTACTTCTTCTTATCTTTCTAACTGAACTAAATCACTAATACACCCCCCTACATTTTTATTTCAATTTTTTTTCTCTACTTCAAAATCTTTTCCTTTTAACCTCTTTTATTTATTTTGCTTAAAAATGTTTTATATATTCAAAAAACTCCAAAATATTTGTTTTTTATAGTTTGTCCCTTGATTATTATTTCATCATTAATTAATATGTGGTGTTTCTAATTAGTTAATTGTTATGTATGATTGTTAATTATTGGGTTAACATTTAAATTTTAAATTGTTAATTTGCATTCTAGTTTTAATTTTTCAATCATCAATATGCATGTTAATTCTTAATTTTAATCGTTAATCAATTTGTAGTTAATTTTAATTATCAATATGTTCTTAATTGTGTCGTTAATTTTAATGGTGTTGTTAATTGTTAATTAGTTATCAATTGTTGGTTTAATTATTAATATCATTTATGAGCATCCTTGTTGATCTTGAAATGTTATTTCACTAAATGGCTTGTTTAATCCTTGAATTAATCTATCCATGATGATTTGTCATATGCTTGGCTTTTATATGAATGTTATCTTCTTTAATTGTCAACTTAATATCATTCTATATGTTTGCCTTCCTAAAGATTGAAACATATTGATGTGTCTTTAGCAATCATGTTCATCTTATCCATACTTTATCATGAAACATATTGCCATCTTCGTGCTTATGTTGCTTCCATCATGTTATCTCATATCAATGCTCTAACTTGTATCGTGTCTTATCTATTATAATTTTATCACTTATATGTTTATTATGTCTTACTACTATTTGTATGCCTATTTGTTATCATCTAAACCTTTTCAAAACAATATTAAAATTCTCGATCCAACGTCGAGCCCGTTTTCTACCCATGTAAGTCGATCGCCTTCGTGCATCGCATTCAACCTTTTGGTCACCAGACACAAGTCTAGCATCACTCAGCTAGCACCATCGTCTAAATAACATAATTTAATCGCATTAATATCCAAAGGAAAATCGCATGCATAATAACCATGTTATTGTGCATGGTGCATATCATTTGCATTCATAATCGTCACCTTAAGATAAGGCAATTAGACAATTTTGGGATAGATTTCCTAAGTTAGTCTCCCACAAATTTTGATTTCTTTAATCAAACTTTAGCCTACCTGATTCTCCATACAAGAGAATTAGATGTTAATCATCTCAAAGAAAGGGACATACAATCCCATGCCCCACAACATACACACATTTTCAAAAAACTGTGGTGGTCTTTCTTAAGATGATGACTCATCTTCTTTTCCTAAACCTTTAAAATGTTTAGTATCTTTAATGAAGAACTACAAATGCTCTGATTCCCTCTTGACAGGATATGTAGGCATAAGATACGATATCTTGTCGAGCACACTTAGGAATAAAAAATTGTAAATCACCTACCCTTTAAACCCTTAGCAAAACAAGATGACAAATAACATAAATGAATCAAGAGGTTCCTGTAGAGTACTACAGATATCTAGGATGCTAACACCTTCCCTAGGTATAACCAACCCCCGAACTTAGAATCTTAGTGCATTTGCATTGCATTGTGGGAATTCGGTTTTTTCTCCCTTCCTTTGGATAAAATCAAAGACCGGTGGTGACATTAAAAATGTGATCCTAGTTAACCAATAACTATGGTATCCAATTTTCACCGCGACAGTCAGGAGCCTCATTGGAGTGGTATATGAAGCTAGAGATAGCCTATATCAGAAACTGGAAGGACTTGGGTGATGCTTTCTTGAAACAGTATCAGTATAATATTGATATGGCCCCAAATCGTACCCAACTGCAGAATATGACACAGGATCCAAAAGAATGTTTCAAACAATACGCCCAGAGGTGGCGTGAGCTAGCTGCTCGAGTACAACCCCCGCTTATGGAAAGGGAAGTGGCTGATATGTTTATGAGTACCTTACGGGGCCCATATCTGGATCGCTTGGCTGGATGTCCATCCATTGGTTTCTCTGACATTGTGGTAGCAGGAGAGAGAATTGAAAATCTTTTGAAATCAGGGAAAATTCAAGATGGAAGTGGGGCAGGCTCTTCCAATGCAAAAAGGCTTTTCGGGAATGACTCGAAGAAACGTGAAGGCAAGACTAGTGCTGCCTATGGACAGGGGGCAAAGGTAAAGGATGCCAGGGCTCGTACCATCAAGCAGCAGCTGTAACTATTCTAGTTCCAACTGCCGAATCTCAGCCACAATCTCAAAGACAATACCAATCGAGGCAGAGAATGAGTGATCGCCACTTTGACACTTTACCTATGACATATGCCCAGATGTTGCAGAATTTGCTCCGCTTGAAGTTGGTATAGTTGAGAACTCTGGCACCACCAGCAGGCAAGCTACCTTATGGGTATGATGCAAATGTGAAGTGTGAATTCCATTCGGGTGCGCCCGGCCACCATATAGAGAACTGCAAAGCTTTTAAGCACGTAGTTCAGGACCTGGTTGATTCGAAAGCTATCAACTTTGCTCCTAATCCTAATGTGATTTAAAACCCCATGCCCCCGCATGGAGAACCAAAGGTCAATGCAATAGAGGAAGACAGAGGCCTGAACTTGGTGACGGATGTTAATCATGTCAGAACACCTTTGGCGGATGTGAAAGGACGTTTGTTGAAAGGGGGCGTGTTCCCTGGTTGTCTGGAAAATTGTTCAGAATGTTTGACTGCAATGAATGATTATGATGAATTGAGGAAGGGCCTTCAGATGATGATGGATGAGGGTCGTTTACAGTTTGATCAGATGGGAAAGAAGGATGATACGGTCTCAACAATTGTCATTTACTTTACTCCAGCAGAGATTCTTGTGCCTGCACCTATATAGATCCCTGCGCCTGAACAGGTAGCCCCTGTGACTATAACTATTTTGGGTCCTATGCCATACGATAGTACAAAGGCGATCCCGTGGCATTACGGAGCTGATGTTTATTATCAAGGGCGGAAGCAGGAAGTAGAGACTCCCAAGGAAACTGGGTCGAGTGTGGGGAATATAGGAGGAATGGATGGTTTTACCCGTAGTGGAAGGATCTTTGCTCCACAGACGCTCCGAAATGATGATGCTGAAGCTTTGACAAAAGCCAAGGGAAAGCAAATAGTAAATGAAGAGCCCGTGCAGAGGGCAGAGCCCGGTAATTCCTTTGAAAACGACGTTGAGGAGTTTATGAGGATTATCCGAAAGAGCGATTATAAAATAGTGGATCACCTGCATCAAACTCCTTCCAAGATTTCTATCTTGTCATTACTGTTATGTTCCGAGGCACATCATAACGCTTTACTGAAGATTCTAAATATGGCGTATGTTCCACAGGAAATATCGGTGAATCAACTTGAGGGCGTTATTGCTAATGTCAATGCCAGCAACGGGTTGGGGTTTACTGATTTTGATCTAACGCGAGAGGGAAGAAATCATAACAAAGCTCTCCACATCTCCATGGAATACAAAGGGGTAGTCTTGTCCCATGTGTTGGTGGATACCGGCTCGTCCTTGAATGTACTGCCGAAGAAAGCTTTGGCAAAATTGGATGTTGAGGGGGTTATGCTCCGACCATGTGATTTAGTTGTGCGCGCTTTTGATGGAACCAAGAGATCAGTTTTTGGGGAGGTAGAGTTGCCTATGAAGATTGGACCCCAGGTGTTTAATACGGTTTTCTATGTGATGGATATCCAGCCGGCTTATAGCTGCTTGCTAGGGCGCCCATGGATACATGCTGCAGGGGTCGTATCGTCAACGCTCCATCAGAAGATAAAGTTTGTCATGGATGGTCAGGTTGTCACGGTATGTGGAGAGGAGGATATATTTGTCAACCATTTGTCTTCGTTCAAATATGTGGGATGGACGGCGAGATTCAAGAAACCCTCATTCAGGCATTCGAAGCAGTGAATATTGTGAAAGATTCTCCTTCCAGTGAAACAAAAGCAGGGACTTCCATGGCTTCTTACAAGCAAGCTCTTGAAGTGGTACAGTTAGGTCGTGCTGAAGGTTGGGGTTAGTTGATTGAGTTGCCTTTCAAAGAAGACAAGTGCGGAATTGGTTATCAGCCTCCTTGGGCTTCGCAGTCAAAAGGCCAAGAGCGTCAAGGACATGTCATTTTTTCTAGTGGGGGGATCATCAACCATGGTCAAGTCTTTGCTACAAATGAAGATGATGGGGACAGCGACTATGATATGGACAATTGGGTGCGCCCATGTGTCCCAGGGTAGAAGCTGAACAACTGGTTCTCTGAAGACCTCATCCAAGTCACTCTGCAGAAAGAGTAATTTTCTTTGTTTTTTCATGTTGCATGTAAAATCCTATGCCCTACCCAAGGCTTAGTGATTTCATTGTTGGGCCACATTTGTTTCATATGCAAGTTTATCATCAATAAAAGGACGTTTTTGTATTCAAAAAATGTGTTCCATGTCTTTCATTTTACACTTTTCATTTTACTTTAAATAAAAATGGCAATGTTTTTCTTTCTTCATAGTTTGTTTTCTTTCTTTTCAAAAATACTCTTTCTAAAATAAAGCATGAACCATCATTCATGCAGAAACAATCCTCCGGATTCTGTTGATAACGGTCCTGCTATGGTTCAATATGACTTTGATAATCCAATTTACCAAGCTGAAGAGGGGGTGAAGAAGACTGTGAACTTCCCGAAGAACTGGCCCGATTATTGAAGCAGGAGGAAAGAGTTATTCAGCCTCATCAAGAGTCAATAGAAGTCATCAACCTTGGCACCAAAGACGTGAGAAAAGATGTCAAAATAGGGGCAAGCCTAGAAGAGAAGGTGAAGAGAGGGCTGATTGAGATGCTACGGGAATATGTCGATATCTTCGCCTGGTCCTATCAAGATATGCCGGGGTTGGATACAGACATTGTTGTGCACAGGTTGCCTCTTAAAGAATGTTGCTCTCCCGTCAAATAGAAGCTCCAAAGAACTAAACCAGAAATGGCAATCAAAATCAAAGAAGAAGTACAAAAGCAGTTAGATGCAGGCTTCCTGGCCGTCACTAGTTATCCACCATAGGTTGCAAATATTGTACCGGTACCTAAGAAAGATGGCAAGGTCCGGATGTGTGTTGACTACCGTGATTTAAATCGAGCAAGTCCGAAAGATGGCTTTCTGTTACCTCACATTGATGTGCTGGTAGATAATACAGCTCAATTCTCGGTGTTTTCCTTCATGGATGGCTTCTCCGGGTATAATCAGATTAAGATGGCGGCGGAAGACATGGAGAAAATAACGTTTATTACCCTATGGGGCACGTTCTGCTATAAGGTGATGCCTTTTGGTTTGAAGAATGCAGGGGCAACTTATCAGCGTGCGATGGCGACACTCTTCCACGACATGATTCACAAGGAGATTGAGGTTTATGTGGATGATATAATTGCCAAATCACAAACTGAAGAGGAGCATTTGGTGAATTTGAAAAAACTCTTTAAACGGCTGAGACGATTCAGACTGAGGCTGAACCCGAATAAGTGTACTTTCGGGGTGAGATCTGGTAAACTACTGGGCTTTATTGTCAGTGAAAGAGGAATCGAGGTTGATCCAGCAAAAGTAAAAGCTATCCAAGAGATGCCGGAGCCAAGAACAGAAAAGCAAGTCTGTGGGTTCTTAGGGAGATTGAACTACATTGCTAGATTCATCTCTCATCTTACCACCATTTACGAGCCGATTTTCAAATTGTTAAGAAAAGATCAATCAATCTGGTGGAATAATGATTGCCAAAGGGAATTTGACAAAATAAAAGAGTATTTGCAAAAGCCTCTGATTCTTATGCCTCCAGTTCCAGGGAGACCACGGATAATGTATCTATCTGTACGTGACAATTCAATGGGTTGTGTTCTCGGTCAACACGACGAGACAGGTAGGAAAGAACATGTCATTTACTACCTGAGCAAGAAGTTCACAGATTGCGAGTCTAGATACTCAATGCTTGAGAAGACATGTTGTGCACTGGCATGGGCTGCTAAGCGTTTGAGACAATATATGCTGACTCACACAACTGTATTGATATCAAAGATGGATCCAGTCAAGTACATTTTTGAAAAGCCAGCTCTCACCGGAAGGGTCGCTCGTTGGCAGATGGTTCTGACCGAATATGATATACAGTATACTTCCCAAAAGGACATCAAGGGTAGTGTTTTGTCTGACTATCTCGTCGAGCAGCCGATTGATGATTATCAGCCAATGAGGTTTGAATTCCCTGATGAGGACATCATGTATCTAAAAATGAAAGATTACGAAGAGCCACCGGTTGATGAAGGACCTGATCCTGATGACAAGTGGAAACTGATGTTTGATGGGGCTGTTAATGTGAATGGTAGCGGTGTTGGGGCAGTTCTCATAACTCCGAAGGGTTCTCATATACCTTTCACTGCCAGACTAACTTTTGATGTCACCAACAATAAAGCCGAATATGAAGCCTGCATCATAGGTATTGAAGAGGTCATTGATTTAAGGGTCAAGACTCTTGATGTATTTGGGGACTCTACTCTAGTGATCAATCAGGTCAATGGAGATTGGCACACCAATCAATCCAACTTGATCCCTTATAGAGATTATACGAGAAGACTGTTGACTTTCTTCAAAATAGTAAAACTGTATCATGTACCTCGTGTTGAAAATCAGATGGCAGACGCTTTGGCAACGTTATCTTCTATGATTTAAGTGAATTGGTGGAATCATATACCCAAAATTGATGTGATGAGGCTTGACAGACCTGCTCATGTGTTTGCAGCCGATACAGTGACCGATGATAAGCCTTGGTACCATGATATCAAGCATTTCTTGAAGAGTCAAGAGTATCCGGCTGGGGCATCCAACAATGATAAGAAGACTCTGAGGAGGTTGGCGGGCAGTTTCTTCTTGAATGGGGATGGTTTATTGTACAAGAGAAATTTTGACATGGTCTTGCTCAGATGCGTGGATAGACACGAAGTAGACATGTTGATGCAAGAAGTGCACGAAGGTTCTTTCGGTACCCATGCTGGTGGACATGCCATGGCCAAGAAATTGTTGCGAGCTGGTTATTACTGGATGACCATGGAGGCTGACTATTTTAAATATGCCCAAAAATGCCACAAGTGCCATATTTATGCTGATAAAGTGCATGTGCCACCAAATCCTTTAAATGTGATGAGTTCTCCTTGGCCCTTTGCCATGTGGGGCATTGACATGATTGGGAAGATTTAGCCCACCGCTTCTAATGGGCATCGCTTTATTCTAGTGGCCATTGATTACTTCACCAAGTGGGTGGAGGCTGCTTCGTTTGCAAATGTCACCAGACAGGTGGTTGCCCGATTTATCAAGAAAGAGATTATTTGTCGATACGGGGTGCCCGAGAGGATCATCACTGACAATGGTTCTAATCTTAATAATAAAATGATGCAAGAGCTGTGCCAGAGCTTCAAGATTGAACATCACAATTCTTCTCCGTACCGCCCAAAGATGAATGGTGTTGTTGAGGCAGCCAATAAAAACATCAAGAAGATTGTGCAAAAGATGGTCGTGACATGCAAGGATTGGCATGAGATGTTGCCTTTTGCTTTGTATGGGTACCGTACATCAGTACGTACATCTACTGGGGCAACCCCATTTTCTCTTGTGTATGCTATGGAAGCAGTCTTACCCGTTGAAGTTGAGATTCCTTCTCTGAGGGTCATGATGGATGTCAAGCTTGATGAGGCTGAATGGGTTCGAACGAGGTTCAACGAGTTGAGTCTCATAGAAGAAAGGAGGTTGGCAGCAGTATGCCATGGACAACTGTATCAGAGAAGGATGAAGCGGGCATTCGATCAGAAAGTGCGTCCTCGGAAATATCAGATGGGTGACTTGGTGTGAAAAGGATTCTTCCTCCTAATACATATCACAGGGGCAAACGGACTCCGAATTATGAAGGTCCATATGTTGCCAAGAAGGTTTTCTCAGGCGGAGCCTTGATGCTTACAACTATGGATGGTGAGGATTTTCCGTCGCCTGTGAACTCAGACGCAGTTAAAAAATACTTCGCATAAATGGACCCGCTGGACAGTGAAAATAGAGTCCAGGCAAAAAGGGAATCCCGGCGAACCATAAAAAAAAGGGAAAAAGGTTCGGGCAAAAATTAGGGATAAAATAAAAAAACGGAGTACACCCGGTAAGTTGAAAACCCGAAAGGGCAACTTAGGCAAAAATGGGTATCCCGGTGGATTGAAAACCCGCAAAGGGCGATCCAGGAAAAAGAGGGATTTAAAAGCGAAAGGTTGCGATCTGAGTAATCTGTATCCCGTTTCGTTTCAACAAGAGGCATTCCGAAGGATAGGAATCGGTCCAATCGTCCCCCTCGGAAAGCAAAGCACTTTGAGAGTCTTGAAGACATATGAACCATAGCAGGGTTGAAACTCAATGGATTTCTGTTTTCTACATTGCCATTAAGATAGTTCTTTTCTCTTTTAAGCAATTACCTCTTTCCAGGAATTACTTCTGGATGTAAACGCCTACTTTCGGGCTTTTCAATTAATAAAGTTTTCGTTATTCAGAATATATGTCTCTTTTGTTTTCTTTTACAGTTTGTTTTGTTTACAAAAAACGTCTGAATTTTTTATAAACATTGCATTTGAAAACATTGAGGTTCTACAATGACATGCGTGCAAAAGAAAACAATTAAAATTGCTTTGAATGTCAGGTGTTCTTGGGTGGTGAATTCAAAACCCATGATACTCTGGGGCATGCGTGTGCATCTTTTTTGTTTGCAGGTGTTAACGTTCTCTGGTTAGCCCATCAATAACATGTGATGTCTTCAGTTTCTTTTCCAGCAAGACTCAAATTATAATTCTCCCCAAGCAAAAATGGGTATCTCATCAGGAAGGTTCTTCCTGGAGGTTGTCATCCCTAGCAGGAGTTTTGGTTGATTTCAGTCCCCTAGCAAGTGTTTCTTCCCCTAGCAAGAAATATGGTTGATCTCAGTCCCTCAGCAGGTATTTCCTTCCTCAGCAAGAGTTTATTTGATCTCAACTCCCTAGCAGCCAGGTCAGAAAGTTGTCATTTCCCCAACGAAGTTCTATGATTATAGTTCTTCCCCAAACAGACTGGTTCAGATGATGCCTCCCCAGCAAAGTTATCATTTCCTACAGCAACCTCAACAGGTTTGTCAGGTCAGAGCCCAGATCAGGAGATCAGGTCAATTTGTCTTCCCTAGTACGGTTTGCGACCACGAAGTCAATCCAGCTTGTTATCCCCAGCGGAGTTGCCTCCTTTTCCTCAGCATTTATTTTGCTAAGGAACCTCTTTGCATCTTGCATGTAGTATGCATTTCATCCTCGAAAAATGCGTAGCATTTCCATTTGAGATGTAGCATTACGCCATGGAAAAATTCAAACATATGCATGTGAAGCATAAGCCAGTTTTGATGCCTCGTGCGAGAGCCCAAAACTATTTCTCTTTAATCACATCGACAAAGCAAAAAGAATGCCTCGTTCATTCCCCACCAGAAATTTCAAAGCAGTACAAGGGTTTCACTACTTTCCTCCACAATAGAGTCTTATTCCTCGGTTCGTAGATCTTTTGATCATACCTCTCAACTCTACATTACCGGAACTATTCCCGATAGGTTTCCTTTAACCATTCCCGACGGGCAAACTAGAACCATTCCCGATAGGATTCCTTTAGCCGTTCCCGACAAGCAAACCGAAACCATTCCTGATAGGATTCCTTTAGCCGTTCCCGACAGGCAAACCGGAACCATTCCCGATAGGATTCCTCTAGCCATTCCCGACTGGCCCATTTACCATTCCCGATAGGTAACCCATAGGTTTTAAACTGTAGCCGTTCCCGACAGACACCCTTTAAGTTTTAAACCTAGCCGTTCCCGACAGGACCATTTACCATTCCCGATAGGTAACACATAGGTTTTTAACTTTAGCCGTTCCCGACAGGTGACCTTTGAGTTTTAAACATAGTCGTTCCCGACAGGCCCATTTACCATTCCTGATAGGTAAGTCAAAGGTTTTCAACTTTAGCTGTTCCCGACAGGCGACCTGTAAGTTTTGGACCTAGTCGTTCCCGACAGGCCCATTTACCGTTCCTGACAGGTAACCCACAGGTTTTAAACTTTAGCCGTTCCCGACATGCGACTTTTGAGTTCAAGCTTAACCGTTCCCGACAGGGTTACATTGACCGTTCTCGACAGGCTTACATTGACCGTTCCTGACAGGCTTACCTTGACCGTTCCCGACTGGCCCATTTACCATTCCCGATAGGTAACCATAGGTTGTAAACTTTAGCCGTTCCCGACAGACGCACCTTAACCGTTCCTGACAGGCACAATCTAGACTCCAACCGTTCCCGACAGGCCTTCTTTGGATTTCACTTGTTCTAAACTCTTTTCCACAAATACCTCTCCATCATCACAACCGCTTTGTTTGTCATATATCTTTTCCCTTTCACCCACAGAGTGCAAATTTTCTGGTTTTTTGTATTCAATCCCTATGTACCTTGAATTCCTGACAGCCAGTCTCTCTCATCCTTTCAAGTCCATAGTTGATTGAATAGGGGCAGCTGTAACACCTCAAAATTTTCCCTCTTACTTTTAGCACTAACTGGCTTATGCTTCATTTCATTTGCATCCTCATTTCTGCATTTGGATGGTTCTTCTGGGCATGGGATCAAGGTATTTTCCAGCAGCTCATGGCGTCATTAGTTCCAGTATCATTTTCCCCAATGTTCAGAGCCAAGCAGATAGCTTTCAAAGTCTTTTTGAGCATTTATTTTGCTTACTAGATGATTTGATAATCAGAAGCTTCGGCAGCCTTTTTTTTTTCAGTGATTCAACACCAGACAGTTATTTTCAACAATCTATTCCGAGTGCGAAACACATTTCACAACATATTTCAAGAGTGTATCAGTGGTGATATCCAATTGCAAGCTTCAGAGGTCTAATGTAGCTCAGAACAGGTGGAACCAAGCCATTCTCCAAGTTTCCCTCCAAAAAGCGCAAGAATTCAAATTTTTCTTGTGTTAACCGATTCACACATTGGTTAACTGATTAACCAAGGCGAATTTTGCCCAAACAACTCATTTTTTAGCACTGCATCTTTCTAATTCAAATTTTAATCACCAAGTTTGATTTTTGCACCAGTGGAAGGATCTAGAGAAAATGATTTTCCATCAAAAATTCAAATTATTTCCATCCTAATTCCATATTTCCCTTTCCTAATTAATTTTTCACTCCATTTCCACCCACTAAACCTCACTCCAAACCCAAACTTAACTCCTAACCTAGGGGTTATTTAAACCAATTCATTCCAAACCTCTAAAACCCTAGATCATTTTTCACTCTCATTTTTCTGAATTTGCTCTCAACTCTCTCTCACTTTTTCATTCTCCATCTTCATCTTCAACCTTTCACCAAAGCTCCATATTTATAGATTCACAAATTCTTCATTGGAATTTGTGAATTCTTGAGCTAAACCTCCATCACATCATCATTCTTGGTTCAATTCTATAGTAGCTACTGGTTTAGATCTTGAATTAAGTTGTTGGAATCACTTTTGGAGGAGCTTTTGCTTATTTGAGGTGTTCTTGCTTGGATCTTCAAGTGTTCTTGGTAAAGCTTCATAGATCTCTGGTTTTCTTGTTTGGATCCGCCAATTTTCGTTCACAAATCTTACCAAAGCAAATCTCAGCTTTGTAGGTTGGTTTTCCTTAGATCTATACTTGATTTAGCTTATTTGCAACTTATACAATGTAGATCTTTGGTTGTTCTTGATTTTGATCCATTTTGCTTGAATGTGATTCTTGATGTTGATGATTATTGGATTTAAGTGATGTTTGAATGCTGTGTTTAAACTTAATTTTCGTGCATTGTTGATTACATGATCATTGGAGATGTTTGCATAAGTGATTTTGCTGCTGGAAGTGCTTTTTCAAACTAATTTTCTGCTACTGGTACAGTGTTAATCGGTTAACACATTGGTTAACCGATTAACCAGTGTATTTTTGCTGTTTCTGCTAATTTTGGAGCTGTTAATCGGTTAACACGTTGGTTAACCGATTAACACTGTTGCAGAGTGAATTTTTGTGTGCATTGTTGAGCATGTTTCGATCCCGTTTCATTTCTAATCTTCATGGATTGATATGATACATGTTAAAGGACTGTTTGGATGTTGTTACACCTCACCCCATTGTATGCACACAATTTTCCGACACGCGACTCTCAGATTTTCACCGGTTATGATCATGCCTGCGTTGTTGCATTCTTGATGCGATGAACACATAGCACACACTCCTTGAGCATGCTAATTGTGAATTAATGTTTGTGTTGCTAGAATTGTGTTGTGCATGCTTGTTTGCTTTCTATTCCTTGAGGTGTATACTTGTTTCAACTTGTTCACATGCTTAATGTTATGCATCCTTTCATGATGTACATTTTTCCATTATGTCTTCAAGTTTATTCAACATGATGTATGATGTGTTTGTGATCATGATTATTTGAGGAATGCATGATGTTGGATACACGTTTGTTATGCCATGATTGAATTGTATTCAAATGCATTGCATGCTGCCCTGTTTCTACTGCTGACTATGTGCATAGGTGTTGTTGTATGTGCTGCTGTTTGGCCTTTTACACCTTTTTTTGTGACGAATATGAGCTGTTGAATGTTGTTTAGTGTGTTGGCTGGAATTTACTGCTGTATTGGTACAGATGCGCTGTTGTAGCTGCTGTTCTTGTTCATTAGTATCTCTCATTTCTTCTACTTCTCTTTCTCTCTTATGTGTTGGATTACATGATATAATGCTTGATTGTGTAGAACTTTTTCACATCCCTTTGGGATCCTAGCTCATCCTTAATTTTTTATTAAGGTAAGGTAGGATAAGCATTAGATAGTGTTATCCCTCTCTCTTCTTTAGACTTAGGTTGTTCTTGAACCTCCCATTAGGGCCACCTTTTGCATGACAACTTTAGGATAGAATTCCCCTTAGTATTTTCTTTTCCTTGAGTCTTCTCTTCTCATCTCATAATCCTTCTAAAACACTTAATAAATGTTAACATGTATTGCGCATGAGCCTTGTATATGGGAAGTGAAGGATGAGGGGTCTCCCTTCATTCTTCTAGGATGCTTAGTGTACGTCCTGTTGGGGACGATATGCGACGTATTCGTTCCTATGTTGTAGACTTGGGTGCAATACAAGTTATGAACTAACTTCAATCCATTTCTGTCTAAAAAACACAAAACAAACTCAAACCTTTTTCATCCTTCGGGATTGTTAAGTTTCAAACTATTTTCAGAAAAAGGCACGTTACTTTCGTATCGCCGCAAACAGGCATCGACCCTAACTACCGGGCGCGAACGTAACGTCGCTCATAAAAAACACAGACTTGGTTAAGTCGAACTACGACTGCTCTGATTTCCTCCTTCTAGTCTGATTGAGGATACGTAGGCACGAGACGGCAATGTCTTGGCGAGCAACCTCCCCCCTTTAGTTCGTGTCCGAACTACGTTGACTTTGACTTTCCCATTGCACGAGGGAATACATAGGCCTAGGACTCCGACGATGTCCTACCGAGTCACTTCTTTTTCTTTTCTCCCCCGTTTCTTCGCTCTTTTCCGTTCCCGTTCCTTCTCGTTTCCAGTAGCAGTGGAGCTCCAGATGACGACGTCCTTTGATCGAGACAGCAAGCGTGGATTCCATCGAGTACGATGGACGCGTGGGGGTGCTAATACCTTCCCCTCGCGTAACCGACTCCCTTACCCGTTTCTCTTGGTCGCGAGACCATGCTTTTTCCTTCCCCTCAGGTTTACACAGTGTTTCCTTTCCCTCTCTTGGGATAAATACACATTGCTGGCGACTCTGTTTCAGCGCCACTTTTGTGTTTGTACCTGGATGAAAATCCCGGGAGCGACAAAGTGTCTTGGCCCATAATCATTTTGATGACCTTTAAGGTAGGGTTTGTCGATTTTGGATGCGAGTTTTTCATCATCCAAGGGGGTGATTTTTTTACGTTCTTAACATAGAAAAACCTTGTTGATGTGATGAAGTGGTTGCATGAGCATAATTTTGGATCAAACAAACGCATATTGTTCATTTAATCCTATAAGGAATTAAATACATTATGACTCTCCCAGTAAATTTTGATGGTGAGAATGATTTAGGTGTTGCATTTAATGTTGCATGTGCATGTTGAAGAGGTTTAGAATTTTCAATTTCTTTCCAGAGTTTCTTGAGAGTGGTGGAGTATTGCGTGATGGTGTGTCCTCCTTGCTTGAAGAAGTAAATTTCTTCATATCTGATATGCGAAAAATATCTCCTTGATGATATCTATCTTGAAGTTCCTTCTAAATCACTTGAGCCATGTCTATCCATATGAGACTTCATGAAATTTCTCCCTTAATTGAATTGGTGATCCATGCCATTACCATTGTATAAAAATGGCATCCATAGCCTCAACTAATCACCCATACCAAAAGTGGTTCAATAATTACTTTAAATTAAAAGATACGTAATAGAATAACATAAAGAAAGCAGCCTTTTCCCCGGTGTTATGTATATGAGCAATTCCACTAGTAGACTCGACCGATAGAAACATGAGGTACATCTCCAACTACTCAGGTACCTGATTGTTTGTACTCTAAAGGAGCATAGACACAACAAACACAAAAGAGGTGAGAAATTCATTCATATAATAAATGTTGTATAATTATTAAGAGAGTAGTATTTATACATGTAACACCCCATTTCTACCCGGCGGATAATAGTAAAATCAGAGTTTCAAAATTTCAACAAAATAAATAGGATGCCACATTTTCAACTTAAAAACACTTCGATTAATTTCATAAGAACAGATACATAACACTTTGATCGGATGAACCGGTAACAACAAATTTCATATATATCTTCTTTTCAAAGCAAAACAACTTCAATATATGAATATTCAACTTTGATTCACTTAACATTGTTGTTTGACTAAAACAACCTCAAGACAACATAATACTTAATAAATTCAACTTAAAAATTCAGCAACATAAGACATATTCAACAATAAACAACACGCGTCCATCCCCCGAGTGTTACGTATCAGAGCAAGACCCTTTTGACTTGCAATAAAGCAACATAAAGACTTCATAAAGTTACTTCGGACTTCCACTGCTGTTCTTGAGTACCTGCCCATTTCCCATGGTAGGGGAAATATCAGCAGAAAGGGTGAGATATCGAATAATATAAACAAAAGTATGATAATTAATATACTAGATTAGAATCATATAAATTTCACCGCTTCGTACAACTATCATACGACAACTACTAATAAACAACTTAATAGCAACCATAACTTATAACCAACAGCAACTCAAATCAGCACAACCTGTTAACAGCAACACATATTAAACCAACTAACAACATAATAACCAACACCAACTTAATCACAAAAGCAACTTATAACAACATCACTTATAACAATAACAACTTATAGCACCACAGCAACAACTTATAACTTCAGCAACAACAACAACGACGACAACCACGTCTTAAACATACAAACCGAATGTGACTCAAACTATGCAAATGCATGTGGTACCATTTGGAGTAAACTCCCAACTTAGACATATGCCAGGTTATCGAGGCATTTTCAACTTAATCGGATGCTATCAAGGCCAACTTAAACAGGTGCCATCAAGGCCAACTTAATCAATGCAAATGTATGCATGCAACAATAACCACAACATCACAACAACAACAACAACAACGCAATAACAACAACGAGAACAACAATTTAAACATGCACCACTTGCATCAACTTAATCCAACCTTGGTCGTTCGACCTACAACTTAATCAACAACATATTCAACATCACATCACCAACATCACCACATCAACAACGTATTCAACATCAACATAAAACATTGGTCATAAGACCTACAACTTAACAGTGCCCATAAACCGGGACAATTCAACCTATTCAACTGTACCTGCAAATCAACTTAATCGACATAATTACCACAAAACAAACCAACCAAGAATACCTACTAATTTATATTAGTTATCCCGCCAATTTTCATTAAATTCCGGACAACTAGTTTTCCGCTTAATTTGGCTAATCGGGGCTGTTTTATGAATATTGTATTGCTACTTAAATGGTCTACTATTAAAGACACGTACCAATTCTTTAAATAAAAATATTCTATTACCTACTAAAAGCAACCAAAATAAGGTGGTTAGTACATGTATATTATTAATTATGATACTACTATTAAATCACTTAGTGGATTTTGTAAAGAAACCATAATATAAAACTAATATAATGTTTATCTAGCTGTACCTACAAATCAACTTTTCCGACATAATTTCAACAAAACAAATCCACGAAAATCATCTACTAAACTACCCAACATACCACGTCAATTTTCGTTAAATTCCGAGCAACTAAATTTTCCGCCTAAATCGGCTAAACTGACCAAAACTGCATTATTTTCACTTCTGCTGTTAATACTAGCTTAGTATAAAATTCTGTGACTTTTTCTGCTTTTTGATACAATACCCTGCTATAGTTTAAAATCATCTGTCATGAAAATTTGTATCATTCTGTTCCTGTCAAAACTACTACTACTACATTTCCAATTTTTCTGCCAAAACTAATACTGCTACTTATAATTAAAGACTATATTATTTTTCTGCTATAATTGGACCAGATACAGACCTCAAAACCATTTTTCCTGGAAAGAACATCTCGTTAGCTTTCCAACGCTTCGAACGGGGGTCAAAACTGACTTACGGTTCAACAGTTATGAATTTTTGAAGTTTTTCCGAAACCAGAATTTTCTGCATAATTCTGCTACGGGTTTGAGCAATTCCGCCCGAAAATCCGACCGATTCAATTATTTTCTTCGAAACAAACACATACTCGTTCATACCAAACATATAGTAGTGATTTGGAACCCTCAAACGTGAATTCTACGACTTTCGATTTCCATCCGAATCTTAAATGTGTCTCTAAACTATTACTAAAAATCAATTTCTAAATACCCAAAATTTAGTAATTCCAGAAAATATTCCCCAACACATAATACCATAATAAATTCCACAATAAAATCAACACAAAATCAACATCACGGTAGAGAAATTATATAACCCAATCCCACGTACCAATTAGCATATACCCGGTTATAAAATTCGAACCCCACCCTTACCTTGGATTGAAGGCAGCTCGAATTTCCGGTCGAAATTGAAGCTTTGCCGGCAACCTCTTGAATTCCCTCTTCTCCAACTGTGGTGCCTCCCAAACCCTCAGTCTGCTATTCTGAAACTTATTTTTCTTCTTACTGCTACTTCTTCTTTTTCTTTCTTCCAGCCACTTTTATTTCTTTTTCTATACAACCACTTACTCCACCATTCCATAAAATAATAATAATAATAATACTATTATTTAATCTATTGGGCTTACTAATCATACCTTCTTATTTGCTATTTCTCACCCAACAACTAAACCCAATTTAATTAAATAAATAGTCCAACTTAATAATATTATTTCTAATATTATTTCTCCGATTAAACCGACTAATTACTCGACTGTCCACTAAACACTCAAACAACATAATAATCCAATTCCTCCTCTTAGTATAATACCGACAAATTCCCAACTTCGACAATTTCCAATATATAATTCCTTTAATAATTAATTAAATTCGGGGCGTTACAACTCTCCCCCACTTAGAATATTTTCGTCCTCGAAAATTTACTCGATGCACCACACTCCAGATTCGTTATCTCTCCTAACAAATCAACTTCCCTGCCCTAAAAGACAACCCCGCGTCTAACACCAAACAACAACACATCACATCAACGACAACAACAACGTGAAACGATGCTTACGCAACGCACCCAACGACTAACTCAAGACACAAAGAATAATCAAGTTAAGAACACACAAGTTCACTACGGGTCAGAACATAACACGATCGTTACCATCGCCGTAGGCAACACACCCCTAATCCTCCATCATAGGAATTTAGCTACACGCACTCGAACCATCACCCTAGGCAATGAGGCAACAACAAGGATAAGAGCACAAAAGCCTAAAGCACAACATCAACATAATCAAACTACCAACATCATGGTTACCCACAAGAACCAACTGCTCTACACCGCGCTTTCGCTGCGCACTCTGATTAATTGCAACTATCAAATCTACCAAGTTCACATCAACTTCTGACCATCAAACCAGACATAAGAAAAGAATTTCGACTTAACTCATCGGAAATTCAAACCAAACAGGCATTCTACACTTTGATGACTGACTACTTCGAACTTACATCCGTAAATAATACATCCGAATATCCAACACAACTACAACTGCAGTCAATTCCCAAATCTTGAATAGGATAGATACTTTCAAGAATTCCAATTATCGTCAACATAAGCTACGACTTCACCACCTTGTATTAACGCGTCATCAAAATTCATCTCAACGCGTAACAACATTAACACAGCATAAGGATACATGTGTCCAGTTAATCTCACCAAGAAAAAATCATCTTCCAAACAGAGCTTAACACCCAATAGCTATAGACTTCGCCTCAAAACCAACACTTATCATGGCATATTAACCAAACTAATCAAACAACTAATTCATCAAGTCCTACTCATACTAGCACAATTCTCCAAAATCCCTCATCCGAATTAACACAACCACTTAACTTCATCTTTACAAATCATAATTCACACCTTGCTAACTCAGCATATAGCTTCACTTCTTTCAATACTTGTAACTCAACTCTCGAATACTCTACGCGCTCTTCTTTTGATTTTTATAAAACATCAGAATATCCACAACGAACACCAGTTCTAACTTATCCAAACAAGTATGGAAAATACCATCCATATTTCCATATATACACTGTAAGGCATACCAGCCACTACCCTTCTCGATCCGACATCCATGGTCAAATCATAGTCTTACATTACCATTTACTTCCTACTTGGTTTATCTCTATAATTCTTCAAGTCTCATGTCAATCGAATTCTCGATCCACCACAAACCAAAACCCAAGTTATCCAGAACACAACAGTGAGTTTCCAAACTACTCACTGATCAACTCGCAACCGCATACTAACATCCTCAAGTCCACCTCATTTCCCTATATAGGAATCCACATCGACAACTCAAACAATTCATAAGCACTTGGCTCAACCCCAAACAATTCACTGTGCTTACTATTCTAGTTGGCAAGACACGTCTACTCCATCCAACATGATTCCGTCGACTATCAACAAGAGATTAAGGGTGATCAGTTCCTCAATTTGTCAATAGATAGCCGGCAACCATAATGGTGGCATAAATCATCATTATCCAACTAAAATAGTGTCTCCTTCTTCGTGCTCAACGTTATCTAAGCATACTGCTCTACCATTTCTCTAAGGCTCGCAAACGTTTTTCTTAATTTATTTATTTCCACGAATGCACAAAATCCCACACATAAATTCTTATACACACTTGTTGCACAACCTAATTATTGAATATCCTTCCGATACATCAAGTACAATCCAAATCAGCCCACTTCAATCGAAACATTTATCCAAGTCCAAAACTTTTGACAACCCTAACCAATCCTTCGTCTTTCTTTTTAATCTCACAACTTTGATGATCCGTATTGTTCCACACTTGATTCTCATTCCAATCACAATCTCAACAATACCATCTCATCATCTGGTTGGTGATGTAACTTCCAAAAATTTCCGACTCATGTCGACACATCTCGCCAACAACACACGATCCACTTTACTATTTAACATTCCTCAAATATTTCTATACTTTAATCATTCTCAATTATCATACGCCGCACTTCCATGTGCTTCCGATATTCTTCTTCTTATTACTAAACATTTCATACTTGACTTCGTCTTACTATTTCCAGCAAGAATTGTCCAACTTCAAACACGATTATCTTCTTCAATACAGACCTCCCAGACACAAAATTATATCCCAAAATGAAGGGAATTTCGTGTAGATTCCAGAACTTTGAGAATCGCTCAAATCTGAATTACGAGTAAAAAGTTATCGTCCTTGCAATGGGACTGGTCAAGAAATCCCGTATACAGAATTTTCCAAAATTCAGCACCAAACCCAAATATTCAAACGCATTTTTCTCCCTCTTCAAAAACTTTCTGAAGACAAAACTTATATGCAAATCGTATGGAATTTCGTAAACTTTCCGAAAAGTCCAGAATCGCCTTCATCGGAGTTACGAGTAGAAAGTTATGCCTCTTTTACTGAAGGTTGTTCCATAAATACGAAAATAAAAACCAAAATTGGTGAACATGAGTTCCACCTTTTTCTTTTGCTTCCAAACTCTTCCAGTTATCCTTGCTTTTCACTCAACTCTGAAAATCATTCGACTTCACATACCATTAACGTTTTCGGGAAGCCAGCTTCTCCCCCACTTAATTCAAACCAACTCCTGCATACCAACGATTAGGAAAACAAACAAGTACCGACAGTGTTCCACACACTAGTCGCATACTAAGGGATAAACAACATTAGACAACTTGGCCGGACAGACCGACCTGTTCTGATACCACTAATGTAACACCCTATTTCTACCCGGCGGATAATAGTAAAATCAGAGTTTCAAAATTTCAACAAAACAAATAGGATGCCACATTTTCAACTTAAAAACACTTCGATTAATTTCATAAGAACAGATACATAACACTTTGATCGGATGAACCGGTAACAACAAATTTCATATATATCTTCTTTTCAAAGAAAAACAACTTCAATATATGAATATTCAACTTTGATTCACTTAACATTGTTGTTTGACTAAAACAACTTCAAGACAACATAATACTTAATAAATTCAACTTAAAAATTCAGCAACATAAGACATATTCAATAATAAACAACACGCGTCCATCCCCCGAGTGTTACGTATAAGAGCAAGACCCTTTTGACTTGCAATAAAGCAACATAAAGACTTCATAAAGTTACTTCGGACTTCCACTGCTGTTCTTGAGTACCTGCCCATTTCCCATGGTAGCGGAAATATCAGCAGAAAGGGTGAGATATCGAATAATATAAACAAAAGTATGATAATTAATATACTAGATTAGAATCATATAAATTTCACCGCTTCGTACAACTATCATACGACAACTACTAATAAACAACTTAATAGCAACCATAACTTATAACCAACAGCAACTCAAATCAGCACAACCTGTTAACAGCAACACATATTAAACCAACTAACAACATAATAACCAACACCAACTTAATCACAAAAGCAACTTATAACAACATCACTTATAACAATAACAACTTATAGCACCACAGCAACAACTTATAACTTCAGTAACAACAACAACAACGACAACCACGTCATAAACATACAAACCGAATGTGACTCAAACTATGCAAATGCATGTGGTACCATTTGGAGTAAACTCCCAACTTAGACATATGCCAGGTTATCGAGGCATTTTCAACTTAATCGGATGCTATCAAGGCCAACTTAAACAGGTGCCATCAAGGCCAACTTAATCAATGCAAATGTATGCATGCAACAATAACCACAACGTCACAACAACAACAACGCAATAACAACAACGAGAACAACAACTTAAACATGCACCACTTGCATCAACTTAATCCAACCTTGGTCGTTCGACCTACAACTTAATCAACAACATATTCAACATCACATCACCAACATCACCACATCAACAACGTATTCAACATCAACATAAAACATTGGTCATAAGACCTACAACTTAACAGTGCCCATAAACCGGGACAATTCAACCTATTCAACTGTACCTGCAAATCAACTTAATCGACATAATTACCACAAAACAAACCAACCAAGAATACCTACTAATTTATATTAGTTATCCCGCCAATTTTCATTAAATTCCGGACAACTAATTTTCCGCTTAATTTGGCTAATCGGAATTGTTTTATGAATATTGTACTGCTACTTAAATGCTCTACTATTAAAGACACGCACCAATTCTTTAAATAAAAATATTCTATTACCTACTAAAAGCAACCAAAATAAGGTGGTTAGTACATGTATATTATTAATTATGATACTACTATTAAATCACTTGGTGGATTTTGTAAAAAAATCATAATATAAAACTAATATAATGTTTATCCAGCTGTACCTACAAATCAACTTTTCCGACATAATTTCAACAAAACAAATCCACGAAAATCATCTACTAAACTACCCAACATATCACGTCAATTTTCGTTAAATTCCGAGCAACTAAATTTTCCGCCTAAATCAGCTAAACTGACCAAAACTACATTATTTTCACTTCTGCTGTTAATACTAGCTTAGTATAAAATTCTGTGACTTTTTCTGCTTTTTGATACAATACCCTGCTATAGTTTAAAATCATCTGTCATGAAAATTTGTATCATTCTGTTCCTGTCAAAACTGCTACTACTACATTTCCAATTTTTCTGCCAAAACTAATACTGCTACTTATAATTAAAGACTATATTATTTTTCTGCTATAATTGGACCAGATACAGACCTCAAAACCATTTTTCTTGGAAAGAACATCTCGTTAGCTTTCCAACGCTTCGAACGGGGGTCAAAACCGACTTACGGTTCAACAGTTATGAATTTTTGAAGTTTTTCCGAAACCAGAATTTTCTGCATAATTCTGCTACGGGTTTGAGCAATTCCGCCCGAAAATCCGACCGATTCAATTATTTTCTTCGAAACAAACACATACTCGTTCATACCAAACATATAGTAGTGATTTGGAACCCTCAAACGTGAATTCTACGACTTTCGATTTCCATCCGAATCTTAAATGTGGCTCTAAACTATTACTAAAAATCAATTTCTAAATATCCAAAATTTAGTAATTCCAGAAAATATTCCCCAACACATAATACCAGAATAAATTCCACAATAAAATCAACACAAAATCAACATCACGGTAGAGAAATTATATAACCCAATCCCACGTACCAATTAGCATATACTTGGTTATAAAATTCGAACCCCACCCTTACCTTAGATTGAAGGCAGCTCGAATTTCCGGTCGAAATTGAAGCTTTGACGGCAACCTCTTGAATTCCCTCTTCTCCAACCGTGGTGCCTCCCAAACCCTCACTCTGCTATTCTGAAACTTATTTTTCTTCTTACTGCTACTTCTTCTTTTTCTTTCTTTCAGCCACTTTTATTTCTTTTTCTATACAACCACTTACTCCACCATTCCATAAAATAATAATAATAATAATACTATTATTTAATCTATTGGGCTTACTAATCATACCTCCTTATTTGCTATTTCTCACCCAACAACTAAACCCAATTTAATTAAATAAATAGTCCAACTTAATAATATTATTTCAAATATTATTTCTCTGATTAAACCGACTAATTACTCGACTGTCCACTAAACACTCAAACAACATAATAATCCAATTCCTCCTCTTAGTATAATACCGACAAATTCCCAACTTCGACAATTTCCAATAAATAATTCCTTTAATAATTAATTAAATTCGGGGCGTTCCAATACACACAAATCACATTCATTCATAATCACTTTCTCACCATAACAAATGCACAAGCACAACATAATTACAATACAATGAGACCCGACAACATTACACGATGCATGTGATACAAATTCTCATCATTGGTTCATTATACAAACCTGATCCCCCCTTCAAAATCGCAAACCCCTTTTGAGTTCCAGATAAGTATTTCGTCCCCCTATGGACCTATGACTTATCTCCTTCAACATATCAATAATGAATGAATGACATGGTAATAATGCAATTAACACAACAATTATAATAATATTTAGTGATCCATAATCAATCACACAATTGCAACCATGCTTAACGTAATCCACCCTTCTGGACTACCAGCAATATAATCAAACACGCCTTCCTAATCATTCACAACACATCAAATAATGTGTCAATACGGACCTCGTCCATATTCGTCACCTCATAAGCTTCTTTCTCACCCGCTACCGACCTTTGATAAAATCGTTAAAAATATTTAATCCATGAAAAAAATTTATAGTCCCTTCAAACCCCATCCTAAAATGATTTACGAGTTGAAAGTTATGATCAAAATTGTGCACAAAGGCGTTAGTTGTTGTATTTCTGAAATTTGCAGCACGATTTTCATCTTCTTCAACCCCAAAAACGTCCATGAAATCATCAACAAAATTATGTTATCCCGAAAACAAAGTTATAGCTCTCTGTTTCAGCTACCCAGCGTTTCAAACTCCATCCCAAAATGATTTATGAGTTGAAAGTTATGATCAAAACCGTCCACAAAGGCGCTACTAAAAAGTTGCTTTTTTCTATTAAAAATCCAGCATGATTTTCATCTTCTTCAACCCCCAAAACGTCCATGAAATCATCACCAAAAGTTTTTTATGATTTTAAACTCAATCATAAGTATACCAATATCAATCACCACTTATATTCATATAATCACACCAATATATAAATTCACAATTTCATACCCTACCATCATCATTATCATCATCTCAAACCCTTAACATACAACAAACATAAAATTCAGCATCATTTCAAAATTCATCATAAAAAAATATCAATTTTTATAGTCACAACAATTATAATTCATTCCTCACAATCATGGTCACAAATCAACAACAATCATAACATGGCATAAGACCAACCTAAAAGGGTAAGAACCCCTCACTACCCTCTCATTATTAGACACCCTTATAGGAATAATTTGTCCCCCTTACCTAAGAATTTTAAGCTCCAAGCTCTTCTACAATGGTGGTCTTCTTCTTCTTCTTCCTACCCTTGCCTCTTACCCCAACTCTCCCTTTTCCAGTTCATTCACGTACGTTCCCCTCTCTTTATTCTCTCCTCACCTTCTTATAAGTAGACCAACCCTTATTTTTAATTCATTTTTAAATCTTATTATTATCTCTCTCTCTCTCTCTCTCTCTCTCTATATATATATATATATATATATATATATATATATATATTATTAATCATATCATTAAGCCAACTACCTAATAAAATAATAATAAAAGCAATACTATCTCTATATTATTATTGTTATCTTAAATAAATATTAAATTATTTACTATTACTACTAAATTAATTTAATTAAACCTAATTGTAAGACTATTAATCTAATTGTGTCCAACACACCCTACTTCTCGTTAATTACTACCACACCCCTCACTTAAAATTCTAATATTCTAGGGACACTACCCCATACTCAAGGCTCCCATACTACTTCAACCATTCAAAACACATACAATACAATTAAATTATTCTATAGAATAAGGTCATTCAAATGGGGTGTTACAAATGTTAGCATGATTGATGGGCATCTGTGGGCATTAACCGCATTTTATGCCAGTCCTAGAGAGGAAAACAAAAAATGTTTTGTCGAAGGAGCTTGAAGGCATTGTGCACAACACGAATACTAGGTGGATGGCTAGAGGAGACCTCAACGATATTTTGAAAATAGAGGAAAAAAGGGGGCGCTGTAGTTTCTAAAAGAAGATGTAAACAATTTCAAGACAAATTAAATGGTTGTGCTCTTATGGATTTAGGTTCCATTAGCTATAAATATACCTGTCATGGCCCTATTGCCAAGGTAGAATGATAGTCTATGAGAAACTAGACAGAGTTCTCAGCAATGACACTTGGACAATCATGTACCTTGAAGCTCAAGTTTAAGTGCTTACCAAACTGGATTATTCAGACCATCATCCTATTTTGTTTCATCTTATGGACAAAACCTTGAGAAGGAAGCATAGAGACTATAGATTCCAATGTGCATGGATCCTTGAGGATTCCTTAGAAGCTTTAATCAAAGGTGCCTGGAAAGCTAATAACAACCTCAACGGAAATCTTGATAATATCAGGAATCAAGCTAGTCAATGGAACTTACACAACACTAAGAGTATACAAAAAGAGAAGAATCACCTTTTGGGGAGAATTAAAGTCATCTAAATGGCTGCTCAAAGCGGGAGAGACCATGCTGGCTTAAGAAAACTTGAAAAGATCTTCCAAATTCAACTGGCCAAAATTCTTTACCAAAAAGAGCTTATATGGTTCCAAAAGTCAAACCTAAATGGATGGTGGATGGAGATAAAAACACAAAGTTCTACCACACTAAGGTTATTCAAAGACGTAGGAAGAAGGTTGTCAACATGATAAAGGATGATGATGGCAGGTGGATTGATAACAGGGACATGATTAAAGATATGTTCAAGAGAAAATTTCAAAACCTCTATACCAAGGACTTAGAGACTGCAGAGTGGAATTACATGAAGCATACCTTCCTGTTATAGATAATAACTTTGGAAGGAAAATGGAGGAGGATCTGCAAAGTGTGGAAATCAAACAAGCTTTATTTGAGATGGCTACTTGGAAGTCCCCTAGGCCCGATGGTTTTCCGGCTGGGTTCTACCAATGTACCTGGAACATAACAGGGGAAAGTGTGTGCAGTTTCATCTAAATCTTGTGGAAGAAAGAAGGAAACGTTGCAGAGGTTAACAACATAGAGCTTTGTCAGATTCCGAAAATGGAAAACCCTCAAACGGTTAACCATTTTATGCCTATTGCTCTTTGCAATACCATTTACAAAATATTCAGCAAGGTGATTCTGAACATGATGATACAATATATTGATAAAATGATCACTCCAAAATATACTAGTTTCATTCCTAAGAGGAACATCCATGAGACCATAGTGGTTGCTCAAGAAATTCTGCACTGCATGAACAAGACCAGAGGAAAGAAAGGCTACTTCGCTATTAAGATCAATCTTGCAAAGGCTTATGATCACATTAATTAAAGTTTTATGGATTAAAATCTTAGTCGAGGTTGGTATCCCTCATAAAGTGAAGGAGCATATCATGGGACCTATCTCAATGACAAAGATGCGTGTATAATGGAAAAGGAAGAAAGAAAACTATTTTGATGCAAAAAAAGCCTAAGACAAGGAAACCATTTGTCTCCTTACTTGTTTGTCCTTTGCATCGATAAATTGTCTCACATGATCACGAATGCCGTCGAAGATAAAAGGTGGGAATGTTTGAAGATAGGAAATGTGGGTCCTAAAGTCTCCCATAGGATGTTTGCAAGCGACTTAATTCTGTTTGGCGCAGCAATGGAGAACAAAATCCAACTTTTCTTGAACAATTTGCACACTCTCTGTCAAGTTTCCGGGAAAATAGTGAGCACGGAGAAGTCTAACATCACATTATCTAGGGATACCAATTGGGCTACCAGACATCTTATTCTAAACAAGGCGGGGTTCAAAGAAACTGAGATTCTCGGTACCTACCTAGGGATTCGTCTAACTGGGAAAAGTCCAAGAATCAAGGATTATGGTTACTTGATTGAGAAGGTGCAAAACAAGTTGACCAATTGGAAACATGATCATCTTTCGTTTCCTGGTCGATTAAATCTTGCCAAATATGTTATTGAAGCTCTCTCAATTCATACCATGATGACCACAACAATTCCCAAATCTAGCATAAAGGAAATCCATAAATGCAAAAAGTCTTTCATTTGGGGAGATAGCGAAGATAAACGACATCTTACACTGTTAGACGGAGTGATATTGTGTTCCCTAAAAAGCAAGGTGGCTTGGGGTTTAGGAAACTTGACATCATGAATCAAGCTTTCCTTGCTAAACTTGGATGGCAAATCTAAAGCAGAAAATAAACTCTATGGCATAAAGTGATGTGTCATACCCCAATTTTGATCCTGAATCGCCGAATCAATATATTTATCATAGCATCTGCATCATCAGCATGGCATGGCATGCATTTCATCTTGCATAATGCCCAAATTGTCAGCCAGAATAAATTTGTTGGATTTACAGACAGATCGGTCAAACTGAATCTCAATTGTCCGTAAAATCAATGGACGAAAAAAATTCAAAATCGAGCTTGCAGACGTCATTTATATTAATCTACGTTTCGTGTAGTTTAACCAGACGTACTTGTTTTAATTTTTCAAAACCTTTTTCGGGTGCATTTTGTTCAGTTTGAGTATTTTAACCGATCTAAATTTATTTCAAAAATTGATCAAACGCTGTATTTTTCCAATAAATTTTTTCCACGCTGATCATTTTGATACAATCATTTTAATTTTTTGTTTTGAATCCGTTAATTTTCATTTTTTTCCTCAAAATGTTCAAAATAAATAATTAGAACTATTTGTGGTTTCACAATTAATTTTATATTGATTATTGTAATATTTATTTATGTGTATTTTAATTTATTCTAATTCATTTTAATTCTTTTATCACTAAAAAAAATAAAAATAAAAGACATTATTTTCAATGTTTGTGAAAATTGGAAAGCCCTAGTTGATATTATATTGTTGTGAAAAAATCCAAAAAAAATGGCGCCATTTCTCTTTCTAAAATTCAAAAATATTACTACTCCAAATAGATCCACCAAGTACTGAAAGCTAAAAGTAAAAATTCAAGAACAATAAAAAAAGTCATGTATTGCTGGCATTATAAGGTCTCTCTCATGCAATGTCGAAGGTCCCTCTTGAACGTATAACTTGATCTATTTTTTTTTTTATCATCACCTAACTTCTTGCCTTCTCTTTGATACAACACATGACCATCTTCATTTTTTAAGAGAACCGCCACACTACAGTAGAAAAAGGACTCTCCTCCATAAACATGATATTCATTTTTCACACTCAACGTTGTTATTACTAATTCACATAACAAAATCAAATCTCATACATAAAAATCTCCCTCCACTCTTCATCATCTTATCATATCATCACCTTCATTTTTCCTCACCCTCAAACCACCAACATAGCAAGCTTCTCCTACTCTCCATCAGCCATAGACGACGTACCAACACCACCACATATTTATTTTCTCTTCACCACTACAAAACTCCATTAACATAAAACCACAAGCTAAACCACTTTTCTCCATTCTCTATAACTTCTTCCATTACCTTGTTGCAACCATTAACCTATACTCACCAAGGTTTTAAAAAACGGTTCGCGACCGCAAATACCGCCGCGACAAAACGGTTTTGGAGCCTTCCGATACCGTTATTCACCGTTTTAAGCCTGTGAAAAAAATCACAAGCGAAACACCGTTACGGCCGCGACAAAACGCCGTCACGACCGCGAAACGCCGATACGGTCACAAAACACCGTTACCGCACCGTTACGGCCTTTACTCACCATTACTTTATTGTAAAATTGGAATCAAACTTTTGCAGGAATCATGCTATTTTTCCAGGAATCTTGCTGCATTTTCAGAGGAATCAATTGACTGACAAAAATTAGAGAATCAAGTTACTTACCTGTACAAAAGAGAATCAAGTTACTTACCTAGTGGGGGAGACAGTCAAGGAATGAGTCAAGGGTCATTTAATTATTTTCAAGAAGAAGAATATAATAGGCGTTATCAAAATCTATTGCCTCGTAGAAAGGAAAAAGATTTATCTGATATTTATGATTGGTGGTGGTAGTAGTAGAGGTTGAGGTAAACAAGGTAAAAGTAGAAGGCATGAAGCGATTCTATTGGATGATTCTTCCTCGTCAAGTGTATCACAATCATTTGGGGATTTTGCTTGTGTTACACCATTTGAAGGTAGTCAAGGTAGTTATCCATCATACTATCAAATTCCTTCTTACATGCCACATGGAAATTATCCATACATGCCAAATTCAAACACACCATTTTATAATCAACCTCCTATGAATTATCATGAATCGTCAACAAATTCTTCATATGACTACCAACAAATTGAGCCACCAAGAAGCTCTAGATGGTTTGATTATGTCTTTGAAGGAAGTGCAAATAACAATGATGAAAGTGATAGTGAAAGTTATGATCCTACTCGTCGTCCTACTATGTGGTGATTAGTGATGTAAACAATAAATTTTTTCTAAACTCTTTAAAATGTGTTAGTAGTTTTTTATGATGTGAACTTAATATAATTAATTTATCATGAACTTTGTTTGACAAATTTAATGAGTAGTTATTACTTATTAATGCATTTATTTTCAATTGGTCAAAATAAAATCTTTATTAAAAATATTATTAGTAGTAGTTCCTAAATTATATTCAATATTTTTGTCACTATATTTATTTTAAATATTTTATAATAATGAAAATATCAATTTAAATTATTATAAACTATATAACATAAAATTAATTTTTTGTGCAATATTGTGATTAATTCACACCACGACCACCGTTATTTGCAATGCAGCACCTGTACAGACCGAAATCGCGAAAGCCTTTACGCGACCGCGACCGTTTTTTAAAACCTTAGATACTCACTATTCATCATCTTTATAATCTTCACTACCATGTAAACAACAACATCTCCTACTCACCACCCTTTGCTCCACCTAACAACCACCGGAAAACCTTTTCAAAGTTCTTTGCTCACCCACTATCCTAAACGAAAACCTCACACAACCATCATATCATTAACTCATCATTTCTTCTCCACCTCCAAACACACAGAACAACTCTGATCTCGTCTCTGGCACCACCAAACCACTACACGAACCCTCCAGTAAACTAAACATAACACCAACATCAACAACCATGTGAAATCACAACAACCTACCTCCGCCACCATTATACCTTCTTTGTCGTTGCCGGTCATCATCATCAATACACCCAAACAACTCCCTCTGCTCCGTCGTTTAAAACCATTGGGCCAAGCCGTCATGACATAGATACAACTAAACATCACCACTACATCAGCTTGGAACCACAATTTATTTCCTCTGCCTCCATCAAAATCCAGCAAAGCACACCACTCTGTTCAGCTCATGGTTGGTTGTTTTTTTTAAGTGTTGTTTTTTTTAGGACTCATGGCTCACTTCAAGAATAGTGTGATTTCGTTCCACTGAAGCTCATTTTCGATCTCCTTCCAAGGTTTACATTTTCTCTCTCGGCAGGAAAAGAAGGTTGAAGGAGGTACTTTCATTTGGTTCTTAAAATACTGCTATGTGTACTTTTTCTTTACCAACAAAGTATTTAGATTTAGATTGATATCATAAGCTTATATAATTGTTTTGTGATTAATGGTAAATTTTATTTCAAAATGTGGATTTTATTATTTCTTTTATTTTTAGTTTTTATGAATAATGTTAAAAGAAGTCAAAAATATAATCAAGGTGATATAATAAAAGGCCTTAAAGTAAGAGAGGGGATTTTTTTTTAAACTAACACACATTTTCAAAAAAAATTCTAAAAAAATCAACTTTTCAGATTAATTACAGAAATGGTTGGGTTTGAAAGTACAATATAAGGGTGACGCCATATGAAATGGCGCCTCAGTTAGAGGCCACAAGTCATTTCATATGGAGCCTCATGCCATTTCATATGCCCTAAAAAAATGCCTGAGGTCAAGCCATATGAAATGGCGCCTCAGGCCATTTTTTTTTATATATGTTATGTTGTGCCTATAAATAAGGGACCTTGTTTTTGCACAGCAATTGTCATCCAAACCCTAATTGTCTCTCTTCCCTCATCAATCTCCCAAACTCTCCCTTACTCAACACGATGTCTTCATCCTCAAATAGTCGGCCCTCGTCGTCATCAGCAATGGAGGAAAAGTGGTCAGAGTTTCCACTGATGAAACGAAATGCCCTAGCTATATATTCAGCTGTCAAGCCTCCGTTGGAGATGCTACTCTGGAACACCCAGACGTTGGAGCATTTGCACAGGGAACTTCGCCGCTGGCTACCAGAAGAACTTCAGGCAGGTGAAAAGATCAGGAAGATAGAGAGGCGGGTTGAGAAGTCTGGTCCAGACGGAGTCACCCGGACTTGGAGGAAAGTGGAAAATGATGCTGGCGTCCTCATGATGATGATGTTACAACAGGAAATTAAGTTGATGGTTGTAATTGCCTAGATAAGCTGCTTTTATGTGTTGTTATTGTTATTGTTATTGTTATTATTATTGTTATTGTTATTTTATGATTTGGTAATAGGTTTCGTTAAGTGATGCTTCGTTTAGGTTTGTTATGTTGTTGTATTGAGTTATGTATGTCATTAATGAAATGAAATTTGTTCTTATTATAAATAGACAAGATTACATAAGTAATTATGCCGCTGTGCTAGGACCTAATACATTTGGACACTTAGTGCGATTGTGGCCTGGCTGGCGGCACAAACTACACAACCTCGCCATTTTTTCACCTGTATCCATCTCCGTTTGAATCCGACTGCTGATAGGGCGACCCTTTTTATTTCTTCGCATCAAGTCGTTATGCCACACAATTTCGCCTTCGTATGTAGGCCAGTAGTCCTCCTTTGCGACTACTTGAAAGCTTTTACGGTACACATTACATAGAGTATTGACTTGGTGAAGAACATGGAGATAGTTGGTTGGGTCCAGTTGGACCTTGGAACAGGCTGCTATGACATGGGAGCAAGGCATACGAAATGCCTGAAACTTTCCACAGTCACACCAACTCCTATCTAGTTCCACTCGATAAGATCCCCTAGGCAATCCTTCGTTATGATCAATAGACTCTGCAATACTGAAGTTTCCTGCAAAATGGTCGAAGACCGTGATGACGTGTGTGTTAGCCTTTGCAGCCTCGTCCTTCATGAATGCCATGGAATAGTCACTAAACAGCTGCCCAGATTGTATGACTGAAACCCACTTAGTACGTCTGGTATCAAAGAGCACAGCGAGCCTAAAATAAGTTGACCTCACAAGAGCGGTTATCGGCAGGTTCCGGATGCCTTTGAATACTGAGTTCATAGACTCAACAAGGTTTGTTGTCATATGGCCCCATCGCCGCCCATTGTCATACGCCCTTGTCCACTTCTCCCGTGGTATGTTATCAATCTAACTCAATGCTTCTGGGTTTGTTTGTCTGATCTCGTCACGGTAGTATCTGAACGTAGGCTCTGATAATGCATATCCCGCGTTAGTAACCAACTGCTTTAGGCCCTTGTCTTTGAACGCCCGCAGGACATTTTGCCCAATGTGCCTAATGCAATACACGTGGCTCGATGGAGGATCCTGCCAGCCGTTATCAGGATTGTTGTAAGCACTATCGATTGGGGGATGCCTATCGGAGATCAGACATACGTCAGGTTGGGGAGCAACATATTGTCGGAGATTTTTTAAGAAAAAACTCCAACCTCCAGCAGTCTCCCCTTCAACTAGAGCGGATGCGATAGGGAAAATGTTGTTGTTACCATCCTGTGCCACGGCCATTAGTAGCGTGCCCTTATATTTTCCGTACAACCATGTTCCATCAATTTGAATTATAGGTTTACAAAACGTAAATCCTTTGATGCATGGTTCAAACGCCCAGAAGAGTCTGTGGAAAATGCCATTTCCACTTACACAATTCCCGTCAGGCGTGTATGCGACAACGTCTCTAACAAGACAACAGTACCTGGAGCATATTATTTTAGGGCCATAAGGTATCTAGGGAGTTCTTTGTAAGAGTCCTCCCAATTTCCAAAAATCCTTTCAACTGCCTTCGTCCTAGCAATCCACTCCTTCCTGTACGAGGGAGTATAGTTGTATCTTTGCACCATATGAGTTATGATGGTACTGACTTTCACAGAAGGGTTGTCACTCACTGTAACACCCCCTTTCTATACTCCCAAATAATCACATAATCATTTAGGAACATATTAAAAATTTCGTCAGAGTATAATTATAAACATAGTATAAAAAAGGTATATCACATTTTTCATGAAATTAAAACATTCAACACCTGCTCAACATTTGATATGCAACAGTGGGGTAACTGTGCAACAGAGGATCTTAGTCCTTATACCCACATCTCAATATCTAGAATAAAAGCGGAAAAATCTAAACATTGAATAACATCAAACATATATACATATATGGATATATCATCAAATATTATCCACCAACATAATCCATGTTTACATAAACATTCATCAACAAGATACATGTACAATGTATCACAAAAGAATCATATACTCCCTAGCTACCCGGTGCTACATATCAGAGCCGACCGACCAAAAGAATGAAGACTCGCTTCACAAAAAGACCATCAGCATACCTACTCTGCAATGCCTCATAGAGCATCATAAAACAGCAGAAGGGTGAGAAACACAATTATAATATAAATGCATATAATTATATATCTTAGCATAAAAATACACATCTTCTACATTCTCACCACAATTCATCACCATTCACCCATATACATCACAATGTATATATATATAAAGCCAAGCATATTCATCATGCATACTTTCACAATTATTACCATTCCACATAAACATACATATTCATGTTTATTCATCAAGGCACCATATAAAGATGATACATGCAAATCATAGAGACCGACTCACGACTCTATGCAAATGCAATGCGGTACCGACTCAATCATCTCAAGTTCACTCAGGAACTTATTGGAACCATCGCTCGTTACCAATGTAACTCCCCGTCGGGCCTACGATGTTCACCCATTGCTCACACCTCACATAGGCACACAATGTTTATGGATTGCTCACACCACACCTCACATAGGCACACAATCCGATTGCTCACACCTCACCTAGGCACACAATCCGATTGCTCACACCTCACCTAGGCACACAATCATTTGTAATCATCGCTCACACCTCACTTAGGCATACGACGTCGCAATGGATTCTCATTAGAATCACACAGCACAAGAATGTACATCATTATGCTTCACATACAAATGACTCACGACATTCTTGAAATGCATACATATTCACAATATATTCATGCATTCATCTCACACAATCACATACAATCTATATACATTCACATCAATGCACTATTGTATGATTCACATCCCAAAACACACATTCAAAACGGTAAAAGTCATTAAATAACACTATTCCCGATTTTCCGACTTATTTAATCGGCCAACAATCTCAAAACCATCATCACAAGCAAGAACATTTCATAAGCTCTCCAACGATATAAAGAACGCTTAAATCGGAATTACGGTTTGAGAATTATGAATTTTTAAAAGAAAAGAAAATAATAAAAAAAAAAAAAAGCAAAAGCGCCCGGCGACAGGAACGTTTCGCCCGGCGACGCTTCAATTTCGCCTTCCCTTCGCCCGGCGAAGAAGGGGAGAAGGAAACCCTAAAAAACGTGAACCAAACCAGTAGCTTGACACTCTCTCGCCTCCCAATTTCGCCTGGCGAAAGCACGCACTGCCCGGCGCTCTGAGCATTTCGCCTGGCGATTCACACCAGACAGCCATGCTCAGTAGCGTGGCTTCATCTTCAAAAACCCCCATTTTCTTATTTTCCCACCTTTGATCATTCCCAACAGCAAAACCAAGCATAGTTATGGATCATACACATATAGAGATCATTCTAAACACATTTTTATCGATTTTTAACCGTTAAAAACACCGATTTCACAAATCGACCTAAAACTCACATATAACCCAAAACTCTACCAAACATAATTTTTCAACCACAACAATCATACATAATCACACACATGTATAGAATAATCGAGTTTCAAACCCTTACCCGATTAAATTGATTCCTAGAAGTTGATTTCTTGATTTTTCTAGCTTTTCCTCTTTTCTTTCTCTTTTCTCCTCTTCCTTCTTCTTTCTCTCCTTTTTCTTTCTATTTTTCCTTTTCTATCTCTTTCTCTCCTATTTCCTCCTCTTATCTCTTTTTCTTTTCTATTTTCTATTTACACAATTCAAATTAATTCATTTTCTCTCACAATTATATTTCCACTAAATTTTCTAACTTACCATTAATTGAGAAATGTCTAAAATACTCTCCATTCTAATTTTCCCCGAAAACTGTCAAAACGGTAAAATAACATAACATGTCAACATAACATATTAACATACCAATTTCGTAATAAAATAATTTATCACTCAAATTAAATAAAAGACTCAACAAAATGAGAATAATCGAAATTGGGGCGTTACACTCACGATTGATAGAATTTCGTTGCAGATCATCTGAGAGCCGAGCTTTCGATGATCCTGACTTGGATTGGTTAGTATGCAAGTGTGCTCTGGACCCATTGACCCTATCTTCCAGGAATCGCTTCGCTTCCGGAAAGATGTCGTTAGTCTAAAGGGGCAGGCCTCGTTGCGGCAGTAGATCTTGTATAGAGTCGGATTTATTCGATCGACTCTATAACCTGCAGCTAAGGTCATATGGTATTGTTTAATTGCTCGAACACAATCTTCTTTTGTACGAAAATTGTCTCCAACTTTTAGTACTCCATCCGTCTGTTTGTATGGGTCGTAAAAAATATCTATTGATGGTTGATCGTCACCTAGGCTTAGTGTTGTCATGTGTTGGGGTGGGCGATAAACATGACTGTCTGGCAATTGGTCTGCCTCGTCGCCGTTTATCATTTCATCAATAACATCCTCCGCTTCTTCTTCCTCCTCGTCAACTGCATCCACCTCAGCTTGTTCGGTGTCAGAATCGTTGAAAACCGGCGATACCTCAAGTTGTTGAGACAATGGTTGATTTTGTAATGTAACATATAGCTCAACCTCATTGAAATCGGAATGCTCATGGCTGAGAAACATATTACGCACATCTTCATCATCCCGTATTTTCATCTGAAAAAATTTGCACACATCATGCCCCTCAAAAAAGATAGGGTTTTTGTATATAATTTGCCCAACTGGACCGCACTGCAATTTCTTCTCTAACCGGGCTTTCAAATGATAGAAATTTGTTCTTCTATCAATTAAAAACCTAGTCACTTCTGTATCCCTAAAATTGAAACCACTCATTGGACAATCAAATATCTCACCAAGGATATGTGCAGTTATCAAGTATTGTGGTCTTTGAGCCATATCTGAATTTGTGTTAGGAAGAAATGAGTTACAAACTTTAAAGTTTGGAAGAAAAATAGTTTGCAGATTGTAAATGGTTTGAATGTAAGTGATGATAGGATGTATATTTCATGTGTATTAATAGGCGAAAAAATATTACTAGAAACGTGTCTCTTTAGTCTAATTGCTTCAAAAAAGCACTGCCAAAGAGCCATGTGCTGCTCTGCATGCCTACACAACCTCAACTTGGAACCTAACGCCTTTTGCAAACTTTCCCAAAATCTGGAAGTAAATCTCGGATCTCGATCTGAAACAATACACAACGGAACACCATATAGCTTCACAATCACACGAATATAAATCTCAGCCAACCTCTCCAAAGAAAAACTGATGTCAATCGGAATAAAATGCGCCGATTTAGTCAGCCTATCCATAACTACCCAAATGTCATTATGTCCCCCCTGTGTATTCGGCAACCCTGTCACAAAATCCATAGAAATGTTGTCCCATTTCCACTCGGGAATATCCAACGGTTGTAACAATCCACTAGGCTTCTAATGTTCTACCTTAGACTTCGGACATGTCAAACACGCATAAACAAACTGAGCCACATCCCTCTTCAATCCAGACCACCAAAAGATCTTCTTCAAATCTTGATACATCTTATTAGCTCCCGGATGTATACTCAAATTACTCCGGTGCCCTTCCTCTAAAATCATCTTTTTCAAGTCCGAATCATCAGGAATACAAATTCTACCACGGAATCTCAAAATACCCTTATCATCCACTTTAAAGTCACCATTCACACTTTGATCTCCAACCATCAACAAATCAACAAATTTCACATCCAACTTCTGTTTCTCGCTAACGGTTAACAGAAACTCATTAGTGACCTTTAACATACCAAGCCTCACGCTGTCAGATGTCAATTCACACACCAAACTCAAATCTCTAAACGCTTCCAAAAGTTCCCACTCTTTAACCATCAAAACAGACATATGCAAAGATTTTCGGCTTAACGCATCGGCTACCACATTAGCTTTACCAGGATGATAATTCAAGCCAAAATCGTAGTCCTTCAAAAATTCCAACCATCTCTGTTGCCTCATATTCAACTCTTTCTGATCAAACAAGTATTTCAAACTTTTATGATCACTAAAGACTTCGAATCTTGTACCATAGAGATAATGTCTCCAAATTTTCAACACAAAAACCACAGCCGCTAATTCCAAATCGTGAGTAGGGTAATTTTTCTCATGAATCCTCAATTGCCTTGAAGCATAAGCCACAACCTTACCTTCTTGCATCAACACTCCACCTAAACCAATCAAAGACGCATCACAATACACCACAAACGGTTCAGTAGGATTCGGTAAGACCAAAATCGGAGCTGTAGTCAATCTTCTCTTCAGCTCACTAAAACTTTCCTCACACTGAATATCCCAAATGAACGCTTTACCTTTACAAGTCAATTGGGTCAAAGGAAGTGCTAACTTGAAAAAGCCTTCGATGAATCTCCGATAATATCCAGCTAACCCCAAAAAGCTTCTAATTTCAGTAACAGATCTAGGAGCCTCCCATTGTAGAACTGTATCTACTTTAGATGGATCCACAGCAATACCATTACCTGAAATCACGTGCCCAAGAAAACTCACTTCTGACAACCAGAACTCACACTTAGACAACTTGGTAAAAAGTCTCTTCTCCTTCAAAATTTGCAACACAACACGCAAATGTTCCGCATGTTCCTCCCAGTACTTAGAATAAATCAAGATGTCATCAATAAACACAACAACAAATCGATCCAAATGCTCATGGAAAATACGATTCATATACTCCATAAACACACCTGGCGCATTAGAAACCCCGAACGGCATCACTGAATATTCGTAATGACCGTAGCGCGTCTTAAAAGTTGTCTTCTGAATATCTTCCTCTTTCACTCTAATCTGATGATAACCTGACCTCAAATCAATCTTACTAAACACACATGCACCTACCAACTGGTCCATCAAATCATTAATTCTCGGAAGAGGATACTTATTCTTAATCGTCACCTTATTCAGCTGGCGATAATCAATACACAATCGCATACTTCCATCTTTCTTTTTCACCAAAAGAACTGGAGAGCCCCAAGGCGATACACTCGGCCTCACAAACCTCTTCTCTAACAATTCATTCAACTGCTTCTTCAACTCAACCAACTCAGATGCCGACATACGATATGGTGCCATAGACACATGTCTAGTACCAGGAACTAGATCTATAGAAAACTCCACCTCTCTTTCTGGCGGCACATCTGAAATATCCTCTGGAAACACCTTTGGAAAATCACACACAACTGGGAACACATCAATTGCAACTTGACTATCCACTGCCAACGATGCAAACAACCCGAACAACTGAGCTTCATCCGCCAAAAGTTTCTTCAACTCTTTGGTAGATAAGAAACTTGATTCCTCGTCTTCCTCAAGGGAAGGAAATCTTACCAGCTTATGATAACAATCAATATGAACCCGATTGAACTGCAACCAATTCATTCCCAAAACCACATCTAAACCCTCCAACGGCAAACACACCAAATCCATCTCAAAGTCTTTACCATAAATGGTCAAAGGACAACTTAAACAAACCAAAGAAGTAGTTACTGACCCCATTGCTGGAGTATCAATAGCCATCTCTCCACCCATCGAAGACAACAAAAGATTCAAACGCTTCGCGTACTCAGACGAAATAAACGAATGAGTCGCTCCGATATCAATAATAGCAACTAAAGGCGTACTATTAATAAAACAAGTACCTCTGATCAGACTGTCTGTACTAGTAGTCTGAGTTCCTGCCAATGAAAATAGTTTTCCTCCAGCCTGAGCTTGCTTTGGTTTCGGACACTTAGTACTAACATGACCAGGTTCACCACAGTTGAAACACTTCACCACATTCCTCTTACAATCAGCTGCGACATGTCCCAAACCTCCACAATTGGAACACTTCCTCATATCCTTTCTACATTCAAACTGACGATGTCCTAAGTCACCACACCTGAAACATCTCAGAGGATTAGACATACCTCCCCCACTTGGCCTTTTATCAAAACTACCCATTTGCTTACCCTTGTCAGCTGGTGTCACATAAGGACCACCATGAAACGGTTGCTTCCCTTTCCTTTTGTTCACACTCTTATAGTGAGTAGAACGAGCTTTGCTATCTTCCTCACAAATTCTACAACAATCCACCAAATCTGAAAACCTTCTAATCCTTTGATAACCTATTGCCTGCTTGATCTCAGGACGCAATCCGTTCTCAAACTTCACACACTTGGAAAACTCTGCAGTTGCTTCAGCATAATGTGGATAAAACTGAACAAGCTCCACAAACCTAGCAGTGTAATCAACAACAGACATGTTACCTTGTTTCAACTCCAAGAACTCTATCTCTTTCTTTCCTCTAACATCTTTAGGAAAATACTTCCTCAAAAATTCCCTGCTGAACAAAGTCCAAGTGACCTCTTCACCTGCAGCTTCCCAAACATGACGCGCACTAACCCACCAATCATCAGCCTCCTCCTGCAACATGTGAGTACCCAGTCTCACCTTATGTTCCTCAGCATAGTCCATCACTCTAAAGATTCTTTCAATCTCCTTAAGCCAAATCTGTGCAGCATCAGGATCATGTCTCCCTTTGAAGACAGGCAGTTTGTTCTTCCTGAACTCATCATTCCCACCAGCATTAGGTGCACCCTGCACAGCCCGAGCCATAGCTTGCATAGCAGCAGCCAAACAACATCATTCCTACAAGCCATATTCTGTTCATATCCAATAACAGCAACTATGGTTAAATAAACAGCTCACCCAAACACAACGACCGACAAGGACTGACACGGACTAACACAAACTGACACGGACTGGCTCTGATACCACTTAATGTAACACCCCCCAATCTATACCCCCAATTAATTAAAGCGATAACAAATTATCAGAGTATAATTAAACATTCATGGCATAGACGGAGGCGTCACATCAATTGGGACAAAATACAACAACCTGCTCATAAAGATATGCAACAATCAGGTAGCACATAACAGAGGAACTCAGTTCCTAACACCCACAATTCAGATACAGAATAAAAGCGGAAAATCTGCAACTGAATCTCATATATATAACATAAAAGTTTGTCTGTCATATACATAGTCATACATGTATAATCCAAAAAGAACATATACATATACACATAATCACAAACGATCTCCCCGACTACCCGGTGCTACATATCAGAGCCGACCGACAAAAGAATGAAGACCTAAGCTTCACAAAAAGACCTCCAGCATCTAATCTGCAATGCCTCATAGAGCATTCAAAACAGCAGAAGGGTGAGAAACACAATCATAATATAATTGCATACAATTATATAATAACACAAAAATACACATGTAAAATATTCTCACCACAACTTACACCAGAATTCAAATCCAAAACAACACAATGCATATCTCAATATCCACCACCAAGGCATATCAATCATGCTTAATGCATTTATCAACAACATATATATATGTATCTCAACTCATCAATTCCACACAAAATAAATCCATTCATGATTTATGCAAATGAAAAGAGACCGCCACAACGACTCTATGCAAATGTGGTACCATCCATCCGTCATTCTCATCATTAGTTCACTCAGGAACTATTGGAATCATCGCTTGTTACTTAGTGTAACTCCCCGTTGGGCAAACGATGTTCCCCGTCGCTTTAGGTCCTCTTTGTATAAGGCACACGACGTTTATGGATCGCTTTAGGTCCTCTTTGTATAAGGCACACGATCTGATCGCTTTAGGTCCTCTTTGTATAAGGCACACGATCGTCTATAATCATCGTTTTAGGTCCTCTTTGTATAAGGCACACGATGTTATAGCGGATTCCCTCTGGAATCGATTCGTCGCTCACACCCCACAAGGGCACACGACATCACAAGATGCATATCATGATGCTTGGCATACAATGACTCATGACAATCTAATGCATACATATATACATTCATGTGAACCATCACAACATCAATACTCATGCATATACAATCAACCACAATCACAATGCATTTACATCATATAACATCACACAAGTCATACGATATATATCAAAAGCATATTGTATGATAACACCTCAAATACACACCATTAAAACGGTAAAAGTCGACAAAACGACACATTTCCAAATTCCCGACATAATTAAATCGGCCAACAATCTCAAAACCATTTTAATAAGAAATAACATCTCAATAGCTTTCTAACGATACCAAGTATGTTCAAAACGGATAATCGGAACACAAGCTATGGAAGTAAAAAGAAAAGGAATCGCGAAATGGCAAAATTCTGCACCCTCGCTGGCCATACGCGTATTGCCAAACCCCATACGCGTACCATTACGCATTTCAGCAGATGGCTGAGAAAATGGATTTCCTTACGCGTATTGCCCTCAATTGCACCTGCCATACGCGTATCGCCCAACCCAATACGCGTATGGACATGCCTGATACGCGTAACGGCAGCGACAACCCAGAATTTTTCTGCTATGGGTTCAACCAAAAATCACTCCAAATCTAATCTAATCACCTGAAAATTACCAATAGAGTGCACAACAACATCTATCAAACATGTCTCAGCAATTATGAACATTAAAACATGATTTCAGACACATTTTGAATTAATTTCCAACCATTTCAACATATTATGGTTTTGGTTCTATATCCAGTTTCAACTCAACAACAACCAAATACATACATACATAATCATACACAAGTATAAGATAATCGAGTTTCGCACCCTTACCCGATTTAATCGTGTTTGAAAAGTCGGTTGATTCAATTTCTTAAACCCCAAGTTTTTCTCTCTTTTTCTTCTCTTATTTTCCTTCTTTCTCTTTTTCTTCTTCTCCTTTTCTTTCTCTCTATTTTTCTCTCTAAGTTTCTAACTTAAGAAAATAAGTAAAAAGGACCAAAATACCCCTACACTCAAATATCTCGCAAACGTTCCCAAAACGCGATAAAACATAATCACGATGAAAAATAATATATTATCAAATAAAAGTCAAGAATAAAATACTATAATAATAAAAAAAATTAAATCGACTCGATTAAATAAATCTAACAAAAGCTGGGGCGTTACACCATTCACTCATCGTCACTTTACAAATTATTCCCCAAACAAAACTAATTCTTAATAAACTCTCACCGAGATTCAAACTCAACCCTCCCTCAAATCACCTCACACGGGTCCCTCTTGTTTTTCCCTCGATTCCTTTTCCTTCATCCCATTTTTACCATCAATCTCATCACTCTAACCATTATATAATCCATTCATCACTCACTCAATAAGGACACGAAAAAAATCCTAAGGAACCCCTACTAAAATCAAACTCACCCTTCACTATAGCTCTCAGAATCATAGCTCCTTAAGCTTTGCATTGAAGCTTAAGGAAGTTTGAGCTTTAAGCTCTAAACACTTACTTGCTCGAGCAAAGACAGAAGGACATGGGAGAAGGAGAGGGACAGGGAAAATAACACAGAACAGGAACAAGTAGAAAGATAGAGAAAAGTTTCAAATCAACTCACCTCGAGGTTGGCCGAAAACCTCGTTGGAGTTTCAAAGCTCTAGAGAGGCTCTATTTATCTTCTTTCCTTCAATTCAACATTATTTTATTGTCGATTATATGTTTGATGCTTGAAAATCATTGTAATCTGTACTTGGGTGTTAAATTGGGGTTTATGGATTTGTTTGGGAACGAGTCTAATCCAGACTCAGGGTATATTTTTATGTTAATTTGAAGCTTGATTTGTGTTCAAGGGTATTTTTAGGCGAGGTTCATGTTGATGTTTTTTTTTTGCTTGAGGCAGAAAATGAATTTTCTGGAAAAGTTGATGAAGACCTTCATGGTGTTCATCCTTGAATTCATGGTGTTCTTGCGTTTTAGGTGGGTTTGTTCCATTTTTTTGGAAAAATTGTGTGTTTCTCGTGTTTGTGGAAGAGAATATGAGAGATGGAATTAGAGTATAGAGAGAGGAAATTTGGAAAAGTGAGTCCCCATGTAGGAGATCCCTCAATTAATCTCTCTTTTCTTTCCCTTTGCGCCCACATGTGGCTATGTTTTGAGTCATCAGATCATTGGATCTTAGTGTTGGGGACCGTTGGATAGGCTTACCCAAAGCGTTGACTGAGGAATCCCACATGTGTCCTCATACAATGTACCTCGTGTCACTAATTCATGGCCAACTGATTGCTTGGTCATCTGATCTTGTGGGTTGGGTTGAGTCACCACTGGTTGAGTCCCTTTTCCACCTTTTAACCCAACACTTGAGCCTCCTATCTCTTGAGCCCATTTCGCTTCATGCACCTCCTATTTTTTTGTTACAGTTTTTTATTTGATTTCTATTTAGTTTTTGTTCTATTATTTCTTGTAAGCTTTAAGTGGGCCTTGAGCCACATTTTCTTTTATTCTGCTGAACTCATAACCGTCACACTAATTTACACCTCATCCTTTATATTTTTATTATTAGTCTTAATTAACTAAAATTTGTTTTAATTAATTAATTTTGGTTATTAGGGTTAATCAACTTAATTAACCATTGAGTCAATTCTTTGAATTAATTAGTTATAATAATTAATTTTAATTAACCTAATTAATATATTTAATCAAATATTAGTTAGTTCATTAAATAATACTCGTATTTTGTTTAGCCACTAAATGATCCATCACATATCTGTCTCATGATCATGCATTCCCATATATCATTTTTTCCCATTTAGAATTATGTTTATTTCATTATTATTTGTTTATCTGTTTAATTAGATAATTAAATTGAATGAATAATTAATAGTGGTAAATAAATATATTTTCTAAAGTTAAAAACCTTTGGTCTAACGCCAAGTGGATTTCCATCAACTCGATTCACTTTAATTCTTTTTCATCATCCATTTTACAACACAAATCAAACCTTGATCAACATATAGTGTATTTCCCAATTCAAATTAAAACACATAATTATTCTTAGGCATCATTTCACAAAGGGTGAAAAAGGAAATGGTCTAGTGCCTACTAGTCTTTTCCCTGATTGTTTTTGGATACAAGTTGTCTAATTCGACCATTCGAACAATCGTCATCCGTTAAAAACCATCAATCTGATTCATCTCAAACCACTTTCGTTATCAAATCTTAAGCGAACTTATTTTCATAATAAATCAGACGAAAAAGAAAATGGTCTAGTGCCTACTATTCTTTTTCCCGAATACTTGGATACGAGTTACCTAACTCGACCATTCGAGTATTTGTCGTCTATTCAAACACCTTAATAATATCTACCCTTGTGTAATTAAGGATGAAACAGGAAATTGTCTAGTGCCTACTATTCTTTTCCCCGATTGTTTGGATACGAGTTGCCTAACTTGACCATTCGAGCAATCGTCATCCACCCAAAAACATTCAAAGACATCAAACCTATTTTCTCTCCCCCACGCGATCGAAAACCATTTCAAAAAGAGTATTGTTTATTCTGTTCTAACGTGAATACAAACAAATGCTTTAAGCCTCCAATTGTGAATACACAAGCATTATTTAACCGCTATAGCGCGATCTAAACAATCGTTCAATAAAATCAACCAACTCACACATAATTTTCTACGAAGAACTACATAGCTTTGAATTCCTCATTGTACATGAGGATACGCATGAGCGAAACCCGCAATTTCGTCAAACACCCTAATAAAAACATTCTTATGACCCATTTCTTTTCTCTTTTCAACCTTTTATTATTTGAAGAAAACAATTAACATAAGTTAACATTCAACGGCAAGTTTAACTAAAAGGTTTCCGTTGAGTACAACGGACATGAGGGGTACTAATACCTTTCTCTTGCATTATCGACTCCTGTATCCGAATTTGGTTGCGACGACCATCTTCTTTTTCTTATAAGGGTTTTATTGAAATTTTCCCTTTCCTTCTTTTGAACAAATAAAGTTCGGTGGTGACTCTGTTCAATCATTTCCACGAGTGCGCGAACGCCCGCTAGGTTCATCTTTTTTTGCAATGCGACAATTGGATCTACCTCAATACTGATGAGGTTATGCAGAAAGATAACAAGGTAAGGTGTGGGGGCCTTTTGCGCAACAATCATGGCAATTGGAAAGCAGGATTCAAGAAATAAATAGGTAAAAGTAACAACCATATTGTTGAGCTTTGGGGTGTGTTGACAGGTCTCCCAATGGTTCAAAATAAAGATATAAAGAAGATTGTAGTGCAAGTGGATAACAAGTGGATTGCTGCTGTGCTTCAAGACACTAAAAAGGAGCACAAACATAGCTCTAATTTGATTAGAAAAATTTAAAGAGTTGGAAATAGTTTTGAAGCTATTAAGTTTGAGCATATTTTTAGAGAAGCAAATCAGTGCGCTGATGCTTTGGCTAAACAAGGTAGCAAAGAAATAAATAAATACTTCGAAAATAGTTCTAGATGGTTGAAACACTTGCTTTTGCTTTTAGATGAACTTCATATTTCTTTTATAAAACACATTTGATAGTTGCCTTTTTTGTTGGGGCTTAGGCCCTCCATTATTAAGAAAAAACAAGTAGATAGGAGAATTATTTTTTATTTTTGCCAAAAGAGAAAAAGTTTGTTAAGAGTAATTTTCTCTAACAAACAATAGTCATGTAACTAACTCTTATAAACCTAAAAACCAATTACAAATCACATTGTATAAAATTTCAAAATTTGATGATTAATATTTTGACATATATGTTTTTTAAGGTAAGAAATATTTATCCAATTAACATTTAAATTTTATCTCACTTTTTTAAATAATTATTTATAATAATTCAATATAATTCCATCAATTTAAGGTAAAATGTGAAGATAAAGTGTTATGTTTGATGAGTTATGCGGTGGTGGTGAAGTTGAGCATAAAATGTCTACGATGAACACTCAAACACTAATTTTGAACTCAACTTCACCTCTAACTTCTTTGTCACTAACAAGAATCATCACAATCTATGCTCCAAATTCAGTTAATAAAGTTGTTGGAGTTGGAACAACAAGAAGAAGAAGAAAATGGAACATGGCAGTTAATAAACCAGTTACAACTACCACACGTTTCGATGATAACAACGTTGTAGATTCAGCTTCAACAGTGGTGAGAAATTTCTATGAAGGAATCAATAGACATGATGTGGATTCTGTGCAGTATCTTATATCTGAAAATTGTGTGTACGAGGATCTTGTCTTTCCTAGTCCCTTTGTCGGTCGTAAGGTGATTTATGGAAATTTTGTTTTTGGTTAAATAGTTGATTATGCTGATTGGTTTCTGAATTGTTGTTGGTACTTTTTTTTTTTTACAGGAAATTATAGAGTTCTTCAAGAAGTTTACGGAATCTACAAGCATAGATCTGCAGTTTGTTATTGATGATTTGTCTACGGAGGATCCATCATCTGTTGGAGTGATTTGGCATTTAGGTGCATTTTTAAATTAGTGTTCTTATATCTTTACATTTGATTTAGTAGGCTTGATATATATAATAGTCTCTTAACTTAATTTAATATTTCGTCTTAATCTTTTAAATAAAAAAAATTACAAATTACTCTTTTAAATTCACTTCTGATATCCTATCTGATCCTTTCCGTCAATTTCTAAAAGAAAAAAAAACATTAAATTCTGATAACGTGGTGTGACAGCAAGATCATTGGTACAAATCTGAGTCAATCTATGTAATTAAAAACTGATATATTGTTTAAATTGTTAGGGTTTTGTTTTTGGAAACTCTAGCAGTAAAAACACTATCAGTTTTTAATTTTATATATGTTGACTCAGATTTATACCAATGGTCTTGCTATGATGTCACTTTACTAGAATTTAAGATTTTTTTGTCGGAAATTGACAGAATGGATCAGATAGGATAAATGAAGTCTTTGTAAGGTTATTTTAGTTAAAGGAGTAAAGCAGAACATTAAATTAAATTAAGGGATTTAGTAACTAATTATGCCTTTGATTTTGTACCATTTATAAAGTTTAATTAGAATGGAATTTCGGCTTAAAATTTTAAGTAAATATCTAATGAGAAAGTCATGTAAGTAGATATCATATGGTAAAAAGTTGCAGGCATGATTTTAAATTGTGATCGATGCAGTGCGTATTGCGGCCGTTGCGACGTTAATTTTAATTGAGAAGATTTTGAAAAATAAAAGTCACATAATATTATGATTTTTTAGAAATAATTTGAGTTTTGGGATTCTATTTTGAATTTTGACGAAAATAAAAAACTTGGGCAAAGCTGTTTGACGTGGTTTTTAACGTGGAAAGACAGGTGATTTCAAATCTATGCATAGTTTAGGTCCCATAAACAATATTGCGGCTGTAAATGTGATCGAAATGTGGTTGAAGAACACAATTTGAGGTGTTATGTATTATTAACATTTGCCATTGCTTGCAGAATGGAAAGGAAAACCTTTTCCCTTTAGCAAAGGATGCAGTTTTTATCGGTTGGAGGTGATTAATGGCAAGAGACAAATATCGTAAGTAATGATATTTTTGTGTGGTGTGTTTATATAACATGCTCTGAAACTGGTGCTTGGTAAATTCTCTGATCATATAAACAAACAACTTGCATAATTGTTGTATGGAATTTTTGTTGATGAACCTTGTATTTTCCGGTAAACAGATACGGACGAGACAGTGTTGAACCTGCAATCAAGCCAGGGGATGCAACTTTGGTATGTGGATTTTTCTTTATCAGCAATGCTATTGAATACTGGAAAATTATCATCCTATTCTGTGCTCTGAAAATTGTTCTTTATATGCAGGTACTGATAAAGAGTGTGACATGGCTTCTTCAACGATTTCCTCAGTTGGCAGACCGATTCTAGTGAATGCTCTATATTATTTTGGAATCTGATTTTAGTTTGGATAATGTAACACATAAGATTCTATCAAGCAGAAAATGTGAGTGTTGTATATTTACACATAAATAAAAGCAAAGTTACTTAAATTATCTAAATATATACATAAAGTTACAAAATTATCAAATAGTTATTCATAATTTAATTTTAATTTTGTTTTTTCATTATCATTTGCTTTTTTAGTTGACACATATGACAGAGTATTATAAAAAAAATAACACAAAAGAATTAAAAATATTAATATCAAATAATATTAGGAAAATCACATGGATTCTAAAGCCTTCACTTGTCACCAGAGTTAAATCACATTAGGAAAATGAGAATAAAAATAGTATAAAAATTAAAAAATAAGAGATTTACAAATCAGTACACCACAGCTTCTGTCCCAGCAAAATGGAAGAAATGCAACAACTTTACCAGGATATCACTGAGGAATTACCGGTCGATCAGATATGTGGCAGCTATAATGGGTCGTCTCGAACGTTCCAAGGCCGAGATTTATTTTGAGGGAGCATAGTTGTAGAGTCTTGATTCCTACTTCCATAGCTACTTTGAGAATCATTAAAGAAACTGGAACTATCTTGGCTTCCAAAAGCCATCCTCCTAAACATTTTGATCTCTGCAGATTGCTGTGCAGAATCAAACACTGAACTCTGCCCTGGTTTCATTCCGTTATTCAGATCCGAAAACTCGGCCATGGAATCAAAAGCTCTCATAACCTGGAGAATTATGATGAACAAACCAAAGCATGTGCAGCAAAGTTAGCATCTTCAGAATCAAATGAACAAGTGTATTGCAACAGCGTGTGATGCAAGTTACCTGACTCATCCGTGGCCTCTTAACTGAGGAGTGACGCACGCAGGCTGCAGCAGCCTCAATCAGTCTAAACATTTCGTTTCTGTTGTAGTTCTTTTCCAGTCTTGGATCCACCAAAGTTTCAAACTCCTCGGTATCGAGTGCTTCAATCAACAGAGGCCGGGCCTGGAAAGAAGTTTCGTAATTGTTATAATGAGCAATTTAATCTGCTTGGGACTTCTATAAGGTTTTTTTTATCCTGCACTATGGAATCACACAACCACGAACAACTTTGCAGCTTTACTCGTGTATTTCTTTATTTTGCGAGGGGAAACGGTATTCTAGCATTATTGTTTGTAGTAATTAACCACGACCATATCAAATCAAGTAATGAAGATAAGACTATTTAAAACTTGAAGCTATTGTTACTGGAAATGTGTGACTCACCCATTCAACCAGGCTCTCGTCACCGATTGGCTGAGAGGCATCGACAGGCTTCCGACCTGTAATTAGCTCCAAAAGCACAACACCAAAGGAATATACATCAGACTTATCAGTTAATTTTCCACTCGTCGCATATTCCGGTGCCATATACCTGCCAATTCAGAACAAATTATTCGATTATATTTGCTCAGAATGATTCAATTCAATATCAGCAACAAGCAGTAGTCGGGAGGGAAATAGAGAATGAAGCCTGTTTGGATTGACTTATTTGAGTTTATCTACAGGAATAAGCACTTCGGAGACTTTCAAGAAGTTCTCATGAAAACAACTTATGAAAAGCTTATTTTCATATGTAAACAGAAAAATATGACTCAAGCCATACTACAAACAGGGGTTTAACCTACCCAAATGTTCCCATTACACGTGTAGTTACATGTGTGTTTGAATCCAATGCTAATTTCGCAAGCCCGAAATCTGAAACCTGTTAGCCAAATAATATCAATAAAACAAAAAGTCCCAATTAGAAAAAACGAAGAAACATCAACTCGGAGATGCTCGGCATAAGCTGTCTGTCATTTAAGAATGAAACAATTTACAAAGGGTATTCTGCATCAAAGGGTATAGATTATAAAAGTGGCTTACTAGAGCTTCAAAGTTGTGATCGAGAAGGATGTTTGATGACTTTATATCTCGATGAATAATGCGTGGATGGCCTGAAAAATAATCAAATAGAAATAGGATGAAAACAATATGCTATAAAAACCAAAACAATCAAGCTTAGAAACACACAATTATAAATTTGCAATTGACAATAACGGAACTACCTCTGATGCATTTTGATTGTGTTTGAAAAATATCGGAAGAATTACACGGGCATAATTTAAAGAAAAATGTGCATTTCGAAAGAAAGTATATAAGCTAAAAGGAAAACATGTAGTACCATGTCTTCTTGAGATAATTACAAATCTGAGGAAAAAAAAAGAAACTTACAGTCTTCATGTAGGTAAGCTATTCCACGAGCTGCACCAGCAGCAACCTTAACTCTGATAGGCCAATTCAAAACGGGTGCTCTTTCATCTGTAAAAAATTAAATTACTGGTCATGTTTAAGATCAAAATTTAGATGGACACAGTTCATACATGTTCAATCTTTGGGAACATTGTCGTGTATCTTACCATGTAGGTGATAATGCAGAGTATCGTTGGGAACAAAGTCGTAGACGAGCAATCTTTGATGCTCAGATATACAGTAACCAACCAAAGAAACCAGATGACGATGATGTACTCGACTAATAGTCTCAACTTCTGCTCTGAACTCTCGTTCCCCTTGTCCACCACCAATTTTAAGTTGTTTTACAGCTACTTCTCTTCCATCTAGCAAACCTTTGTAGACACAACCAAATCCACCTTCTCCCAACAAATTCTGCTCTGAAAACCCATTTGTAGCTTGGATTAGTTCTTCATATGTTAACCATGATCTTGAATTATTTACTCCACTTGGCTCAGGTGGTGAATACACAAATTCACTACCATTGCCACTCCCATTCAAATTGGCTGGAGGGTTTGGCTTCAAGAACAAGGAACCTGTAGGAGAATATCAATGTTTAAAAACAAATATTCTAGCAGCCATTTACAGTTACTATTAAAAACAAGGTATCTGGGGACTTTTCTATTTATTATTGCAGTATATCCAGGAACCAAAATCCAGAATCTGGTGTAATGTAACCAAGATTATCTAGTTTTAGTTTATGCAGTGCTTGAAAAATCTTCAGTATCATCTGAATAGCAAATAATCAAGGTAAACAAACAAACAACATGAATAATTAACAAGAGAGTACATTGCTAATAATTTTCGGTACAAAGTGCAATACCTGAATTGTGAGATGAGGTAAATGGAGAAGGCGCAGCGTAATCAGATCTGGATCCTTTTCCCTTTTTCTTTTTCTGTACAAAGCACACAGTGATACCAAGAAGGCTGAGGACAATTAAACTAACTACAACGCCAATAGAAACAGCAGCTCCGGTATTTAACCCTCCTGAATGTGAAGGTGTGTTGTTTGTGGCTATATTATCAGAACCATCAACACTTGGTCTCAATGGCAATGGCACAATTGGACTGCCACCAGGTACTGTTTCGTTAGTAGGAAGACGAGGCAAAGGGGCTGGAGGTGCTGCAGGTCCTGAAGGAAGAGTTGATGGCAATGGGGATGGAGGTGGAACAGTTGAAGGGGAAGGAGGTGATTGAGAAACAGATGGAGGGGATGCATTATGTGAAGGAGGTGGTTGAGAAACTGATGGAGGGGACGCATCAGGTGAAGGAGGTGAAGGAGTACTTTTTGGTGGCTTTGCGTGTGGTGCAGGAGGAGGATTGGCAGATGGTGGCTTTGATGCTTTATCGGGAGGAGGAGGTGGAGGTGGAGACGGCGAAATCGTTTGAGAAGGCGATGGCTTTGATGATTTCGGGGGAGGGGCACCAGCTTTTGGAGGTGGCGGAGACAAATTCGGAGGGGAAGGTGAAGTTTCATCTGGAGGAGGGGCAGTGGTAGCTGGTGGAGGAGGGGAGGTGGTAGCTGGTGCAGGAGGTGGTGATGTTACAACCGGTGCAGGAGGTGGCGATGTTACAACTGGTGGAGGTGGTGATGCACGTGGTGATGGTGGTGGAGAGCTTGGCGGCGGTGTAGTTGATGGTGGAGGAGAAAGGGGTGGAGTCGGAGAAGGAGGAGGAGAAACAGGTGGCGAAGGAGGAGGAGCGACCGGCACAGTCTGTGGAGGAGAAGGAGGAGGAGCTGAAGGGTCAGAAGGAGGAAGAGCTGAAGGGTCAGAAGGAGATGAAGGAGGAGGAGAATTCGATGTTTGATTCGGCTGAGAAGAACCAGGTAAAGGTGATGGAGGTGGTGACAAAACAACAACACTAGATGAAGGAGGCAAAGCAACAGGCGCAGCATTTGGAGAGAGAGTAATTGAAGCCATCACTCACACTACAAAATCTTCCCTCAAATAACACAATGCACCAACAAAAATCACTCACTACATTCCAAAACCCTTCAACAACACTCAAAACTCCAATCTTTCTCCATAAACACAGTAATCACAACACAAAAACTCCAGATCAAACATCAGATTTCAGATCAACTCTTCCACAAGTAAATGCTGAACCCTAGAATCCCAAATTTCAACACCCACAAACTAATTTCAACAAAGCTAATATTTTTATAGTCTACAGAACCTAACAATACTAAAACCAAAGTGAAATTCCACAAATCAATGAGAAATCACAAATTCGGCAATATTTCTGACCTAAATCAAAACATTAAGAACAAAATGCAGCACACCCAGATCTCAAAAAATGAAAAAATCAACACTTTTTGTATGATTAATGAAAAGGGAGTGGAAACAAAGTGAGAGAAGAAAAAACTATAATTTAGCGGAAAATAGCAATAGTGGAACATACATACAGCACGAAGAGAGAACGTGGAGACGACTTTGAGAAGGAAGATGAGCTACACTGTCTGTCACAGAACACGGGCGTCATTCACATTCACGTACAGTGGGAAAAAGGCTGTGAACCAATTGAAAATTGAAACATTCAATCATTAACTATTATATTTTGCTTTTACTTTTTTTCTTTCTTTGCCAATTGGAAATGGAAAGAGACATTGTGATTTTATTACTATATAAATATTTTTGGATGTCCAAATTTTTACTTAAAGACTTTTACATTGTAGATTTTATTGCTCAAAATATTTAAGTTATACGCGTATTTTCCGTGTGCATGTTCTAATCAACATATTTACTTTGTCTTATTTTGTGCAAGTTTATGTGGATTTAGAAAAAAGATATGAAGTCCTTTCGACATGTGTTTAGTTCTATAGTATGAGTATATGTTCACTATGGTTAGGTATATGGTCATCTTTATTTGAATTTGAAGTGGTCATTCTGAAACATTTGAAAGTTGCTCCATTTTAAATCATCTTGGGTCTTGGGCCTTCATGAAGGTGTTTTAATTTTGGGCTAAGAACAGGTCTTGGAAACCTTCTCCACGACTGTTCTTCAACCTGTTATACATCATGCGCACCTCCAGAATGACATTCATGACTAGGGAATTATCGAATTTTGGTAGGGCCATGTCTGGTTCAGCCTCTTCGATTGGGGCGATTAATTGAGACGTTTCGTACTTGTGAGGCCCCTTACTCCGGAGGCTCATCTTTCCTTTTGTTATATCTCGACATAGTCTTCTCAGTTCCCATTATTGCAAGAGTATATTTGTGCAATATTGATTCTGACCTCACTTTCGTTCTGCAGTTTCTTCCTTCACCATCAAGTTGGAATCTCTCTCTACTGAAGAGGTTACGATGGGAGAAAATTTGAGATCCTTTTACTAGAGGCTTAGTTACGAAGAGGAGTTCATCCCCGTGAGCTGTTGTCTTTCCAACAGAGGAAGAAATAAATTTACATCCACATTATTGTTATTGTGGTCGGGCGTGCGAAAATAAGAGAGATATATGGTGAGGACAGAGTCCTATAGTTTTTTTTAACATGTGTAACTGTATTTTGCAAATAACATTGATAAGTTACAAAATGATTTACTCCATTGTCAACGCTCAGGGCATCAAACCTGGTTCTACAGGTTGGGTCGTTACGCCTCCTCCTACAACTTCTGCACCCACCCTTATTGTCGAGGCTATTGCAGCTACCCTAGGGTTGACCAACTTACAACTGTTGTGTCTATTCTATATGTGGAAGATCCACCACAACCTTTTCCTACTCCGGTGAAGAGGGGTCGGGATGAGGATTGACATTCCTCTTTTGAGGAGGATTCCCCTAAACAGAACCGTCTGTCCAGGGATGCTGCTTCAGACTCGGTAACTCTCTTTCTCCACTTGTCCACCATTCTTATATCTTAGATTCCTCGCACTCTCGAGGAAGTTATTGTTGCTGTGTCCGTAGAGGATCTATCCTTTGACAAAATCTTTCTGAGGCAAAGAAGATGAAGTTTCCTTCTAAGGTTAACTTTCACACGCATCGGGCTGCTTCTCTATTCTCTCTAGCTACTGCTGGTATAGATGATATTTTGGTTGTGGGTAATCCTTCCAAGGATAAGGATACCTGAAAGGTAAAATGCAAGACATGAAGTAGAAGTGCTTTGCCTTCTAGAAAGAGTTGGCTGACCTGCGGGAGAAGAATAAGCTTGCTGAGGATTTTCAAGAAGAGGCAGAGGTCCACAGTTCTCCTTCCACCCTCGCTTCTCAGATCCTTGATCTGAATCTTCCCTCGAGGTCGAGAAAACACATGAGTTGCGTCACTTGCATAAAAATTGCCCTTATTCCATTTCTGCAAAACTTACCACGACACTTAATGGAAATTGTCGTAGCCTTTTTAAAACAAATTGAAAGCCTATAAATGAAAAAGGCCCAAGACGGTTAAAGAGTCGCCCTAAATACCACGTCGCGATGGTGCATTGCTAAACTTCTGCATCTTCACGCACAAATTTTCAACCCAAAACCCACAAAATCACGGCGAGTAGTTTCTCCTTTTTCCAATTTTTTATATCTCTTCATCATTGTACAACAAAAGCTGCGATGAATCTCCCTTAACCATCTCCGCTCGGATTTTTGGACAGGGTTCGTGAACCGCCGCTGCACTCGTATATCGAAGATGCGTAACTCGCCTTATCTTTTTCATTTTCACTCAAAATTGTTTCATTTGAGTTCTTTCTCCAAAAAATGTTTCTCTGAAACCCTCATTTCCCCAATCTTTTTCCACAAGTGTTTCTCACCAAATTCGATCCCTCACAAAACCCTTTCTTCATCTCTCAAGTTTTTTTGCTGAATAGTTTCCTTCTAATCACAAATCTTCAAAATTTTCTGTTGTTGAATCATTTAAGGATATTTGCTTCGATAAGGGAATTGAATAAGCCGAGTAAAGAAGAAGCTTCTCTAGGTAAAGGAGATCCAAAATTCCCAAAGATAGTTTGGCCACCAAAGCAACTTGCTTTTCCTGTTATCTTAGAGAGCTTGTGAGAAATACCATCAAACGCTCGCTGCTTGCGAGAAATACCATCGAACGATTGTAGCTTGGGAGAAAGTTTTGAACAAACGAACTATCACTTTTACGCAACCCTCATCTTCCCCCTTAATTCTTAAAAAGTAGCAATTTACTAAACCTAATTTCTTCATTTCCTCCTTGTACTTGGATTATTATTATTTTTTATTTATGGCTTGAATGGAGTGAAATTTTATTTTATTATGAAACTGTTTAATTTCTCAATGATTCAGTGTGAAGAAGCCAATGAAATTTTTGTGGTAAATATTTGTTACCTCAACAAATTTTACCAATTAGAAATGTTGTGACATCTCTATAATAGGTAGAAATACACATTATTTGATTCATCTGATTCTATAGGTTAGTGTTAACAAGCTTTTTCTTAAAAGGTTTTGATTTTTTGTTATTGACTTCAATATGTAAAATGTTTCATAGCATATTTGAGCAGTGTGCGATGGTGTTACTGTGCTAATTGTCTTATAGTGTTGAATCTTACTAATTTCATTTTTTTATGGCATTTCAATTAAAGTTTTGTTTCTACTACTTTTTTAGTCTATTTTGATTATTGACACACACAAATGAATAAGGACAGTTTTTATTTATGGCGTAAAATGCATCTCTTGTAGTATAAAACGGATGCAATTGTGGTACTTGTTGGAGCTGCTTTGAAGACTATTATTGTTAGTTGTTTCCTTAAAGCATTCACTTGCTATTGGTGTTTACAACAAAAGAGTCACAAGGTATAGTCTCAATTTTAGATTAAAGTGGTAAGATCATATTGATACTTGAAAAATATGTTGCTCTAAGTGGGAAGATTAAGGAATCAGAAGATTTGATTTAGAGGGCAGAAGCAACTGCATTGGATCTGTTTCATTAGATTTAAATGTTAACTACATGCTAATATAAGTAAAAGATATCATGCTTCATATTTCAGTCCAGTTAAGTTGTCAATCCTAAAAAAAAAAAAAAAATATATATATATATATATATATATATATATATATATATATATATATATATATAGTTTTCTTGATTTGTGTATATTGGTTTTAATTTCTATCACAGCTGAATCCATCACTTGGTTGTAGAAATTAATGACTATTTTCATTTGTTAGATATATGTGTTGTATTGACTTAGGCTTTGATAATAAAGTATCTACCTTTGTTGTCGTTTTACGTTTTCTTATACATTCTTATGGCCAAGTTTTCAGGTGGGAAATGTTGTACCCCAATTTTGTCCAGACATTTTAATTTTTCAGGCAACCAACTTTATTTTGTTTTATCCGGAATAAAATTTGAGTTTTGCAGACAGATCGATAGAAGCAATTTTCGATCGTGCGTAATATTTGTGAGGGCAAGGTTCCTTATTGCTTTGTTTTAATGATGTCAAAACTAGGAAAATTACGTACTTGTGTATTTTGGACGGTATCATCTTGTCTTAGCTTGCATTCATTATTTTAAAATGCGCATAATGATCCACATACATGAATCTAGGCATATATGATCATTCCCTATGTGTAAAATGTGTTTTAAATCATTCTTGATGCATTAGGTCGACCCATACATGGCTTAGGTTTACTCAAAATTGATAAAAATGTGTTTATGACATTCTGGCACCCTTGCGTCGACTTACAATTACTGTGGAGGTCGATGCATACTGATTGAAAACAAGCTTGGAGCTCTTGGGTGCTCATGCGTCGACACATGGTCAGGTTTAGGTCGACGCACAGTTTCATTTTGTGCGCAGGTTTGCTTTCTGGCATGTTCAGGTCGACTCACAAGTTGTGGAGGTCGACCTCTCGCGTATTTGAGCTTATTTTTCCTGCATCTTTGTGATTCAAAAAGTTGTTATTTCTGTTATGTTTTAATAGCCATATATATATATATATATATATATATATATATATATATATATATATATATATATATATATATATATATATATATATATATATATATATATATATATATATATATATATATATATATATATATATATATATATCCATATGCATCATTTTTTTACACAACCAACAAGAAAATTGAAAATATACATTGAATTGCTCTTCATTTTCATTCTCACAATTGCATTCTTCAACAATCACACATAATCATCTTTGTTGAGTTGTGCATTGTCGAGGTGATAACATCCAAATGTAGGATTTATATATCTAGTTTGGGTTGAGATTTCGGTGGGATTTTCTTGAATAAAACCATTGGGGTTTTGTCCTCCAAGATATTGAGGGATTTGGGGGTCTTTTTGCACAAATCTTTGCAGAACAGATTCAACCGAGTGAAAGCCTTGAAGAACGGCGGGTTCGGTCAAGGAAGTAGCGGTAACCAGAGGATTGTATTGAAAGATTTGGGGTCGAACGTCTTGCGATCGAAATCAGCCGAGTCAAAGACTTGAAGATTCAAGTGAGTAGCGGTAACCGGAGGTTTGTTCGAACCGTTTGATGCACTTGATTCGGTTAGAATCAATGGGAGAGAAGTGGATAGAATCAACACCAACATTTAGGTTTGATTGTGTAGTAGCTATAACTTCTCTTGTACAAAACTTTGCAACTAGATATTATGCATATCTCAATTCTAGTTTTAGAATTAGGGGCAGACGTACCCGAAGCGAGGACGAAAAGAGAACTGACTAAACAAATTGGGTGTCGTTCTCTCTCTCTCTCTATCTCTTTACTTTGTGTTTTTAACGTTTGAGTGATATCAACTGTTTGATAAATTTCTACTGATTTGTAGTACTAAAAATCTATTTTGGAAATTCATTGCAATCACTTGGATTGTAATTGTGAAAAATTATGCACTGTCATTTCATAGGAAATTAGACTTGGGGGTGTTGTGCACACCAAGTGTTCGAAGTATTGACCGCACATAAATTGTTTGTAAAATTCTCAATTCAATTTTATCATCTATAATTCATTGGAAACCGGTTAATTCAAAGTGGTCTTTGTTTGAATTGGTTGATTGGGAACGTTGTTGATTCCTTTATCTCATCAATATTATTCCATTCGGTTTCGCATATCCGATCTTACCAATAACGGTTCGTTTAGACGATTTTAAATCCAAGGTCGCTTCCGCACATTTTTGAAACAATTTTTTAACGCCAATTTTATTAAAAAGTAGTGATCTTTTCAACCCTCCTTCTAGATCATTTCCATCGGCTAACAAGAGGTATCACGAGCACCGTTTCATCTAGTGCTTCACATATAGCTTTTTAGAAAATGGCTAACGAAACTTAAGGGGCGTACAGTAGAACACCGGTTTTTAAAGGTGAAAACTATGATTATTGGAAAGATTGTATGCGGGTGTATATCAATTCTATTAATAGAAAGGTATGGAACGTTATTCAAAATGATCCTATTGAAATAACTATGACCAATGCGGATAATGTTGTTGTGCCTAAGCCGGAAGCACAATGGAACAATGACGATGAGAAAAAGTATAACTACGATTGGAAAGTTAGAAATATTCTCATATCTTCTTTGGGAGTTGATGAATATTATAGAGTTTCCCATTGTACTACTGCTAAGGCTATGTGGGACGCATTACAAGTTGCTCATTAAGGAACTAATGATGTCAAACTAGCTCAAACCAATACTTTGACACAAGAGTTTGATCTCTTTCACATGAAGCATGGTGAAACCATTACTGAAATGAAAAAGAGATTTACTCACCTAATTAATCATTTAAATTCACTTGGTAGACCCATTTCCAATGATGTTGCTACTAACAAAATTTTGAGATGTCTTAATAGGGAATGTCAACCTAAGATCATGGTAATAAAGGAAGCTAATGATCTTATGACTTTGGACATCACAACTTTGTTTGGCAAGCTTGAGGAAAATGAGCAAGAGCTCATAAGTCTCGACCAACACGAGAAGAAGAAAAAGAAAGAGAAGTTAAAAGACACAAACAAGAAATCTATAGCTCTAAAGGCTTCTAGCTCAAAGTCCTCCACAAAAGAGCTAAGTGAAAGTGAGACAAGTAATGATGATGAAGATACGAATGAAGATATGGGACAGTTCACGAGAAGATATAATATATATAAGGAAAAATGGAATTCAACATTCGGACAAGAATCTCATCAACTTTCGACGACAATCAAAGTCCTCTAAGCATGAAGGAAATAAGAGCACTAAATCAAAAGGTTCATGCTACAATTGTGGAAAGGTCGGTCACTACAAGCCGGATTGTCCATTGATGAAGAAAGATAAAGGCGAAATTGTTTGAGAAGGTGACGACTTTGATGATTAAGGAGGAGGGGAATCAGTTGTTGGAGGTGGTAGAGACAAATTCGGAGGCGAAGATGAAGTTTCATCTGGAGGAGGGGCAGTGTTAACTGGTGGAGGAGGGGAGGTGGTAGTTGGTGCATGAGTTGGTGATGTTACAACCGGTGCAGGAGGTGGAGATGTTACAACTGGTGGGGGTGGTGATGCACGTGGTGATGGTGGTGGAGAGCTTGGTGGCGGTGTAGTTGATGTTGGAGGAGAAACGGGTGACGAATGAGGAGGAGAAATAGGTGGCGAAGGAGGAGGAACGATCGACATAGTCTGTGGAGGAGAAGGAGGAGGATCTGAAGGGTCAGAAGGAGGAAGAGCTGAAGGGTCAGAAGGAGATGAAGGAGGAGGAGAATTCGATGTTTGATTCGGCTGAGAAGAACCAGGTAAAGGTGATGGAGGTGGTGACAAAACAACAACACTAGATGAAGGAGGCAAAGCAACAGGCACAACATTTGGAGAGAGAGTAATTGAAGCCATCACTCACACTATAAAATCTTCCCTCAAACAACACAATGCACCAATAAAACAACACTTACATCACTCACTTCATTCCGAAAACCTTCAACAACACTCAAAACTCCAATCTTTCTTCATAAAATCACAACACAAAAACTCCAGATCAAACATCAGATTTCAGATCAACTCTTCCACAAATAAACGTTGAACCCTAAAACAACACAACCCAGTTCCCAAATTTCAAACCCACAAACTAATTTCAATAAAGCTAACATTTTTATAGCCTACAAACCTAACAATACTAAAATCAAAAGTGAAATTCCACAAATCAATGAGATATTACAAATCCAACAATATTTCTGACCTAAATCAAAATAATAAGAACAAAATGTAGCACACCCAGATCTCAAAAAATGAAAAAATCAACACTTTTTGTATGATTAATGAAAAGGGAGTGGAAACAAAGTGAGAGAAGAAAAAAAATATAATTTAGCAGAAAATAGCAATATTGGAACGTACATAGAGAACGAAGAGAGAGCGTGGAGACGACTTTGGGAAGGAAGATGAGCTACACTGTCTGTCACTGAACACGGTCGTCATTCACATTCACATACAGTGGGAAAAAGGCTGTGAACCAATTGAAAATTGAAACAATCAATCATTAACTATTTTTTTGCTTTGACTTTTTTTCTTTTTCTTTGCAAATTGGAAATGGAAAGAGACATTGTGATTTTATTGTGATTTTATTACTATACAATAAAAAAACAAAAGGTAGTCTATATAAATATTTTTGGATGTCCAAATTTTTACTTAAGACTCGCATTCTAGATTTTATTGCTCAAAATATTTAATGAACATATTTACTTCGTATTATTTTGTTTTGATATATAGTTATTTGGATCATACACAAAATATGATTTATAGAATTTTATTTGTTAATTTTTTATTCTAAATTATTTTTATGCATACATGATGACTCAAATGATTAAAGGTGTTATGGTCGTTTGCAAGGTCGAAAGTGGGAAACTTAAAAGCGCGGTCACAATAAAGTGAATCAATGCATTCATCGAGTCATTAACATCATCTGCATAGCATAACATGCATTTCATCATGCACAATGCCTAAAATGTCAGTCAGAATAATTTTTCGGATCTACAGGCAGACCAGTCAAATTGATTCTCAACTGTTTGTAAAATTAGCAGGCGAAAAATTTCAAAATTGAGCTTGCAGACGCCAATATTATTAATCTACGTTTCACGTAGTTTAACATGGTGTGCTCGTTTTATGTTTTCGACTACTTTTTCAATCGTATTTTGATCAGACTAAGCCTTTTAACCGATCGGTTATTACTTTAAAATTTGAGCAATACCTATATGTTTCAGAAAAATTTATTCCCCGCTGATCATTTTGGTGCATTCAATTTTATTTTTCGACCATTTTTGCGCTTGACTCTTGTTCATTTTGAACCCTTTTATTATTTATTTCTTCGTCAAAATGATCACATTACTTAATTAGAATTTTCTATATTGTTGTTTTGATCAATTTTCATTTATTTAGATTAGATTTATTTTATTTTGGTTTAGTTGTTGAATTTCATAACACTTTGAAACAATGGCATTTTTGGTGTTTTTATATAAATAAACACTAATACTACTCATAAATATATATACACACACTAAGTGCAATGCTGAAAGAGAGGAGACCTAGAGCAACCAAGACATCAAACGCGGTGCCTACCCTCTTTTCAATCTCTCTTTCAAATTCCAACATGACAAATAAAAAAGAATGAAAGGCTTCTTCAGTAAGGTGGAGTAAATGAACACATATCTCACTTTTCTTTTGGCCATTGTTCACGCAGAAAAAGAATCAACCATACACACACAAACAAGAGGCCATCTTCTTCATGTAGCCATTATTGTTATTATTCATAGAAGAGTTGTATCTTTTTCTTCACAAACTGAAAAGAAAACGTGACCCTATTCATTTCATACATACCACCCTACCTACAAATTTCTTCTTACATCTACTACAAACTCCCTCCTCCATGCCATAACCACAGTCACAAACACCAACACCATCCTCGTGACCGAACTCCCTACATCTCTTCTTCTTTGAATCAACCAAACTCAACACCTCATAGCCATTAACCAAACTCCCCACATAACCTCCATGAAAGATCAAAACATATTATCTCTCAACACCACCATAACAACAACTTCATTCTCCACAAACCAATATAACAACACAAACACAAACTTCTCATAAATCTTCCTTCATCACTCTTAAAACAACAACAACTCCTCTTACTCACCATCGAACAAACTGCACCATAAACTGTTACAATTTTATTTTTGGGTCATACATGTAATAAATTAATGTGTTAGAACCATTATTTAATTAGTCAAACTAAAGTGATCTATGTAATATAAGGTTTATGACTATGGATATAATTGTCATGAAAAATATTGTGTAGATACCAAAAGTCTTATTTATATTTTTTTATGGGTAAAATTGGAATAAGAAAACTTGAATAATCATGACCCTTCATTAAAGGGCATGAGATTCTAAACTTGAACAAACATGACTCTTCATGAAAGGACATGGGATTCTTATAAATAAGGGGTTATGGTCCCCAATTGTAGACACTAGAAAATATTACAAAATATTTATTCTCTTTATCCAATTGAAAGAGGAACTAAGGAATTAAAAAATCTACAATTAGAAGGTCATTGCTCTATCAAGATCATCATCTTCTCATTGAAATTACATAGATCATAAAGGTACACTTCCACATTCTATTTCATCTTGAATTGAATATGAATTAATGTATGTTAATTAATAGAATACCAACAAGTGGTATCAGAGCCACTCATACTTGATTCATGTGTGAATTTTGATAATTATTGAAAATAGAATTTCAAAATAGAATTTCATTATACAAAAGCAAGCAATTGGTTTTGATTGAAATAAATAATGAGTTTTCTATTGTGTTTTTGTTCTGATTGAAATTGATTAATCATATCATATCATTTTTCATTCTTACATTAAAAAAAAACTATGCACATGAAAGACATATATAGTTTAATGTTACTGCAAACACAGAAAGTATTAGCCATTTGTACTGTTTCACGTAATATCTATTTGTAGCGTTTCACGTAATTATTACAATGTTACGATAGTTGCATTTTTTTTGTTTCCTGCAAATTTGGTTTTTTTTTCTTCTTATAAACTAAAGAGACAGTGACCATGTTGTGTTGGATTGTACGGTGTCCCTCAAATTTTTTGTCCATTGAATTTAGTATTTTTTTTTTGTTCAAATTATTGGTTATGATTTGTATTTTATATAATAATTTGACATTTTAAATGATTCTATTGAGACTAGAAATCACCAAAGTGACCCTTCTTTTATGAATTTGATCATGAAAAATGTTGAATGTTAGTGTGTATATTTATACATATGAGTATTAATTTTTCCAAAGAAAATGTTAATATTTAACAAAATTTATATATACACATGTGATGATAAATATGTGATAATTATAAGGTTTAGATGTGAATAATAAATCAATCCAAAGATAGTTTTATTATTTGACAAACATTATTGTCAATAATTGATCATTATAACAAGAGTGTCACTAGCAATTAATATTATTGTCCAAAGACATTTATATTAATGTTGCACTAGATATGTTGAAATTAATTATGACATTATTTGAACATATATTATTTGAGTTGATTTATAATTGATTATGTGAGCATATTTATATTATTTTATTTTGTTTTCTTTACAGTTAATATTGGTACTATATCTGTTAACATGAATTCAGTCCCGGTTCTTAATGGTGCAAACTTTAAGGACTAGAAGGAGAACATTTTAATTGTTCTTAGTTGCATGGATCTTGACCTTGCATTAAGGATAGAGCAACCCCCTTCTCCTACAGACTCCACTGCCCCTGAGGAAAGGAAAAATTATGAGAAGTGGGCCGCTCCAATCGCATGAGTCTTGTGATCATAAAGCGTGGCATTCCAGAGGCATTTAGGGGTACTGTATCTGAAGAAATAACAAGGGCCAAAGACTTCCTTGCGGAAATTGAAAAGAGCTTTGCTAAAAGTGATAAGGCAGAAACAAGCACACTCCTTCAAAACTTGATTTCTATAAAGGTATAAGGCTCGTCTTGTAGCCAAGGGTTATACTCAAAAGGAAGGGATTGACTTTAAAGAGACTTTCTCTCCAGTTTCATCAAAAGACTCTCTTAGGACAATCATGGCTCTTGTTGCACATTATGACTTAGAGCTTCATCAAATGGTTGTCAAAACAGCATTTCTTAATGGAAACATTGATGAAACAATTTATATGGTGCAACCAGAAAACTTTGTGTCCGAAGATCCAAAGAAAATAGTTTTCAAATTGACCAAATCCATTTATGGGCTGAAACATGCATCTCGTCAGTGGTATAAAAAATTTTCATCATGTAATTCTCTCATTTGGTTTTGAAAATAATGTAATTGATGAATGTGTGTATCATAAATTCAGTGGGAGCAAATATATTTTTCTGGTATTGTATGTTGATGACTTACTACTTACCACCGATGATATAGGTATGTTGCATGAAACTAAGAGATTTCTATCAAGAAATTTTGAGATGAAAGATCTTGATGATGCCTCCTTTGTGTTAGGAATTCAGATACATCGAGATTGCTCTCGAGGTACTTTAGAATTATCACAAATGAGCTATATCGATAAAGTGTTTAAAAGGTTTGGCATGCATGACTACAAACCAGGAGATACCCCGGGGCTAAGAGAGACAAATTTAGTCTAAATCAGTGCCCAAAAGGAAATTTAGAAATTCAAGAAATACAAAAGATTCCTTATACATCAACTGTAGAAAGTCTAATGCATGCTCAAGTTTGTACACATCCAGACATAGCATACATTGTTGGAGTGTTAGGAAATTATTTAAGCAATCCAGGAATGGATCATTGGAAAGCAGCTAAAAGAGTTATGAGATATTTAAAGAGAACAAAACATTATATGCTCACATATAAGAGGTCAGATTCTCTGGAGATCATTGGGTATTCTGACTCCGTTTTTGCTGGATGGCAAGATAGTAGAAGATCCACTTCGGGATATATGTGTGTGTGTGTGTGTGTGTGTGTGTTGGCTGGTGGTGCAGTTTCTAGGCGTATATCCAAGCAAACTCTTGTAGCTTCATCCATCATGGCGGCGGAGTTTGTAGCATGTTATGAGGCATCAAACCATGGGATTTGGATGAAGAACTTTGTCATAGGGCTGTGAATTATAGAAGGAATCGAAAGACCGCTCAAGTTATTTTGTGACAATAAATCAACTGTCTTATACTCCAGTAACAATAGGAGCTCGACAAAGTCGAAACATATTGACATCAAGTTCTTGGTTGTGTGAGAGAGTACAAAGTGGACAGATTTATATAGAACATTTAGGAACAAACTCCATGATTGCGGACCCTATGACAAAGGGGCTTCCTCCCAAGGTCTTTCATGAGCACACTGCTCACACGGGTGTTATACAATCAGGAGATCCTTTGGTTTAATGGGAGTTAGTTATTGTTGTTACATATGTTCTATGGTTGATAGTATATGTACATACTCATATATTTGTATTACATTCTGATCAGAAATAAAGTTTGGTTATTCAATTCATTACACTTTGTATAATAATATTGATCTCATTAAAGTAAGGAGAACCAGTTGAAAATTAACATGTATTGATCACCTTCATGTGATTTTCATGCTGCACATTTCATGATTAATCTATGTCATTTAGTTGTGTTTATATTTGTGATTATTGATGGGTTTAATTATGATTGATATAATGAAAATCGCTTGGGTTCTATATATTAATATAACTAATGGACGAGATGAGGATATGTCCAATGTTTATAATGGAAATTTTTTACTCATAAAGTCTAACACATTTATAGGGTTACATATATGACCAGTGGGAGATTGTTAGAATTTTATTTTTGGGTCATACATGTAATAAATTAATGTGTTAGAACCATTATTTAATTAGTCAAAATAAAGTGATCTATTTAATATAAGGTTTATGACTATGGATATAATTGTCATGAAAAATATTGTGTAGATACCAAAAGTCTTATTTCTATTTTTTTATGGATAAAATTGGAATAAGAAAACTTGAATAATCATGACCCTTCATTAAAGAGAATGAGATTCTAAACTTGAACAAACATGACTCTTCATGAAAGGGCATGGGATTCTTATAAATAAGGGGTTATGGTCCCCAATTGTAGACACTAGAAAATATTACAAAATATTTATTCTCTTTATCCCATTGAAAGAGGAACTAAGGAATTAAAAATCTACAATTGGAAGGTCATTGCTCTATCAAGATCATCATCTTCTCATTCAAATTACATGGATCCTAAAGGTACGCTTCCGCATTCTATTTCATCTTGAATTGAGTATGAATTAATGTATCTTAATTAATAGAATACCAACATAAACCACAACATAAACACAAAAACAAACTAAAACGAATCAAAATAGTGAATAGGAAATGAGTTCGAAAATCGCATTCTCGTCACCGTCGTGAGTAACGTGATACCACAGTTACCTCCATAAACAAACTCACACTAGATCCGAGAACTGCACCACCCCCGCCATCAATCACCGCGTTCACCACCTTCTTGTAACATATCTCCTACACCTCTCAAACCTTTCAAACTGGTTTTGTATTCTTTTCCGTTTGTTGATTTGTTCATCATCTCCACCCCCTCATTGCTTTATTGGCGACGAAAACAACCAACAACAAATGCGTAAGATTGCACTGGATCTGTATGGTAACCATGAGTTTCAGCGCCTTATTGTGCTAAGGGAGAGAGATGAAGAGGTTTGATTCTTATATGCACTGTTGATGACTGATTCATGTTTTTTTTCTTTTTTCTTCTTGCGTGAATTATGAATTGGAGTTTGATAAAGTCAAATGGGATTTACATTTATTTTATTTTTATCTTGTCAAAAAAATAAGTTTTCCATTTATTTTATTTTTTTTACTTTAACTTTGTCAAAAAAATTGATTCCTAATTACTTTACCCTATTTTTGTTTTAATAAATGGTTGTTATTTAATATTTATTATTATTAATTTAGGGTGATTAATTATTTGGGGCATTACAATATTGAGATTTAGGTCTCATCAGTATATACCTCTGTTTTTTCTTTTTGTCATTCCCTTTAAGTTACTTTCATATTTATAATTTATTTTTCGGTATCAATGCCAAATTTGTTATTTGCGATGATGTTTGGTTTCAAAGTAATCCATAAGCAATGTAGAACAATTTGGGATTGTTGCTGCCTTTATTTTATTGTGTTGCGAATTCGGAGCATAAATTTGATTTTGCTTTCGAAATTGTTTGGGCGCATATATTTGTTGATTGACTTCTTATAGAGTGATTCTTACATGAATCCACTCTAAGTTAGCTTAGGGTTAATTTCAGTTGCTCTTGAATTCGATTTATTTCCAGTCTTGTGGCTTACTCTTTTCCTAAATCAAGCATAACATTAAAACTTTTTTCAAAATAAACACGAAAGAAGAGGACCGTTGGAATCTAGCATTCCGGTGGGAACCTTCAAATGATCGGTCTCGAGCCACACATTTTTGGTTAACCGTTCATTCTTTTCTTTCGTTCTTAAAACACTTTAATTAACTTGGATAAATAAGGGCCTTGAGATCAAGCATTCTGGCGTAAATATTTGAACAATTGATTCTTATCGAACGTTCATTTTCCATCAAACAATTTTCTTAAAAAACCTTGAATGAAAAAGAACCGTTGGAATTTAGCATTCCGGTGGAACCCCGGAGGATTGATCCCGAGGTTGTATGTCTCGTTCTCATCAAACGTTTGTCATTCACCTATAAAATACATCCAACACATCAAACTTCTTTTTTCTCACTGCCGTGCAATCTTAAAAACCTTTTCAAAAATGAAAGACATTTTGTCTTAAGATGATGTAAAGCAATGCTTCATCCACAATTGTTGAGTTGAGAAAAGTGACGTTTTCCCGTGAATGTTGATACTTAGAAATCCATTCAATGTGATGCAAACACCCGTTCCTCACCTGTTTTGGATAAAACAATGTTTTCCGTCAATTAATGAAAGACAACTTTCGCTAAAATCGATCAACAAACAAACATTTTCTACCTAGAACTACGTATGCCTTGAATTCTCTATTGACTTGGAGATACGTAGGAGCAGGATTGCAAAATCTTGTCAGGCCATTTAGTAATAAAATTTTTTTTTATGTCCTTTCTTCGAACACCCTAATAAAAAATCTTTTATAGTCCTTCACGCATTAATAAAAAATTTAATTCTCTCTCTCTCTCTCTCTCACTCTCTCTCTCTCTCTCTCCTCTCTCTCTCTCTCTCTCTCTCTCTCTCTCTCTCTCTCTCTCTCTCTTTCTCTCTCTCAAATAAGTAGAAGATTGCAAACTAATATCACGCTAACATCCATAATCGAAGCTAACTAAATGGTTCATATTGAGTACAACGAATGTGAGGGGTGCTAATACCTTTCTCTTGTGTAACCGACTTCTAAATTCAGATTTGGTTTTGAAGATCAATATCATTGTCATTTATTTTGGGTTTTATCTATATTTCCCCTTTCCCTTTTTGAGAATAAATAAAGTTCGGTGGCAAATCTGTTAAGTCCATCCCGCGAGCATGCGATTGCACTTCGCGAGGTCGTGTTGTCATTTTTCGAGGTACGACACTGCCCCTCTTGACGCGATGACATCGTATGTTTAGATCCAACAACTATTCGCACAAAGCGCTTTGCTTCACGCAAATGGTTTTAAATCGCTATTACTATTAAAGAGAAAAATGTGTCATTTTAGGTATTCAAATTCATTCTCACTCTCACATTATTTCTGATTATTTCACTAACTTGTGTTGGAGTGCTAACATTGCATGTCGGTCTCTTCTCCAATGCACCACAAGCATAACTTTGTCGCAACAAGGCATTATCTCATCATATGACCAATCATTTCTAGTTCAGAACTGAATTGTGACACCGTTTGTAGAAAAGGACATCTAATCCTGTGAATATCACAAAGAGCAACCGTTTCTCCTTCCTAGACCCTTATCTCTGATTCTTTCCTCGAAAACACTGATCATTTCCCAGAAAATCTGATATAAAACTTTGGAGCTATGTTGAATTAAAAAATAACTCGATCTACCAATGTCGCCGCTATAGTTGCTGAAGCTCGTAAGGCTCATCCTCTTCCACCTGACATGGATGATATGGTCTTAGTAACTTATCCTTCTATTCAAAGGTCGCAAGATCTAGCTCCTCCAAAGAACAGTTGAGGATGATTCTAAGCTTTCCTGACTTCTCAAACTTTACTCCTGCCTTATCAACGTGAACCTTCAAAATGACCTCTTGTACAACCTCTGGTACTTAGACAAGAGATGTTCTCTAGCCTCTAACTATTACAAGCCAATTTAGGCATACAGTGAGCCACTAACCTGGTGAATAACTTGGTGCATTAGTAGAACTCCCAATTCCTAGAAAACAAGATCTCGAGAATTTAGAAAAGCCTATAATATGCCTATCCAAGAGATATCAATATAGGAGGAGCGGATTCACACGACAGTCTTGCCATGACACCAACCTAATCCCCACCAGAGCAACCACGCCACGAGAAATTATTGAACCCTTCTAAGCCACCATCAAAGTAGGGACACCATACTTCTCCTCTTTCCTCTAAGGAAATGGGAGGGAGCACACACTCCACCTGAAGCTCGTAGTCATCGTAGGTCGTCGACACATCGTTCCTGGAGGAGGGAAAGGTACGATGTAGATGCTCTATTTTTTGAGTGAAAGAGGAACTCGTTGTCCACACACATCTTTGGAGAAACCTCCAAAGTTGACTGAAGATGATGAGAACGAGGATCCTGACGAGCATATAAAGCATGTTGATAATAGATTAGACCACTACCACGCACATTGGTCTTAAAGTTTAAACATTTTTTCTTAACTCTCATTGGAGCGATTGTAATGTGGTACAAGACCTTGCCAGGTGAAAGCATTGACTTATATAAGGATTTGTACAACTTCTTCACCGCTCAATTTACCGCTCGAAAATGGCAACCTATTACTGTAACACCCTTCTACCCCACAAAATAATCACGAGTAAATTAAGTAATTAAAGATAAATGAATTACAGTATATCACCACAAGGGTGCCACATTTCGTCATAAAACATCTAAATAACATCCTGCTCCGTAACATGGGTTCTTTCACCACAAAGAGATTCAATCAAAACTACTATACATTGGAAAATATATTCTTAAGTAATTTAATCCAAAACATCCAAATAGTAAAATTCATGGTAACATCATGTCTACAAGAACTAGAACATAAAAGTTCAACTCAAGGACGTCCTGACCCGATGTTACATATTAGAGCAAGACACCTTCTAAATTCAACGGAAATAAAACTAAATAACTCCAAATGCTAAATCTTCACGCACCAAGAGAGCTAATCCTGATCACCTGCATGTTACCCACATGGAGGCAACATTCAAACAGGCAGGGTGAGTAATCACGAATCATTATACGAGATATAAAGAAAAGATATACAGGTACAACAATATCAATAATTCATTTACATCGTCATAGTATCGTCAAACAAGATAATTATCATTAAGTCATCATCGTCGTACATTCACTTAAAATCACGTCATTAGTAACATCGTTCGTTCACAAATATGCAATGCCACATATTATGAAATGCAACAACGTAGACTCATGCATGTGGTACCAATTCATTCGATGGACACTGGGCCATCACCCTTCAAAGATCCCCATCATAGGATCGATTCCCCCTTGGAACCGGAGCACGTCATAAACACTTCAATCCACACAATGGGATTGAAGCCACCATTTAACCGAAGTCCTAACATCATCATTGAACCGAAGTCCTAATTATGCTATGAATGCATGGTGCAAAACATCATAGTATTCATCATCACAGGATCTTCCAAGTTGCATCATCATTCATGAGAAGTCATCAAAACATCATAGAATAACATCAACCACATACGCCATAATTCATCAAAATACTTCATAATTCATCATGTTATAATCATTAAGTCACTATAGTTCAATTGCCCACGGCCCAAGGTCAACAAAGAAACAAGACGATGCAAGAAAAGAAACAAAACAAAATAAATAAAAAGACATCTCCTTCTGCTCGCCTGGTGCTCTCCTGGCGAAGCAGTTCGCTCGCCTGGGTTTTGCCCGACGAAGCAGGGGCGAAATCCCTCCCCCATACAAATTCCAGTAGCACCTATTTTCCACTCTCCTTTCTCCTCAACTCCCTCCTGGCGAGGCTGGGGCGAAATTACTTCTCCCGGCGACACAGGAAGCTTGCCCAACGAAATATGTGAAGCTGCAACTTCTCAGTTGCGATTCTGCACCAGTCCAGATCCAAATTGTCTTGTAATTTCAATACCATAACGTCAGAAAACGCACATCAATCACAAGGCAATCATACTACAACAACCATACATCATAATAAACAACATATACATCATTTCCTCTCATTTTACACACCCCCAAATTACCAATTTCATCATAATTCATCATGTCCCCCCAAATCCCCTAAAACCCCAACTATCTACAAACATTTACCCCTATATCAATTATAATGGTAAGCGATACTCCCCATACCTTAGAATTCTCAGTTATGATCTTCCTCTTGAGTTCTGCAGAGTTTCTCTGAGCCCTAATCTCTTCCTCCTTCTTCCCTCAGAGTGCTCTCCCAAAAACATGATCGTTCCAAAGGGAACTTCTCAACTCCTTCTTTTTCTTTTTGTCAAACATGCCCTTAGGACCCTTATTATGATTTTCCCATCTTACCCTCACTTATCCCCTCACAAAAGACCATATTGCCCTTAGTGTTCCACCCCTTTTTATTTTAATTAATAATAATAATCTAAATAATATTATTCACATTATTCTATTATTATTAACACTAAAGTAATTCCAATTAATCACTTATTTCCTAAATACTCTAATTATTCCCTTAGCTCATCCATATCCCACAACACACCATATAAATACACCGTGCGTCATAATATTTCATCAAAATTTACCGAAAATCACGAATAATTATAATAAATCAATTAAATAAATATTATACTTATTTTGGGGTGTTACAATTACTACGGCGGTCCTCAACAGAATCACATATGAAAGGAAAGAAACTATATGTGAATACATTGGCCGTTTTACTAAAGTGGTAGTGGTTATGGGAGAAACAGATGACAGGCTAAAGTGCTAGATATTTAATAAAGGTTTGAGGTTGGATTCCAATGTTTTATGAGAAATTAGGGCTTGAGAGAGCTTGTAGTTGAAGTGACTTACTGAATATGACACAACTTTATATGAACTGGGAAGAGGAACTCTTGGCAGGAGAATCAGAAAGACACTACAACAAATAACGCTTTTCATGACGAAGCCTAAATCTCGAACAATAGAAGAACTGGGTAAATAATGCAATATTCTGGGTAAACAATGTAATATTCTGGGTAAACAGTGTAATATTCTGGGTAAACCAAAGATTTTCTTTTATAAAAAAAAGAAATAATCTTACCCCTCGGTTTTATTTGTAAACCGAAAGGTAAGATAAGCTAATTTTGAAAATAATAAAAATGGAGTTGTTGGGGCTCGAACCCATGTCCATATAACTTTACCTCTTGGTTTTAATTCCACCGAGGTGATAAGTGGTGAGTTTTCATGTTGCCCTTCGTTACCTCTCTTCTTTAGCCAAGGTATTATCCATTTCGCTCCGAGGTAAAAAGTGATTTCTATTGTAGTGAGAGCTGCAGTACTGGAAACTCTAGATACCATCAGACCTCAGAAAAAGACAACAATCTTCGAAGAGACGATGGGGAGCGAGGATCTTGAGCTAGATTCTCCTCGTACAATCCTTTGAATACTTCAAGGGAGAATAGCTAGCTAGAATACGCCAATACGGAGTTCAAAGGTGTCGAGATAAAAAACATATACCCATTTAAGGAATCCTCGAGGACAGATAAGTCCAAGTATTATTGTTTCTACAAGAGTCACGACAACAATACTTATGAGTGCTTTCACTTGAAAGACACCATTAAGGAGTTGATAAAAAGGGGCACCTCACTAAGTACACTTGGGGCATAAAGAATGAGTTCAGAGGTTGGGAAAAGTCACCAAAAAGGAAATGGTTTCCTCGTAGAGAGAAGTCATTCTTTAAGAATGTTATTGAAGTGGTAGCCAGAGATAAGAAAAATGGGGAAAACAAAAATGAAGAAGAGGAGGACCAAAAGGGAAAGTGCCATTACAACGCTTCTATCATGGGCAGCTTCACTAGGCCAAATAACCATTCCAAAGGGGCCATCAAAAGAAAGATTGTTGGGTTTATGTAACTTAGCAAGGAAGAATGAGATGTTGGACAAGTGATCTCAAGCACAATATGAGGGGTGAATTGTGGTATTTAGAATTCGTGATTAATTTTATACTTTTCTCGATTAAGATCGTATTAGTTGTTTCTTCAGAGTAAATCGCATAAGAGTAAAACAAATAGTCAAGTAAGGGTTAGAGAGCTTGCACCAGAGAGTTATCTATGTTTGGTCGAACGTTAGCCTAGTCCTACCCCCAAGAGGTCTTCTTGAGATTTTGACAATAAACTTTTGAGCTTTTACAGGTTATGCCCACGAACCTTAATAGAAGTTGATCTTGAGATTTTTACAGGCTTATCCTAACCAAATATAGTTTTTACTCCAGGCTAAGTTAACGAACCTTTGTAGATATTTTCAGGTTGCTCTCAATAACCACAACAAAAGTTTTTCCGGAAAACCTCAATAAACCACAACAGAGGTTTTATGACTGGTTTATCTCACAAACCAAACTCAATCTTCTCAATAGTATCACACTCCCAAGAGTTAAACAAACAACACGACCATTTACAAAAAAATTCCTCACAAGTAAAGTTTCACTCACAAGCACAAAGGTAATTTCAAGTGAAAGAAATATTTTCTAGAGAGAAAAATTCCAAGTGTAAAATCGTATGAAAGTCGCATGAAATGAAGAAGAGGTGAGCCTCTTTTATATAGGAGTTTGAAAAACCAAAAAAATAAAATGATCCATAGGTCGAATTGATGAGTCAATCGATTAGCATAACTTTCAAATCGATTGACATAGCATTCCAATCCATTGGCATAACATTCCAATCCATTGGCATAACGTTTAAATCCATTGGCTGAGACAATTTTAATCGATTTCTTTTCCCAACATGGAACTATTTGATATATAGCCTTTGTAGGTCATTAAGGTGATGTCTCAATCGCTTGGTTAATCGATTAGCCATTCTCCATCGATTGGCATAATGTTCCAATCCATTAGCTGGCAGAAAAAGTTTTACCAATCGAATGACTTAAGCATCCGATTGATTGGTTTGTTTAAAAAAACTTTGGAAAGAGATTGGACAACTTCTTAATTACTTGGTTTGTCCTAGAAAACAATTTTCATGATAAAAAAATTTGAAAAGGATTTTTAAGGTGTGTGTGTGAGTTGCCTTAGTAATTAGAAGTTACTTCCTTACTTTTACAAAACTCGGGTCACTTAGACAAATAGACAGACATGACCTGGCGAGCTTTCACACTTTATCTGAGGCTTCAAGATGCTTTATTGGAATGCTTATGATCATATAAGCACTTTAATCTTGAGTGTTTTTTTATTGACGAGGCATGAGATGTTTCTCTGGTTAGGTCACCATTATCAAGTTTGAAAGCTATTACCACCGACTTTAATTATCATTGTCGTCATCAGAACATCAGAGAGGATATTTTAGGAGATTGTCAATTTTATACCTGCAAGCACATAGATCCACATTCTCCCTCTTTTTAATGCTGACAACGCATCTCTTAGGTAGGTGGTAAAACAAATATGTTTTGAGTAATTAAACTCCCCCTCAATTAAGTAGAAAATATACTTTATTCCCCCTAAAAGTATACTTCTCCCCCTTTGGCATAATAAAAAAGGTAAAAAATAATTAAAGCACATAGATCCCATGTAAAATGAACAAGTTACCTTACACGGATGAACAAGAGCAATGGTGTGGTTAGTGATATACATGTGGTGTATTAGTTTCCTGATGTTTTTACCGAGGACATTATTGATTTGCCACCAGAGAGAGAAGACGAATTCAACATAGTTTAGTACCTGGTACTAGACCTGTGCGATGGCACTGTATAGAATGTATGCATCAGACTTGAGTGAGCTGAAGAATCGGTTAGAAGAGCTGCTAGAGAAGAAGTTTGTCAGACCTAGTGTGTCGTTATGGGGAGCGTCAGTGTTGTTGGTTAAGAAAAAAGATGGTAGCATGAGGTTATGTGTTGATTATTGATAAGTGAATAAGGTTCCAATTAATAATAAGTATCCTCTTTTGAGATTTGAAGACCTTATTGATCAATTGGTTGGAGCTTATGTGTTCAGCGAGATTGATTTGAGATCGGGTTATCAATAAATTCTAGGAAAGGCTGAAGATATTCTGAAGGCCGCATTTAGAACTCGATACGTTCACTACGAGTACTCGGTGATTCCATTCGGTGTGTCTAATGTCCCATGTGTGTTCATGAAGTATATGAATAGAATCTCTCATCCATACTTGGGTCAGTTTGTTGTGCTTTACATATATGACATCTTGGTGTATTCTAAATTATATGAAGAACATGCAGGACATTTGTGAGTTGTGTTGAAAAACTTATAAGAGAAGAAGTTGTATGTTAATTTGTCCAACTGTGAGTTCTGGTTGTGAGAAGTGAGTTTCCTTGGTCGTGTGATTTCTAGTGGTGGTATAATAGTTGATCCGTCTAAGGTAGATGCAGTGTTGCAGTGGGAGACTACTAAAATTGTTATAGAGATTAGAAGTTTTCTTTGTTTGGATGGTTACTATATAAGATTTATAGAAAGATTTTCAAAGTTGGCTTTGTATTTGACTCAGTTGACTCAGAAAGGGAAAGCTTATGTGTGGGGTGTTCAGTGTGAAGAAAGTTTCCAAGAGTTGAAGAAGAGGTTGAAGACGGCCCCTATTTTTATTTTACGAGTTGCCAGTGAATCTTTTATTATGTTTTGTGATGCTTCTAAGATGGAGTTGGGTGGTGTGCTTATATAGAAGAGCCAAGTGGTAGCTTATTCTTCTAGACAACTAAAGTTTCGTGAGAGGAATTATCCTGCCCATGATTTGGATTTAGTAGCAGTGGTCTTTGTGCATAAAGTTTTGAGGCATTATTTGTATGGTTCGAGGTTTGAGGTTTTCAGCGATCATAAGAGTTTGAAGTATCTGTTTGATCAGAAAGAGCTGAATATGAGGTAGAAAAGGTTGTTAGAACTTTTGAAGGATTTCGACTTTGACTTGAGCTACAATCCTGGTAAAGCTAATGAGGTAGCAGATGCGTTGAGTAGGAAGTCTTTGCATATGTTGGCATTGATGGTTGGAGAGATGGATTTGATTGAGCAGTTCAGAGATCTTATCTTGGTTTGTGAGATAATGCCAGAAAGTGTGAAGTTTGGGATGTTGAAGTTGACTAGTAGTATTCTATAAGAGATCATAGTAGGTAAGAAATTGGATTTGGGATTGATTGACTATTATTGTTAATCAATTAAGGTAAAGAAGTAGATTTCAGAGTCTATGAGAATGGAGTTATGAGATTATGAGATATAGTTTATGTGTCGGAATTGCTAGAGCTTAAGAAGTGAATTCTTGAGAAAGGTCACAAAATTTGTTTGAGTATTCATCATCTCGGTGCTACAAAGATGTATTAAGATCTTAAGAAGATGTTTTGGCGGTCAGGTATGAAGAACAATGTGGTGGATTTTGTGTATTCTTGATTGACTTGCCAGAAGTCAAAGATCGAGCATCAGAAATTGTCTGGATTGATGCAACCTTTGAGTATTCTGGAGTGGAAGTAGGATAGCATCTCTATGGATTTTGTGATGGGTTTTTCGAAGAAAATAAAAGGAAGTGATTCAATTTAGGTTGTGGTGGATAGATTGACTAAGTCGACACATTTTATTCCGATAAAGATCAGTTACCCGTTGGAGAAGCTAACAAAGGTTTACATCAGTGAGATTGTGAAGTTGCATGGTATTCCGATGAGTATTATTTTAGATAGAGATTTGAGGTTCACATTGAGGTTTTGGGAGATTTCGCAAGTAGCCTTAGGAATCAATTTGAGGTTGAGTTTTGCCTACCATCTGTAGAAGGATAGTTAGAGATAAAGGACTATCCATTCTTTGGAAGATTTGTTGAGAGCTTGTGTTTTGGAGAAAAGAGGTAATTAGGATAACAACTTGCCTTTGATCAAATTCACATATAACAACAATTACCATTCTAGTATTGTAATGGTACCTTTTGAAGCTTTATATGGAAAGAGGTGTATGACTCCTTTGTGTTGGCATGAACCAGGCGAAAGTGTTGTGTTTAGACCAGAGACTGTTCAGCAGACTACTAAGAAGATCAATATGATTCAGGAGAAGATGAAAGCTTTATAGAATAGATAAAAGAGTTATCATGATAGGAAAAGGAAGACACTTAAGTTCCAAGAGGAAGATCATGTATTCTTGAGAGTCACTCTAGTGACTGGTGTTGGTTGTGCGCTGAAGTCTCAAAAGCTCACGCCACATTTTCTTCGTCTATATCAGATCCTCCATAGAGTAGGAGAAGTAGCCTACAGAGTTGCCTTACCACCATCTCTTTTGAATATTCGTGATGCTTTTCATGTGTCTCAAGTTCAGAAATATATTCCATATTTGTCTCATGTAATCCAAATGGGGGAGAACTTGACTATTGAGGTATCACCCTTGCGGATTGAGGATCCAGGAGTAAAGCACTTGAGAGGTAAAGAGATCACTTTGGTTAAGGTAGTGTGGGGAGGACTTGCTGGAGGAAGCATGACATGGGAGCTGGAGAGTCGGATGAGGGAGTCTTATCTGGAGTTATTTCCTTCAGGTAACTTTTAGGGCAAAAATTCTTTAAGTGGGGGAAAGTTGTAACACCCCAGTTTTAATTATCTGATTTTATTTGAGTTTTTGTGTGTTTTTGAATTGATTGTTTGTTTTATTTAATATTATAAGGGTGGGTATAAATATTGTAGATTTTTGTTATTAATTGAAATAATAGAGAAAATAAAGAATAAGTTGTTGAGGAGAAATAGAAATAATGGGAATTGGGGAGGTGGAGTGAATTAGTAAGAAATAATGGGCATTAGTGGAATTATTGAAAATGAAAATAAAATAAAGTTTTATTTAATTTTAAGGAATGAGAGAAAATGGGTTGGTACGTGAAAAGTTGGGAAAAGAGGATAGAGATGAGAACAAAAACCATAGGAGAGTTATAGCAAAAAGGGAGAGTTTCCATTATCAAGTTTGGAGCTTTCTCACGAATTCGAGGTAAGGGAGAAACTGTTCATGATAAGGGTGATAAACTTGTAGGATAGAGGGGGATCCTTACGCCCTTTATTCTTTCCTTTCTCCATTATCCTCCATTGTTGAGGGTTTGTGAATTGTGTGAGGTTTTTGCAAAACCTCCATAAATAATTGATCTATTGTTAATCTTAATTGTGTTAATCATGCTAAGTGTTGTTTTGATATGAATTTGTGTGATTGGATGCCATGAGAATATTTAAGATGATGATGTTCATATGTTGATGTTATGTATTACTAAAAGCATGATTGAATTGATGTGATGATGTTGATTTTGATGTTGTGAAGTGTGGATTACTAAATGATTCATGTACCTTAAGTTATGATATGTTTTTGGACGGTTAGAAGTCAAAATTTGGGGGTTTGGGGTCTGATGCAGGATTGGTAAAGAAGAGGAATCACATAAAATCGCGAACGAGCCATGTTAGCCAACACGGGTGGCCATAGTAGCTCCCTAGTTTTTGTACCAAGCGAGTAGTTTATTGTGTAACTTGAGTTCTATGACTCCGTTTGAGGCGTGATTCAAAGCGTTGGGAAGCTGGAACGTAGTACTACCTCATAGTAATGCCTTAGAGGTTATATGTGTGTATGAGGATGGGAATAAAATGTATAAATCTTTAAAGTGAGTTGTTTGGTTCAATTTTGGTGACACGTTGTTGCTATTTTTATGTGTGGTGAGTTGGTGAGTAAAATTAATATGTTTAAGAGTTGTTTGATTTACTTCTCTTGATGTATGAACAATTGTTGTTGAATACATGTATGGATTTATATTATGATTAGTATAATTACATAACATGTTTATTATGTTGATGTGATGCCCTTATTGGTAATGTATGTGGTTCGAAAGGGAATTGGTGATGATCACTGCATCCATATATGTTGTTGCATTTCATACATCATGGTGTACGGACTTCGGTCTGGTGGTGTGTCGATGGTTCAAAAGGGGGGACCAGTGACATATTTTTGATTCAAAAGGGGAGATCATTGATGTTTATGGTTCAAAGGGGGGCCATCGGTGAGTGGGATAAATCAGTAACATACCTCGAATGCCCGAATTGGTACCACATACATATGGAGTCGAGGAGTTGATGCATTGCATACATGCCTGCATTTTGATCGATTCATTATTTAATATGGTGCATTGTTGTGATTGATATTTGTGTGATTGGTGATTGCTTGAATTATACTATCCTTTACTATTTATGCACCGCTAACTTTATTGAATGTATTCTCACCCCCTAGTTGTTTTGTTTGTGGTGTTTTGTACTCTCGTGGTACAGATACTCAAGTAGAGGAGCACTAGTTGCTATTGAGATAGAGGATGGCATTGGGTCCTCTTTGTTTATTTATTGTTTTTTTGTCTTTTAGTTTTGGTTCCGCTATGATATGTAACATTGGGGACAAGTCTCTTTATTACATTTGACATCTCTTAGATGTTTTAAGTATTTTATTAAGTATTTATATTGAGATCAATAAACTAGTTATGTGATGTTTTGATATTTTATTCTGTTGTATGTTCTATGTTATGATTTGGGAGAAAGAGGCATGTTGTGAATGTGTAACACCGAGGTTGTGTAAAAGAATATCGTTTTATTTTCATAAATCAATGGTGTCGGGTTTAGGGTGTTACACATAGCGCGTTAATCCCTATGTCACAATCCCTAATTATCTTATCCCTAGTTAATTAGTGAATCCAATAGTTATAGTAGTGTAGATAAATAGCCTTAGGGTCAGTAGTAACTATTTATCAAAATCAAATCGAATGTCGTAGCAAACAATAGGCAATTAGCATAATCTATAACTGAATAATAACAGAGATTCAAAACAATTATATTAACGTTTTCTGATCATATGTCCCAAACAAATACAAATAGGTTCATCATCAAATAAGACCTAATCTAGGAGAAATCTAGCTACTCATGTTGAAATTAATCAATACCATAATTGTAGATTCGAAGAGCATGAAGAATTACCGAAGAAAAGGCTCTCCAATGGCTCCAATGACCTTCAAAAGCTCAAAAATTGCCCAAATCCGTCACTTTTCTCTCTTGGGAATCCAATCCTTTTTTCTCCACCACTTTTTCCTTTTAAAGAAATCAAAATTATGTCAGGTAAGTATCCTAACTAAGCCCCATTAAGGAGCAATGTAGGCGCGTTGAGCAATGATGTAAAAAACTTGATCACATTTAGAGATAACGCGAGCGCGTTAGGAGGTAACGCGAGCATACGAATTCAGAAGCTGCAACATGTTTTTGCTCCTCTTTTCACCAATTTCAAAACTTAGTCCTTTTTTTCACCCTTTGTGAATTTTCCGTACTTTTTCTTCTAAATTGCTCATTTTTAGTCCGATTTGAAAGCTCCTGGTGTTTGACTAAATTTTGCTAAAACATACTAATGATATAAATTAAGAATCTGCAGAAGAAAAAGATGTTGAAGAAGATGTCCAAGCTTGGAGACTAGATATCCTGGCTGGCTTACTAAGTTAGCAGGTTTTAATCAGTTGCAAGAATTAAGGAGCAGATCAAGGAATCACAAGATCAAAGATTGAAAGCCCAACAGAAGACTATATAAGAAGACTTAGACCTAGGGTTTTAGAGATATCGAATGTACCTTTTGTATCACTTGTAACTTTTTAACCTAGTTCTCTTGCATTGAATAAGGGTTTAGGGTTTGAGAGTCGTTGGCTCTGTTAGGAGTTGTAAGTGTCCCTCTGTAGTATGAGATACAGAGTGGAAGGCATAGGTACAGGGATAGAACCAGAAGCCTTTAGGTAATGGTTTGTGTATCGTTCTTGGACGAAGCTTTGAAGCAAGTCCAAGATAACTTGTCGGTCAAGGAAACATGACAGAACTCTGAATTGACATAAGACAGAGATATCACAGGTGGTGATTAAGAAAGTGAGTAGGTCTCTCATATCAGAGGTGTAAACGATGGAGTTTAACTTTGGTAAAGATGTTCATTGAGGGTAGTGATTAGGATAAAGTTGTAAACGAGGGAGTTTAGCTTTAGGGTAATACTACAAGATAGTGAAGTATTCTTCCTGGATTGGTATCCCCCAGATGTAGTTGAATTGCACCGAACTAGGTTAACACATTCTGTCTTATTTAACATTATGCATTTTACAGTTTTGTTATTGTTCTTGATTGATATGTTGGTTCAGATGTCGTGACATCTGTGGTATGGCGGTTCTGATATTCAAGATATCAGTCTACTATTGTGCCTCTGCGTTTAAATGATTATGTAGCACAATGTCTTGACATGTGTTAGGACATCTGCTGTCTGCATATGCCAGAATTTCAATTGGTATCAGAGTCTGGTTTCCTATCTGGTTCTGGATGAGATCTTTGGGAGATACTTTCTGGCGTTTAAACATGGAGGAGTTTTGAAGATCAGATAAATCAACTCAGACATACTCAAGGGTATTAATGGATGAGATGGATGTTCTGGATCGAAGGTAACAACCTGTTGGTTGTTCACGTTGTTGAGGAGGTTCTACAACAACTGCGGGAGAAATGGCTAGTTCTCTTGTTGGGGTGTCGTATAAGATGTTCTGACATCTTATTAGGGTAAGCAGGATCTGTTCATTGGTGGTTCCGTTCCATGTGTTTCTGATGGAAGAGCTCTAGAATTATGGGATTCTGGAGTTGTTACTGAAGACAGATGGTAGAAGATCTCAATCGTCGGCCTCTATATGTGTAGATATCTGCATTCTTTTATTCCAAAGTCAGGAGCGATGAGATGAAGGGAGTTGTTGGAAGATATCTGGTATGGTGACTTGGTACTTGGAAGCTTGGTTCCATGGTATAGTGTGAAGTCAGTTGAAGAGGAGAGGAGTTGAGTTTATGCTTATCAAGTTCTTGATCTGGGAGTTTGATAAATTATTGATCGGCTAGGTTGTCATAGATACTTGAGAATTCTCTCAAGTCCACTCATAAAGGCGTCTCAGTCGTGCATCTGGAGTCTTCTAGTTATTCTTTTGACTAGAAGGTGTTTCTATGAAATACAACCTGAAGAAAGTGGAGGTGATTTATTTTCACCATCCAAAATAGCAAGGAAGGATTCATCTCTCTTAACCCTAAGGGTGGATCCAATCTGATTGGTGTTCTCATAATTGTTGAGGTAAATAGGATTCGTTCAGAGAGAATCCTAGTTACTTGAGTCAAGGGTGGCAGACTTGGTATCTCAACACTGTTTGTCAAAGAAGATACTTGTAAAAGATTGAATACTTGATAAACGTTCATGAAGTGATCTGGTGGAGCTTAGCTACAACATTGAAGAAGGGTTATTAGACAAGGATTTAAGATTAATTGCTATTTGTGGAATTCACAAGTATTTAATTGATTATCCTTGAAAGTCAAGATTGTTGATGTTCAACAAGATGTTGGAACATCTCATCATCAGAGTTTGTACAGAATCATGGGAGGGGTACTGCGTACGCTTTAGCATCTATTTTGATCTTAGGTGGTGACCTAAGAATCTGCTTCAGTCGGGTGTGACAGAAGCATGTGTTCTCTGGAGAGTTTCCTGGCAAGAAACTGGTCTGGACTTTGATGCTGTTGAAGATGAAGATGAAGACATCATAATCTTAATGGTTACTTCTGGGATCAGTTTATTTTTGATCTAAAAGGGTTGGAGTAATGGTGACGGCAGAGCTTAGGTAAGTTTATTTCTTATCTAGGTACTTTGGAGCATGGGATCTTGCTCAGTTGGAAGGTCAAAGTTAAGTGGCAGTTATCTCTGGCTTTCTACAGACTGCTCTACTAAGGAAACTAGCATTCTTTGGTATGGATATGGTGTAGTCTAGGACTACTTTATCATCTGAAGATTCAGACATGGCAGGTGTGAAGTCTTTGGAGTTTCAAAGCAGGATGAAGGTTCTCTACTCAAACTTGGTTATTGAATCAAGTCTATGAGAGCATGGAACTCTTATTCTGTAATAGGGAGGAGGTTCTTCTAAGTGGCAGAAGGAGGAGCTAAATTCAGTAGTTGGATGTCATATCAGAATGTTCTAACATCTAGCTTAACATTAGAATCTCAGCTGGTGATGTGGCACATCAACTTAAGATAAGGTGATCTACAGGAGAATGGAAGTTATGGATGCTTCAAAAAGGTCTATCTCATACAGTTTGCGGGAGCTGTGGTTTGAGAAGATGTTACATGACTAGAGGCTTGGTGAATCCAATATGTCTTGCTATGGAGCAAGTATTTCATTTGACTTGAAGATCAGATTTCATTAGTGGATCAGTGTATCTTGTGGGAGTTCTGAAGAAGAGTGAGATCAGTCAAACAGTGGCATTTGGTTGGTTTCATAGTGTGCATTCAAGCAAGATACTTGGAACTAATTACTCTTGTGCAGAAGGGTAGTTAGTTGAAAACGTAAGGAGGTTCTGGTTCTCCTGGAACTCGTGGCAGAAGTTCTCAGGTTATGGAAGATTACCTCTTTTGGTTGATGAGAGTTTATTTCTCTTTGGGTTTCTGAAGTTCCTCTTTGTTCAAGTTGGTGGCGCAGTGTTGTGTGAAGATCTTCAGTTTGGATTACTATGTAGATAGTAATTCCAATGGTGGAACATATTAAGAACCATGGTGTGTGGTGTCTGTGATGTGTGAAAGATTTCCTAACTGATGTTAGAACATTTTCTGGGTTGGTTATCCTTGGAAGAGGATTTCAAGTTCTGTGAGGAACTAGTTACTTGCATCATGTCTAAGAAGTATCTTCCTTGTCATACAGGAGAATGATGAAGTAGGAGAGTTGTCCTGGAAGTCTGATGTAAGGGTTTTGGTAATACTGGAGTGGATCATGGGTTGATTGCATAAAGGTCTAGATTCTGATGCGTTCAGAAGTGGATATTCACTAGGAAAATCAGAAGTATTCTAGGTTATCATACGGGAGAATGATGAAGGAATGAATGTCTTGGATTATGGGGTGTCTATCTCCGTTGCTGGCCTTGCTAAGGTCAGTGGAAAATCTTATGAAGGGGATACTGCCCCTTGCTACAAGTCATGCTAGTAGTGGATCAACTTGGCAAGCTGAGAAGTTCTGGAGCATGTATATGATATCTAACATCGTTATAACAAACTAAGGGGCCCTGTGCGTCTCTTTGAGGAATGTGGATCATTTCAGATTAATTAGGTTGTATCTCAGGGAACAAAAAGGTCTATACATGAGAATTCAGAAGGAATTCGTGTGGTGTATGGATAGTTTCTGGACGAGAGGAATCAATGGAGCTTTGATCTCAATCCAAGAGTTTGTTATTTTAGGATGGCGATCCTAATATGTCCTCACGGGTAGCATGATGGTGTTCATGTGTGAGTGATTATTGGTTCTTGTCAGAAGAAGCAATAAGAGGAGTTGATGATTGTGTTCAACAGGTAGGTTGGACAGAGGGTGCGCTATTAAAGACATGAAGATGCGTCTTATGTTTTCCATTCATCAGCATAGTATTCATTGGAGGAGCACTGGTTATCTCAGATAAAGGGAGATGCTCCCTGATCTAAGATATATTACTGCGGGTGTGCAGTTCAGATTCCAGTTTGTATTGTGCGTCAAGCAAACTGTGATTATGCTTCCATCCTGGGAGGATGAGATGTCAAGAAGGATGTCTTGACATTTTTGTATTGTTGCAAGTTGGGGGAGACTTGGCAGTGCAAGTTCCATGGTTCTTAATGGATGCTTAAGAATCATTGGTTTAGTCTGGGAGAATTTATTTTTCTCTACTGACTTAGTTCAGAATCACTGAAAGTTCATCATCAATGTTATTAATTCTGGATGAAGGTGTTTTATTTAGAATTATGGAAGGAAGAAGATGATTCTGTGTGTCTTTGTTTGAAAAGCCAATATTTGTTGCCTTTGTCAGGACTTTGTTATAAAACATGTTTGTATGTAATAAGTTCTTTGGACGGTTTTCTTAAAAGAAGAAATAGTCAAAGCAGTCTTGGCCGGTGCGCCTTTGGTGGAGTTATTTCCTTTGATTAATGTTCCTTTGAATTGACCGACATTATTTTCTGTGGTTTGTTACTTTCTAAGGAAACTACTCAGCTATAAATAGGATTGCCTTGGACTTCTTTTGTCTCAATACTCTCTTTGGATTGGTGTCCGATGGTTCTTTTAATCTGGGTTTGGAGCCGTCTTAGTCACTTTTGCCAAGTTTTGGCTAAAAAGGGGGAGAATGGTTTTCTGATGACTTCTGGGATATATTGGTTAAGTTGTTTTGACATCTTAACATCATGATCCCCGTTGTGTCTTGTGATCTGAGTTGTGAAGAAGGTTGTGTCTTGTGACCTGAGTTACACAATCTATGTTCTCAGTGTTACGAAGCCTACAACTGTTGTTTCTTTTCTAGAGGAGTCTTCTGTTTCTCAACCCTCTCAGACTTTCTTTTTGGACCTTTCTTGAAAGAAAGGGGAATGAGTTGAAGGGGAGACTCTCTTAGACCTTAGATCCAATCAATTCTCAAGATGAAGGAGTCTTGATGAAGGAGTATTGCTGATTGCAGAATGCAAAAGAAGATGTTTTAGCCAAAATTTGTCAAAAGGGGGAGATTGAAAGCTCCTGGTGTTTGACTAAATTTTGCTAAAACATACTAATGATATAAATGAAGAATATGCAGAAGAAAAAGATGTCGAAGAAGATGTCCAAGCTTGGAGACTCGACATCCTGCCTGACATACTAAGTTAGCTGGTTTTAATCAGTTGCAAGAATTAAGGAGCAGATCAAGGAATCACAAGATCAAAGATTGAAAGCCTAACAGAAGACTATATAAGAAGACTTAGACCTAGGGTTTTAGAGTTATTGAATGTACCTTTTGTATCACTTGTAACTTTGTAACCTAGTTCTCTTGTGTTGAATAAGGGTTTAGGGTTTGTGAGTCATTGGCTCTCTTAGGAGTTGTAAGTCTCCCTCTGTAGTATGAGATACAGAGTGGAAGGCATAGGTACAGGGATAGAACCAGAAGCCTTTAGGTAATGGTTTATGTATCGTTCTTGGATGAAGCTTTGAAGCAAGTCCAAGACAACTTATCGGTCAAGGAAACATGACAGAACTCTGAATTGACATAAGACAGAGATATCACAGGTGGTGATTAAGGAAGTGAGTAGGTCTCTCATATCATATGTGTAAGCGATGGAGTCTAACTTTGGTAAAGATGTTCATTGAAGGTAGTGATTAAGATAAAGTTGTAAATGGGGGAGTTTAGCTTTAGGGTAATACTACAAGATAGTGAAGTCTTCTTCTTGGATTGGTATCCCCCAGATGTAGGTGAATTGCACCGAACTGGGTTAACACATTCTGTCTTATTTAACAGTATGTATTTTACAGTTTTGTTATTGTTCATGATTTATATGTTGGTTCAGATGTCGTGACATCTGTGGTATGGCGGTTCTGATATTCAAGATATCAATCTACTGTTGTGCCTCTGCGTTTAAATGATTATGTAGCACAATATCTTAACATGTGTTAGGACATCTGCTGTCTGCATATGCCAGAATTTCACGATTTGTCTAACTTTTCTTGCTAAATTACGTGCAATGTTAACTTATGATTTGGACCAAGTCTAACAGATGTTAACTTATGATTTGGACCATGATCAATCAAGAAAAATCAAGAAAAATGAGGTTACTTGCAAAAAGGGCAATTTTGAGAAACTTGAAATTTCACTAAGTTATGAAAAAAAGTGATTTTACCCAACTTTGCAAGGCCATAACTTGTGATTCATTACATACTACAAAAGTGTCCTATTGATCCATGGTCAAAAACTGCTTAGATTTTGAGTTATGAAGTGATCAAAATCAAGAAAAGTGTGAAATTAATTCCAACACTTAGATTTCGTGTTTTATGTGTTTTGCAGTTGACAACTTCGTCTGTGGAGAAATCGGGTACAAGATCGGAAAAAAGCAAAGGAAGAAGAAAATTCAGCAAAGAAGTGAAGAATTATGCATTTTACTGATATGGCATTCGCCATGAGATGTCTGCCACGTCAATTAAAAAGGCCAGGACCATGGCGTTCGCCATGGCCTGGTGGTGAGCGCCATTGTTGCGCAGTTACAGAATTTCAAAACTGCAACTATGTCATACCCCAAATTTTGACCACTAAGATTCCCATCATTGTGCAAATCATCATCACAATATAAATGTGCCATTATACCTCATTAGTCTCCCCAAAGATGGGTGAGCATCCACTACAATCAAAATTAGGTTTTCAAGCCCTCTCAGAGCTCTTAGATAAAGGATCAATCAAGGAATGGCATGATCTTTAACTTGTCTAAACCTATCAAATATCCACAATGGATCAAGAGGACTCCCACAGCAAGAATCAAGCACAAGGTTGCAACATTCTGAGTGGATTAAGCCTCAAGATCGCCAGTGTCACCAAATTAGGGTTTTGGTCGACCAGGGCCTCCAGATGGAAATTTTCCTCTGGGCATGAGCCAATGCTTCAAAGAATAACCTAAGATGCTCCAAGGGACCTCATGGAACCAATCATCAAGTCAATTTTACCTCAGGGGATGCATTTACCACAAATCAGGAATTAGGGTTTCTTGACCTAATTCACCCCTAAGTTGACTTTTGGGACAAAACATGAGCCAAGACCTCAAGACATGATTTGAGGGTCTCTAATAAACCACATTGATCCATTTACAACAATGGATTTATCCAAGAAGCTTGATTCCAAGCTTCAATTTCATCAGGATCACAACTAGGGTTTCGAGGGAAAAGTCAACTGTACCTTTGACTTTTGACCAAGACATGCTCCCAAACCTTAGGACATGATAAAATGCACCCTATTACACCTCTGAAATCAATCCATCAAGTTTGATTTAGGTCAAGGACTTGATTTCATAGAGGATCGCACAGTTTGGAATTCACCTGACAAAAAGTCAACTGTGCACAAAAGTCAACTTTGACTTTTTGAGATTTTTCACAATTATGGTTCTTTGACCCTAAAATGATGTTAATGTATGATTGGAATCATCATTCATCAAGAAAAATCAAGAAAAGTGGGATAACTTGTAAAAGGGGTAACCATAAAAAACTTAGAAATTTTCTAAAAGTGGCTAGGGTACCAACTTTGGAGGATCATAACTCCTAAACCACAAGGTCATTTTCCCCCATCCAAAGCTGGATTTGTAGCTCTCATGGACCTCTACAAAACCTTCAAACATAACTCATTCCAATTCCTCATGGATTTTTAGTTATGGAATGATCAAAATCACAAAAAGGGAAAAAGTCACTTTTTTCCAACACTTAGTGAAATTTTCACTAAGTCAGAATCTGCCTTCACTTTTTTCCAAATGTAGGGGCATTTTTCACTTGGATCCAAAAAGTATCAAAACCAACTATGATGAAAAAATTGTTGTATCATATGAGGGCTTCCCAAAATGGCCAAGAACTCCATCAAATTCCACTTGAGCCATGAGATATGACAATGGCAATATGCCTTGCTGAAAACTGTCAAAGCAAGGCAGATTTATGCATTTTGCTCGATTTGCCAAATTTGTGCAAATGACAAACACACTTATCCATCTGAACACCTCAGGGGGAGACCAAGGAGGGACAAACACTGATCCATAAGCCTCCCAAATCTTTGGAACCAAAAGTAGCATGCCAAACCTAGAAATGCCTAAAAGAGGGACAAGACTCCAATTTTGTTTTGGAGCATTTAATGGATGCACTAAGGTGGCATGGACTGAGCCATTTCCAACTGAATTCAGTTAAGACATATCCAAGACCAAGGGAACCAGCAGGCTGTGCCTTAACCTCTAATCAATGGCTAGAGGAGACTTGGATTCTCATTGATCAACATTGGCCAAACCTCTGCAGCAGTTGCCATTCACTATTGCTTGTAAAACAAACTTGCTCCACTATAAATAGAGCTTATTTGTGATCAGTTTGAGTACAACAAAGCCATCAAACAGATGCTTTCCTCAAAATCACCTTCTCCCTTCCAAATTTGCCTTCCAAAGTAACTCACCATCGGGTTTTGAGTTTGAGAGCAATTCCAACCAAACCAATCACACACACACACACACACACCTCATAAACATCATATAGAAGTGATCCAAACACTTAAACAACATCTGGAACATTGATTTCACAAAATCACCAGCCAACTGCTCAAGGTTTTAACCAAGTTGCAGTTGAGATACCATATTCAGTTCCAACTTGTTTCAAACCATTCCAAGCACTCAGGCACATGACTTGGCACCTAGGGAAGCTATCCACATCATTGGAACCTAGCTGTAACACCTCTAACATAAAACTCAATCACCAGCTGCAAGAGGTAAGCATGATCTCTTCTAACTCTATGATCCATGCATTTTTTGCTGCACAATAATTTGGCCATATGTTCATAATCATGCATGGAGTGTTTTCCCTCAATCAATTGCTTTGTTTGAATCGTGTATGGAATTTCTGAGCCTTCATGCAAATTTTAGGGTTCTTGAGGTTTCTCTTTGATTTCTTATTCCATGCTTAAAATAAATGAAATTAAAGACCATAGACATGATCGTGAGGTGAAAACGAGTAGATTGATATGTGGATTGTGTGATTTCATCAAGTATTCAGTGAGATTGATGAGAAAACGCAAATTTGGGCAAAACAGAGCACGCGGGCAAGGCCAAGATGTTCTTGGCGCCCTTTTTCAAATATTTGAATATTTGAATTTTTGTGATTTTATTTAATTGATTCAAAAATTAATTTCTCTCTGAGTTTTAATGATTTTGAGTTGATTCTTTTTTTAATAATTCACAAAAATGTTGAAATATTTTATTTTACCAAAAAATCCCAAAAATATTACTTATTTCATATATTTGATATTTTTGCAAAGAATTAATGTTTTATTTGTTTTTACCATTTGAAATATTTTTTCTCCCTTGATTTTCCAAACTTAAGTGATTTCCAAATATTTTGTGGGTATAAACATGATTTTTCAAACATTAATTCAATACCGCAATTTGTTTTTCACACATGTTTAATAATTTTGATCATTTTAATTGAATTTTTATTCAATTAAAATATATTTTGAAAACAAGTTAGGGTTTTGATCAATTCAACCCTCATCAAACTTTTTTCAAACACTTTGGGCCTCTAATAGAGTATAAGACCCATCCCTTGTAAATAAAACCTTTTTGGGCCTCAGTGCATTGTATAAGTCCCAATACGTTAAAGAAATCTCGGCGCGATCGTCATTTTTCAAACAAAACCCCTGGGCATCTCCTTGAGTTGTAAGCCCCATCTTTTCTTTTAAAATCATTTTTGGGCCTCTAATAGAGTGTAAGACCCAACCCCCTTTTAACCAAAACTTTTTGGGCCTCAGATATTGTATCAGTCCCTCTATGTTAAAAGACAATCTCGGCGCGATCGCCAGTTCAAAAATCAAATCATCTGGGCCTACCCTCGAGTTATAAGCCCTATTCTTTTTCTTTAATCACCTTTGGGCCTCTTGAGAGAGTGTAAGACCCACCCCTTTGTACAGAAAACCTTTTTGGGCCTCAGTCACTTGTATAAGTCCCTGTACAATTTCAAAACAACAAGGCAATCACTGATAAAACTTTGGGCCTCTCCTTGAGCTGTAAGCCCCAAAAATCTTTTCAAAACATTTTCTCCTTTGATTTAGTATATAATATTGTTATCAAAGTTTTCTTTGTTGAACAACTAACAAAACAGCATGGAAGCTCTACAACCGAGTAAGTGTTTACCCGCTTTCTTTATCCGCTTTCATATATATATACATATATAACTGTATTGTGGGGTTGCTCACTGTAAGTCTTCTTTGACAAAATTTTATATACTTGTCAAATATCAACTGTGTAATACTAGTATAGTTATTTAGAGTTTTCCCCGGCAACTACGTCTAGAACTAGGTAAAGCCTGTTGGTCACTCTTAAATACAAACAAAACTAGATCCCCCATAAGATTACCAGATACAGTCTTCCCTCCGCTTGGGGTTAAACAATATGGAGACGTGAAAGGCAGCATTCTCAGCGAGCCCTTTCTCAGACTGTCACCCTTAGACATTGTCAAAGAAACTCTAACTCCCCAAAGATGATCTTTTCTCCGTGAATGGCATCTCTTTAGTTTCTTCCAAATTCTCGGACTTTCCTGGCTTGATCTATTCTCGGTGAATGGCATGTCTTGAACTTCTCGGGGTTTGGGGACCCACAGGCTTCCTAAAAGCATCCCCGCCTCCTCTTGAGCATTGTACAAGGACCCTTCGGCTTCTTAAAAGCTCTCATGCCTTCTCTTTGGCTTAGTACAAGGACCTAGAGACCTCTACAGGTATAGGAACAGAACCTAGTCATCAATTTGCTAGAGCTGTCTTTCTGAGTCAAGTGTCAGACTAGTTAATGGGTTGACCTTTATCCCTTAACATACCAGCCTTCTCTTGGGCATCATACAAAGATCATTCACTATCTGAGAATCAATCTCTCAAAACACCAGTAGACTTGGATAGTCTCAATACCCTTTGGATTTTCCATTTCCTTAAAGAACAGGAAATAACCCTGATCCTCTGATCAATCCCAAAGCACAACAATACCTTTAATCTTTCCTTCATAAGAACTAATTTTCTCCTTTATCCAACATACTGGACCTGTCACTAAACTGAAACAGTCACCAACACCTTTAGCCTCCTCTTGGGCTTTGTACAATGATTCTCCCCACACTCTCTTGTTGAGTATAAAAGACTCTCTTGTTGAGTCAACCTCTTTAGGCTCCATCTCGGGCTTCGTACGAGATAGAAAAACACTCTCTTGTTGAGTATAAAAGACTCTCTTGTTGAGTCAACCTCTTTAGCCTCCATCTCGGGCTTCGTACGAGATAGAAAAATACTCTCTTGTTGAGTATAAAAGACTCTCTTGTTGAGTCAAACCCCTCTTTAGCCTCCATCTCGGGCTTCGTACGAGATACAAATCGCTCTCTTGTTGAGTATAAAAGACTCTCTTGTTGAGTCAAACCTCTTTAGCCTCCATCTCGGGCTTCGTACTAGATAGAAAACACTCTCTTGTTGAGTATAAAAGACTCTATCATTGAGTCAAACAACCTCCAGACTCTCTTGTTGAGTCAATCACCTGGTCAAGACTCTCTTGTTGAGTCAAACCTCTTTACCCTTCGTCTTAGGCTTCGTATAAGACTGATAAAATCACTCTCTTGTTGAGTATAAAATACTCTCTTGTTGAGTCAATCCCCTTTTAGCCTCTCTCCCGGGCTTTGTACGAGACAACAAAACACTCTCATATTGAGTATAAAAGACTCTCTTGTTGGGTCACTTCCCTTTTAGCCTCCATCTCGGGCTTCATACAAGACACTAAATCACTCTCTTGTTGAGTATAAAAGACTCTCTTGTTGAGTCAAACTTTTTTAGCCTCCGTCTTAGGCTTCATATAAGACAGATAAAAGACTCTCTTGTTGAGTCAACCCTTTTAGCCTATATCTTGGGCTTTGTACGAGCACCCTCTTGTTGGGTCAATCGCCTCCTCTTAGGCTTTGTATAGAGAAAACCCCGGTTGAGTCAATCAACCTTTTAGCATCAAATGCATGCCTTGCTCACAGCATACAAACATCAACAACTCCTCTTTAGAGATGACAAATTCTCTCTCAGCCAAAACCTTTTAGCTTCACATCTTGGGTTTTGAACAAGATACAAACCACCTTTAGCTTTATGTCTCAGGCTTTGAACAAGACACCAAAACAACCTTTTTCCTCCCATAGAATAGGAGGAACTACGACCGCTCTGATTTCCCTGTTTCATTAAACGGGAATACGTAGGCATAAGATTGAAAAAATATTAGCGAGCATACTAATAAAAAAACCCAAAATCTAGTATCTCCATCGAATCAACCTAAAAGCAGCAAATCTAAACACATTACCAAAAACCTCACAAATAATCCAGACACTGTGTTCTTAACAAAATAAATCGAAGATTGGGCCCCACATCCACATAGCATCTGTAACCTAACAGATCGCTGTTCAAACTCAGTATGCAAGCAGGGTTAATTAAAGACATCTATTTCCCTTCCTTAATCAGCTCAATAGGATAAAAAATGAATCGAACTGTAGTACCCAAGCGATCGTGACTCAGGACCACAAAAATCGCGCTACAAAAAAAATTGCACCCACCGTGGGGCCCAAATCTCTTTCTTACCATCTTCGGTGGAAACCTTGAGTTCACCAAATATCACAGAAATGGCGACTCTGCTGGGGAGTCATTGTTTGTATAGGATCATAAGACTAGAGGTCTAGGATGATTAAGACAAATATATACTGCTTTTCCTAATTGATATCTGTGTTTATTTTTCTGCTAATGGGAATGTGTGTGATGCCGCATGTGGAAAGATTGAGTATACACCTAAGATAAGTGATGGCAATGCGGGTAATCTTGCAGGGAGTGAATCCCAGTTAAGAGTCCCCGATCGACCATCAAACTCAGTGGAGACTCCCTTTGCAGATGCATTGCCCATACGACTTCGGTTGTTGAAAGTAGTGTGGTCGACTGGGTTATCTGAAAAGCTGAGGTTTTTAGTAGGCTGAAACCATTTTGTAGTGTGGAAGCTATCGGAAATAGTTGTCACGCGATACTACCCTCATCTGAGATCACTCTAGGATACATTAGCTCGCTGGCGATCCGCTTGTTGTTGTTATCCCAAGAGGGGTCAATAATTTTGCGGACAGGTACAAAAAATCACCAGTATAAACCTTTGGGCGGGGGGGGGGGGGGGGGGGTAGAGCCTTGACTTCATGACACCGACCCTTTGACCCCATGTTTTTTCTATGTTTTTGTGTGCTGTATTCATACATTCATTTAAAAAAAACATTAAAACAAAAAAAATCTACTCTTCTAGTCTCTCTTTTTCAAATTAAACTAAGACAATGATTGCAAATGTCAGAGAAAGGAGATTGCGTTAATGGATTTCGGTAGAAGGAAGACTCATAAGTACCCCTTCAAGGTTCCAAAGTTAGAGGATTTGAGAGGTTTGGCGAGAATGATTACCAACCACGAGGCTTTTAGAGCCAAGTATGGGGGACTACTATCTCTATTAAGGGTCCATGTAATCGAAGGAATCCTGTCCACACTAATCCAGTTCTACAATCCGGTCTATCACTGTTTCACATTCCCGGATTATCAGCTAGCACCAACGCTGGAGGAGTATTCTCACTTGACTGATCTGTATATCACTGATCAAGCTCCCTTTTCTAGACTAGAAGAGATTCCAAAGGATCAAACCATTGCAAGAGCAATTTATTTGGACGAGTCAGAAGTCAGGACTCACATGACCACTAAGGGTGGAATCCAGGATTTGCCAGCCCAGTTCTTGATAAAGAAAGCTCTATACTTTGCTAGTATAGGGAACATGGCCGCTTTTGAGAGCATCTTTGTTTTGCTCACATACGGGTTATTTTTGTTTCCTAACATCGATAACTTTGTTGACATCAATGCCATTAAGATTTTTCTGATTGGAAACCCTGCACCGACCTTACTTGCAGATGCGTATCATTCAGTACACTTAAGGAATTTATACAGTGGAGGAATGATCACGTGCTGTGTACCCCTGGTTTACAAGTGGTTCACTTCCTATTTGCCAAAGTCTGCTGCATTTTGGGATCAAAAGAATACTTTACGTTGGTCGCATAGAATCATGTCTCTTACCAACTCCGACATTGATTGGTACAATCGAATCTACGACGGGATTATGATCATTGACCATTGTGGAAATTTCCCAAATGTACCCCTTATAGGAACTAAAGGAGGAATCAACTATCACCCAATTTTAGTTCGTCGTCAATTTGGATACCCGATGAGGCATGTCCCACGTAATGCTCATCTGGAAGGTCTTTTCTTCAAGGAAGGAGAAAATGACAAGGCACTAAAGACAGAAATAGTGCATGCTTGGAAACACGTTCATAGGAAAGGAAGAGAGTCTCTAGGGAAACCAGACTGTGTCTCGGCGGAGCCTTATCTCCACTGGGTACAAACTAGAGCTCTCAAGCTGAGGATGCCTTACCCTCGTCAGGAAGTTCTTCCATTAAGGGAATCTGCCCTTTATTTAATGTCTGAGACGAAAAACCTTCAGGTTACTCTTAGCAAAGTTGAGAAGGAGAAGAGGTCTTGGAGGAACAAGTACCAAATTCTCAATGTGGAGTGCAAGAAAATACAGCAGCTATTAAGAGAAAAAGATGCTCTGATTGAAATTTTAGAGCAACATACTGTAGAAAATTAGGATGACCAACGGAATTTGCTCGCTCCTTTCACTTGGCAAAGGAATGACAACCCGACAACGGCTAAAGAGCCCCGGTCAATGAAAAGGAAAGCACCCAAACCAGCACTTGAGCTCCCCTCAGAGAGGACTCATGATCCATTAGTTTAGATTCCTTTTTCAGCACTATGTAAATTATTGTATTTCCATTTCCGCAATCCTTCGAATTCAATAAAATGGGGTTTCCCCACTGTTTGATATTTGCAATCTAATTGTCGAAGTTTACTTTGAATAAACCAAAACATATAATTAATATAATCATTGCATATCATTCTCACGCCACGCATTCTTCTTACCTACGAATCTCACGTTTGTGTCTCGATTCTAGAGTCAAACTATCTCATTCGTACAATACTCGGGCCCATCGTCAGGAAAAGATGGATGATCTCGAGGAAGAGAACAGAGAGTTGAGGGAAGAGATCGACACTCTGAAAGAGGATCTGAGAAAGCTTCATAACGACATGCAAGCTCTAGCAGAAGCTCAAATGTAACAACAAAGGAATGTGATCTTAGAGATCACCTCAACACCCATAGTGGAAAAGTATGATCCTAGGTATAAAATGCCGAAAGATCGTCCCTGGGGCATGCCACTTAACTATATCCTAGAAGGATATGTTCCGTCGATCACTAAGGATCAGGGAACCACGGCAGGAACCGCTGGGCCTGAAGGTTACAAACTTTGGGAAAGCGAAGATGCCAGGGGAATGACAGCAACTCCTGAAGGTTACAAACTTCGGGAGGCACCGAGAGTCTCGGCCATAATGACTATACCACCGCCCATGGTACACACTGTCCTGGAAGGAAAGAGTCCACAGATACCTTCTAGTGGAAACGAAAGCATGTTCGATAGAATGAATGAGTTCCAGGAACAGTTCCTGGAAATGCAGAAAGAACTGCAAGCCATTTGTGGTCAGGACTTATTTGGGAAGGACGCCGCAGACCTTTGTTTAGTCCCCAATGTAAAAGTTCCACACAAGTTCCAGGTACCCAACTTTGGAAAGTACAAGGGTAACTCTTTCCCTCAGAGCCATTTGGTGATGTACGCTAGGCGAATGTCAGCTCAGACAAAGAACCAGGAGCTACTAATTCACTACTTTCAGGATAGTTTAACCAGTGTCGCATTAAAATGGTACATGGGTTTAAACCGCGCTACGATCGGCACATTCAGAGATCTTGGTGCTGCTTTCGTCTAACAATATAAATACAATCTGGACATGGCACCAGACAGAGATCAACTCAGATCGATGTCACAAAAGGACAAGGAAACCTTTAAGGAGTACGCTCAGAGATGGCGTGAAATTTCCGCTCAGATTTCTCCACCTCTGGAGGAAAAAGAGATGACAAAGATCTTCTTAAAGACCTTGAGCTCATTCTACTATGACAGGATGGTTGCCAGTGCGCCCTGTGACTTCACCGAGATGGTGGGCATGGGAGTTCGTCTTGAGGAAGCGGTCCGGGAAGGACGTTTAGTTAAAGACGCTGGATCATTAAGTAGTACAAAACGATACGGTAGTGCTCTCCCTAAGAAAAAAGAGCAAGATATTGGGAATATCTCTCTCGGAAAGCAGAGGCAACGTTAATAACCGGTAGCAACTGTAACTCCTGCTATCAACCCTGTGCCTGTTCCTACGTATCAACCTCAGGTTGCTCAGAGCCAACCGATTCAACAACAATATCAACAAAGGACACAACAGTCTCTTCACCAGGCTCATCCTCCGTACAACAACAACCGCACAACGCGACCACCAGGGTTCGATCCTATACCCATGTTGTACGCAGAACTATTTCCATTACTACTGGTTAAGGGGCACGTCCAAACTAAGTATCCTCTTACAGTACCAAAAAATCTGCCTTTTTGGTTTAAAACGGATCAGACTTCTCCTTAACATCAAGGAGGACCAAGGCATAACATAGAAAACTGTCTCAGTTTCAAATCCGATGTGCAAAAGCTTGTTAGGAGCGGGGTCTTATCTTTCAAAGATACGAATCCGAATGTTCTCACAAACCCGCTGCCTCAACATGAGAAAGCTACATTCAATTGGATAGAGGGAGAGTCTAACAACATCTATCAAATTCATGATGTACTCTTATTAAGGGCCAACTTGGTCAAGATGCATTGTAGATAGAGCAGATACGGCCATGTGCCACCTCATAACTATCACCAGTGTGATATCTGGTCTAAAGAAAATCAAGGATGTTCTGTGGTGCAGTCAGATCTACAGGAACAATTGGATCTCGGGTGGATCCAAGAGCATCGAGTTCGTGGAGTCAACATGACCTACACAAATTCCAATATCATTCAGAACCACGACATCCATGCAATGAATGCCAACTTAGTGGCGATGCACTCAAGGCAAAGCCGATATCATAATCTACCGCGGCGCGATTACAATTCCTGTCTGACTTGCTCGGTAAATAAACATGGATGTTTTTTCATACAAGAGGCCCTCCAGCGTCAGATGGATCTTGGGTGGATTCAGGACTCCAATGATAGAAATCCTTATCAGATCAACATGATCCAAATCTTTGATATTCATTTGATGAATACCAGCTTGGTGGAGTTACACGCCAGGCAAGTCCAACTCGGTTTTCTCACTTCTCACGATTATTTGAGTTGTAAAGGATGTTGTGAGAGTAACCAAGGGTGTGCTCTCGTTCAAAGAACTTTGTAACACTTGTTAAACCACTGGTGGCTTCCAATCTATATGGATGAAGAAACGCAACAAGTCAGTGTGCTTAATGGGAACCCTACTCGGCGCAAAGTCAGGATGTCCGATCTATGGAAACTGACCTAGTGAGGTTACACTGTATTCAAAGCGGACGTGGCCAGGTGCCACCACATGATTACGAATGCTGTAGAGTCTGCTCGGAAAATAATCAAGGATGTTACCTCGTGCGAGCAGCCCTTTAAGGTCAGTTGGACCGAAAAGAGATTCACCCATGTCCGAGTTCCGAGCCAATCAACTAGACGCCAGACTACTTCGCTGATCAAATCAGAGACGTTGTCATAATCTCTGATCAGCAACAGAACAAGGATGTTTATACCATCATCCCTCTACTGGACGAATCAAAAGTTCCTAGCCAGGAACTGATTGAAGTTACTTACGACAGTCAGAAAAATCAGAAGGCTCCTGTAGTTATCTATCTGCCAGGACCAGTGCCGTATAAATCAGCTAAGGTGATCCCTTACAAATACGGTGCAACAATAATTGAGAATGGAAAGGAAATTCCATTACCCTCCGTCGTGAATATTGCAGACATCAGTCGGGTAACACGGAGAGGTAGAATCTTCAACAAAGGAGTTGGAGAACCCATATGAGAAAAGGAACCTCTAACAGAAGTTCCTAATCCACCAGTCGGTCAATCTAGTGATCCTGACCTTTCAAAGGATGATGATGAGATGCTGAAGCTCATCCAAAGGAGTGAATACAACATTGTTGATCAGCTGTTACAAACTCCTTCAAAGATCTCTGTGTTATCTCTTTTACTCAATTTCGAAGCCCACAGAGAGGCTCTACAGAAAGTCTTAGAACAAGCCTTTGTGGAACAGGATGTGTCAATACGACAGTTTGATAGCATCGTCTCTAACATTAATTCCTGCAACAACTTAGGATTCAGTGATGAGGATTTGCCAGAGGAAGGCAAAAGTCACAACATGGTGCTCAATATCACTGTTAACTACCAGGACGATGCTTTAGCCAGTGTACTGGTAGATACCGGATCAGCCATCAACGTTATGCCGAAGTCCACTTTAATGCGACTATCATTCAAAGGATCCCCGATGAGAGGCAGTGAGGTCATCGTCAAAGCATTTGACGGGTCCAGAAAAGCAGTTATCGCCAAAGTCGACCTTCCCATAACTATCGGTCCTCACACTTTCCTAATCGCTTTCTAGGTCATGGACATCCGGGAAACATACAATTGCTTATTAGGAAGACCTTGGATACACCAGGCTGGGGTAGTCACTTCGACGCTGCACCAAAAACTGAAGTTCGTCAAGAACGATTAACTCGTCACGGTCTGTGGAGAACAAGCCTTGATCGTGAGTAACCTATTATTATCTACTTGTATAGAACCCGAGGAGGTTGTTGGAACTCAGTTCCAAGCACTTTCGGTGAGTAATAAGAATCAATCAGAGAAAGGAACCTCTATTTCCTCATACAGAGATACTCTCGAAGTGATCAAAAGTAACAATGCAAAAGGATGGGGACAACTTGTCATTCCTACTGATAATAAAACAAAGAAGGGTCTTAGTTTTTCTGCGACCTGCACCCAGACAGCTGCTAACGATGAAAGTTTTCATCCCATTCAGAACTTCTTCCATAGTGGAGGTTTCCTTCACCTAGTGTCTCAAGAAGTACATACCATCAACGAGGGAGACTCCTCTGATATAGATGAAGAATGGAAGTCATATCTCAATGAGGACGGTTATATGTCTTAGGACGAAACGCTTATGCCATTTTACTATCCCGCACAGAGTCTGAGATTTATACCAAGGTCCGAAGTCGAAATGATATACGGAGGTTGTGATCCAGAAGGATGCCGTGCTCCGCCAAATTCATTAGAGGAAGACACTCTGATGAAGGACAACTTTGACCACGAATATTATGGCCCAATGGATGGCCTGCCTATCTGGAAGCCGTACCCAGGAGACTTGGGGCAAGAAAATCAGCCGAACAATGAAACTCAGCTGAGCATCATTGAACAGAATACCTGCGTCCCCACCATGTCATGGGATCAACACTCAGGTCATTCAGAAAATATCCACTACGACGATGAATTGGCAAAGCTTGTCGGACTAGAATTCATCAACTATGCTTTTCCTGAGGTCAACATCATCGAGAGAGATGACTCCTCCAGTTCCAAAGAAGTGTGGGACACCTTAGGACAACCAAGTGGAAAGTACAACTATATGGTCAACTACACCGCTCCTGAGAGCTCTCGTATCAGGCTCGAAGACATCCAGCCTACTGGATGGGGAGATTTGCCCGAGAACACCAATGTTATGCAAAATACAACCGAGGAATCCTCCTACGATAACTCTTCCTGGGAGACAGATTCCAATGACCCTGCTCCGCCAGAAATCAACGTCGTTTCTAAGGACAAACCAAGAAGGAAGGTACCAGACTTTGTGATTCACCGAGGGGTTCGCCGCCAATGGGTTGCAGTCGATGTTTCAAAGATTGTTCATAAGTCAAAGTAATTGCCGTCTTTACTTTTAACCTTTCACCCTGCCCAGGTGAAACGGATGTTTTGATAGGGCTCGCTTTCTGTAAATATCCCTGTTCGCTTCGCCCACAATGACAGAGTTTTGTTTTATAGGGTTGTAGTTTCAAGAATCAACAAGTTCATAAATAAATAAACGTCGTTCTGTAATTTTTGCATTAATTGATGTTTTCTCTTTTTGCTTTTCAGAAAATGGTAATCCTAAAAAACAACTCAATAATAAAAACAAGCAGTTTTCCAAAGAAAACACACTGCACACACTCTTGAATTTTCTCTCTATCTCTTCTAAACACAAATCATCACGTCATGCAGATTGCTTGTTTTAAACCCCGTTGAAACATACGATCCAATGCCTTCTCCCAACTTTGAATTCCCGGTATTTGAGGCTGAAGAAGAAGTTGACGACGAAATTCCAGAAGAGATCTCCCGATTACTCAGATAAGAGGAAAGGTCCATTGAACCTCACAAAGAGCCGTTGGAAACGGTCAACTTGGGTTCAAAAGAAGAAAGAAAAGAGATCAGGATTGGGGCACTGCTCAGTCCAACTGCCAAAGAGAGTTTGACAAAGCTTCTCAAAGAATTTCCCGATGTATTCGCTTGGTGCTATCAGGATATGCCAGAGTTGGATACCAGCATCACGGAACATCATCTACCGTTAAGATCAGAATGTCCGCCATTAAAACAAAGGTTGAGACGGACTCACCCGGACATGGACATTAAAATCAAAGAGGAAGTACAGAAACAGATTGACGCGGGTTTCCTCGCCACATCAGAATATCCTCAATGGTTAGCCAACATCGTACCAGTTCCGAAAAAGGACGAAAATGTCAGAATGTGTGTCGATTACAGAGATCTAAACTAGGCTAGTCCAAAGGATGACTTTCCTTTACCACACATTGACATGCTGGTTGACAGTACAACAAAGTTCAAAGTCTTCTCCTTCATGGATGGATTCTCCGGCTATAACCAGATAAAAATGGCACTGAAAGACATGGAGAAAACTTCGTTCATCACCCTATGGGGTACCTTTTGTTACAAGGTGATGCCGTTCGGTTTAAAGAATGTCGGGGCAACCTATCAAAGGGCCATGACTACTCTGTTTCATGACATGATACACAAGGAAATCGAGGTATATGTCGATGATATGATTGCCAAATCTAAAACAGAGGAGGAGCACGTGACCCACCTGTCAAAACTGTTCGAGCGGCTGAGAAAGTACAAACTCCGCTTGAATCCCAATAAGTGCACCTTCGGTGTCTGTTCGGGGAAACTCTTAGGGTTCATCATCAGCCAGAAAGGAATTGAGGTTGATCCTGACAAGGTCAAGGCCATTCAAGAAATGCCTTCTCCGAAGACTGAAAAACAAGTCAGTGGATTCCTGGGACGTTTGAACTACATTTCCAGATTTATATTCCTCATGACCGCGACATGCGCGCCGATTTTCAAATTACTCAAGAAGAATCAGGACTGTGTTTGGATAGAAGATTGCCAAACCGCCTTCGACAGTATTAAGGAATACCTGTTGAACCCACTGTTTCTATCACCTCCAGTGGAAGGAAGACCACTAATCATTTACTTAACAGTCTTGGAACACTCAATGGGTTGTGTGCTTGGCCAGTAAGACGAAACCAAAAGAAAAGAGTCTGCCATATACTATTTAAGCAAGAAATTCACTAACTGCTAGACTCGGTACACTATGCTTGAGAAAACTTGTTGTGCTTTGGCTTGGGCAGCCAAACGTCTTCTCCAGTATATGATTCATCACACTACTTGGTTAATCTCAGAAATGGATCCAATCAAGTACGTCTTTGAAAAGCCTGTTCTCACGGGAAGGATTTCCCGTTGGCAGATGTTGTTATCGGAATATGACATAGAATACCATGCTCAAAAAGCCGTCAAGGGAAGTATCTTAGCTGATCATTTGGCTCATCAACCGATTAATGATCAGGAATCAATCGGGTTTGATTTCCCAGACGAAGATGTCATGTACTTAAAAATGAAAGATTGCGATGAACCGCTACCCAGTGAAGGGCCAGAACCAGGTTCCCAGTGGGGACTTATCTTTGACGGAGCTGTCAATCATTACGGAAACGGAATTGGGGCAATTATCATAACCCCTTAGGGTACCCACATTCCTTTCACCACCAGACTTACGTTCAAGTGCACAAACAACGAGGCCGAATACGAAGCTTGTATCATGGGTCTCGAGGAAGTGGTCGACTTAAGGATCAAGAACTTGGACGCATATGGTGACTCAGCCCTGGTTATCAATCAGATCAAAGGAGATTGGAACACATACCAATTAGGACTGATTCCTTACAAAGATTACGCGAGAAGGTTATTACCATTCTTCGACAGAATCGAGTTTCATCATATCCCTCGTGAAGAGAATCACATGGCTGATGCATTAGCCACCCTCTCTTCCATGATTAGTGTAGGTCAATAGAACGATTTACCTAAGATCGACATAATGCGCCTAGAACGACCCGCTTACATATTCAAGATTGAAGCAGTCATAGACGACAAACCTTGGTATCACGATATCAAATGCTTCCTTCAGAAACAAGAGTACCCACCTGGGGCATCCAAGAAAGATAGAAAGACCCTCAGAAGACTGGCAGACAACTTCTTCCTGAGCGGTGATACACTCTATAAGAAAAACTTTGACATGGTCTTGCTCCGATAAATAGACAAACCAGAAGCAAACATGCTGATAAAAGAAATCCACGAAGGATCCTTTGGCACTCATGCCAATGGACATACAATGGCGAGAAAAATTCTAAGAGCAAGGTACTATTGGTTGACAATGGAATCCGATTGCTACAAGTACATGAGGAAGTGTCACAAGTGTCAGATATACTCAGACAAAATCCATGTACCGCCAACACATCTCAAATCTCTTTCTTCCCCATGGCCTTTTTCCATATGGGGAATAGACATGATTGGCATGATTGAGCTAAAGGCTTCAAACGGACATCGGTTCATCTTGGTAACCATTGATTACTTCACCAAGTGGGTCGAAGCAGTGTCATACACCAATGTAACCCGATAGGTGGTGGTCCGATTCATAAAAAATAATATCATCTGCCGTTATGGTGTTCCAAGCCAGATCATTACTAATAATGGATCTAACTTGAACAATAAGATGATGAAAGAGTTGTGCGCTGAGTTCAAGATCGAACACCATAACTCATCTCCCTACCGACCCAAGATGAACGGAGCGGTAGAAGCGGCTAATAAGAACATCAAGAAGATCGTTCAAAAGATGGTTGTAAACTACAAAGATTGGCCCGAGATGCTACCCTTTGCTCTTCACGGTTATCGCACATCTGTCCGCACTTCAACAGGGGCAACCCCTTTCTTTCTAGTATATGGTATGGAGGCAGTACTCCCCATAGAAGTAGAGATCTCATCAATCCGGGTATTGATGGAAGCTAAGCTAACAGAAGCTGAATGGTGTCAAAGTTGACACGATGAACTGAATCTGATCGAAGAAAAACGAATGATGCACTATGCCACGGTCAGTTGTATCAACAAAGAATGAAGAAGACGTTCGACAAAAAGGTCCGACCTCGCGTCTTCAGAAAAGGAGACCTTGTGCTCAAGAAGATACAATCATTCCTCACTAATTCTTGGGGCAAATGGACCCCGAATTATGATGGCCCCTATGTGGTCAAGAAAGCTTTCTCAGGCGGTGCCTTGAGACTTGCAACCATGGATAGAGAAGAGTTTACCTACCCCACGAATGTTGACGTAGTCAAGAAATACTTCGCCTAAATAAAAAAAACGTCTCGGTGGATTGAAAACCTGAAAGTGTGGTCCAGGCAAAAATTAGAGACACAGTCAAAAAATCATCCCGGTGGATTGGAAATCTCAAAGTACAATCCAGGCAAAAGTTAGGGATTCATGGCAAGTAACTACGTCTGATCAGTTCAACTCCTCAGCAGTAATGCCATCAATCAGAAGAAACTCCAGTCCAGGTTATCTTCGACAGAAGCTCAGGATGTCCAGAATTCAAAGTTGGTAGAAGGACATCGGTCGTTACATTTCAATGTAGCCCTTTTCCCTTAAAATTACCATTTTCTAACTTTGTGAATACTCTATGGGATCACGCGTTTGGCTGATTTCCATCCTATCAATAAAATTGGAGCCCTTGTGCTTTTGTTTGTAATTCTCATTTGTTTTAGCTTTACAGACCGACATTTTAACATGATCAACGATTCTTGAAATAAAACAAAAATGAATTTACTTGTAAAAGTTTTCTCTGCTTTTAAAATAAAGATGGCAATTCTTTTGACTATTGAACATCGAAAGAACTTCGATCGCTTCTCCAGAAGTGGTCGAGCTTAAAAGTGCAGAATCAAAGTACTCCTTCTAAACCAGTGCACCTAAATGAAGGATCAACTGTGTCAGAAACCGTGTTTTATCCGACACCCCCGGCAGAGTTCTTACCTCCTAAGCCCGACCAACGGTTGTCCTCCACAGGGACTATCTCTCCTAAGCAAGGCAGAATTGCTATGTTAAACCCATTGGTACCTCTTCGTCCCCCGCAGTGGCCGAGTATCCAGTCGTGTTCATCTACTAGTCTGTATGCTGCGTCACTTTTGTCAGCATATACATACATACATCATGCATTATTGATTTACATTCATGATTATATTGCATAACTATAGCTCTGGTCAGTCTTATCCCTAAGTGATAAAAGTTCTCTCAATCGAGTTGTCAGTTCGTTCCTCGTCAGGAAATGTTGCGTCTGAACACTCTCGTCCAGTTTATTTCTAGATTAAAGTTAGTTCTTCGACCACTTTGATAACTTGAACCTCTAAAAAGCAAGAAGACCTTCGAAAAACATCACTCTTCACCATTGAAGATGATATCTTCGCTTTCCCGGATTAAGGAAAATCCCCAGAGAAAGCCTCTTAATCAGAGATTCGACAATACGGCAGTCTTTCTCCAAAAAATCCGCTGACGAAAAGGTCACCGTCACCTCAAAATTGGATCATATCATATGGCATTTCTTCGAGAAGATCTCTGAGAAAAGTATGATGTAGTAACCCCAAGTGAAAGCAGTCTCTCAAGAGACTCGTTTTTCCCAGTAGAATCAACAAATGGCGTCTCCAACAGAGAAATTTGTACACCTCTACAACTCAGACGACTGGGTTCCCCAGCAACTCTGACATCAAATTTTTTTCTATCAAACGGTATCTCCCCAGGAAAATTCGGCGAGAAGTTTGAGGAAAACCGCTACGAATAGCGTCCCTTGTCAAGAAAGTTTATTGACAAAAGAAACTAAGACCAGTTCCTTGGTAGGAAACCAGGATCGAGGGGAAGTTTATTTCAGAAACTGAGACCAGTTCCTTGGTAAGAAACTAGGATCGAGGTGAGGTTTATTTTAGCAACTAAGACTAGTTTCTTGGTAGGAAACCAGGGTCTAGGGGAAGTTCATATCAGCAACTAAGACCAGTTCCTTGGTAGGAAACCAGGATCGAGGGGAGGTTTATTTCAGAAACTTAGACCAGTTCCTTGGTAGGAAACCAGAATCGAGAGGAAGTTTACCTTTTCTAAGCATCATTGCTTAGCAAAATAGGATGAATGCGTAAGCTACCATTCATAACCACCATCAAAATTTTAGGTATTCCGATATTTAATCCTCTTGCACCCCGAATGCCCGAATACCTTCGCCATTCACACCTTCGGGTCCAAGAAGATTAAATAGAGGGCATCTGTCATACCCCAAATTTTGACCACTAAGATTCCCATCATTGTTCAAATCATCATCACAATATGAATAGGCCATTATACCTCATTAGTCTCCCCAAAGATGGGTGAGCATCCACTACAATCAAAATTAGGGTTTCAACCCCTCTCAGAGCTCTTAGACAAAGGATCAATCAAGGAATGACATGATATTTAACTTGTCTAAACCTATCAAATATCCACAATGGATCAAGAGGACTCCCACAACAAGAATCAAGCACAAGGTTGCAACATTCTGAGTGGATTAAGCCTCAAGATCGCCAGTGTCACCAAATTGGGGTTTTGGTCGACCAGGGCCTCCAGATGGAAATTTTCCTCTGGGCATGAGCCAATGCTTCAAAGAATAACCTAAGATGCTCCAAGGGACCTCATGGAACCAATCATCAAGTCAATTTTACCTCAGGGGATGCATTTACCACAAATCAGGAATTAGGGTTTCTTGACCTAATTCACCCCTAAGTTGACTTTTGGGACAAAACATGAGCCAATACCTCAAGACATGATTTGAGGGTCTCTAATAAACCACATTGATCCATTTACAACAATGGATTGATCCAAGAAGCTTGATTCACTAGCTTCAATTTCATCAGGATCGCAACTAGGGATTCGAGGGAAAAGTCAACTGTACCTTTGACTTTTGACCAAGACATGCTCCCAAACCTTGGGACATGATAAAATACACCCTATAACACCTATGAAATAAATCCATCAAGTTTGATTTAGGTCAAGGACTTGATTTCATAGAGGATCGCACAGTTTGGAATTCATCTGACAAAAAGTCAACTGTGCACAAAAGTCAACTTTGACTTTTTGAGATTTTTCACAATTATGGTTCTTTGACCCTAAAATGATGTTAATGTATGATTGGAATCATCATTCATCAAGAAAAATCAAGAAAAGTGGGATAACTTGTAAAAGGGGTAACCATAAAAAACTTAGAAATTTTCTAAGTTATGGAACAAAGTGGCTAGGGTACCAACTTTGGAGGATCATAACTCCTAAACCACAAGGCCATTTTTCCCCATCCAAAGCTGGATTTGTAGCTCTCATGGCCCTCTACAAAAGCTTCAAACACAACTCATTCCAATTCCTCATGGATTTTTAGTTATGGAATGATCAAAATCACAAAAAGCGAAAATGTCACTTTTTTCCAACACTTAGTGAAATCTTCACTAAGTCAGAATCTGCCTTCACTTTTTTCCAAATGTAGGGGCATTTTTCACTTGGATCCAAAAAGTATCAAAACCAACTATGATCAAAAAGTTGTTGTATCATATAAGGGCTTCCCAAAATGGCCAAGAACTCCATCAAATTCCACTTGAGCCATGAGATATGACAATGGCAATATGCCTTGCTGAAAACTGTCAAAGCAAGGAAGATTTGTGCATTTTGCTCGATTTTCCAAATTTGTGCAAATGACAAACACACTTATCCATCTGAACACCTCAGGGGGAGACCAAGGAGGGACAAACACTGATCCATAAGCCTCCCAAGTCTTTGGAACCAAAAGTAGCATGCCAAACCTAGAAATGCCTAAAAGAGGGACAAGACTCCAATTTTGTATTGGAGCATTTAATGGATGCACTAAGGTGGCATGGACTGAGCCATTTCCAACTGAATTCAGTCAAGACATATCTAAGACCAAGGGTACCAGTAGCCTGTGCCCTAACCTCTAATCAATGGCTAGAGGAGACTTGGATTCTCATTGATCAACATTGGCCAAACCTCTGCAACAGTTGCCATTCACTATTGCTTGTAAAGTAAACTTGCTCCACTATAAATAGAGCTCATTTGTGATCAGTTTGAGTACACCAAAGCCATCAAACAAATGTTTTCCTCAAAATCACCTTCTCCCTTCCAAATTTGCCTTCCAAAGCAAGTCACCATCGGGTTTTGAGTTTGAGAGCAATTCCAATCAAACCAATCACACACACACACACACACACACACACACACACACACACACACACACACACACACCCCTCATAAACATCATATAGAAGTGATCTAAACACTTAAACAACATCTGGAACACTGATTTCACAAAATCACCAGCCAACTGCTCAAGGTTTTAACCAAGTTGCAGTTGAGATACCATATTCAGTTCCAACTTGTTTCAAACCATTCCAAGCACTCAGGCACATGACTTGGCACCTAGGGAAGCTATCCACATCATTGGAACCTAGCTGTAACACCTCTAACATAAAACTCAATCACCAGCTGCAAGAGGTAAGCATGAGCTCTTCTAACTCTATGATCCATGCATTTTTTGCTGCACAATAATTTGGCCATATGTTCATAATCATGCATGGAGTCTTTCCCTCAATCAATTGCTTTGTTTGAATCGTGTATGGAATTTTTGAGCCTTCATGCAAATTTTAGGGTTCTTGAGGTTTCTCTTTGATTTCTTATTCCATGCTTAAAATAAATGAAATTAAAGACCATAGACATGATCGTGAGGTGAAAAAGAGTAGATTGATATGTGGATTGTGTGATTTCATTAAGTATTCAGTGAGATTGATGAGAAAACGCAAATTTGGGCAAAACAGAGCACGCGGGAAAGGCCAAGATGTTCTTGGCGCCCTTTTTCAAATATTTGAATATTTGAATTTTTGTGATTTTATTTAATTGATTCAAAAATTAATTTCTCTCTGAGTTTTAATGATTTTGAGTTGATTCTTTTTTTAATAATTCACAAAAATGTTGAAATATTTTATTTTACCAAAAAATCCCAAAAATATTACTTATTTCATATATTTGATATTTTTGCAAAGAATAAATGTTTTATTTGTTTGTAACATTTGAAATATTTTTTCTCCCTTGATTTTACAAACTTAAGTGATTTCCAATTATTTTGTGGGTATAAACATGATTTTTCAAACATTAATCCAATACCACAATTTGTTTTTCACACATGTTTAACAATTTTGATCATTTTAATTGAATTTTTATTCAATTAAAATATATTTTGAAAACAAGTTAGGGTTTTGATCAATTTAACCCTCATCAAACTTTTTCAAACACTTTGGGCCTCTAATAGAGTGTAAGACCCATCCCTTGTAAATAAAACCTTTTTGGGCCTCAGTGCATTGTATAAGTCCCAATACGTTAAAGAAATCTCGGCGCGATCGTCATTTTTCAAACAAAACCCCTGGGCCTCTCCTTGAGTTGTAAGCCTCATCTTTTCTTTTAAAATCATTTTTGGGCCTTTAATAGAGTGTAAGATCCAACCCCATTTTAACCAAAACTTTTTGGGCCTCAGATATTGTATCAGTCCCTCTGCGTTAAAAGAAAAATCTCGGCGTGATCGCCAGTTCAAAAATCAAATCATATGGGCCTACCCTCGAGTTATAAGCCCCATTATTTTTCTTTAATCACCTTTGGGCCTCTTGAGAGAGTGTAAGACCCACCCCTTTGTACAGAAAACCTTTTTGGGCCTCAGTCACTTGTATAAGTCTCTGTACAATTTCAAAACAACAGTGCAATCACTGATTAAACTTTGGGCCTCTCCTTGAGCTGTAAGCCCCAACAATCTTTTCAAAGCACTTTCTCCTTTGATTTAGAATATAATATTGTTATCAAAGTTTTCTTTGTTGAACAACTAACAAAACAACATGGAAGCTCTACAACCGAGTAAGTGTTTACCCGCTTTCTTTATCCGCTTTCATATATATATATATATAACTGTATTGTGGGGCTGCTCACTGTAAGTCTTCTTTCACAAACTTTTATATACTTGTCAAATATCAACTATGTAATACTAGTATAGTTATTTAGAGTTTTCCCCAGCAACCACGTCTAGAACTAGGTAAAGCCTGTTGGTCACTCTTAAATACAAACAAAACTAGATCCCCCATAGGATTACCAATACAATCTTCCCTCCTCTTGGGGTTAAACAATATGGAGACATGAAAGACAACATTCTCAGTGAACTCTTTCTCAGACTGTCACCCTTAGATATTGTCAAAGAAACTCTAACTCCCCAGAGATGATCTTTTCTCCGTGAATGGCATCTCTTGAGTTTCTTCCAAATTCTCGGACTTTCCTGGCTTGATCTATTCTCGGTGAATGGCATGTCTTGAACTTCTCGGGGTTTGGGGACCCACGGGCTTCCTAAAAGCATCCCCGCCTCCTCTTGGGCATTGTACAAGGACCCTTCGGCTTCTTAAAAGCTCTCATGCCTTCTCTTGGGCTTAGTACAAGGACCCAGAGACCTCTACAGGTATAGGAACAGAACCTAGTCATCAATTTGCTAGAGCTGTCTTTCTGAGTCAAGTGTCAGACCAATTAATGGGTTGACCTTCATCCCTTAACATACCAGCATTCTCTTGGGCATCATACAAAGATCATTCACTATCTGAGAATCGATCTCTCGAAACACCAGTAGACTTGGACAGTCTCAATACCCTTTGGATTTTCCATTTCCTTAAAGAACAGGAAATAACCCTGATCCTCTGATCAATCCTAAAGCACAACAATACCTTTAATATTTCCTTCATAAGAACTGATTTTCTCTTTTATCCAACATACTGGGCCTGTCACTAAACTGAAATAGTCACCAACACCTTTAACCTCCTCTTGGGCTTTGTACAATGATTCTCCCCACACTCTCTTGTTGAGTATAAAAGACTCTCTTGTTGAGTCAACCTCTTTAGCCTCCATCTCGGGCTTCGTACGAGATAGAAAAACACTCTCTTGTTGAGTATAAAAGACTCTCTTGTTGAGTCAACCTCTTTAGCCTCCATCTCGGGCTTCGTACGAGATAGAAAAACACTCTCTTGTTGAGTATAAAAGACTCTCTTGTTGAGTCAAACCCCTCTTTAGCCTCCATCTCGGGCTTCGTACGAGATACAAATCACTCTCTTGTTGAGTATAAAAGACTCTCTTGTTGAGTCAAACCTCTTTAGCCTCCATCTCAGGCTTCGTACGAGATAGAAAACACTATCTTGTTGAGTATAAAAGACTCTCTCATTGAGTCAAACAACCTCCAGACTCTCTTGTTGAGTTAATCACCTGGTCAAGACTCTTTTGTTGAGTGAAACCTCTTTAGTCTCCGTCTTAGGCTTCGTATAAGACAGATAAAATCACTCTCTTATTGAGTATAAAAGACTCTCTTGTTGAGTCAATCCCCTTTTAGCCTCTATCTCGGGCTTTGTACGAGACAGCAAAACACTCTCATGTTGAGTATAAAAGACTCTCTTGTTGGGTCACTTCCCTTTTAGCCTCTATCTCGGGCTTCGTACGAGACACTAAATCACTCTCTTGTTGAGTATAAAAGACACTCTTGTTGAGTCAAACCTTTTTAGCCTCCGTCTTAGGCTTCATATAAGACAGATAAAAGACTCTCTTGTTGAGTCAACCCTTTTAGCCTATATCTCGGGCTTCGTACGAGCACCCTCTTGTTGGGTCAATCGCCTCCTCTTAGGCTTTGTATAGAGAAAACCCCGGTTGAGTCAATCAACCTTTTAGCATCAAAGTCATGCCTTGCTCACAGCATACAAACATCAACAACTCCTCTTTAGAGATGACAAATTCTCTCTCAGCCAAAACCTTTTAGCTTTACATCTTGGGCTTTGAACAAGATACAAACCACCTTTAGCTTCACGTCTTAGGCTTTGAACAAGACACCAAAACAACCTTTTTCCTCCTATTAACTACGATCGCTCTGATTTCCCTGTTTCATTAAACGAGAATTTGTAGGCATAAGATTGAAAAAATCTTAGAGAGCATACTAATAAAAAAACCCAAAATCCAGTATCTCCATTGAATCAACCTAAAAGCAACAAATCTAAACACATTACCAAAAACCTCACAAATAATCCAGACACTGTGTTCTTAACAAAATAAATCGAAGATTAGGCCCCACATCCACATAGCATCTGTAACCTAACAGACCGCTGTTCAAACTCAGTATGCAAGCAGGGTTAATTGGAGACATCTATTTCCCTTCCTTAATCAGCTAAATAGGATAAAAAATGAATCGAACTGTAGTACCTAAGCGATCGTGACTCAGGACCATAAAAATCGCGCTACAAACTGTCATGGGCAGTTTTGATGGCCTATTTTCCCTCCACTACTCTTGCACGTTTTGGGAGTTATTTCTAGCCTTTTGCTCTATAAATAGGACTCCTCACTCTTGTATTAGATATCTGATTTTAGACGCGGAAGATCTGTCAAAATTCCGTTTAGGAAAATACATTACTTTCAAAGCGACAATTACTCACATCGAGGAATTGTCGCACTTTCCTTGTAATTTACTTTGCTGCTGTACTTCTGAATTCGGACAAGCCTGCCGACATCTTTTTATCAATTAAATTCCGTATTTCACTTTACAGGTTTTTATTATTTCTGTCTAGTACTTTATTTTCTACTTTGTGTATGCTATGTGTTTTGCCATGAAAGTTACCATGATCATGTTTGTAATAAAAATTGAAATGCCTTGCTAATTTTGTTTAAGTTCGGCGTGTGAGGACCGTCATCACCAACGGGACTCCGTAGAAAATATAGGCACGACTTTATGTGATTACATGCTAGTTTTGGTTTTAGTTTCTATTCTTCAAGTTTTATTATTCCGACACGAAAGTGAGGGATACGCTAAGTTTGGACCGATAGCGCGAGAGTGTGATGAAAGAACAGATAGCAGAAACTAGGCACCAATCCTAAAAACAGCGAGAGCGCTTTAGGCATCATTTAGGATTTCATTAGCTTCCAAAATACACTTTTCAATTAAAACGGGCGAGCGAGAGAAAAATCCTGTGGTTGTTAGGTGTGGCTTTTGTCGATAGTGCGAGAGTGTGACTGTGAGGCAGAGTCTTTAAGTCAGTACTTCCTAAGGAACAAAGTACGGTCGTAATTAGCACCAATTTTCTGCAAGTCCTTTAGGTACGCGGAATCCACATTCTGAACTCGATTTTAGTATTATTTCCTAAAACCTCTAGAATTAGTAATTTTCCTTTTCCTTGCAAATTTCGTAAACTCTTAGCCTTTGCTTTACATTGAAACTATAGATTGCATTAGTTTGATTATCCCTTCTCTGTGGGTTCGACAACCTTATTTAAAACTACGCAAACAACTGTATACCTGCAGTCTTAGCTCGACGGCCACGTTAGTGTCCTCGACGCGCATCAAGTTTTTGGCGCCGCTGCCAGGGAAGGCTGATCTAGTCAATATTGTGAATCCTTTGTTGCGCAGTATAGACTAAGACACCAAAATTTTTCCTTTTTCTCAATTTCGCCGATTGTATGCCAAATACCCATTCTAAGGGCGACAAGCTTGAGAAACCAATTGATGATATCGAACGTTTCATTAGCTTAAGACGTCAAATTAACGAGTTCTGAATTAAGTATAATCTTCCTAAACCTGAGATCCCTTATCCAGAACTACCAATACCTATTGCTGAGAACCCGCCAAACTGTCCTCTTAAGGACTACGTTGTCCCATCGCAAGATGAACTGCATAATAGCATTGCTGCCCCTGCTATCAATCAAAACGATTTTTAACTGAAACCTTCGCTGTTACAAGCCGTTCAACAGAACCAATTTTTTGGAAGTTCCACAGATGACCCGAACCTTCATTTATCAATGTTTGTGCAATATGCTGATACTGTAAAGGCAAATGGTGTTAGTAATGAAGCCATACGACTACGTCTTTTTCCTTTCTCTTTGACAGATAGAGCTAGAGCTTGGCTCCAGTCTCTACCATCAAACTCTATCACTACGTGGGACGAGTTGAAGAAAGTCTTTCAAGCCCGATACTTTCCGCCGAGCAAAACTGCTATGTTGAGAGCCCAAATTAACGGATTTAGGCAAAAAGACAATGAATCTCTTTTCGATGCTTGGGAAATGAAATTCTGGCCTATATATCAGATGTCCTATCGAGATGTCGAGACACTGATATACGACAACAATGAACAAGTTCAAAACAATAGTGTGCAGAAAATGTAAAGAACACCAGAAATTGTTAACCCAGTTCGGATCTAACTATCCTACATCTGGGGGCTACCAAGCCAGGGATGAAATCAATATTCGATAGTATTAATTCACTGATAACCACACCTGGTTCAATCAGCTCACTTAATCACTACCCTTCCTATGACTTCTACCTAAGACTCCCCTAGGTATGAGGCCCTCCTCAAATCCCTCTTCAATCACAACCCGTGACTGGTTCCTTACAAGACAAGTAACAATGGTCGAAACATAAATTCTCAATACTTCACAGCTTATGAGAATTAACACACAGCTACTCAATGCTTAAAAGCTTATGAGCAACCTTACACAACTTACACGACAGTCCTTATACTGTTATCATAAGATACCAGTTAGGCTCACAAAACACAAGCACACAACCCTAAAAATACATGTAAGTTCGACACCTAAAACTAGGTTTACATCAGTCTATTAATAGCTTGAAATCTGGACTGAATTGGGCTTCAAAAACACAGCAATTAGACTGCTCACAAATCTGCAAAATTAACTCCAATAAAATAGGTCTTCAATCCAAAGTTTCCTATTATGTCTCCATAATTAGAAACAGCAGCAAATCCAAAAACCAACAAATAACCCTAATCCAAAAATGCTTTAGATGCCACATAGGATAACCAAATATTCATAGAATATTTAGTTACAAATCATAGTAACAGAATCTGCATTAAGAAGTGACTTCACAACGCGATGTCCTATGAGCAGTCATGGAACATCTTCATTCGACATGTTGAACAAAGAGTAATGAAACATATTATTAGACATCTTCATTCAACATCTGCTGCTACATGAGTTTTAGCAAAATAATGCCAACCATAAAACCAAGGAAATAACAATCTCCCCCTTTGGCTTATTTTTGGCTAAAACTCCACACACACTTAAATACCATCAGTATCAGCAGGGGAAAAAAACACCATTAATAGCAGCAAAAAAAACTCCCCCTCACAGTCCAGCAAACATCTCATCATAGCAACTCCCCCTCAACAGCAGCAACACACCATCCACCTGCAGCACACAGAATCTACCTGCAGCATACACACTCTACCTGCAACACACACACTCTACCTGCAGCACACAGAATCTACCTGCAGCACACACACTCCCCTTCAACAGCACAAGCACATAACAATGCTACTCCCCCTCACACTTACTACTCCCCCTTTTTAGCCACAAATATGACAAAGAGAGGTCATAGACAAATGTAACCAAATTACATAGCAGTATATTGTTCAAAACCAAAACAGAATTAAGTTGTCCTAAAAGAGAAAAAAACCAAACAAAAACAGAAAGTAAACTTGCAGATAGCCTATAGCTATTTAGCACTGTCCTCTTCAGCAACCTCATCACTTTCACCTTCAGATTCAGAAGCACCATTCTCAGAACCAAAATCATCAGACTGCTGGACACTCCTTCTATCAGACTTAGTAGATTCACCTTGTCCATCATCTTCAGTCAGCTCTTGCTCTTTAGCAGCATTTCTCTTTTCAACCAAGGCTTTAATCAGCTGCTCGAGCTTTGTCTTCCTTGCTGTATCTCTCCTGATAGATTCTTCCAGCTCCTTGCAGGTTTCTTGCAACTGAGCAATGGCTTCATCATCAAGATTAGCAGGACCAGGAGTCTGTATAGATGTCCCAACAATGTCTGGGACATGTGCTCCACCCAGTAGCTTGTAGTGAAGGGATAAAGGAGGTTTCCTTTTGAGTGCAGTGTCACCCCTCAACACAAGATTAAGACACTATTCTAGAATAATACCACAGATCAAGGAAGGGAAACCAATAGGCATCTTGACAGCAGGTGAACTAGCTTATTTCAAGATCTGCTCAAAGATGTATGATCCAAAATCAAAGGAAATCTTCTTCCCTATAGCATATATGTATCTGCCAAGTGTAGAAGAGATAATAGATGTGTGATTTGTAGGAACCCAATTTACCACAGCAATCCTGCGGAGGATGGCATATTTGACACTTAGTTTACCAGACGACAACTTCTCTGCATTTGGCCAATGTCTCATACAACCACCTGTTATCTCCTTGCAAATAGTATTATCAGTAACCTCTAACTCAGGTTGAGGTTCATTACTCCTGCCCAGATAGTTGTTGATAATTTCAGGTGAAAAAGTGACAGCTTCTCCTCTCACATAAACTTTCCTGAGAGTGTTGCCCCTGTTCTCATCACACTCTTCAGATATACTCACCACAAATTCTTTGACTAGATCTCCATAGCAGAGTCCAAACTTGGACACAGTTCTCATCATTCCAGCCGCTGCAATGAGCTCCATGATTTCCTTGTACTTTTCGAAATCCTTCCCCAATTCTCTCTCCAGAGCAATCCTCCTCTGATCTACAATTTTCCATCTATCTGTATTTCTCATAGAACTTTCAGTAGCAGCCTTCTTGCAGGTGGAGGTTTTCATACCAATGATGTCTTGGACATCTGTTTCAACTTCATAGTCAGAGTCACTTTGATCAGTAATTTTTCTTTTGTTAGTGGGCACTATAACCTTGCTCCAATGTTTAGGAGGCCCTGCTTGAACTTTTCTTTCCCCACCTCCAGTTTTACCACGCAATTTCGACGACTTGGAGCCTTCACTTATCACAGTTTTTCTTCTTCTTCTCTGAATTTTTCTCAGCATTCCAGCAATAGGTTCCTCATCAGAAGTGAGGTCATCAACATTAATAACATCGCCAGTCCTTACATCAGCTTTCCTTTTACTTCTTCTCTCACGGTCCACATGCATGGGAACCTCACCATCAGTCCTATCAGTAGGGCTGCTATTGATATTTTCTGTCCCTGATGTTGGAGCATTAGACTCGACATTTGCCTTAATTCCACTCAGAATCGAGGCAACAATCCTCCTAAGTTCCCTATCCTTTTTAACAGCATCATTATTAGTGGAATTCTTGTTTACATCTTTAGAATCCTTCTTCTTCTCAACTAAGCCAGAGTTAGATCCCTTTTCAGCCATGTTTTTCTTAGGGCTTACTTGGTCAGCATACAAACTAGTCATGGAGTGGGCCTTCTTTCTAGGAGAGAAAGGTTTAGACTTCTTACCTAGAATGTTGACGTTTGTTGTGTGAGAAGCTTGCTGTTTGCCTTTAGGGTCAGCCGACATAACACTCAAAGGAGCAATGTCGAGCACTAGGTCAGAGAGATTTATCATCCTCAGAGATTCTGCATCTCCAGCATTGATTCGTGGAGAACCAGTGTTCTCGTGCATGGATTCGGAGTTAGGATGTTGGGACATGTTTAGTTGATCACACGGTACAGTCTTGAGAATGTTAGCAGAAAACCCTAAGCCGCGAGAGCTTTGAAGAGAGGGTACAAGAGGAATTTGTGTAGAGTAAGTTTGCTGAAAATAAGGTGTGTTTGCCCGCCTATTTATACTTTTAAGGACTGGGCCCAGAGTAGAGCAGTATTCACAGAATTTGATTACCCGACTCGCCTCAATTTTGCACTTATCAAATTCTCCTTCTAACCTTACCTTGCTGGCATACTTACTAAGTTTAAACTTATTATTATATTTCATCAAGCATATATCATGAGTTGCTTTACAATTTATCAGCACCTGTTTTACCTTGACAGTCTTCCCAGTATCTTTCTTAGTCTCCACGCTTCTTTCAATGTTCTCAGAACTCCACAGATAGCAGTCATCTGACTCTCTCTTACCTCTCATGATAATCTTGCCCTTCTTGTTTGTGATCTGACATTCAGAATTGGTAAAGTTGACCTTGAGACCTTGATCACATAATTGACTTATGCTTATCAAGTTTGCATCTAGTCCTTCAACAAGTAAAACCTTCTCCAGATTAGGTTGTCCTGCACAGTCCAGTTTTCCAACACCTATTACTCTCCCTTTTGATCCATTACCAAAGGTCACGTAGTTTACGGGTTGAGACTCAACATCTGATAGACATCCCATGATACCAGTCATGTGACTGGAACATCCATTGTCGAAGTACCACTTTTCTTTTGCAAAGACACTGAAGGACTTATGAGCTATGTGTTCCTCTGTACTACTCTTAGGAGTCCACACTTTTGTTACCCCAACCCACTCTCGTTTCCTACTGGACTGTAAGCCAACCTTGGGGTAGCCATATAGTCTGTAGCAGAAAGGTTTTATATGGCCAAGCCTCCCACAATAGTGGCATTTCCATCTTTGATTCTTTCTTCTTGTCACATTCTTCTGATGTATTCGGGGATGTTGCAACATGTTATAAGACACCTTTGACTCTTTCTCAGTTTGAGCAGGTGTCACTTCAGGCTATTTTCCTTTGTCCATCTCGCTGGAACTTTCAAACCCTAGACCCCTAACATTTCCAACTTCTCTTCCTGACTTCAGAATTTCATCAAGTACATTCGAACTCCCATTTAACATTCTGACATTTTTGATCATGTTGTCCAGTTTTGAATTCAAAACATTTACTTCACTTTGTAGATCAGCTATAGTAGACATATGCTCAGTATTCTCAGCTTCTAAATGAACAATGGCACATGCTTGTTCTTCTTTCTGCTGACATACTTCTTCATGTTCAATGTACAACTTCTTATAAGAGATAACCAGCTCTTCAAAAGTAAGCTCTTCAGATTCTTCATCTGATTCACATACTCCTGCTAATGCTGTCACCAACTTTGCAGATTTCTCATCAGCGTCAGTTTCAGAATCATCTTCTGACCATGTCACAGATAATCCCTTCTTCTGTCTTTTGAGATAAGTGGGACACTCAGTTTTTATGTGCCGAAATCCTTCACATTCATAGCATTGAACTCTCTTCCCTTGATTAGAGTCTTCTTCAGTTCTGGATCTTCTGCCTCCATCCTGGTCTTTGTTGATGTCGAGAGACTTGTTCCGAACATTTTCTCTTGACTTCCAGTCCATCCTTTTCAACACTTTATTAAATTGTCTTCCAAGCAACACTAGCTCTTTGGACACATCTTCATCTTTGACCAGTTTTCCTTCATCATCTGAGTCATCAGCACTTGACATAAATGCTATACTCTTCTTCTTTTCAGCTTTTTCACCGAGTCATAACTCAAAAGTTTGGAGTGATCCCATAAGCTCATCCACCTTCATCTTTTCAATGTCCTGAGCTTCCTCTATAGCAGTAACCTTCATATCAAATCTCTTAGGAAGAGACCTGAGAATCTTCCTGACCAGCTTGCTGTCTGACATCTTTTCTCCTAAGTCACTAGAGGCATTAGCTATCTCAATAATGTTCATATGAAAATCATGAATGCTCTCATCCTCTTTCATCTTCAAACTCTCAAACTTGCTAGTGAGAAGCTGAAGCTTTGACATTTTCACCTTTGAGGTCCCTTCATGAGCAACTTTCAAGACCTGCCAAGCCTCTTTGGCAATAGTACAATGCTCAATCAGCCTGAAGATATTTTTGTTGACACCATTGAACAATGCATTCATGGCTTTAGAATTTCCAACAGATCCTTTGTAGTCAACATCATCCCAGTCCTCTTCTTCCTTCAGAACACCAGTAAGATTTCCTTCTCCATCTCTTACCTTTGGAGGCTCCCAACCTTTCAGAACAGCTTTCCATACTTGATCATCCATGGACTTGATGAAAGCTATCATCCTAGGTTTCCAATACTCATAGTTAGAACCATCCAGCAGAGGTGGTTTATTCAGAGCTCCTCCATCCTTGTCCATTGTACCAAAAAGTACCTTCCCTGAATCTCACCCAGAAACAACAAAGGGTGCCTGCTCTTGATGCCAATTGAAATTCTGGCCTATATATCAGATGTCCTATCGAGATGTCGAGGCACTGATATACGACAATAATGAACAAGTTCAAAACAATAGTGTGTAGAAAATGTAAAGAACACCAGAAATTGTTAACCAAGTTCGGATCTAACTATCCTACATCTGGGGGCTACCAAGCCAGGGATGAAATCAATATTCGATAGTATCAATTTACTGATAACCACACCCGGTTCAATTAGCTCACTTAATCACTACCCTTCCTATGACTTCTACCTAAGACTCCCCTAGGTATGAGGCCCTCCTTAAATCCCTCTTCAATCACAACCCGTGACTGGTTCCTTACAAGACAAGTAACAATGGTCGAAACACAAATTCTCAATACTTCACAGCTTATGAGAATTAACACATAGCTACTCAATGCTTAAAAGCTTATGAGCAACCTTACATAACTTACACGACAGTCCTTATACTATTATCATAAGATACCAGTTAGGCTCACAAAACACAAGCACACAACCCTAAAAATACATGTAAGTTCGACACCTAAAACTAGGCTTACATCAGTCTATTTATAGCTTGAAATCTGGACTGAATTGGGCTTCAAAAACGCAGCAATTAGACTGCTCACAAATCTGCAAAATTAACTCCAATAAAATAGGTCTTCAATCCAAAGATTCCTATTATGTCTCCATAATTAGAAACAGCAGCAAATCCGAAAACCAACAAATAACCCTAATCCAAAAATGCTTTGGATGCCACATAGGATAACCAAATATTCATAGAATATTTAGTTACAAATCATAGTAATAGAATCTGCATTAAGAAGTGACTTCACAGCGCGATGTCCTATGAGCAGTCATGGAACATCTTCATTCGACATGTTGAACAGAGAGTAATGAAACAAATTATTAGACATCTTCATTCAACATCTTCCGCTACATGAGTTTTAGCAAAATAATGCCAACCATAAAACCAAGGAAATAACAGGAAAGATACAAGGACATGCTAAGGCTATGCCCACACCATGGACTTGGACAATGGTTGATAATCCATACCTTTTATAATGGTCTTCTTTATAACACCAAGCTGAATCTGAACACTGTAACTGGAGGCGCTTTGATGGAAAAACCGTATGAAGACGCTTATCAACTCATTGAAAATATGGCTCAAAACCACTTCCAATGGGGAGGTGAGACGACTCCGACAGAAAAACCCACTACGAAGAACAGAATGTACGAAGTTAACAGTCTGGACCGTGTCAGTGCTAAAGTGGATGCACTTACTCAAAAGATAAAGAGTTTGACTGTAGCTCCAGCAGCCATCGTGGTCGCTGTGACGCCGAATTGTGAATTGTACGGAACCCCAGGACATAGTAACGCTGAATGTCATTTACTAGCCGGTATCCCTACCGACCAAGTGAATTATGTCCAAGGAAACCCGTACTCAAACACATACAATCCTGGTTAGAGGAATCACCCGAATTTCTCATATAAAAACAACAAACCTTTATTTGTCCCAACTCAAGCACTAATTGTACCTCTAGGATATCAGAAAGGAGCAATCGCTGCCCCTCAAGCGCCGAGAAAGTCAAACGTTGAGATTTTACTAGAAAACTTCATCGCAATGCAAACCCAACAAAACAAAGAGTTTTCCAACCAAAATGTGCACACAAGTGAATTGTTAAAGCAGATGGCAACTAAGCTTGACGCCATGGCTACCCATAACAAAATGTTAGAAACCCAAATTTCTCAGGTAGCCCAACAACAAGCAACAGTAGCATCCCCTGCAGGAACATTTCCTGGACAACCGTAACCAAACCCGAAAGGACATGCTAATGCTATTACATTGCGAAGCGGAACTTAATTAGATGGACCATTAGATCCAAGGCTTCAAAACCCTGCCATGTATCAGAATCCGTGTAAAGGAACCAAAAAGGTAATGGAACCGAAAGATGACAAAGATGACAAAAGTGAAGAGACCGAAGAGAAAGAAACACCTTATGTGCCTCCACCGCCATATAAACCACCAATACCTTACCCACAAAGGCTTTCTAAGCCTAAAAATGAAGGACAATTCAAAAAGTTTATGGAGCTTTTAAAACAACTCAATATTACCTTACCTTTCACAAAAGCTATAACACAAATGCCTTCGTATGCCAAATTCCTTAAAGAAATCCTGTCTAATAAGAAGAAGCTCGAGGATAATGAAACCGTTATGCTCACCGCTGAGTGTAGCGCTATCATCCAAAATAACATGCCTCCTAAACTGAAAGACCCAGGTAGTTTCTCGATACCTTGCATAATCGGGAAGTACGTCATAGACAACACTCTATTGGATTTAGGAGCCAATGTAAGTCTAATGCCCTTATCCACCTGTAAAAAGCTCGAATCAGGAGAATTGCGACCAACAAAAATGTCTTTACAATTAGCAGACCGTTCTGTTAAATTTCCTATAGGTATGCTAGAGAACATGCCCTTTCGTATAGGACAATTCTACATTCCTACTGATTTTATGGTAATGGATATCAAAGAGGATTCCAACATTCCTATTATTATAGGAAGACCCTTTTTAGCTACAGCCAGAGCAATTATTGATGTCAAGAAAGGAAAGCTAACTTTTGAAGTTGGTGAAGAGAAAGTCGAATTTATTCTGGCCCAATTCTTGAAAGCTCCCGCTATAGACGATTCATGTTGTTTTCTCGACGTCATCGACGAATGCGTAAAAGAAGTGGAGATGGAGTCATTCAAGTATAAGGAAATACTAAAGATTCCAGCACCTCCTATACTCGAAGACAATAATTGGTGTGAGCTATACGTAGATGACAGTCTAAGGAAATGTTTAGCTCTAACTCCCGATCCAATACCATTCCCGAAGAAACCTTCTGTAGAACTTAAGACACTACCCAAAAATCTAAGATATGAGTTCCTAGACACCGAACTGGAATAACCAGTGATAGTTAACACTAACTTGGGACAAATATAGACCAAAAAGCTTCTGCATGTTCTAATAAAGTATCATAAAGCGCTGGGGTACAACATTTCAGACCTTAAAGGAATAAGTCCCTCTATATGCATGCATCACATCATGCTAAAAGAAGATTGTAAGACCTCTAGGGAACCCCAAAGAAGGATTAACCCTATCATAAGCGATGTAGTTAAAAAAGAGGTACAAAAGCTTCTAGAAGCAGGAATCATATACCCGATATCTGACAGTAACTGGGTTAGTCATGTGCACGTTGTGCCAAAGAAGGGAGGTGTTACGGTTGTTAGCAAAGAAAAAGGAGAATCCATTGCCAAAAGAACTCAAACTGGATGAAGAATGTGTATAGACTATAGAAAGCTGAACAAAGCCACTCGAAAAGATCATTTTCCTTTACTCTTTATAGATCAAATGCTTGAACGATTGGCCAAACATTCTTACTTATGCTATTTAGATGGATATTCAGGATTTTTCCAAATTCCTATCTATCCTGATGATCAAGAAAAGACTACACCTGCCCTTATGGTACGTTTGCCTACAGACGAATGCCGTTCGGACTGTGTAATGCTCCCGCAACCTTTTAGAGATGCATGATGGTGATTTTTGATGGCTTTATAGACAATATAATGGAAGTATTCATGGATGACTTCTCTGTATATGGGGGAAGTTTTGAAGGATGTTTATCAAACCTAGAAATGGTACTCGAACGATGCGTTAAGGTAAACCTAGTGCTGAATTGGGAGAAATGCCATTTCATGGTCAGAGAAGGAATTGTGCTTGGACATGTAATATCCAATCGAGGAATTAAAGTAGATAAAAGAAAAATAGAAATCATAGAAAACCTTCAACCTCCGAAAACTGTTAGAGAAATTCGAAGTTTTCTAGGACACATCGGTTTCTACCGACGATTCATTAAAGATTTCTCTAAGATAACTAAACGACTAACGGGCTTATTAATGAAAGATGCTGAATTTGTATTTGATGAGGATTACTTGAGAGCATTCGAACATTTGAAAAAGGCTCTGATAACTGCACCTATTATGCAACCTCCCGATTGGAGTAGACCATTCTAAATAATGTGTAATGCTAGTGACTACGTTGTTGGTGCTGTCTTAGGACAAAGAAAGGCTAAGAGGCTTCATGCCATATACTATGCTAGTAGAACCCTAGATAATGCACAGATGAACTATGCTACCACAGAAAAAGAACTCCTAGCTGTCGTGTTCGCTTTAGATAAATTATGTTCTTACTTGGTGGGAGCGAAAATAGCTGTCTATACCGATCACGCCGCGATTAGGTATCTGTTGAATAAGAAGGATGCTAAGCCGAGAATTTTAAGATGGATCTTGCTTCTGCAAGACTTTGATCTGGAAATCACAGATAAGAAAGGAACCGAGAACGTAGTAGCAGATCACCTTTCTAGAATTGAGGATCAAGAACCTGAGCGAGTCCTCATCAATGACGATTTTCCATACGATAGACTTGTAGCCCAGTTAGAAAACGAAAGTAAAACGAGTGAATGCTCTTTAATTTATTATGATGCAGAAACAGATGAAGTAGTGGAATCAATATGCTCAAAGACCACACTGCCGTGGTACGCTGACTTTGTAAATTACCTGGCAACTGGAGTACTTTCACCAGATTTATCCTACCAACAAAAGAAAAAACTCTTCCACGATCTCAAACACTATTATTAGGATGAACCCCTACTTTTCAAGCGAGGCGCCGATGGTATTTTCCGTCGATGTTGTCGCTCCCGGGATTTTCATCCAAGTACAAACGCGAAAGTGGTGCGGAAACAGAGTCGCCAGCAATGTGTATTTATCCCAAGAGAGGGAAAGGAAACACTGCGCAAACCTGAGGGAAGGAAAGAACGAGGTCTCGGGACCAAGAGAAATGGGTAAGGGAGTCGGTTACACTAGGGGAAGGTATTAGCACCCCACGCGTCCATCGTACTCGATGGGATCCATGCTTGTTGTCTCGATCAAAGGGTGTAAAGAACTGGAAATCAACTGCTAACTAGAGAACTTGAAATGAAAGATAGAAAGGAGAAGGGAGGGGAGAAAGAAGTGACTCGATAGGACATTATCGTTGTCCTAGGCCTACGTATTCCCTCAGTGCAATGAAAAGTCAGATTCAACATAATTCGACGGACTACGGGAAAGGTTCCTCGTCGAGATATCGCATCTCATGCCTACGTATCTTCAATCAGACGAGAAAGAAGAATCAGAGCAAACGTAGTTCGGCTCAACAAGGGTTGCTTTGTTTGTGTTTTTTAGTGGAAACATCAAAGTGCGCATCCCAGCAGTTAGGTGTTGCAGCTCGCTGTAGGGAGACTTAGGCGTTACCTGTTTGCGGTAGAACGGACATGACGAGTCCTTAAGAATGGAATGAAGGAGATGAGGAGAAAATTTTTTGTTTGTTTTTGTATTTTAGAAAGAAGTGTTTTGATTATTGGCGTGTACAACGCATATTGCATTTAAGTCTTTCACGTAGGATCGAATGCCTCGCATATCAACCCAAGACGGGACGTATGCTAAACATTCTAGGAAAGTGAGAGAAGACCCCTCACTATCTTATTCTCATATGAAAGCCTCAAATGCAATATATGTTATGCCTTTATTAAGTGTTTTTGCGTTTTGTTTTGAGATGAGAAGAAGAAAAACTCAAAGGTTAAGAAAGGTAAAAGTCTAAAGGGAGACTAATAATCCTAAGAGTTATCATACCTGAATGTTCCTAATGGTTAAGTGTGGTTTAGAAACCTAAGTCTAAAATAAGAGAGAAGAAGAGAGCAAGAGGTAACATAACTCACTTCTAAGATAGAAGATGAGTTATGAACCAAGAGGGAGAAGAAAGAAGTTGAACAAAGAAAGCATTGAAATGCTTTGCACAAACACAAAAAAGAGAAAGCATTAAAAAGATGAGGGAAGAAGGTGTGTGTGGAAGCATATCCACACAATCAACTTACCATTAGCCCCTACAAGCAAAGGTTAGCTAAAAAATTGAATATGAAAGCATAAGTAAAAGAAGGAAGACAATTAAGCATAAAACTACTTATGAAATGAACTTATGAATCAAACAAAGCCTAAACCTAAAAGGAAAGGATTCTAAGTGTTCAAGGACTTCTAGAGTCAGTAGCTATGTCTAAAGGTATTAAATTAGGCTTAGGGTACCTAATGGGATCAAACTATGTCAAGAAAGGTGCCAAAGATTCACACAAGTTCAAGTTATGAAGCATGGATGAAATATGAATGTGTACGACATACAAACATGAATAAATGCTTGAAGAAATGTCAAAGTCAGAAGTGAATGGCATATTATAATGCATATGGAAGTAGATGAATGATCATTCAAAGCATGAGTGAAATCATTCAAGAAGAGAAGACAAGATGAAAAGAAGGTTAAACAATGTTCAAGTTCACATAAGATGACATACTTGTAATGCAAGTTATGAATGAAGGATGAAACATGAACATGAATAAGAATGGATGCAAGTCAGTAATGTATGATATGCTTGATCATATTATAATGCAATAATGGCGTCACAAAGATGCACACAAAACATGTTAAGGCACATAGAAGAAGATGCACACAATTAGGTCAAACTTAGTTCACATAAGCACCAAACATTTATGAACCAAAATATGAAGACAAATGACCTATATTCTAACATGGATAACCTATAATATCTAAGAAATGACCTATAAAATGCACATACAAGTCCTAATACAATGGCACAAGTGCCTCCTAATCAATTAGGGTTTAGAAATGAAAGAGGAACACACAAAATGTCACCCATAACATCAAGCAAGGAAAAGATAGAAATGAATTTGTAAAAATTATGAAATTAAATCACAAAGTACGTAAGTCAGAACCTAAACATGTATCAAAAGCTCACACAAATATTCAAAAAGAAAATAGTTTAAATGAAGGTTCAAAGTCATATTGAAGCAAGGCTAAGAATTGCACAAAGATGGTCATCAAAATGCATGATAAAATGACTTTAAAAATATGAGAAATTTTTTTTGAGATGCTTTAAGATGTTGTTGAAACATGGCGAAAAGAATGAATGAAAAATGATTTTTGAACTATGCAAAATAAATGGATGAAGTTCATGTATCAAGGAAGAAACACTTTGAAAAAAGAAATAAAAGGAAATTCACAAAATATGATCAAATATTCACAAAATCAGAAATAAAAAATATACAAAATTATTTTAATGTCTAAACATGGTTCATGAATTTTTGAATGCATCTATGTATTTTTAAAAGAATAAAATCAAAACTATATGAAAAGAAATTAAAAGAAATGAAGAAAACAAGATAGAGGGTGCAACACAAGCAATTCTGCAGTTCAAAATAAGATTGGGCTCAAGAAAAATGGTGCGAATAGCAATTTGATCCAAGTCCAATAACATGCGCTCAGATAAGGTCCATACTATGGAATTCAGTCAAATTGTTGACTCAATCATGTGCGTTGGATCAGGTCAATCAGAAAAATAAAACAAACGAATGAATGAGATGCAAGGATCATGATAACCGCCACGCACGCACATACATGCAAGTCAAAGCTGAGAGAGAAAGAGGCACGTGATATGCAAGTGTATCATTTATTCGCTGGCACCATATCATGCGTTGGATCAGACAAATCGTACGGCTGCATTTTAATCTGATGTTAAACCCTAACAAAACCCTCACCGGCCGGAGAAGGACCTCCGGTCATCTTCTCCGGCCACCTCCGGCGACTGCAAGTGTTCACATGTTCCAAAAATGTATAAAATGTATATCAAAATGAAGCTAAGCTTATGCACATTCCAAATCCAACCTTAGAACTCACATATCATGCACACAAATGGAGAATCGAAGAGAGAAATGTTTGCCCTAAGTTTGGATCTAAGCTTCTAACAAGCTCTATCAACTAGCCAGAGTTCAAGAGCTTCTAATAAGCTGAAATCAATATAAAACAAACTTAAAAATCAATGAAAATCGAGCAAGAGAAGTTTGAATTGAAACCTGAAATGTGAAGCAACTTGAACCTTCAGAAAACCAGAGATGCTTCAAGATGAACTTTGCTTGATCTTGAGCTTCCAATGAGCAAAATAAATGCTGTGGAATTTGGATTCTTGAGGATAACAGAGAAATTCAGACTTGAGAAAGATGTTGCACTTGGAAACTTGATCTTGATTTCACTTGTTCTTGATCACAAAGTAACAATGATGAACAGTTGATGAAGAAGTGTGATGAACTCGTGCAGAGAGAGTTTTCAGTGAGTGATTTGTGTGAATTGATGCAAATGATGAAGCCCCCCTCTTTCTGTTAGAATGAAGCTTATATACTCATGGTTAAATTCTAACTAGTGTGGTTGATGGTTAGAACTCAAGTTAGAATGAGTCAGTTAACTGAGTTGATAGTTAACTGAATGAGTTAGGTTGTTATTGGCACGAGTTGAGAGGTTTGGTTAAAGTATGGAGTGATCATGGAGTTATGGTGAGGATCATCATGAAAATGAGAGGTGGTGATGTTGATGTATGTGTTGATATTAGTGCAACAACATGAACACTTGTTGGACAAGTTTGTCATTTTCCTCTTTGGTGTATAGTAAAGGTATGCGTGCATGTATGTGTAAGATAGTGTGTGTCTAAATGAAGCAAAGAATGACTGGTGTGAGAAGTACATGCGTGTGAAATGATATGAGTCAAACAATATCATGCACAATCATTTCTGTTTTGGCAACACAACTTCCATGGAGATGATGATGTTTGAAGATGAAATTCTCAAAGTATAGTGCATGAAATGAGATGATTTTGGTGGCTATGGATCAAGAACATGTAATGGAACAAGTTTGATGTTGGAATCAAAGTGAATGGAAGCTTGTAATATGCATAAAGATGACCAAGAAATCATGTGTGCAAAACTGAACCATGGGCGTGTGAGATTGGTCTGCAGACCTGGCCATGAGCTTATGGAATTTCAGTGTGAGACCACCATGTTTGAGCTCTCATATCTCTTAATCCCTTGATCATATGAAAAAATGATAAACATGAACATTGTGTAGGACATGGAGATGAGCAAGATTGGTGTTCAACATTTTTTCATTTGAAACTTTCTTCATTGAGAAAATTTGCTTGACTTTTGGCACACCACATGTTTGATGAAATGCTTGCATGCCAGCCCAGTTTTGCTTGGTCATGACTTGGAATTTGCCTTGATTTTGCTCTACTTTGATTGATCATAACTCCCTCAATTTTGATCCAATGGAAGAGTTCTTGGTATGGATTTGAAGCTTAGAATGTGATCTTTAATTAGCTCAACTTAGGCCTAAAGTTTGAAACTTTTATCATGGAGAGAGAATGCTTTGAAGATGAATGAAAAATGGCCTAAACTTTCCATTTTTAGAAACCCTAAGTTTCTAAATTTGGCAACTTTGTACAATTCTTGATTTCTCATGAATCTCTTGACATTTCTTGATCAAGTCTTCACCATTGGACATGTTTGACTTGAGGACCATGAATTTGACCTTAAAAAGTCAAGAGTTGACTTTTTTCACTGCACAATTGACTTTTCCCCAAATTTCTTGATTCTCAAGCAACTGACCAATTGAAAACCTTCTGAAATGACCCAATGGGCAATCTTCCATCCTTAGATACTTGACATCATGTAGAAAACATTGAGATCAAGTTTGAACCAAAATTTCATCAAGAGACTGCTTGAATCACAAACCCTAACTTGGACTGTTTTTGCTAGGAGATGATGAACTGTCCAACTTCTTGGTGAATTCTCTTCTTCCAATGACTTGAGGGTTCAATTGAGATCATATGAGACATAAGAGACCCTTGAGGCCGATTTCAAGACCTTAGGCTTTAGCTCTCCTGCTTTGAATAGTCAATGCTCTGAAATCACTGACCACATGCCCTTTGCAACTTGTATGAGATATGAAATGAAATGAGATGTAAATGCAATGCAATGAAACATAAGCTTGGCAATAACAAGAGGGAAAATTTTGGGGTGTGACAGCTGCCCCTATTTAATCATCGGTTAACCTGAGAAGGATGAAATAGTGGATGTTCAGACTATCAAGGTAAATCGTGATTGAATACCAAAACAACCAGAAAATTTGCACGCTGAATGAATAAGAAAAGGGATATAAACCCTTCTGGAAGTATCAGCAGCTAACTGCATAGATTGATACGACGTGTATCAAAATAGGGATACGGACGATTATCAATGACCATACGGACGAGTATGGAAAGAAACACGGACGGGTGTTTAGGTCAACAATGCGGACGAGCAACAGACTATCATCAGAGGAACACGACGAGTGACCAAGTCGACAATACGGACGAGTATCGAATGATGATTAAGAAGGGAACACACACAAGTGTTCGGGTTAACGATATAGACGAGCTTCAGACAATCATCAAAGGAACACGGCGAGTGACCAGGTCGACGATACGGACGAGTAGCAAACGATGATTAAGAAGGGAACACACACAAGTGTTCGGGTCAACGATACGGACGAGCATCAGACAATCATCAAAGGAACACGACAAGTGACCAAGTCAACGATACGGACGAGTATCAGACGATGATTAATAAGATACAGACGAGTATCTCAAAAGTCAATACGGACGAGTATTGGCTAAAAAGTTCAGACACGGACGGGTACTGAAAGGACACGGACAAGTGTCACAGGTCAATACGGACGAGTATTGAAATAAGAGTTCAAACACGAATGAGTGCTAAAAGGACACGGGCGAGTGTCAAAGGCCAATACGGGCGGGTATTGAAATAAGAGTTCAAACACGGACGAGTGCTGAAAGGACACGGACGAGTGTCAAAGGTCAATACAGACGGATATTGAAATAAGAGTTCAAACACGGACGAGTGCTGAAAGGACACGGACGAGTGTCAAAGGCCAATACGGACGGATATTGAAATAAGAGTTCAAACACGGACGAGTGCTGAAAGGACACGGATGAGTGTCAAAGGTCAATACAGACGGGTATTGAAATAAGAGTTCAAACACGGACGAGTGCTGAAAGGACACGGACGAGTGTCACAGGTCAATACGGACGAGTATTGAAATAAGAGTTCAAACACGGACGAGTGCTGAAAGGACACGAACGAGTGTCAAAGGTCAATACGGACGGGTATTGAAATAAGAGTTCAAACACGAACGAGTGCTGAAAGGACACGGACGAGTGTCAAAGGTCAATACGGACGGGTATTGAAATAAGAGTTCAAACACGGACGAGTGCTGAAAGGACACGGACGAGTGTCAAAGGTCAATACGGACGGGTATTGAAATAAGAGTTCAAACACGGATGAGTGCTGAAAGGACACGGACGAGTGTCAAAGGTCAATACGGACGGGTATTGAAATAAGAGTTCAAACATGGACGAGTGCTGAAAAGACACGGACGAGTGTCATAGGTCAATACGGACGGGTATTGAAATAAGAGTTCAAACACGGACGAGTGGTAAAAAGACACGGACGAGTGTCACAGGTTAATACGGACGAGTATTGAAATAAGAGTTCAAACACGGAAGAGTGCTGAAAGGACACGGACGAGTGTCACAGGTCAATACGGACGGGTATTGAAATAAGAGTTCAAACATGGACGAGTTCTGGAAGGACACGGACGAGTGTCAAAGGTTAATACGAACGAGTATTGAAATAAGAGTTCAAACACGGACGAGTGCTGAAAGGACACGGACGAGTGTCAAAGGTCAATACGGACGGGTATTGAAATAAGAGTTCAAACACGGACGAGTGCTTAAAGGACACTGACGAGTGTCAAAAGTTCAATACGGACGGGTATTGAATTAACATTGTACGATCCAATGTTGTAGTAAGCTTTGCTGGGGTTGCACGACAATGTTTAGTCTGTGAACTATTCTGGCTTGCAGGTAAATGGTTGAACCTGGCTTATATTTCGTATGCATATGTTTGAGTTTTGCCGTAATGCTCCATATCAATGGAATGCTACGCTTTAGAAAAATGCTATGCAAACTATATGCAAATGCAAAGGAGGCTCCGGACGAGGGATCCAACTCTGCGGGGAAAGATCATTGTTCGATCCTTCAATTGCTCTGTGGGGATTAACCCCTCTGTCGGGGATAACACTTGCCACAATTTGCCAAAAATAAATTGGCTTGCAGATGCACTGAGGTATGATGATCCTGTTGAAGAAGTTTCCACTGGAACGACTCTGCCCTAGAGAGATTATTCTGCTCATGGAACTTCACTGGGGATGAGAACTTTCTGAATGACGTTCTGCTGAGGAAAAAGAGTCATTAAAAATCTGCTTGGGGATCTATCAAACCCAAGATCCTTTGCTAAAGATAATCAGCCTTCTGACTCAGTTGGGGAATCAGCCACTATTATCGACATAGAAAAGCTTGTAGCTGTTGGAAGTACTGAATGGGAGAATCGACTTAAGAAGATACAACGACATTGCCGGAGTTTCCCGTCGATCTCAAGCCGTTGCGAGCGACCACTGATCGACCGGTGGACTCAATCAGTAAAAGTTGTGACAAAAAGGTGATATGGGAACCCTTTCCTGAATATGATTACCCCAGTATTCTGACTTAGGGGTGAGTGATTACTTGTTTGGAAGAAATGGCCCATGCTCTTGAAAAGGCTTCAATCTTGCTTTTGAGCCTAGTACGAGGCTGTTACCTGCAAGCAAAAGTATATGCACGTATGCCCCGTGCTGGATATGACTTCTGCAACTAAGAAAATCTAACTCTGAACCACCACTTGTTGGGGAGAAAGGTTTTGATGCATCTCTTGCTGGGAACATGATTAATGAAGCATGCTAAAGACAGGGGACCACAAATGCCTTGGGTTGGAATGCCCCTTTGTTTCAAGCCTTTTGGCTGATTGACTACATATGCGTGAACAACAGTTTTTTTTACAATTTTCCACTTGCCCCAGACCAACACGGTCCACCAGAAGAAATTGTCTCAAGAGGATTTTACAGAAGACTTGACATCCGAAACGCCTCAATGTCTTCAAACTCTTGGAGAGATTCGTCGGATCTCGAAGTAACTGCCTCAGACTGTATGGTCTACAGAGGAAATCGCCTCGAGAAGATTCATGAAAAATCTCATATCATCGTGAGATATTCTGCCCCAGTATTCTAAACCCTGGATAGGCTGATTAGTCGTCTGGATGGACTAACTTCTCGTGCTCTTGGGATGGCCTGCCCCAGTATGAACCTTGAAGTGGTTTTACCCCTGACTACTGATCTTCGAAGGAAGACCCAGAATACCTGCCTTTGGAGAGATTTGAATCTCGAAGTAATTGCCCCAGTTTGGCTGAACTCTGAAGAGATTTCTCGACATGATTGGCCTAGATTGGCTACACCTCAAAGAGATGATTCGACGTGATTGCCCCAGATCGGCTACGCCTTAACACAACTTGTTGGGAAAGCTCCCGCTCAACAAAGTTTCCTAAGGAAGTAACACTGGATGTGGCTGTCCTTCGGGAGTTTCAGGATTCTCAACTCGGCAAGATTAAGCTTCTGGACTGAATTTCCATATGTAAACTTCTTTTGATGTCAAACAAATGTATGCAAGCAGAAAATGTTTTATTCTGAGAATGAAAATTCTAATGCAACACACATGTTAATCTTGAAGTTTTACTGAAAAGATGTCGCAAACCCTTTGTGAGCGGATCACGGGTTAGGATACGGCATTAATTTTTGAATGAAAGAATGCAATGCACATGCAACACCAACAAAGATCTTTTAGCACAACTCACAGGAGTCAGGAACGCTATCTCTTGGTAGTGTGCTTTCGAAATAACCCTGTTTCAATTGAGGACTTTCGATTTTGTAACGGGGCCTGGTTCACGGTTATTGAAATAAGGGATATAAGGCTCAAAATTTTTTAGTGCCCACCCACTCTTCGTGATGTCCTCCAGTCCTATGTTCAGTTAGTTCGGCACTAGCGTTCACCTCTCAAAAGAAACCTTTGTGATGGTTGAGGAACCATTGACTTTTTAACGGTTTAAGCACCAATCAGTTTATTGGAGTAACAGTCATCCCTTTTCGTCTTTGTGTCTGTGTCACACGACTTTGTTCTTTCCCTTGAGGATCTTTCTTGGGTAATCCTGTTCGCATTTCGCTTTCACATTCTTTTGTTTATCCCTAACTTTTTCCTGGACAGATTCTTTTGAATCTTTGATTTCGGAGTCCAGCGGGATGCCCTAACTTTTGCCTAAGTTGCTTGTTTTCAAGTTTCAACTTAGCGGGCTTTTTCATTTCTCTTTTTTTTTCTTCTTTGAACACATCGTGTGACACCGGCTGTCTTGATTTCTTTGGAAGGGTTGTGACTGTTTCACTTCTCAGTTGATGAGGGATAACCATTGTGGTTTCTGATCTTTGGACCTTTTGATGCGGTGGAGTGAAAAGTAATGGATCCTCAGGTGCACACTCCTTTTGAGGTTTGAACGCTTGGTCAAACTAACTGACGCCTACCCTGCCCGGGGTTAAATGTTAGGGTTTTTTTACAAAAAGAAACTCCTTCTTTATGGGTCCCATTTGGGAGAGGGCCTATCTCCTTATATCTTCAGTGTTTGGGATTTGAAACAATGTCTTTATACATCGTCAACAGGGTTTTATCCAAGAGCACACAATTAGAGATTTTTGCGTTTTCAACTCATCATCCTGCCTCAAGAGTTTAAGTACGACAGTTGGTATTGCAATGCACATATACAAAATTATGAGTGAATACAAATGGATTACTTCAGGAAAAACATGCGCGCTTTATTAGGATTAACATAAAAAGAAAAACAGATTTCATGCATTCATACAAATGTTTTGACAAACATAAAAAGCTACACATGAGAATACAGTAAAGAAGCTAAATGACTGTCCTTGTTGAGGAGGCTTGACTCCGTCTGGACTTATTGATTCTGAAGATGTTTTTGCAAACTGAGTGCTCTATCTAACGAAGAAAGTTCAATTTATGGGCCACCTGTCTGGTGTGATAACCTTTGAGTCAATCAAATCTTGTACCTTATGTTTGAACACTCTGCAATTGTCAATTGTATGTCCAAACGTTCCCGAGTGAAACTCGCACCTGGCATTCATGTCATAATCCGGAGGAAAAGGAAACGGCACTGGCGTGGCATTATCCAGCTGAATCAAAGAGCCTTAGAGAAGGCGAGCAAGAAGCCGGCTTTGAGAAATAGGAATTGGAACAGACACTCTCTCAGACCTCCTGAGTCCTCGTTGCCTCTGTTGCTGACGGTTTTGCTGCCAACGTTGACTAGGGTACCTAGTCTGCCCCTGTACTTTTCTTTCCACATTTGACCGAGGAACAAACAAAGGTTACTGACGTGATGACTTTGAAGCCTGAAGCTGAGGAATACACCCGTGACCTAAGGTAGACCCTAGAGAAGGGGAAGGAATACTCACTTCCTTTGCAGCTACTGGAGTAAGATCACCTGATACCTTCAAGCCAGCTGGTCCAAACTCGATTGCTTTGGATTCAATTAAGTCTTGTACTTGGTGCTGGAATGCTCTACACCCCTCAATATCATGGCCTGGTGCCCCTGAGTGGAAATCACAATGAGAATTAGCATTCCATCCTTTTGGAAGCTCAGCAGGAGGAGGAGTCAACTTCCGGAGCTCAATCAATCTTAATTGAAGCAGTTGCTGAAGTAATTTGGCATGACACATCGGTAGAGGATTAAAAACCCTTTCTTGCTTCTGTTGATGATGAAGGGATACAACCGAGAGGGTCCCAGCTGTGATTTGCTGATGTGGTAGTTTTGGAGCCCAAGGCTTCTGGATTAAGGAAGGTCCCTGAGAGGAGGGAGGAATATCCACCTCTTTAGCAGCAGTTGGAGGAACATCTCTTTACTTGACAGTGCTGATGGGCGCAAACTCGATTGCCCCTGAATCAATAAGCTCTTGGACCTTATACTTGATCATCTTACAATTTTCAACATTATGACCAGGTACCCCTGAATGGAATTTACACCTATCATGGACATTGGAACCCATACGAAACTTGGTGTGTGGAGGTCCCGCAGCGATCAATTCAATTAGCTGATGCTTGAGCAAGTGCTGAAGTAATTGAGCGTATGGCATCGGAATCAGATCAAACTTCTTTTCAAGCTTTTCTGGATTAGGATCCTCTTGGAGAACAGGAAGTGATTTCCTATAGGAAAATTTTGGTCGCGAAGGAGATTTACGAGGCAATCCATGGTCTAGAGGAGACCCCAAAGAGATAGGAGAAATGAGAACCTCTGCTACGGAAGCGGACACCTGATTGGTTTCTTTTCTTAACACTTCATTCAGAATTTCCATAACCCGGCCCATCTGAGTCTTTATACGGTTGACTTCTTCTCTCAGCAGTTCCTGACCTCGGGACAACGCCTGAATGTCTACCATAAAATTCCCCAGTTGGGTCTTCATCTCAGTCACCTCCGCTCGGAGTCGTTCCATATCTGAACCTTGATTGTGGTGAATTGAGTAGTTGGAAGAAGTCATGTTGGCCGTTATGCAGAGAATACCCAGTCAGAATGATAATCCACACCCTCAGATTCGGGTACCTGTTATGAATGCATGAATGCACGAATGTATGCAAATGCCATGTTCGGTTATTTCCAGAGAATCTATCTGCTTTGATTCAAATTTTGTACAGAATAATCCACAAGAAAAGGGGAAACTGTTCAATAGCAAAATTCAGATATAAGATCCTTGGAAATAATAGAACATGTGTGCTGAAATGATATGATGTTACATATGTACAGGCATGTGATCAGGGTTTCCATAAGTATCCTGAATAAAACTGTGCTGAACCGACCTGGCTGAATAATAACCAGTCAAGTATGCAGGATCAAAGGCCCAACAAGAAAACCAGAAAACCAGAAGAACCCCAGTAGGTTGATGGTCATACTTTACATGCATCTGCCCTGTCAGTGTAGAACCATAAGCCAAGTTTCTGAATAGAATCATATCAGGCATACCAGACCGAGTGCCGATATAGAACCAAATTCAGAATACCAGAATAAAGTACCATTATCACTGATCATAGGAAAAACGTACATAGGGTGGGTAGAAGGTCAAGGTCACCTGCAAACCTGTAAACAACCCCCCATCTCACATGTAGGTTCTAAAAGGTAGGATCCTTAGTTTCGGATCCCAGAATGAGAAGCAATAGCACATTCAACCCGTAGGATACAATGCTATTGCCAAACAAAGAAATCGTCATCTGATTCACCACAAAATAAAGGCCATCCTATGCAAGTTCCAAAGTGGGCCCTCGGGTGCAAATGGGTTTGCCACAGAATGTGGTCTGCCACTGTCACCACTAAAGAGGGATGTTTCCACTAAGGTCCTCAACGATTGATCACCAGAGTCGACAGCTTCCTAGGTTAACACCCCGAAATGCACAAGACGCGCAAATCAGAACATCTCCCAAGAAAACCTCGCCTGGTTGTGGATTTCGTATAAACCATACATAACAAGATGCTACGTAGGCCACATTACTTTCCACTCTAATCCTATGTATGTACTCTAGTCTGTGTAATGGGCTTATCTCTCAGAATACCCATCCCGCCAAACAGAAAACCAGCACAACACAATCCCGTATAATAATGAAATATGATGCAGTAAATGCGGTAAATACAGTAATGTACAGTAAAGCCGTAAAATAGTAAAACAGCAAAAACAGCATCAAAGTAAACACCGACTGAAAGAAAAACAAACAAGCGCTAGGATTGACTCGCAAAAGGGGATTGACCAGCAAGAGGTCAACCTTTCCCCAGCAGAGTCGCCAGCTGTCGCTCTCGGGATTTTCAACCAAGTACAAACGCGAAAGTGGCGTGGAAACAGAGTCGCCAGTAATGTGTATTTATCCCAAGAGAGGGAAAGGAAACACTGCGCAAACCCGAGGGAAGGAAAGAACGAGGTCTCGGGACCAAGAGAAATGGGTAAGGGAGTCGGTTACACGAGGGGAAGGTATTAGCACTGTTAGTTCTTGGATTGGCTGGAATTTTGGTAAAACAAAGTATATTCAATGTTGACGTCAAGGTACTGATGTTGCAACATTGAGGTCTTAACACTGGGCTGTGTTAAGTATGTATTTGCTGAAGTTGGATGTCTGATGTCACATGGCGATGTTGTAACATCAGATCTGCAGAATTAACAACAGTAGGTTGTGATGTTGTTAGGGTTGCGTGTTAGCTGGAATTGTGGAGAGCAAGCTGTCTCATTGGATGCGAATATCTTGGGATAGATATTTTCTGCTGCATAGGAGATCTGGTGCAGATTTGTAGGAGATTTAAAAGGTTGAAGATTTAAAAAGATTTTAGGAGAAAATCTGTTTTAAATATTCAGTTTTAAATAACAAATCTGGGAGATATTGTAGTAGGTCTAAGACCAATTCAAGGAGCTATATAAAGCGCACAAGACCAAAGGAAAAAGGGATAGAAAACATTCAGAAGATCAGGAGCTGGAGGCTTAGTATCTAGAGTTTGTTTAGAGTGCTTATATTTACACTATTCTAGGGTTTGAATAGGTGTTGTGTTTCTGTCCTCTCTAGAAGCTATGAAGCAATAGAGAGTGGTTGCTTGATCGAACCTAGGAAGCAAGATCAAGGGTACTCAAAGTGGTTTCTTTGAGTGTTCGTAAGGGATTGAGTGGTGTTCTCATACCTAGGTGGTTTCTTAGGTAGGAAGTCATTAGTAGAGTATAAGTTTAGGAGATTGTCAACGGGTTGTTGAGTCTGTAAATTATATCTACAAGTAGTGAATTCCATCCCTGGCTTGGTAGCCCCCAGAGTAGGTTGGTTGTAACCGAACTGGGTGAACAATTCCTTGTGTTGCTTTGTTACTGTTATTGCTGTCCATTGTGCAGAGTGTGTTGTTGTGACATCGCACCTTAACATCACACGTCTGATACCAGAATTTCAATTGGTATCAGAGCAGGCATCCTGTCTGTCTCTGGGTGAGATATAGGGAAGTTACTTTCTGGTGTAAAGATGCACAAAGAAGTTGGAGGATTCGTCAACAGACCCCCTATTTTGGATGGATCCAATTATGACTATTGGAAACCAAGGATGACCACCTTCTTAAAATCCTTGGAGAGCAGGGCTTGGAAGGCTGTTATTAAAGAGTGGAAAGCACCTGTTGTGTGTGAAAAAGATGATGCTGGCAAAGATAAAGAAGGCACCTCAAAGCCAAAGCCTGAAGAAGAATGGACCAAGGAAGAAGATGAGCTTGCCCTTGGAAATTCCAAAGCTCTAAATGCTATCTTTAATAGAGTGGATAAGAATATCTTCAGGTTAATCAATACCTGTGAAGTTGCTAAGGAAGCGTGGGATATTTTGCAGGCTACATATGAAGGAACATCTAGAGTTAAGATGTCAAGACTTCAGATTTTAACATCAAAATTTGAAAGCCTGAAGATGAAGGAAGATAAGACTATTCATGACTTCCACATGAATGTTCTGGAGCTGGCTAATGCATCCAGTGCTCTTGGTGAGAAAATGTCAGATGAAAAGCTTGTAAGGAAGATCCTTAGGTCCCTTCCTAAGAAGTATAAGATGAAGGTAACTGCCATTGAAGAATCACAAGACATCAGCAAGATGAGAGTTGATGAGCTCATTAGATCTCTTCAAACTTTTGAGCTTGGGTTGAATGAGGAAGAACCAGAAAAGAAGCCAAAGAATATAGCCCTGGTGTCAAATGATGAAGAAGAAAAAGGGAAGAGTTCTGAATCCCAGGAGAATCTATCTCAGGCCATAGTTATGTTGGGAAGACAGTTCACCAAAGTGTTCAAGAGATTGAATAATAACTCCAGGCCTAATGTCAAGAACATATCTTCTGACACCAGCAAGTCAAAAGAGAAGGATGAAGAGAAAAATGCCCAAGATAAAGGAGTTCAGTGCTTTGAGTGTGAAGGGTATGGACATGTCAAGAAAGAATGTCCCACCTTCTTGAAAAAGCAGAAGAAGGGCATGACAGTTTCCTGGTCTGACTCTGATAGTGAAAGTGAAGGTGAGTCAGTAAAGCATGTTAGAGCATTAACATGAGCTGTTGGTTCTGATGATGATTCTAGTGATGGAGAAATAACTTATGAGGAGTTAGCATCTACCTATCAAGAGCTGTGTTTAAAAAGTGATGAGATTTGTCAAGAAAATAAGTGCCACAAGCAACAGATTGCTCAGCTAGAGAATGAAAAAGCTGACCTGGAAAATGAAGTTGTACTAGTTAGAGCTCACCTTGATCAAATGACCAAGTCTGTTAGGATGCTGAGCTGTGGAACAGACACACTTGATAAGATCCTTCAGACAGAAAAAGCTGCTGGAGACAAAGCTGGGATAGGTTATGTGGCTAAGGATAAGGGAATTTCAGAAGAAAGCACTTCAGGTCCAAAGAAGGGAGAGTCACAACTTTTGTCTCAACATCAGCCAAAGAAGCAGGATCCTACACCTAAGAAAGATGATGATTCACAACCTAAGAAGATTGAGAAGAAGACTAGTCCTAATCAGGAGAGAAAGCAGCCACAAGGAGCTAGTCAGTATATGCCCCCACAATACCACAAGAGCATGCAAGCTGCTCAGTTTAAACAGCACATGTTTCATCAGGTGTCTCAACATCAGGGGTATAGTTACAGCAATGCTGTTCCTCATATCTATGGAAGAAGAAAGCCACACCATCATGGGAGACAATCCAGGAAACAACATTCTCAGCCTTCTTATGGAAGAAGATACCAGCTCAATAGAAGGTAGGCCAGTTATGGTAGGAGGAGACCACATTATGGATGGCAGCTTAAGCAATCTCATCATAGCAGAAGATTCAGAGATGAAAGGGTGTGATGCTTTTATTGTGGAAGGTTTGGACATATGCAGTACTCTTGCTACAAGCTGCATGGATACCCTCAACCTCAAAACAGATGGAGAGAGTACAGACCCAAAGTTGTTAAACAATGGGTACCTAAGGAGAAGGTGAAGTGTTTATTGGCTCACATGGCTGACAAAGAGTTTAAAGAAGGAACATGGTATTTTGACAGTGGGTGTTCCAAACACATGTCTGGATGTAGATCCATGTTTGCTGAAGTCAGTCATTGTCCCTCTCATGAGGTTATGTTTGGCAATGGAGAAAAAGGTGTTGTTGCAGAAGTTGGGAAAGTGAAAGGTGATGGTAGACCTGGACTTGACAATGTTCTGTTTGTCAGTGGTTTAAATGCAAATTTGATCAGCATAAGCCAGTTGTGTGATGAAGGTTACAAGGTAAACTACACTAAGCATGAGTGTGTGGTTTCTGATGAGCATAATCAGATTGTTATGAAGGGTGCCAGAACCAAGGATAACTATTATCAGTGGATTTCCCTTGAAGGTAGTTCAACTAATGATGTTCAGGTTAATGTTATAACATCAGATTATGATGTCAGGATGCTGAAAGGTCACTCAGAGGTAACAAGTTCTGATGTGAATCCTTTTAAATTTTTAAAAGGAAAGTCTTTATGGAGGGAAAACAGTAGTGATTGGTCTTTAAGAGGTACTCAAAATCAGGCGCCTTACCATATTGATTCTATATCAAGATTTATCAAAGGGTTCTTATCTCAACGATTCGTCTCCCTCAACATAATAGAAAAACCCTCTCTAAACCTAGGAACAATGTCTTCTCCATCGAAGAACTCTGGTTCTCAAAGAACTGCATATGAACGAACTAGGGTTTCTTCGGACAAAGAGCTGGTTGACAAAGAACACATTCCAATGGCACTTCCCGAGTCAGGTAATTCTAAACCCCCAACCAAGATGTATAGAACTAAAACTGGGTCATCATCCTCTCATGCGGTTAAGGAGAAGTATGATGTAGACATGCATTTGGAGCAGATTGCTACCAAAATCCTTGAGAAGGGAATACGTGTGAAAGGGATTTCTGTCCCTTTAAGGCAAATGCCTGCTGAACAGGTGGACTCTCAAAGTGAGGACATAAATCTTCAAAGACTGGCCTTGTCTGTGAGTCAAGAAGCTGAAGGAGAAGATCTTGGTGATACTGATGTCATCTTTGATGTCAGAACATCGTCCCCTAGGAAAAAAAGTCACAAGAGTAAAGGGAAGGATCAGGTGGAGGTTATAGATGTTGATGACTCATCTGATAATGAAGTTATGGTCAAGAATAAGAAAAGGACTTCAGTCGCAGACTCTCCCAAGTCGTGGAGCAATGTTGCCAGGTCTGGCAAGAAGAGGAGAATCAGGGAAGAATCAGATTCAGAGTGTGATGTTCAAGACATCAACCCTGTGATGAAAGGAGCTGCTGATCAAGTACCTGATAACATCTCATCCATGTGGAACTGTGTGAGCCAACGAAGGATAGCTCTAGAAAGAGAGCTAGTAGGTGATGACTTAGAGTCTACTGGAATTGTAGATTTAATTAAGTTTGCTGGTCTCATAAGGACTGTGTCAGGATTGTCTAGTTGCTATGATAGACTGGTCAGAGAATTCATCGTTAATATTCCTGAGTCTATAAATGACAGCAAGAGCCTAACTTTCAGAAGAGTTACCATCATGGGTAAGTGTGTCTGGTTCTCTCCTAAGGTGATCAATGCCTACTTAGGAAGAAGTGAGGAAGATTATGGAGAATTAGAAGTCTCCAATAATGTTATCTGCAAAGAAATCACAGCTGGCCAGGTAGAAGTTTGGCCCGTAAAAGGAAAGTTGTTAACCAGTTTGTTGAGTGTCAAATATGCTATTCTGTACAGAATAGGTACTGTCAACTGGGTTCCTACTAATCACAAGACCACAATTTCTGTTGGATTGGGGAAGATAATTTATGCAATTGGGACAAAGCAAAGAATTGACTATGGCTCATACATCTATGATCATACTATTAAACATGCTGCTACAAATGCTGTGAAGATGCCCATTGCTTTTCCCTCTCTTATTTGTGGGATTATCTTGTCTCAGCATCTTGGAATTCTACAGCATTCAGATGTTGTTTGCAAAAGGAAGTCTGCCTTGTCAGTCCATTACAAGTTGTTTGAAGGGAAACATGTTCCTGACAGTGTCAAGACATCTGCTTCAACATCACAACAGTCACCTGCCAAGACTGGGTTGATTACAAAACTAGAGGAGGCTTGCAAGGAGTTAGATGAAGTCATAAGAGTTAGTACAGAAAGGAAACAAAAATTTGAAAGACTTGTCATGACTCTGAGATTGGTAGCAAAGGAAGGTGAAGCAGCCAACACAAGTAAGGATGTTGATGATGGACCTAGTGCAAGTACCAATGATGATGAAGAAGATGATGATGGTCTCAACTCAGATGATTCAAGCTTTTAATGTTTGCCTTCTTAATTAGTAGTCTTAGTTTTATTTTCTGTCTTTGTTTCAGCACTTAATGTGCTTGGTTATGTAATATGAATATTGTGCTGTTATATACACTGGTTATGTTGTTCTTTCTATGATTTGTTTTGCCTGGTTGCTGACTGTGAGGCTAACAATGTAAGCTAGGGTGTACTGACTATAGTTATTAGGGCTTCTGGTTGAAGCGTGTCTAATTGTGTCTAATTATGGCTAAAAAGGGGGAGAAATAGCCAAGAGAATTAACAAACAGTGTCAAAGAATGCCAAATGCTGCTAATGTGATGCATATATTAAGGGGGAGTAATTGACAGATGCTATGCTGGTTGGTGCATTGAGGGGGAGTACTCATTACTGCTAAGAATGAAACATATACAGCAGTGTTGAAGATTGAGGGGGAGCAGCATTGTTGAATGTTGTTGCTGTTGAAGATGTTACTGCCGGATGCTAATGCTGAAGTAAATTGAAGGTGCAGCTGTTGAAGATAATACGTGCAACTTTTTGAAGAGTGTAACTTGATTGCAGCATAATGCTATATGCTGAAGTTTTTGTTGAGCATCAGAGTTTTGTGAAGTTGCTGACTGATGTTACTGCTGATGCTGCTGCTTGGAGTTTCAAAATCGTTGAAGTTTTTCCGCTGCTAAAGTCTCTGAAGGTGCAGAGTGCAGAGATTGTTTTAGCCAAAATTAGCCAAAGGAGGAGATTGTTAGTTCTTAGATTGGCTGGAATTTTGGTAAAACAAAGTATATTCAATGTTGATGTCAAGGTACTGATGTTGCAACATTGAGGTCTTAACACTGGGCTGTGTTAAGTATGTATTTGCTGAAGTTGGATGTCTGATGTCACATGGCGATGTTGTAACATCAGATCTGCAGAATTAACAACAGCAGGTTGTGATGTTGTTAGGGTTGCGTGTTAGCTGGAATTGTGGAGAGCAAGCTATCTCATTGGATGCGAATATCTTGGGATAGATATTTTCTGCTGCATAGGAGATCTGGTACAGATTTGTAGGAGATTTAAAAGGTTGAAGATTTAAAAAGATTTTAGGAGAAAATCTGTTTTAAATATTCAGTTTTAAATAACAAATCTGGGAGATATTGTAGCAGGTCCAAGACCAATTCAAGGAGCTATATAAAGCGCACAAGACCAAAGGAAAAAGGGACAGAAAACATTCAGAAGATCAGGAGCTGGAGGCTTAGTATCTAGAGTTTGTTTAGAGTGCTTATATTTACACTATTCTAGGGTTTGAATAGGTGTTGTGTTTCGGTCCTCTCTAGAAGCTGTGAAGCAATAGAGAGTGGTTGCTTGATCGAAGCTAGGAAGCAAGATCAAGGGTACTCAAAGTGGTTTCTTTGAGTGTTCGTAAGGGATTGAGTGGTGTTCTCATACCTAGGTGGTTTCTTAGGTAGGAAGTCATTAGTAGAGTATAAGTTTAGGAGATTGTCAACGGGTTGTTGAGTCTGTAAATTATATCTACAAGTAGTGAATTCCATCCCTGGCTTGGTAGCCCCCAGAGTAGGTTGGTTGTAACCGAACTGGGTGAACAATTCCTTGTGTTGCTTTGTTACTGTTATTGCTGTCCATTGTGCAGAGTGTGTTGTTGTGACATCGCACCTTAACATCACACGTCTGATACCAGAATTTCAAGCACCCCACACGTCCATCGTACTCGATGGGATCCACACTTGTTGTCTCGATCAAAGGGTGTAAAGAACTGGAAATCAACTGCTAACTGGAGAACTGGAAATGAAAGATAGAAAGGAGAAGGGAGGGGAGAAAGAAGTGACTCGATAGGACATTATCGTTGTCCTAGGCCTACGTATTCCCTCAGTGCAATGAGAAAGTCAGAGCAAACGTAGTTCGGCTCAACAAGGGTTGCTTTGTTTGTGTTTTTTAGTGGAAACATCAAAGTGCGCGTCCCAGCAGTTAGGTGTTGCAGCTCGCTGTAGGGAGACTTAGGCGTTACCTGTTTGCGGTAGAACGAACATGAAGAGTCCTTAAGAATGGAATGAAGGAGATGAGGAGAGAATTGTTTGTTTGTTTTTGTATTTTAGAAAAAAGTGTTTTGATTATTGGTGTGTACAACACAAATTGCATTTAAGTCTTTCACGTAGGATCGAATGCCTCGCATATCGACCCAAGACGGGACGTATGCTAAACATTCTAAGAAAGTGAGAGAAGACCCCTCACTATCTTATTCTCACATGAAAGGCTCAAATGCAATATATGTTATGCCTTTATTAAGTGTTTTTGCTTTTGTTTTGAGATGAGAAGAAGAAAAACTCAAAGGTTAAGAAAGGTAAAAGACTAAAGGGAGACTAATAATCCTAAGAGTTATCATGCCTGGATGTTCCTAATGGTTAAGCGTGGTTTAGAAACCTAAGTCTAAAATAAGAGAGAAGAAGAGAGCAAGAGGTAACATAACTCACTTCTAAGATAGAAGATGAGTTATGAACCAAGAGGGAGAAGAAAGAAGTTGAACAAAGAAAGCATTGAAATGCTTTGCACAAACACAAAAAAGATAAAGCATTAAAAAGATGAGGGAAGAAGGTGTGTGTGGAAGCATATCCACACACGCAACTTACCATTAGCCCCTACAAGCAAAGGTTAGCTAAACAATTGAATATGAAAGCATAAGTAAAAGAAGGAAGACAATTAAGCATCAAACTACTTATGAAATGAACTTATGAATCAAACAAAGCCTAAACCTAAAAGGAAAGGATTCTAAGTGTTCAAGGACTTCTAGAATCAGTAGCTATGTCTAAAGGTATTCAATTAGGCTTAGGGTACCTAATGGGATCAAACTATGTCAAGAAAGGTGCCAAAGATTCACACAAGTTCAAGTTATGAAGCATGGATGAAATATGAATGTGTACGACATACAAACATGAATGAATGCTTGAAGAAATGTCAAAGTCAGAAGTGAATGGCATATTATAATGCATATTGAAGTAGATGAATGATCATACAAAGCATGAGTGAAATGATTCAAGAAGAGAAGACAAGATGAAAAGAAGTTCAAACAATGTTCAAGTTCACATAAGATGACATACTTGTAATGCAAGTTATGAATGAAGGATGAAACATGAACATGAATAAGAATGGATGCAAGTCAGTAATGTATGATATGCTTGATCATATTAGAATGCAATAATGGCGTCATAAAGATGCACACAAAACATGTTAAGGCACATAGAAGAAGATGCACACAATTAGGTCAAACTTAGTTCACATAAGCACCAAACATTTATAAACCAATATATGAAGACAAATGACCTATAATCTAACATGGATGACCTATAATATCTAAGAAATGACCTATAAAATGCACATACAAGTCCTAATACAATGGCACAAGTGCCTCCTAATCAATTAGGGTTTAGAAATGAAAGAGGAACACACAAAATGTCACCCATAACATCAAGCAAGGCAAAGATAGAAATGAATTTGTAAAAATTATGAAATTAAATCACAAAGTACCTAAGTCAGAACCTAAACATGTATCAAAATCTCACACAAATATTCAAAATGAAAATAGTTCAAATGAAGGTTCAAAGTCATATTGAAGTAAGGCAAAGGAATGCATAAAGATGGTCATCAAAATGCATGATAAAATGACTTTAAAAATATGAGAAAATTATTTTGAGATGCTTTAAGATGTTGTTGAAACATGGAGAAAAGAATGAATGCAAAATGATTTTTGAACTATGCAAAATAAATGGATGAAGTTCATGTATCAAGGAAGAAACACTTTGAAAAAAAAAAGGAAATTCACAAAATATGATCAAATATTCACAAAATCAGAAATAAAAAATATACAAAATATTTTAATGTCTAAACATGGTTCATGAATTAATGTAGAATTTTTGAATGCATCTATGTATTTTTAAAAGAATAAAATCAAAACTATATGAAAAGAAATTAAAATAAATGAAGAAAACAAGAGAGAGGGTGCAACACAAGCAATTCTGCAGTTCAAAATAAGATTGGGCTCAAGAAAAATGGTGCGAATAGCAATTTGATCCAAGTCCAATAACATGCGCTCAGATAAGGTCCATACTATGGAATTCAGTCAAATTGTTGACTCAATCATGTGCGTTGGATCAGGTCAATCAGATCAATCAGAAAAATAAAACAAACGAATGGATGAGATGCAAGGATCATGATAACCGCCACGCACGCACATACATGCAAGTCAAAGCTGAGAGAGAAAGAGGCACGTGATATGCAAGTGTATCATTTATTCTCTGGCACCATATCATGCGTTGGATCAGAAAAATCATACGATTGCGTTTTAATCTGATGTTAAACCCTAACAAAACCCTCACCGGCCGGAGAAGGACCTCTGGTCATCTTCTCCGGCCACCTCCGACGACTGTGTCATACCCCAAATTTTGACCACTAAGATTTCCCATTACTGTACAAATCATCATCACAATATGGGTGTGTCATTATGCCTCATCAGTCTCCCCAAAGATGGGTGAGTATTCACTACTATCAAAATTAGGGTTTCAAGCCCTCTCAGAGCTTTTAGACAAATGATCAATCAAGGAATGACATGATATTCAACTTGTCTACACCCTCAAACATACACAAAGGATAAAAAAGGACTCCCACTTCAAGGAATAAGCACAAGGATGCTCCCTTCTAGGTGGATCAAGCCTCAAGATCGCCAGTGTCACCAAATTAGGGTTTTGATCGACCAGGGCCTCCAGATGGAAATTTTCCTCTGGGCATGAGCCAAAGATCCAAAACATAACCTAATATGCTCCATGGAACCTCATAAACCCAATCATCCAGTCAATTTTGCCTCAGGGGATGCATTCATCAAAAATCAGGAATTAGGGTTTCTTGACCTAATTCACCCCTAAGTTGACTTTTGGGGCCAATTATAAACCAAGACCTCAAGAGAGGAATTGAGGATCTCCAATATGCCATATTGATCCATTTGGAACAATGGATTGATCCAAGAAGCTTGAGCAACAAGTTTCAATTTCATCTAAACCACAGTTAGGGTTTCGCGGGAAAAGTCAACTGTAACTTTGACTTTTGACCAGGACATGCTCCCAAGCCCTAAGGCATGATTCAATATCCTCTATACCACCCATAGAACATGTCCATCAAGTTTGATTTAGGTCAAGGACATGATTTCCTGAAGAGTTGCACAGTTTGGAATTCATCGGATAAAAAGTCAAATGTGCACAAAAAGTCAACTTTGACTTTTTGAGATTTTTCACAAAAATGGATTTTTAACCCTAAAATGATGTTTATGTATGATTTGAATCATCATTCATCAAGAAAAATAAAAGAAAATGGGATAACTTGTAAAAGGGGTAACAAAAAAAACTTAGAAAATTTTCTAAGTTAGGGAAAAAAGTGACAAAGGTACCAACTTTGGAGGATCATATCTCCTAAACCACAAAGCCAATTTTTTCCATCCAAGGCTTGATTTGTAGATCTCATTGCCCTCTACAAAAGCTTCATACTGACCTATGTCCAAATTCCTCATGGATTTTGAGTTATGGAGTGATCAAAATCAAGAAAAGTCACTTTGTTCCAACACTTAGTGAAAATTTCACTAAGTCAGATTTTGCCTTACTTTTTTCCAAATGTAGGGACATTTTTCACTTGGATCCAAAAAGTATCAAAACCAAATATGATCAAAAAGTTGTTGTATCATGTAAGGGCTTTCCAAAATGGCCAAGAACATCACCAAATTCAACTTGAGCCATGAGATATGACATTGGCAAGTTGCCTTGCTGAAATCTGCCAAGGCAAGGCAGATTTTTCCACTTTTGCTCGATTTGCCAAAATCAGCCAATTCCAAGCCTTGTCATCACTTTGGACACATCTGAGGATTGAATCTAAAGGGGACAATCACTGAGCCAAGCATCCAAAGTCCTTGGAACAAGAAATAGCATGCTAAACCTAGAATTGCCCAAAATAGGGACAAGACTCCAAATTTGGATTGGAGCATTCAATGGAAGCATCAAGGTGGCATGGACTGAGCCATTCTCAACTGAATTCAGTCAAGACTTATCCAAGACCAAGGGGACCAGCAGCCTGTGCCCTAACCTCTAGTCAATGGCTAGAGGAGACTTGGATTTTCATTTGCTAACATTGGCCAAACCTACTCAGCTGTTGCCATTCACTATTCCTTACAAAACAAACTTGCTCTACTATAAATAGAGCTCAATTGTGATCAGTTTAAGTACACCAAAGGCCTACAACACTTGCCTTTCTCAAAATTCACTTCTCACTCTAAAAAATACCTTTCTTAGCAAGTCACTATCAGGTTTTTCATTAGAGAGCAATTTCACTCAAACCAATCACACACACACCTCATATACATCATATGTGAGCTGATCAAACACTTAAACAACATCTGGAACACTGGTTTCTAAGAATCACCAGTCAATTGCTCAAGGTTTTAACCAAAGTGCAGTTGAGATGCCATGAAGTGATCCAGCCAATTTCCATCAAGTCCAAGCATTCAAACACACTCCATAGGGTGTAGGGAAGCTGTTCAGATCATCACAACTCATCTGTAACACCTCCAACTCAGAAATCAATTTGCTCTTGTTGTCACGACCTAGAGGTAAGCCTAAACTTGGTCATCTCTCAATCTATGCATATTTCATCGCACAATACTTTTGCCAAATGTTCATAATCATGCATAGAATGTTTCCCCTCAAGTAATTGCTTAGTTTGAATCGTGTATTAAAAATCTCAGCCTTCATGCAGAATTTAGGGTTCTTGAGGATTTTTCGTGATTTCTTGTTTTATGTTTAATTTAAATGAAATTAATTGCCATAGACATGATCGTGAGGTTGAAACGAGTTGATTGGTATGTGGATTGCATGATATGATCAAGTAGTCAGTGAGATTGGATAGAAAATGCAAATCTGGGCAAGGCAGAAAACGCGCGTGTTCTTGGTCCATGTTCTTGGCGCCATTTTCACAAATTCAAATATTTGAATTTTGTGATTTTATTTAATTGATTCAAAAATTAGTTTCTCTCTGAGTTTTAATGATTTTGAGTTGATTCTTTTTTTAATAATTCACAAAAATGTTAAAATATTTTATTTTTCCAAAAAATCCCAAAAATATTATTTATTTTATATAATTGATATTTTTGCAAAGAATTAATATTTTAATTGTTTTCGACATTTTGAATATTTTTTCCATCTTGATTTTGCAACTTTTAATGACTTCTAATTATTTTGTAGGTCAATACTTAATTTTTGAAGCATTAATCCAAGATCACAATTTGTTTTACATATGTTAAACAATTTTGATCATTTTAATTGAATTCTTATTCAATTAAAATACATTTTGAAAACAAATTAGGGTTTTTGGATTAATTCAACCCTAATAAATCATTTTCAAAACTTTGGGCCTCTAATAGAGTGTAAGACCCAACCCCCTTGTACATAAAAACTTTGTGGGCCTCGCTTATTGTATAAGTCCCTCTGTACAAGTGAACGACGCGATCGTCGCCTTTTAAAAAATCAACTGGGCCTCTCCTCGAACTATAAGACCCATTCAAAACTTTTGGGCCTCTATTAGAGTGTAAGACGCAACCCCCTTTGAAAACCAAACCATTTTGTGCCTCAATGCATTGTATAAGACCCACTGCGTTTTCAAAAATCTCGGCGCGATCGCCATTTTAAACGAAAAATCATCTGGGCCTACCCTCGTGTTATAAGCCCCACTCTTTTTCTTTAAACCTTTTGAGCCTCTTGAGAGAGTGTAAGACCCATCCCTTTGTACAACAAACAACTTTTGGGCCTCAGTCACTTGTATAAGTCCCTTTGTACAAATTCAACAGTGCGATCACTGATAAAACCCTGGGCCTCTCCTTGAACTGTAAGCCCCAAATCTTTCTTTTTCAAAGCACTTTCTCCTTTGATTTTGAATTATCCTGTTGTTTTCAATCTTTCTTTGTTGAACAACTAACCAAACAGCATGGAAGCTCTACAACCGAGTAAGTGTTTATATGCTTTCATTTATCACTTTCATATACATATAACTGTATTGTGGGGCTGTTTTGCTGTAAGTCTTCTTTCATAAACTCATATCAACTGTGTAATAATAGTATAGATATTTAGAGTTTCCCCGGTAACTACGTTTAGCATTAAGCCCATTGATCACTCTTAAATAGTCAAAACTAGATCCCCATAGGATTACCAGACACAGTCTTCCCTCCTCTTGGGGTTAAACAATATGGAGATATGAAAGGCAGCATTCTCGGTGAACCCTGAAATTCTGGCCTATATATCAGATGTCCTATCGAGATGTCGAGACACTGATATACAACAACAATGAACAAGTTCAAAATAAAAGTGCGCAGAAAATGTAAAGAACACCAGAAATTGTTAACCCAGTTCGGATCCAACTATCCTACATCTGGGGGCTACCAAGCCAGGGATGAAATCAATATTCGATAGTATCAATTCACTGATAACCACACCCGGTTCAATCAGCTCACTTAATCACTACCCTTCCTATGACTTCTACCTAAGACTCCCATAGGTATGAGGCCCTCCTCAAATCCCTCTTCAATCACAACCCGTGACTGGTTCCTTACAAGACAAGTAACAATGGTCGAAACACAAATTCTCAATACTTCACAGCTTATGAGAATTAACACACAGCTACTCAATACTTAAAAGCTTATAAGCAACCTTACACAACTTACACTACAATCCTTATACTGTTATCATAAGATACCAGTTAGGCTCACAAAACACAAGCACACAACCCTAAAAATACATGTAAGTTCGACACCTAAAACTAGGTTTACATCAGTCTATTTATAGCTTGTAATCTGGACTGAATTGGGCTTCAAAAACGCAGCAATTAGGCTACTCACAAATCTGCAAAATTAACTCCAATAAAATAGGTCTTCAATCCAAAGTTTCCTATTATGTCTCCATAATTAGAAACAGCAGCAAATCCGAAAACCAACAAGTAACCCTAATCCAAAAATGCTTTGGATGCCACATAGGATAACCAAATATTCACAGAATATTCAGTTACAAATCATAGTAACAGAATCTGCAATAAAACTGACTTCACAACGCGATGTCCTATGAGCTGCCATGGAACATCTTCATACGACATGTTGAACAAAGAGTAATGAAACATATCATTAGACATCTTCATTCAACATCTTCTGCTACATGAGTTTTAGCAAAATAATGCCAACCATAAAACCAAGGAAATAACAATCTCCCCCTTTGGCTTATTTTTGGGTAAAACTCCACACACACTTAAATACCATCAGTATCAGCAGCGGAAAAAAACACCATTAATAGCAGCAACAAAAAAAAAACTCCCCCTCAGCTGCATATACACACACAGTCCAGCAAACATCTCATCATAGCAACTCCCCCTCAACAGCAGCAACACACCATCCACCTGCAGCACACACACTCTACCTGCAACAGCACAAGCACATAACAATGCTGCTCCCCCTCACACTTACTACTCCCCCTTTTTAGCCATAAATATGACAAAGAGAGGTCATAGACAAATGTAACCAAATCACATAGCAGTATATTGTTCAAAACCAAAACAAAATTAAGTTGTCCTAAAAGAAACAAACAAAAGCAGAAAGTAAACTTGCAGATAGCCTATAGTTATTCAGCACTGTCCTCTTCAGCGACCTCATCACTTTCACACTGCACTACCAGAACCTCCTTTAGTCTTTTCAGTCTGGCAGCCAGAAAGCACATTGATTGCTATAGGTCTTCATGAATGCACACCCCAAGTCTGCTCTTCAGGTTTTCAAACTGAACTGCATCCAGAGCCTTGGTAAATATGTCAGCAAGCTGATTTTCTGTGCTCACATGCTCAAGTGTTATGACTTTGTCCTCCACAAGTTCTCTGATGAAGTGATGTCTGATGTTAATGTGCTTTGTCCTGCTATGTTGGATGGGTTTTTTGGAAATATTAATAGCACTCAGGTTGTCACAAAATAGTGTCATGACATCTTGTGTGAGATTATACTCTGACAACATCTGCTTCATCCATACCAGTTGCGCACAACTACTACCAGCTGCTATGTACTCAGCTTCAGCAGTAGAGAGGGATACTGAATTCTGCTTCTTGCTAAACCATGAAATAAGATTATTTCCTAGAAAGAAGCATCCACCTGAATTGCTTTTCCAATCATCTGCACTTCCAGCCCAAACAACATCACAGTATCCTCTTAAATCAGTCCCAGAATCATGGCTATATAGCATCCCATAGTCACTTGTGCCATTCACATATTTCAGAATCCTCTTCACTTGATTCAAGTGACTCACCTTAGGATCAGATTGATATCTGGCACACACTCCAACAACAAAGGAAATGTCAGGTCTGCTTGCTGTGAGATACAGTAGACTTCCAATCATACTTCTGTATAAGCTGTGGTCCACACTTACTCCATTCTCATCCTTGGATAACTTCAAATGGGTGGGAGCAGGTGTCCTTTTGTGATTGGCATTATCCAGGCCAAATTTCTTTACTATGCTCTTAGCATATTTGCTTTGAGAAATAAAGATAGAATCCTCCATTTGTCTGACTTGTAATCCAAGAAAGTAGCTAAGTTCTCCAACCAAACTCATTTCAAATTCTGATTGCATTTGTTGAACAAACTGTTACACCATAGCTTATGTCATTCCCCCAAATACAACGTCATCCACATAAATTTGGGCTACGATTAATTTTCCTCCTTCTTCCTTGACAAACAAAGTTTTGTCAATCCCTCCTTTTCTATATCCATTTGCTACTAAGAATTCTGTCAGCCTCTCATACCAGGCCCTTGGAGCTTGTTTCAAGCCATACAGCGCTTTCCTCAGTTTGTACACATGATTGGGGAAGTTTGGATTATTGAATCCTTTAGGTTGATCTACATAGACTTCTTCATTCAGATAGCCATTCAGAAAAGCACTTTTCACATCCATTTGGAACAGCTTGAATTTTAGATTACAAGCCATCCCCAAGAGTAGTCTGATGGATTCTAATCTAGCCACTGGAGAAAAAGTCTCATCAAAGTCAACTCCCTCAACTTGAGTATAACCTTGTGCAACAAGTCTCTCTTTGTTTCTTGTAACCACTCCAAGCTCGTCAGACTTGTTTTTGTAGATCCACTTTGTTCCAATAACATTCACCCCTTCTGGTCTTGGTACAAGATCCCAGACATCATTTCTTCTAAACTGCTCCAGTTCTTCTTGCATTGCATTTATCCAAAACTCATCTGTCAGAGCTTCCTTGACATTCTTTGGCTCGATCTTTGACACAAAGCAAGCATTTGACACAGTCTCCCTTCTTCTGGTTCTCACACCTTCATTCAGATCTCCAATAATTAATTCCCTAGGGTGATCCTTCTGAATCCTTATAGAGGGTTCCCTGTTAGCATCCTCTAGCTCTTCATACTCAGGTCTGGTGTTGATATCTTGAGCACTATCTTCTACAGACTCAATGTCTGGAGAGTTTTCATTGTTCATGGGCAGACATGCTCTAACATCATCTGGGACATCTTCATCGTTGCCAGAATCATCAACCACCACATTTATGGATTCCATCATCACCTGAGTTCTAGAATTGAACACCCTATATGCTTTACTGTTTGTAGAGTAACCCAAAAATATTCCTTCCTCACTCTTAGGATCCATCTTTCGCCTTTGCTCACGATCCGCTAAGATATAGCACTTACTACCAAACACATGGAAATACTTCACATTTGGCTTTCTACCTTTCCATAGCTCATAAAGAGTGACAGAGGTACCTGATCTGATAGTCACCCTATTGTGTATATAGCAAGCAGTATTCATGGCTTCAGCCCAAAAATGATATGGAAGCTTTTTGGCATGAATCATGACTCTTGCACATTCTTGTATGGTCCTGTTCTTGCGTTCCACCACACCATTCTGCTGAGGAGTGATTGGTGATGAGAATTCATGAGTGATTCCGTCAGATAGGCAGAACTCTTCAAACCTGCTATTTTTGAATTCTTTCCCATGGTCACTTCTGATTTGAACAATACCACAATCCTTTTCCCGTTGAATTCTTTGACACAATTCTTTAAAGGCTGCAAACACTTCAGACTTTTCTCTGATAAAACTTATCCAAGTGAATCTAGAGTAGTCATCTACGACAACATAGGCATACTTCTTCCCACCAAGACTTTCAACCTGCATAGGTCCCATTAAGTCCATGTGAAGAAGTTCCAGAACTCTAGAAGTTATGGTAAGATGTTGAAGCTTCTTGTGTGACACCCTTGTTTGCTTCCTAACTTGACATTCACCACATATTTTGTCCTCATCAATCTTCAGCTTGGGAATACCTCTAACAGCTTCACTTGACATAACCTTCTTCATCCCTTTCAGGTGTAAGTGACCCAATTTCTGATGCCACAGCTTGGTTTCATCTTCCTTTGACATCAAACATGTAGACAGAATTTCAGGTTCTTGAGGATTCCACAGATAGCAGTTATCCTTAGACCTGGTACCCTTCATAACAACTTCATCTTTCTCATTGGTTACCAGACATTCAGATTTGGTGAAATTTACCTTGAGCCCTACATCACACAATTGGCTTATACTGATTAAGTTTGCGGCCAGTCTTTTGACAAAGAGAACACGATCCAGATTTGGTTGTCCTGTGTATTCCAGCTTCCAACACCTTTTATCTCACCCTTTGATCCATCCCCAAAGGTGACATAATTGGTGGAGTGAGGCCTAATGTCAGACAGGAACTTCTTCACACCAGTCATGTGTCTTGAACAACCACTATCAAAGTACCAATCTTCTCTGGTAGATGCTCTAAGAGAAGTATGTGCTATGAGGCCAGCCATCACTTGTCTAGGAATCCATCTTCTCTTCACTTTACCCCAACTCTGTTTTTTATTTTGTTGCTGAGCAGTTTTGGGATAGCCGTGCAGCTTGTAGCAAAAGGATTTTAAGTGACCAATCTTGCCACAGTAATGGCATCTCCATGTTGAAACTCTTTTCTGATGCTTCATCTGATGTTGAAACATGTGATTTGACATCTCCACTTTTTGCTTAATTTTCTGAGGAACAAACTTCAATACAGTCTTCTTGGAAGTCTCTGTTTGATCGTTAAAACCAAGGCCTTGCACATTTCCAGCTTCTTTCCCATTCTGAAGGATCTCATCCAGCTGCGTGGTACCATTGTTCAGCATTCTTATAGATTTGGTCATATTGTCAAGTTTTGACTTTTGCCATTCAACCTCCTCCTTCAGATCAGCAATGGTTGATAGATGTTCTTCCTTCTCAGCTTCCAGTTGAGCTATCAAGATCTTCTGCTCCAATATAATCTGGCACCTTTCTTCATTCTTGATACACAATTCTGAAAACCCTGAGAATACTTCTTCCTTAGTGAGTTCTCCAACATAAGATTCTTTGTCAGAGTCAGATTCACAAGAAGTTTCTCCATCAGCCTTACAGACTCCAGTCAAAGCTGTCACCAATTTTGCTGATTCTTCTTCAATATCACTCTCAGACTCTCCTTCTGACCAAGACACGGATAGACCCTTCTTCTGCCTTTTGAGATACGTGGGACACTCAGTCTTTATGTGCCCATATCCCTCACATTCATAGCATTGAACTCTCTTCCCTTGATTAGAGTCTTCTTCAGTTCTGGATCTTCTGCCTCCATCCTGGTTCTTTCTGATGTCGAGTGACTTGTTCTGAGCATTTGCTCTCGACTTCCAGTCAATCCTTTTCAACACTTTGTTAAATTGTTTACCAAGTAATACCAGATCTTTAGACACATCTTCATCTTTGACCAGTTCTCCTTCATCATCTGAGTCATCAGCATTCGACACAAATGCTATACTCTTCTTCTTTTCAGCTTTTTCACTGAATCCTAACTCAAAAGTTTAGAGTGATCCCATAAGCTCATCCACCTTCATCTTGTCAATGTCCTGAGCTTCCTCTATAGCAGTAACCTTCATATCAAATCTCCTAGGAAGAGACCTGAGAATCTTCCTGACCAGCTTGCTGTCAGACATCTTTTCTCCTAAGGCACTGGAGGCATTAGTTATCTCAATAATGTTCATATGAAAATCATGAATGCTCTCATCCTCTTTCATCTTCAAACTCTCAAACTTGCTTGTGAGAAGCTGAAGCTTTGACATTTTCACCTTTGAGGTCCCTTCATGAGTAACTTTCAAGACCTGCTAAGCCTCTTTGGCAATAGTACAATGCTCAATCAGCCTGAAGATATTTTTGTTGACACCATTGAACAATGCATTCATGGCTTTAGAATTTCCCACAGATCCTTTGTAGTCAGCATCATCCCAGTCCTCTTCTTCCTTCAGAACATCAGTAAGATTTCCTTCTCCATCTCTTACCTTTGGAGGCTCCCAACCTTTAAGAACAACTTTCCATGCTTGATCATCCATGGACTTGATGAAAGCTATCATCCTAGGTTTCCAATACTCATAGTTAGAACCATCCAGCAGAGGTGGTTTATTCAGAGCTCCTCCATCCTTGTCCATTGTACCAGAAAGTACCTTCCCTGAATCTCACCCAGAAACAATAAAGGGTGCCTGCTCTTGATGCCAATTGAAATTCTGGCCTATATATCAGATGTCCTATCGAGATGTCGAGACACTGATATACAACAACAATGAACAAGTTCAAAATAAAAGTGCGCAGAAAATGTAAAGAACACCAGAAATTGTTAACCCAGTTCGGATCCAACTATCCTACATCTGGGGGCTACCAAGCCAGGGATGAAATCAATATTCGATAGTATCAATTCACTGATAACCACACCCGGTTCAATCAGCTCACTTAATCACTACCCTTCCTATGACTTCTACCTAAGACTCCCCTAGGTATGAGGCCCTCCTCAAATCCCTCTTCAATCACAACCCGTGACTGGTTCCTTACAAGACAAGTAACAATGGTTGAAACACAAATTCTCAATACTTCACAGCTTATGAGAATTAACACACAGCTACTCAATACTTAAAAGCTTATGAGCATCCTTACACAACTTACACTACAGTCCTTATATTGTTATCATAAGATACCAGTTAGGCTCACAAAACACAAGCACACAACCCTAAAAATACATGTAAGTTCGACACCTAAAACTAGGTTTACATCAGTCTATTTATAGCTTGTAATTTGGACTGAATTGGGCTTCAAAAACTCAGCAATTAGGCTGCTCACAAATCTGCAAAATTAACTCCAATAAAATAGGTCTTCAATCCAAAGTTTCCTATTATGTCTCCATAATTAGAAACAGCAGCAAATCCGAAAATCAACAAGTAACCCTAATCCAAAAATGCTTTGGATGCCACATAGGATAACCAAATATTCATAGAATATTTAGTTACAAATCATAGCAACAGAATCTGCAATAAAACTGACTTCACAACGCGATGTCCTATGAGCTGCCATGGAACATCTTCATACGACATGTTGAACAAAGAGTAATGAAACATATCATTAGAGATCTTCATTCAACATCTGCTGCTACATGAGTTTTAGCAAAATAATGCCAACCATAAAACCAAGGAAATAACAAACCCTTTCATAGACTGTCACTCGTAGAAGTTGTCAAGAAACTCTATTCCCTAGAGATGATATCTTCTACGTGAATTGCATCTCTTGAGTTTCTTCCAAATTCTCGAACTTTCCTGGCTTGATCTATTCCTCGTGAATGGCCTGTCTTGAATTTCTCGGGGTTTGGGGATCCACATGCTTCTTAAAAGTACTTGTCAAGAAACTCTACTCCCTAGAGATGATCTTTTCTCCGTGAATGGCATCTCTTGAGTTTCTTCCAAATTCTCGAACTTTCCTGGCTTGATCTATTCCTCGTGAATAGCCTGTCTTGAATTTCTCGGGGTTTGGGGACCCATCGACTTCTTAAAAGCATCGGCCTCCTCTTGGGCATTGTTCAAGGACCCACAAGCTTCCTAAAAGCATCCCCGCCTCCTCTTGGGCTTAGTACAAGGACCCGTCGGCTTCTTAGAAGTATTCACAGCCTCCTCTTAGGCTTCGTATAATGATTCTTCCTCTGGGAATGATAGCCTCCTCTTGGGCTTCATACAAGGACCTATCGGCTTCTTAAAAGTTTCCAGCCTCCTCTTGGGCTTCGTACAAATTGTCCCGACGACCTCCTAGAGGTGTAGGAACAGAAATCAGTTATCTTAATAGAATAGTCTTTCCAAGAGTCTACTACTGTTTCTCAAAGCATAGTACAAAAGATGAAACTTTAGACTTGGACAGTCTAATTTCCTTGAGTCTTCAAGATATTCTCAAGCTCCCTTCAAAAATAGGAAGAAAACCCGTAGACTCGGACAATCTCAATACCCTTCGGATTTCCCACTTCCTTAAACAACAGGAAATAACCCTGATCCTCGAATCAAAATCCCTGAGTGCCAACATTACTCATATAAGAACTGATTTTCTCTTTAAATCAGCATTCTGGACCTGTCACTCAACTGAAACAGCACCATAGCCTCCTCTTGGGCTTTGTACAATGATTCTCCCCAGCGGAGCTAAACAATTTTAGCCTCCATCTCTGGCTTTATACGAGATACTAAAAGACTCCCTCATCGAGTCAATCAACATCTTTAGCCTCCATCTCGGGCTTTATACGAGATACAAAAACACTCTCTTGTTGAGTATAAAAGACTCTCTCTTGTTGAGTCAAAACAATTTTAGCCTCCATCTCAGGCTTCGTACGAGATACCATAAAAGACTCTCTTGTTGAGTCAACCCTTTTAGCCTCTCTCTCGGGCTTCGTATGAGACACACAAAAACTCCCTCTTGTTGGGCCAATAGCCTCCTCTTAGGCTTTGTATATGAAAACCACTGGTTGATCCAATCAACCTTTTAGCATCAAAGTTGTGCCTCATTCACAGTACACAAACATCAACAACTCCTTCCCCTTCATCTAATCGCTGTAAGCGGCAAGCCTCTGGATCATCTATATCCATGCCACTGTCCCTCTTTTAGCATGAGAAATTCCTAAGGAAAGATAGCACTGCTCTACACTGAGTTAAAGTCTTCTCCTTCAGGTTGGAAATACCCTATAAAGGAAATTATGGCATTGTCGGATTCACAAATCCCGGTTAAAGTAATTCTCCTTTATAAACAGTTGTGACATACAAACCCCTCTTTAGAGATGGCAAATTCTCTCTAAAGACAACACCTTTCAGCTTCATATCTTGGGCTTTGAACAAGATACAAATAAACCCTTTAGCTTCATGTCTTGGGCTTTGAACAAGACACGAAAACACCATTTCCTCCCATAGAATAGGAGGAACTACGATTGCTCTGATTTCCCTATTTCGGAAAAAACGGGAATACGTAGGCATAAGATTGAAAGAAAAATCTTAGCGAGCACACTAAACAAAAACCCAAAATCCCATACTTTCATACATCCGTCCTAACATCTTAACCTCCCACCCATCGACCAAACACTACTTTTAACAAAATAAACCTAATAGAGACCCCGAATCTTTGTAGCATCTGTAAACCAACAGTTTTGACTGTTTAAACTCAGTTTGCAAGCAGGGTTAATTTAAGACATCAATTTCCCTTCCTTCATCAGCTTTAATAGGATAAAAAATGAATCGAGCTGTAGATACCAAAGAGCGGTAGTGCTTCGCAACCACATCCAAAATCGCTCGCTACAGAAAAATGTCGACTTCACTGGGGACGCGTCATTAGGATCTATCTCACCTTTGTAGCGAGATCTTGTTCTCTTCCCATCTATTAGGTGGAAACTTTAAAAGTGGCACCCCGCGCGGCCGGTCTTTCTTTCTTTCTGGGATAGGACTCTTTGTTGACTTCACTAGGATCTTAGGTCAAAAAACCCTTTAAGTGGGGAAGGAACCACAGAATGGCGTCTCCATCGGGGAACCATTTTCTTTCAGGAACTTAAGATTCTTAGCTTTTAAAAGGTCTAGGACATTAGGAAAAATATATATACTGCTTTTCCTATTTGATATCTGTGTTTATTTTTCTGCTAATGAGAATGCGTGTGATGCCGCATGTGGAAAGATTGAGTATACACTTAAGATAAGTGATGGCGACGAGGTCGACCATCAACCTCAGTGGAGGCTTCCCAATGCAACCCATTCCCTCTCATAGGCAATGGGCCGATTGTGACGTCTGAGAAGCTGAGGAGCCAACCCTTTTGTAGTGCGAAAACTATCAGAAATAGTTGTCACGCGATACTTCCCTTATTTGAGGCTGATGATCTATTCTCGGTGAATAGCATTTACTATAAGATTTCATACAGCTCGCTAGCGATCCGCTTGCTGTTTGTCATCCTGGGAGGAGCTGATGATTTTGAGTACAGGTACCAAAATCACCCTAGTATAAACCTTTGGGGATGGGTAGAGCCTTGACTTCATGACAACAATCCTTTGACCCCATGTTTTTTCTATGTTTTTGTGTGCTGCATTCATGCATTCATTTAAAAAAAACATTAAAACATTCAAAAAAAATTTCTCTCTTCTAGTCTCTCTGTTTTTTCAAAATAAACTAAGACTGTGATTGCAAATATCAGAGAAAAGGATTACGCTAATGGATTTCGGTAGAAGGAGAACTCATAAGTACATCTTCAGGATTCCAAAACTAGAGGATTTAAGAGGTTTGGCGAGGATGATTACAAACCAAGAGGCTTTCAGAGCCAAGTACGAAGGTTTGCTATCTCTGCTAAGAGTCCATGTGATTAAGGGAATCATGGATGCACTCATTCAGTTCTACGATCCGGTCTATCATTGTTTCACATTCCCGGATTACCAGCTAGCACCAACGCTGGAGGAATATTCTCATCTGATTGATCTACACATTACAGATCAAGCTCCATTTAGTTGACTGGAAGAAATTCCAAAGAATCAGACCATTGCAAGAGCAATTCATTTGGACGAGTCTGAGGTCAGGACTCACATGACCACTAAGGGTGGCATACAAGGTTTGCCAGCCCAGTTCTTGACAAAGAAAGCCCTGTACTTCGTCAGTATCGGGAACGTGACTGCTTTTGAAAGCATCTTTGTTTTACTCACCTACGGGTTATTTTTGTTGCCCAACATTAATAACTTCGTCGATATCAACTCCATTAAGGTTTTTCTCATTAGAAACCCTGTACCAACTTTGCTCGCAGATGCGTATCATTCTGTACACTTGGTAAATTTGTACAGCGGAGGGGAGATCACATGTTATGTACCTCTGCTTTATAAATGGTTTATCTCCTATTTTCCTAAGTCTGCTGCTTCTTGGGATCACAAAAGTGCCTTACGTTGGTCGCAGAAAATCATGTCCCTCACCAACTCAGACATTGATTGGTGTAATAAGATTTATGATGGAATCAGGATCATTGACCGTTGTGGAAACTTCCCCAACGTACCCCTTATAGGAACTAAGGGAGGAATCAATTACCATCCAGCTCTTGTTCAGCGTCAATTTGGATACCCGATGAGGCACGTCCCACGGAGTGCTCATCTGGAAGGTCTTTTCTTCAAAGAAGGAGAAAGTGACAGAGCACTAAAGACGGAAATAGTTCACGCTTGGAAACATGTTCATAAGAAAGGGCAGGAGTGTCTAGGAAAACTGGACTGTGTCTCGGTGGAGCCTTATCTCCACTGGGTACAAACTAGAGCTCTCAAGCTAAAGATGCCTTATCCTCGTCATGGAGTTCTTCCGCCGAGGGAGTCTGTCATGTACTTCATGTCTGAGACTGAAAAGCTTCAGGTTACTCTCAACAAAGTTCAGCGGGAGAAGAGGTCTTGGAAGAACAAGTACCGCACCCTCAATGTAGAGTGCATCAAAATACAGCAACTACTGAAAGATAAGGACGCTCTGATTGAAATTTTGGAGCAACATGCTGTGGATAATCAAGATGACCAAAGGAATTTGCTCGCTCCATTCACCTGGCAAAGGAATGACAACCTGACAATGGCCCAAGAGCCCCGGTCAAAGAAAAGGAAAGTACCAGAGTCAGCACCCGATTTCTATTCAGAGAGGACTCGGGACCCATTAGCTTAGGTTTCTGTTTCTGCACCTTGTAATCTACTGTATTTCCATTTCTGTAATCCTTTGAATTCAATAAAAAGGGGTTTCCCCACTGTTTGATATTTGCAATCTAATTGTCGAAGTTTATTTTTATTAAACCAAAAAATAATTAATATAATCATTGCATTCATCATTCTCACATCGCGTATTCTTCTTACCTACGAATCTCATGTTTGTGTCTCGATTCAAGTGTCAAACTGTCTCATTCGTATAATACTCGGGCCAATCATCAGAAAAAGATGGATGATCTTGAGGAAGAATATAGAGAGTTGAAAGAAGAGATAGACGCTCTGAGAGAGGATATGAGAAAGCTTCGTAACGACATGCAAGCCATGGCAGAAGCTCAGCTACAAAGAACTGTGATCTCAGAGATCACCTCAACGCCCATAGTGGAGAAGTATGATCCTAGGTATCAAATGCCGAAAGATCGTCCTTGGGGCATGCCTGTTAACTATATCCCGGAAGGATATGTTCCGCCGATCACTGAAGATCAGGAAATCATAACAGAAGCCGCTGAGCCTGAAGGTTACAAACTTCGGGAAAGCGAAGATGCCAGGGGCATACTGAAGACTCCTGAAGGTTACAAACTTTGGGAAATGCCAAGATTTACTGCTGTAGTCACGGTCCCACCCCCTGTGGTGCACACTGTCCCGGAAGGACAGATTCCGCCGATACCTTCTGGTAAGAAGGAAACTATGTTCGATAAAATGGATGAATTCCAGGAACAGTTCTTGGAAATGCAGAAGGAACTGCAAGCCATCTGCGGTCAGGATTTATTTGGAAAGGACGCCGCAGACCTTTGTCTGGTCCCCAATGTGAAAGTCCCACACAAGTTCCAAGTGCCCGACTTTGAAAAATACAAGGGTAACTCTTGCCCTCAGAGCCATCTGGTGATGTACGCTAGACGAATGTCAGCTCAGAAGGAGAATTAGGACCTACTTATTCACTACTTTCAGGATAGTTTAACCGATGCCGCCTTAAAATGGTACATGGGTTTAAACCGTACTACGATTAGTACATTCAGAGATCTTGGGGTTGCCTTCGTCCAACAATTCAAATACAATTTGGACATGGCACCGGACAGAGATCAACTCAGATCAATGTCACAAAAGGACAAGGAAACCTTTAAGGAGTACACTCAGAGATGACGCGAAATTGCCGCTCAGATTTGTCCACCTCTTGAGGAAAAAGAGATGACAAAGATCTTCTTAAAGACCTTAAGCTCATTTTACTACGATAGAATGGTTGCCAGTGCACCCAGTGATTTCACCGAGATGGTCGGTATGGGAGTTCGTCTTGAGGAAGCCGTCCGAGAAGGACATTTGGTAAAAGACGCTGGATCATCGAATAGTACAAACTGATACGGTAGTGCTCTCCCTAAGAAAAAAGAGCAAGATATTAGGAATATCTCTCCCGGAAAGCAAAGGCAACGTTATCAGCTGGTAGCAGCTATAACTCCTGCTATCAGCCCTGCGCCTATTCCTACGTATCAACCTCAGGTTGTGCAAAGCCAACCTAATTAGCAAAGGACACAACAGCCTCTTCAGCAGGCTCGTCCTCCATATAACAACAACCGTACAACGTGGCCACCAGGGTTTGATCCTATACCCATGTTGTACGCAGAACTATTTCCGTTACTACTGGCTAAGGGGCACATCCAGACTAAGTTTCCTCTTATAGTACCGGAAAATCCACCTTTTTGGTTTAAGGTGAATCAGACATGCCCTTATCATCAAGGAGGACCAGGGCATAACATAGAGAATTGTCTCAATTTCAAATCCGACGTGCAAAAGCTTGTTAGGAGCGGGCTCTTATCTTTCAAAGATACGAATCCCAATGTTCTCACGAATCCGCTGCCTCAACATGAGAAAGCTGCTGTCAATTTGATTGAGAAAGAATTTAACAACGTCTATCAAATTCACGATGTACTCTTGTTGAGGACCAATCTGGTCAAGATGCATTGTAGACAGAGTGGATATGGCCATGTGCCACCTAATAATTATCATCAGTGTGATATCTGCTCTAAAAGTAATCAAGGATGTTTTGTGGTTCAATCAGTTCTACAGGAACAGTTGGATCTCGGATGGATCCAAGAGCACCGAGTTCGTGGAGTTAACATGGTTTACACAAATTCCAATGTCATTCAGAACCACGACATCCGTGTGATGAATGTCAACCTGGTGGCAATGCATTTAAGGCAAATCCAGTATCATAATCTGCCGCAGCTCGATTACAGTTCTTGTCTGACTTGCTCGGTAAACAAACAGGGATGTCTTTCATACAGGAGGCCCTCCAGCATCAGATGGATCTTGGATGGATCCAAGACTACCATGATAGGAATCCCTATCAGATCAATATGGTTCAGATCTTCGATATTCGCTTGATGAATACCAACTTGGTAGCATTGCATGCTGAGCAGGTCCGACTCGGATTCCTGATATCACATAATTATCACAGCTGTAAAGCGGGTTGCGAAAACGATCAGGGATGTGCCCTTGTCCAGGAAGCACTTCAGCACTTGTTAAATCATTGGTGGATGCCAATCTACATGGATGAGGATACTCAGCAAATTAGTATCAATAACAGAAACCCCACTCGACGTCAAAGTCAGGATGTCCGACTCGTGGAAGCTAACCTAGTGAGGTTACATTGCATTCAAAGTGGGCATGGCCAGGTGCCACCACATAATTATGAACGTTGTGGAGTCTGTTCGGAAAGTAACCAAGGGTGCTACCTTGTGTGAGCAGCTCTCCAGGGGCAGGTGGATCATGGAGAGATTTTCCCATATCCAGGTTCCGGACCCATCAATTGGTCGCCGAACTACCTTGCCAATTAAATTGAGGACGTTGTCGTCATCTCTGATCATCAGAGAACTAGGGATGTTTTCACCATTATCCCTCTGCTTGACGAATCAAGAATTCCCAACCGGGAACGGATCGAGATTACGTACGATGGTCAGAAAAAACAGAAGGTTCCCATAGTCATATATCTACCGGGACCATTACCGTATGAATAAACTAAGGCTATCCCTTACAAATACGGTGCAACAACAATTGAAAATAGAAAGGAAATTCCATTACCCTCTGTCGTGAATATTGCAGACATCAGTCGAGTAACACGGAGTGGTCGAATTTTCAACCGAGGAGTTGGAGAGTCTAACAAAGAAAAGGAACTTCAGACAGAAGCTCCCAATCCACCATTCGGTCAATCCAGTAATCCCGACCTTTCGAAAAATGATGATGAGATGCTGAAGCTCATCCAAAGGAGTGAATACAACATTGTTGATCAGCTATTACAGACTCCTTCAAAGATCTCGGTATTATCACTATTACTCAGTTCAGAAGCGCACAAGGAGGCTCTACAGAAAGTCTTGGAGCAAGCCTTTGTGGAACAAGATGTAACAATCAGACAGTTCAATAGTATTGTCTCTAACATCACTTCTTGCAATAATTTGGGATTTAGTGATGAGGAATTACCTGAAGAGGGTCGCCGTCATAACATGGCACTCAATATCACGGTTAACTGCTAGGACGATGCTTTAGCCAGCGTACTGGTAGACACAGGGTCAGCCCTGAATGTTATGCCGAAGTCCACTTTGACTCAATTATCATTCAAAGGACCCCCGATGAGAACCAGCGAGGTCCTCGTCAAAGCGTTCGATGGATCCAGAAAAACGGTTATCGGCGAAGTTGACCTTCCCATATCTATTGGTCCTCACACTTTCAAAGTCACTTTCCAGGTCATGGACATCCGGGCAACGTACATTTGTTTATTAGGAAGACCTTGGATACATCAGGCTGGAGCGGTCACTTTAACCCTCCACCAAAAGGTAAAGTTCGTCCAGAACGGCCAACTCATCACAGTCTGTGGGGAACAGGCCTTGCTCGTCAGCAATTTGTCATCATCCACTTATGTGGAACCTGAAGGGATAATCGAACCCAGTTCCAAGCGCTTTCGTTACATAAGGACGAACAATCAGGAGGAGGAACTTCGATTTCCTCATACAAAGATGCTATTAAAGCAGTCGAGAGTACCGATACAACATGATAGGGACAACTTGTCATTCCTACTAGCAATACAACAAAGAAGGGTCTTGGTTTTTCTGTAACCTGTACCCGGACAACTACTAACAATGAAAATCTTTATCCCATTCAGAACTTCTTTCACAGTGGGGGGTTCCTTCACCCAGTGCCTCAGGCAATCCATGCTATCAATGTGGAGGATCCCTCCGACACAGATGAAGAATGGAAGTCCTATCTTAACAAGGACAGTTATATGTCTCAGGAAGAGGTGCCTATGCCATTTTGCTATCCCGCACAGAGTCCGAGATTTATACCACGGTCAGATGTCGAAATGATATACGGAGGTTGTAATCCGGAAGGATGTCGTGCTCCGCCAAATTCATTAGAGGAGGACACTCTGATGAAAGAAAACTTTGACCATAACTACTATGGCCCGATCGATGGCCTGCCAATGTGGCAGCCTTACCCAGGAGACTTGGGGCCAGAAAGTCAGCCGAGTAATGAAACTCAGCTGAGCATCATTGAACAGAATACCTGTGTCCCCACCATGTCATGGGATCAACACTCAGGTCATTCACACACTACTTAACATGACGATGAATTTGTAACGTTTGCAGGACTTAAATTCATCAACTATGCTTTTCCCGAGGTCAACGTCATCAAGAGGGATGACTCCTCCAGTTCCAAAGAAGTGTGGGACACCTTGGGATGACCGAGTGGAAAATTTGACTTCATGGTCAAGTACACTGCTCGCGAAAGCTCTCGTATCAGGCTCAAAGATATCCAGCCAACTGGATGGGGAGATACAACTGAGAGCACCAATGCTATGAAAAATGCAATAAAGGAATTCTCCTACGAAAACTCTGCCTGGGAGACAGATTCCAATGATCCTGCTCCACCAGAAATCAGCGTTATTTCTGAAGACAAATCAAGGAAGGTGCCAGACTTTGTGATTCACCGAGGAGTTCGCCGCCAATGGGTTGCTGTCGATGTTCCAAAGATCGTTCATAAGTCAAAGTAATTGCCATCTTTAACCTTTCACCCTGCCCAGGTGAAACAGATGTTTTGATAGGGCTCGCTTTCTGTAAATTTTCCCTCTTCGCTTCGCCCAAAGCGACAGAGTTTTTTTTTATAGGGCTGTAGTTTCAAGAATCGACTTGTTCATTAATAAAATAACGTCGTTCTGTAATTTCCGTATTAATTGCTGTTTTCTCTTTTCGCTTTTCTCAGAAAATGGTAATCCTAAAAAAAATCCAATAATAAAAACAAGTAGTAATAAAAAAAAATACACTGCACACACGTTTGCATTCCCTCTGTCTCTTCTAAACACGAATCATCACGTCATGCAGATTGCTTGTTTTAAACCCCGTTGAAACATACGATCCAATGCCTTCTCCCAACTTTGAGTTCCCAGTATTTGGGGCTGAAGAAGAAGTTGACAACGAAATTCCAGAAGAGATATCCCGATTACTCAGACAAGAGGAAAGGTCCATTGAACCTCACAAAGAGCCATTGGAAACGGTAAACTTGGGTTCGGAAGAAGAGAGAAAAGAAATCAGGATTGGGGCACTGCTCAGTCCAATTGCCAGAGATATTTTGATAAAGCTTCACAAAGAATTCCCTAATGTATTCGCTTGGTCCTATCAGGATATGCCAGGGTTGGATACCAGCATCGTGGAACATCACTTGCCGTTAAGATCGAAATGTCCGCCTGTAAAGCAGAGGTTGAGACGGACTCATCTGGACATGGCCATCAAAATCAAAGAGGAGGTACAGAAAAAGATTGATGCGGGTTTCCTCGCCACGTCAGAATATCCTCAATGGTTAGCCAATATCGTACCAGTTCTGAAAAAGGATGGAAAGGTCAGAATGTGTGTCGACTACAAAGATCTAAACAAGGCAAGTCCAAAGGACGACTTTCCTTTACCACACATTGACATGCTGGTAGACAGTACAACAAAATTCAAAGTTTTCTCCTTCATGGATGGATTCTCGGGCTATAACCAGATCAAAATGGTGCCGAGAGATATGGAGAAAACTTCGTTCATCACCCCATGGGGTACCTTTTGCTACAAGGTAATTCCGTTCGGTTTGAAGAACGCCGGGGCAACCTATCAAAGGGCCATGACTACTCTGTTTCATGACATGATACATAAAGAAATCGAAGTGTATGTCGATGATATGATTGCAAAATCTAAGACAGAGGAGGAGCATGTGACCCACCTGTCAAAACTATTCGAGCGTCTGAGAAAATACAAACTCCACTTGAATCCCAACAAATGCACCTTCGGTGTCTGTTCAGGGAAACTATTAGGGTTCATCGTCAGCTAGAAAGGAATTGAGGTTGATCCTGACAAGGTCAAGGCCATTCAAGAAATGCCTTCTCCGAAAACTGAAAAACAAGTCAGAGGATTCCTGGGACGTTTGAACTACATCTCCAGATTTATATTCCTCATGACTGCCACATGTACGCCAATTTTCAAGTTACTCAAAAAGAACCAGGATTGCATTTGGAGAGAAGATTGCCAAACCGCCTTCGACAGTATTAAGGAATATCGATTGAATCTGCCGATTCTATCACCTCCAGTGGAAGGAAGACCACTGATTATCTACCTCACAGTCTTGGAAGACTCAATGGGGTGTGTACTTGGCCAACAAGACGAAACCAAACAGAAAGAGTCTGCCATTTACTATCTAAGCAAGAAGTTCACAGACTGTGAAACACGGTACACGATGCTCGAGAAAACTTGCTGTGCTTTGGCTTGGGCAGCCAAACGTCTGCGCCAGTACATAATTCGTCACACTACTTGGTTAGTCTCCGAGATGGATCCGATCAAGTACGTCTTTGAAAAACCTGCTCTCACGGGAAGGATTTCCCGTTGGCAGATGTTGTTATCAGAATATGACATAGAGTACCATGCTCAAAAAGCCGTTAAAGGAAGTATTTCAGCCGATCATTTGGCTCATCAACCGATTGACGATCAAGAATCAATCGGGTTCGACTTCCCAGACGAAGATGTCATGTATCTAAAAATGAAAGATTGCGATGAACCGCTACCCAGTGAAGGGCCAGAACCAGGTTCCCAATGGGGACTAATCTTTGACGGAGCAGTTAATCATTATGGAAACGAAATTGGGGCAATAATTGTTACCCCTCAGGGTACCCACATTCCTTTCACCGCTCGACTTACGTTCAAGTGTACAAACAACGAGGCCGAATACGAAGCTTGTATTGTGGGTCTCGAAGAAGCGATTGATTTAAGGATCAAAAAGTTGGACGTATACGGCGACTCAGCCCTGGTTATCAATCAGATATAAGGAGATTGGAACACATACCAATCAAGATTGATTCCTTACAAAGACTATGCAAGAAGGTTGTTACCTTTGTTCAACAGAATCGAGTTTCATCACATCCCTCGTGATGAGAATCACATGGCTGGTGCTTTAGCCACCCTCTATTCTATGATTAGTGTAGGTCAATGGACTGACCTACCTAAGATCGACATAATGCGCCTAGAATGGCCCGCTTACATCTTCACGATTGAAGCATTTATATACGACAAACCTTGGTATCACGATATCAAATGCTTCCTTCAAAAACAAGAGTACCCACCTGGGGCACTAAGGAAGGACAGAAAAACCCTCAGAAGACTAGCAAGCAGCTTCATCTTGAGCGGTGATACTCTCTATAAGAGAAATTTTGACATGGTCTTGCTTTGATGCGTAGACAGACCAGAGGCAGACATGCTGATAAAAGAAATTCACCAAGGGTCCTTTGGTACTCATGCCAACGGACACACAATGGCGAGAAAAATTCTGAGAGCAGGGTACTATTGGTTGACAATGGAATCCGACTGCTACAAGTACATGAGGAGGTGTCACAAGTGTCAGATATACTCTGACAAAATTCATGTACCACTAAAACATCTCAAAGTTCTTTCTTCCCCATGGCCTTTCTCCATATGGGGAATCGACATGATTGGCTTGATTGAGCCCAAAGCTTCAAACGGACATCGGTTCATCCTGGTCGCCATTGACTATTTCACCAAGTGGGTCGAAGCAGCGTCATACGCTAATGTAACCCGACTAGTGGTGGTCAGATTTATCAAAAACAGTATCATCTTCCGTTATGGTGTTCCGAGCCAGATCATTACTGATAATGGATCTAACTTGAACAATAAGATGATGAAAGAGTTGTGTGCAGAGTTCAAGATCGAACACCATAACTCATCTCCCTACCGACCCAAGATGAACGGAGCGGTAGAAGCGGCTAACAAGAACATCAAGAAGATTGTTCAGAAGATGGTTGTAACCTACAAAGACTGGCATGAGATTCTACCCTTTGCTCTTCACAGTTATCGAACATCTGTCCTCACTTCAACACGGGCTACCCCTTTCTCTCTAGTATATGGCATGGAAGCAGTGATCCCCATCGAAGTAGAGATCCCATCAATCCGGGTATTGATGGAAGCAAAGCTTACAGAAGCTGAATGGTGTCAAAGTCGATACGAAGAACTGAATCTGATTGAAGAGAAGTGAATCACGGCACTATGCCACAGTCAGTTGTATCAACAGAGAATGAAGAAGGCGTTTGACAAAAAGGTCTGACCTCGCGTCTTCAGGAAAGGAGACCTTGTGCTAAAAAAGATACAATCATTTCTCACTGATTCTCGGGGTAAATGGACTCTGAATTATGACGGCCCCTATGTGGTCACGAAAGCTTTCTCAGGCGGCGCCTTGAGACTTGCAACCATGGACGGAGAAGAATTTGCCTACCCCACGAATGTTGATGTAGTCAAGAAATACTTCGCCTAAAAAAAACGTCTCGGTGGATTGAAAACCCGAAAGGGCGGCCCAGGCAAAAGTTAGAGACAAAATAAAAAAATCATCCCGGTGGATTGGAAACATCACAGTACAATCCAGGCAAAAGTTAGGGATAATGGCAAGTAACTATGTTCAACAGAGGCAAGTCCCTTAGCAGCAGCAGTTACACCGTCCATCGGAGGAAAACTCCAGTCAAGGTCATTTTCCACAGAAGCTCAAGATGTCCCGAATTTAAAGTTGGTAGAAGGATAATGGTCGTTATGTTTCAACGTAGCCCCTTTTCCCTGTAAATTACCATTTTCTAACTTTGTAAATACTCTTTGGAATCACGCATTTGGATGATCTCCGTCTTATCAATAAAATTTGAGCCCTTGTGCTTTTGTTTGTAATTCTCATTTGTTTTAGCTTTACAGAACGAAATTTTGATATGATTAACGATTCTTGAAATAAAACAAAAAAATGAATTTACTTGTAAAACTTTTTCTGCTTTAAAATAAAAATGGCAATTTCTTTTGACTGTTGAACATCAAAAGAGCATCAACCGCTTCTCCAGAAGTAATCGAACTTCAAAGTACAGAATCAAAGTACTCCTTCTACGCCAGTGCGCCTGAATGAAGGATCAACAGTGTCGGATGCGTCTATGCCATCTGACCTCTTCGGCAGAGTTCTTATCTCCTAAGCCCGATTAACGGTATTCCCCGCGAGGACTACTTCTCCTAAGCAAGGTAGAATTGCTATCTTGAACCAAGTGATACCTTTCATCTCCCGCGACGGCGAGTATCCAGTCGTGTTCATCCGTCAGTCTGTGTGTTGTGTCAAGTCTTTTTCAGCATATACATACATACATCATGCATTATTTATTTGCATTCACATTTCATATTGCATCACTCTGGTCGGTCTTATCCCCTAGTGATAAAAGTCCTCTCAATCGAGTTGTCGATTCTTTCCTCGTCAGGAAGTAAATCATCTGAACAATCTCGCCTCCAGTTATTTCTAAATTGAAGATAGGTCCTGGACCACTTTGATAACTTGAACCTCTGAAAAACCAGAGAAACTTTCAACAGATATCACTCTTCGCCATTGAAGATGATATCCTTGCTTTCCCGGATTAAGGAAAATCCCGAGAGAAAGCCTCATAATCAGAGATTCGGTGACACGGTAGTTTTTCTTCGAAAGAACCACTGATGAAAAGGTCATCGGCACCTCAAAAATGGATCCCATCATATGGCTTTTCTCCGGGAAAATCCCGAGAAAAGTATGATGTAAGACCCCAAACGAAGGCAATCTTTTAGAAGACTCGTCTTCCCCAGTAGAAACAAATGGCGTCTCCAACAGAGAAAGGATCAATCAAGGAATGACATGATCTTCAACTTGTCTACACCTCAAACATACACAAAGGATAAAAAAGGACTCCCACTTCAAGTATTAACACAAGGATGCTCCCTTCTAGGTGGATCAAGCCTCAAGATCGCCAGTGTCACCAAATTAGGGGTTTGATTGACCAGGGCCTCCAGATGGAAATTTTCCTCTGGGCATGAGCCAAAGATCCAAAACATAACCTAATATGCTCCATGGAATCTCATAAACCCAATCATCCAGTTAATTTTGCCTCAGGGGATGCATTCATCAAAAATCAGGAATTAGGGTTTCTTGACCTAATTCACCCCTAAGTTGACTTTTGGGACCAATTATGAACCAAGACCTCAAGAGAGGATTTGAGGATCTCCAATATGCCATATTGATCGAAGAGGCTTGAGCAACAAGTTTCAATTTCAACTGAACCACAGTTAGGGTTTTGCGGGAAAAGTCAACTGTAACTTTGACTTTTGACCAGGACATGCTCCCAAGCCCTAAGGAATGATTCAATATCCTCTATATACCACCCATAGAACATGTCCATCAAGTTTGATTTAGGTCAAGGACATGATTTTCGGAAGAGTTGCACAGTTTGGAATTCATCGGATAAAAAGTCAACTGTGCACAAAAAGTCAACTTTGACTTTTTGAGATTTTTTTCAAAAATGGATTTTTAACCCTAAAATGATGTTTATGTATGATTTGAATCATCATTCATCAAGAAAAATCAAAGAAAATGGGATAACTTGTAAAAGGGGTAACCATAAAAACTTAGAAAATTTTCTAAGTTATGGAAAAAAGTGACAAAGGTACCAACTTTGGAGGATCATAACTCCTAAACCACAAAGCCATTTTTTTCCATCCAAGGCTTGATTTGTAGATCTCATTGCCCTCTACAAAACCTTCATACTGACCTATGTCCAAATTCCTCATGGATTTTGAGTTATGGAGTGATCAAAATCAAGAAAAGTCACTTTGTTCCAACACTTAGTGAAAATTTCACTAAGTCAGATTTTGCCTTACTTTTTTCCAAATGTAGGGACATTTTTCACTTGGATCCAAAAAGTATCAAAACCAAATATGATCAAACAGTTGTTGTATCATGTAAGGGCTTTCCAAAACGGCCAAGAACATCACCAAATTTAACTTGAGCCATGAGATATGACATTGGCAAGTTGCCTTGCTGAAATCTGCCAAGGCAAGGCAGATTTTTGCACTTTTGCTCAATTTGCCAAAATCAGCCAATTCCAAGCCTTGTCATCACTTTGGGCACATCTGAGGATTAAATCTAAAGGGGACAATCACTGAGCCAAGCCTCCAAATTCCTTGGAACAAGAAATAACATGCTAAACCTAGAGTTGCCCAAAATAGGGACAAGACTCCAATTTTGGATTGGAGCATTCAATAGAAGCATCAAGGTGGCATGGACTGAGCCATTCTCAACTGAATTCAGTCAAGACTTATCCAAGACCAAGGGGACCAGCAGCCTGTGCCCTAACCTCTAGTCAATGGCTAGAGGAGACTTGGATTTTCATTTGCCAACATTGGCCAAACCTACTCAGCAGTTGCCATTCACTATTCCTTGCAAAACCAACTTGCTCTACTATAAATAGAGCTCAATTATGATCAGTTTAAGTACACCAAAGGCCTACAACACTTGCCTTTCTCAAAATCCACTTCTCACTCTAAAAAATGCCTTTCTTAGCAAGTCACTATCGAGTTTTTCATTAGAGAGCAATTCCACTCAAACCAATCACACACACACACCTCATATACATCATATGTGAGCTGATCAAACACTTAAACAACATCTGGAACACTGATTTCTCATAATCACCAGTCAATTGCTCAAGGTTTTAACCAAAGTGCAGTTGAGATGCCATGAAGTGATCCATCCAATTTCCATCAAGTCCAAGCATTCAAACACACTCCATAGGGTGTAGGGAAGCTGTTCAGATCATCACAACTCATCTGTAACACCTCCAACTCAGAAATCAATTTGCTCTTGTTGTCACGACCTAGAGGTAAGCCTAAACTTGGTCATCTCTCAATCTATGCATATTTCCTCGCACAATACTTTTGCCAAATGTTCATAATCATGCATGGAATATTTCCCCTCAAGTAATTGCTTTGTTTGAATCGTGTATTAAAAATCCCAGCCTTCATGCAGAATTTAGGGTTCTTGAGGATTTTTCGTGATTTCTTGTTTTATGTTTAATTTAAATGAAATTAATTGCCATAGACATGATCGTGAGGTTGAAACGAGTTGATTGGTATGTGGATTGCATGATATGATCAAGTATTCAGTGAGATTGGATAGAAAATGCAAATCTGGGCAAGGCAGAAAACGCGTGTGTTCTTGGTCCATGTTCTTAGCGCCATTTTCACAAATTCAAATATTTGAATTTTTTGATTTTATTTAATTGATTCAAAAATTAATTTCTCTCTGAGTTTTAATGATTTTGAGTTGATTCTTTTTTTAATAATTCACAAAAATGTTAAAATATTTGATTTTCCCAAAAAATGCCAAAAATATTATTTATTTTATATAATTGATATTTTTGCAAAGAATTAATATTTTAATTGTTTTTGACATTTTGAATATTTTTTCCATCTTGATTTTGCAATTTTTAATGACTTCTAATTATTTTGTAGGTCAATACTTAATTTTTGAAGCATTAATCCAAGATCACAATTTGTTTTCCATATGTTAAACAATTTTGATCATTTTAATTGAATTTTTATTCAATTAAAATACATTTTGAAAACAAATTAGGGTTTTTGGATTAATTCAACCCTCATAAATCATTTTCAAAACTTTGGGCCTCTAATAGAGTGTAAGACCTAACCCCCTTGTACATAAAAACTTTGTGGGCCTCGCTTATTGTATAAGTCCCTCTGTACAAGTGAACGACGCGATCGTTGCCTTTTAAAAAATCAACTGGGCCTCTCCTCGAGCTATAAGACCCATTCAAAACTTTTGGGCCTCTATTAGAGTGTAAGACCCAACCCCCTTTGAAAACCAAACCATTTTGGGCCTCAATGCATTGTATAAGACCCACTGCATTTTCAAAAATCTCGGCGCGATCGCCATTTTAAACGAAAAATCATCTGGGCCTACCCTCGCGTTTTAAGCCCCACTCTTTTTCTTTAAACCTTTTGGGCCTCTTGAGGGAGTGTAAGACCCATCCCTTTGTATAACAAACAATTTTTGGGCCTCAGTCACTTGTATAAGTCCCTCTGTACAAATTCAACAGTGCGATCACTGATAAAACCCTGGGCCTCTCCTTTAGCTGTAAGCCCCAAATCTTTCTTTTTCAAAGCACTTTCTCCTTTGATTTTGAATTATCCTGTTGTTTTCAATCTTTCTTTGTTGAACAACTAACCAAACAGCATGGAAGCTCTACAACCGAGTAAGTGTTTATATGCTTTCATTTACCGCTTTCATATACATATAACTGTATTGTGGGGCTGTTTCGCTGTAAGTCTTCTTTCATAAACTCATATCAACTGTGTAATAATAGTATAGATATTTAGAGTTTCCCCGGTAACTACGTTTAGCATTAAGCCCGTTGATCACTCTTAAATAGTCAAAACTAGATCCCTATAGGATTACCAGACACAGTCTTCCCTCCTATTGGGGTTAAACAATATGGAGATATGAAAGACAGCATTCTCGGTGAACCCTTTCATAGACTGTCACTCGTAGAAGTTGTCAAGAAACTCTATTCCCCAGAGATGATCTCTTCTCCGTGAATTGCATCTCTTGAGTTTCTTCCAAATTCTCGAACTTTCCTGGCTTGATCTATTCCTCGTGAACGGCCTGTCTTGAATTTCTCGGGGTTTGGGGACCCACAGGCTTCTTAAAAGCACTTGTCAAGAAACTATACTCCCCAGAGATGATCTTTTCTCCGTGAATGGCATCTCTTGAGTTTCTTCCAAATTCTTGAACTTTCCTGGCTTGATCTATTCCTCGTGAAAAATTGACTTGAAATAGTGTCCAAAAAATCTGCCAAAACAACTTAGAAATAATTCCAATTTTTCCAAATTCGCAGGGTGAAAATGATCAACTTTGGAGCATTATAACTTATCCAAAAATGACTCAAAAAACACGATTCTTGTGCTCATTTTGAAGGGAAAACTTCATACTACAACTTTCATGTGGAAAGGATTTGCAACTGAAACCTTGATCATGGTGAAAACTGCCTTTGAAAGTAGTTAAGAACTTACCCAAAATAGTAAGTTTCTAAAACCCTAAACTTCCTTTTTTAGTAACTTTTCCACATTCTTGATTTTTTCATGAATCCTTGAGCATTTCTTGATCAAATCTCATCCATGGACATATTTGAGGTGAGGAACATAAATTTGATCTCAAAAAGTCAGGAGTTGACTTTTTCCTCTGCACAGTTGACTTTTACCCAATTCACCTGATTCCCGATCCATTGGCCAATTGAACTTCTCCTGAACCAAACTGATGGTCAACCTCCCATCCCTAGGTACTTAGGGACCCAAGGAATACCATGGAATCAAGTCTTGCCCAAAAAATCAGAAATAAACTAACTTTATAGCAAACCCTAGTTTTGGTACCCTCAGTCTAGGAGGAAATATCACAGTCTCCAAATCCAAATTCCTCTGAATATGATGTGTATCCTCTCCAACAAAGATAAGATATGCTATTTGATGATGATAAAAACCCAAGGAGCTTGCCCATTGAAGCAATAAACCCAAAAATTTCAAAACCCTAATCTATGCACTGGTTAGGAAATGATGATCCACCTGAGCTCTCTTGGACAATACCAGGACTCTTGCTTGACCCTCTGAAGCACTGCCTCAGGCACCTTGACCCCATGCTAAGAACCAATGATATGCACACACGATAATGCAAAAAATGAAATGAAACATAAGCTAGTTAGTAATAAAGTAATGAGGGCAAATTTTGGGGTGCAACAGCTGCCCATATTCAATCAACTTGGTCCTGAAGGTATGATAGCGACGGCTCTCAGACATTCGGGATGCACGGAGATTGAATACCAAAGAACCCGGAAATTTGCAATCCTCCACCGAAGAATTAGCCATAAATGCTGTAAGGAAACAAACTCTCCCAGGTTATGTTATCTCTGCTGATAAAGAGAACTAACAAAGGAGTCTCGAAAAATGCCATCCCTGCTGATAAAGGGAACCGCTGAAAGAAAATCTTCAAAAGATTGCTATCTCTGCTGATAAAGAGAAACTAGCAAAAATAATGCCATCCCTGCTGATAAAGGGAAACTGACGAAAGAAAATCTCTAAAAGATTGCCATCTCTGCTGATAAAGAGAGACTAGCAAAATAAATGCCATCCCTGCTGATAAAGGGAAACTCACGGACGAAAATCTTCAAAAGATTGCTATCTCTGCTGATAAAGAGAAACTAGCAAAATAAATGCCATCCCTGCTGATAAAGGGAAACTGACGGACGAAAATCTTCAAAAGATTGCTATCTCTGCTGATAAAGAGAAACTAGCAAAATAAATGCCATCCCTGCTGATAAAGGGAAACTGACGAAAGAAAATCTTCAAAAGATTGCTATCTCTGCTGATAAAGAGAAACTAGCAAAATAAATGCCATCCCTGCTGATAAAGGGAAACTGACGGACGAAAATCTTCCAAAGATTGCTATCTCTGCTGATAAAGAGAAACTAGCAAAATAAATGCCATCCCTGCTGATAAAGGGAAACTGACGAAAGAAAATCTCTGAAGGATCGCTATCTCTGCTGATAAAGAGAAACTAGCAAAATAAATGCCATCCCTGCTGATAAAGGGAAACTGACGGACAAAAATCTTCAAAAGATTGCTATCTCTGCTGATAAAGAGAAACTAGCAAAATAAATGCCATCCCTGCTGATAAAGGGAAACTGACGAACGAAATCTCCAAAAGATTGCTATCCTTGCTGATAAAGGGAAACTAGCAAAAATAAAATGCCATCCCTGCTGATAAAGGGAAACTGACGAAAGAAAATCTTCAAAAGCTTGCTATCTCTGCTGATAAAGAGAAACTAGCAAAACAAATGCCATCCCTGCTGATAAAGGGAAACTGACAAAAAAAAATCTTCAAAAGATTGCTATCTCTGCTTATAAAAAGAAACTAGCAACACAAATGCCATCCCTACTGATAAAGGGAAACTGACGAAAGAAAATCATCAAAAGATTGCTATCTCTGCTGATAAAGAGAAACTAGCAACACAAATGCCATCCCTGCTGATAAAGGGAAACTGACGAAAGAAAATCTTCAAAAGATTGCTATCTCTGCTGATAAAGAGAAACTAGCAAACTAAATGCCATCCCTGCTGATAAAGGGAAACTGACGGACGAAAATCTTCAAAAGCTTGCTATCTCTGCTGATAAAGAGAAACTAGCAAAACAAATGCCATCCCTGCTGATAAAGGGAAACTGACAAAAGAAAATCTTCAAAAGATTGCTATCTCTGCTGATAAAGAGAAACTAGCAACACAAATGCCATCCCTGCTGATAAAGGGAAACTGACTAAAGAAAATCTTCAAAAGATTGCTATCTCTGCTGATAAAGAGAAACTAGCAACACAAATGCCATCCCTGCTGATAAAGGGAAACTGACGAAAGAAAATCTTCAAAAGATTGCTATCTCTGCTGATAAAGAGAAATTAGCAAACTAAATTCCATCCCTGCTGATAAAGGGAAACTGACGAAAGAAAATCTTCAAAAGATTGCTATCTCTGCTGATAAAGAGAAACTAGCAATATAAATGCCGACTTCACTGGGGATAACGTGAAACAAAACTTCTGGTAAGAATGGGATTTCACAAAAGAGAGAGGCCAGACAAACTTCTAACGGACCCATGATCCATAGATAAGATGGCTCCGCTGGGGAAAGGAGAAGTCTAAATAAAAGACTCTGTCGGGGAGCACACGTATGAGGAACGCATCCCTCCAAAATCTCCTGAGTTATGCCATCTCTGCTGGGAAAGAGAACTGGCAAAGAAAGTATCAAACCTGGCTTATGCTTCGAATGCAAATGTTTGAATAGTGGCGTAATGCTCCATACGAAATGGAAATGCTATGTGCTTGAGGATGCAATGCAAATGCTTATGATATGCAAAAAGGGTCCCTCCAGCAAAATAAATGCCGGAGATAAAAAGATCCATTCAGCTGGGGATGACAAAAATAAATTGCCCTCTGAATCTAGGAACTCTGCTGAGAATTGTCATACTGATCGACTCTTCGGATCAACAACTTCTGATGGGGATGAAATCCCAAAAGAACTACCGGGGACCCCCACCTGTCTTTTGCTGAAGGTAACATCCAAAACCTGAGATTTCTCCTCTGCTGGGGGAGTTGAGAATGAACGCTAATAACGGAACCGGAAGTCTGTTACTGAAAATTGCTAATATCTAGTTGGCTCAGAACCTGCTGGGGGATGCCAGCCCATAATACCATCCTGCTTGGGGATACTGCTGAACTTAGCCTGCTGAAGGGGAGAATGACTTTACTCCCATCTTGCTGGGGACTAGAATATGACATTGTTGGCAAAAGTACACTTCCTAACTGGATGGGGGAAGTGAGCACCATGATTCTGTGGGGAAATAACGTCTTGATCCGGAGAAAATACCTCCCAAGTCTCCTGCTGGGAGAAGTCTGCTCTGCTGAGGAAGGGTGCAATCTTAATGCTGGGGAGAGCCAACTACTGGGGATGTACAATCTGTTGCCCTGCAACCTGACTTGTTTTTATGGTCATAAGTGGCTCTTTGAACTTTTCATCTCAAGAGGATTTTACAGAAGATCGGGCGTTCGCACTGCCCCAGGGTCTTCAAACTCTTGGAGAGATTCATCATATCTCGACATAACTGCCACAGTCTTCATAATCCATGACGTACATTACCTTGAAGGGGATCGTAATGACTTGACAATACTCTGCTTTAGCATCTTGAACCTTGAGGAGGTGTTTTCAATTAACCATTTTCAGGAGTGGATGATCTCCCACGCTCTAGAGGTGGCATGCCCCACTATGGGCTTTGAAGTGAGTTTTCCCCTGATCCTAGAATGAATGCCCCAGAATACCTGAATTTTGGAGAGTTTTCTCGACGTGACTGCCCCAGATTGGCTACATCTTAACACGACTTAATGGGGAGAGCCCACTCTACACTGAGTCTCTTGGCAGCATGCCCTCTGATATGATTGTCCTTCGGAATTTTCAAGCATCTCAACTTGGTAGGATCAAGCTTCTTGACTGACGTTTACTGTGTAAGCTGCCATTGATGTTTAGGCACATATATGCAAACAGAACAAGTTATTTATGAGAATGATAATCCTAATGTAACACTCATGTTAACCTTGAAGTTTTTATTGAAAATGCATCGCCGAGCCTAGTGAATGAATCACTTGCTGGGATGCGACCTTGATTTTTGAATGGCAAAAACAATGCGCACATGCAATACCAACAAATCTTATTAGCACAACTCATAGGAGTCAGGAACGCTATCCGGTTGGAGTATGCTTTCGGACTGAACCCTATTTCAATTAGGACTTTTAAGGGTTGTAACGTGGTCTGGTTCATGGTTTCAGAAAAAGGATTTATGGCTCAAAATTTATCGGTGCCCACCCACTCTTCGTGATGTTCTCCAGTCCTATGTCCAGTTAATCTAACCCAAACGCTCATCTCCCAACAGGTTTATGATCTTTAAGGAACCCACGCCACTAATGGTTTGGCACCTAAGGGGTTTTGGAATAACAGTCATCCCCTTTTTTTATCTTGTGTCTGTAATCACACGAATTTGTTCTTATCGAGGATAATGCTTTTCGCTTTCTTTTGCCTTTTTGATCCCTAAATTTTTCTTGGACTGACTCTTTTGAGTTTTTTCGATTTTGAAGTCCAGCGGGATGCCCTAACTTTTGCCTAAGTCGCTTCGACTTAGCGGGCTTTTTTTTTTATTTTTATATTCCCCTTTGAACGAAGCGTGTGACACTAGTCGTCTTACTTGCTTGACAGGGTTGTGACTGCCTCACTCCTTGGTTGTTGATGGACAACCATCATGGTTTCACATCTCTCGCCCTCTTGACGGTGGGATAGAAGGTAATGGTTCCTCGGATGCACACTCTCCTTGAAATTTGAACGCTTGGTCAGACTAACTGATGTCTACCCTGCCCCTGGGTTAAGTATGAGGGTTTGTTCCGTACGAAAGAAAACTCCTACTTCGAGGCTCAAAGGGGTTAACGAGGGTCTATCTCCCTTATATCTCCAGTGTTTAGGGGTTTGAAACAATGCCTGTACATCCTCAACAGGGTTCTATCCTTGAACATACAACCAGAGATTTGCGTTTTTGTCTCATCATCCTCCCTCAAGAGTTCTAAACAAGAAAATTGGTATTGCAGTGCATATAAACATTTAAGAGTGAACACGAATGAATTACTTCAAGGAAAACATACTCATTGCATTAATATCATCATAAAAAACAAACAAGTCTTGCGTACATACGATGCTTTAATAAGAAAAAAATAAAAAAACTACAAATGAAAATGTAGTAAAGAAGCTGAAGATTGCCATTGCTGAGGAAGCTTAATTCTGTCTGGACGTACTTGCAGACTGAGTGTTCATTTGAGAAAGGAGGCTTCCATTGATGTACATATCATCTTCAGTGAATACAATGATCTCGGCGTCTACCAGGTCTTGCACCTTGTGCTGGAATGCCTTACACTCATCAATCGTATGCCCAAACGTTCCCGAGTGGAACTCGCACCTAGTAGTCATGTCATAATCTGGAGGAATAGGGTACGGTACCGGCGTGGTACTCCTCATTTGAATCAGAGAGTTCTCGAGCAAACGAGCAAACAACTGACTATGAGGGATTGGAATAGGGTCAAATATCCTGTTGGGCCTTCTTGGTCTCGGTTGCCCCTGTTGCTGATAATTCTGCTGTCGGTGCTGATTTGGGCGCCCAGTCTGGCCATGCACTTTCCTTTTTGCGTTCGGCTGAGGCACAAACAAGGGTTGTGGAAGAGGTCCCTGACGCGAGGTGGATCCTTTGGCAAAAGAGGGAGTCCTCAGTCCCTTTGCAACGCTGGGAGTAACATCACTTTGTTTACCAGTGCCAACTGATGTAAACTTGATTGCCCCTGAATCAATGAGCTCTTGGACTTTGTACTTGAGCATCTTACAATCTTCCACATTATGACCAGGTACCCCTGAATGGAATTCACACCTATCCTGGACATTGGAACCCATACGAAACTTGGTGTGTGGAGGTCCCGCAGCAATCAATTCAATTAGCTGAAACTTGAGCAAGTGCTGAAGCAACTGAGCGTATGGCATTGGAATCCGGTCAAACTTCTTTTCAAGCTTTTCTAGATTAAGACCCTCAAGAAACGGTTGTTGATGAAAAAGCTCTGATGGTGGAGAGGATCCACGAGGCAATCCATGGTCTATAGGGGACCCCAAAGAGATGGGAAGAATAAGGACCTCTGTTGTGGAAGCGGGCACAAGACTGTCTTCCTTCTTCAACACTGTTTTCAGAATCTCCATGATTAAACCCATCTGACTCTTCATCTGATTGATCTCCTCCCTCAGCATCCTCTGCTCCTGGAGCATGTCTTCCCCAAATTGCCCCATCTGGCTTCGCATTTCCCTCAACCCAGCTTGAACTCGCTCCCTGATCAACTCTTGAATGGTCTGAGGAGTTAAGTCTGCAATTCTGAGATTATAATAAGATAAGAACACCAGAGATAAACACCTGTCATGCAAAATGATTATGAGTATGCAAATGCAAATGGACACGTTTGAATATTAGCAGGGCGATCCACCTCTTGATTCCAGTTTAATAACAAGATAGAACTGAACTTCTGCTCATATATTAAGAAACCCAGAGGAAAACCAAATGTCGACAATCACGAATCCAAGATACAAATATGAACACATAAATCATAGAGGTCCCAACCAACAAACCTGGTGGTGATCCCAAATACAATAAAAGAGAACAGGAACCTATGGCATATCAAGAGTCAATCCTCCCCATCCACTATGCTTTTTGCACCAGTCTTGAATTTCCTCGAACAGCTTTCTGGTGTCGGGATGCTTGGGTCTCTGAATTAGTCCTTGAATGAGGAGGTCTCTCCTATGTATGATCCCATCCAAGTATCGGCAATGTAACTCCCAAGCGTCGTCTCCAGAAACACCATCCATGCTAGGTCCCTCATGTCTAGATCTCTTTACTTCAGCTTGGACCTTCAATTCCTCTATGGAGGCTATGGCTTCATTAAGTCGACCCTCGACTGCTTGTCTCTTGAATACCCCTGACAAGATCTCAACGTCTTTCTTCTTGAGCTGGGACTTCAGTTGATCAATCTGAGCCAGGTAATCGTCTTCCTTTCTCTTATTCTCAGCCATTGCAGTTTCCCGGTGATCATTGAATCTGTGAATCTTCAACAAAGCCTTGTCTAATTCCTCCTCCTTGGATTTGAGAACCTTACTGATACCATCCAAAGCTTCCTTCATCCTTTGTTTAGATGCGACCATATCAGCAAGCTCTTTTTCTGCTTTAGCAAGGAGCTCTGTCTTCAACTTGGCGGTATGAACAGCTTCACCCCGCTCATGCTTCCACTGATAAATCTCTCTTTTTAGCTCGCTATTTTCTTCCCGCAGCCTTTCCTTTTCAGCCCATAATTTGTCATACTTCTCTATCTCAACCGTGGTAGGAGGCTCGGTCACCAAAGGATACAAAGGTGGTTCCACCGGGAAGGGAAGAAGCTCCTCTTCTGGTCTCTTCTTGATCCACTCTTTATAGGGAGGAAAAGCCCGGTTATTACATTTCCCGAATGACATTTTACCCTTCTTGGTTACCTGTTTCCAAGCATTCACAACCTTCCTTATCATCTCTTGATCCTTAATACCATTGAAGAATAAGGACTCTCTGATATCTCTCTCGTCAGGTGGACCTTTCAAAGGATAACCAAACTGCCTGATAACAAGGGAAGGACTATAATTAATTCCACCTTTTCTCCCTATCAAGGGTACATTAGGGAATTCTCCGCACTTGTAAACAATCTCCATTCCTAGCAAATCATGATTGATCCAAACAATGTTGTCAGCAGTCAAGCCCATAACCCTCTTTGACCATTTCAGAGAATCTTTCGTATCGACGAAAGCGCCAGATTCGGGGAGACAACTCAGAAACCAAGTAGATAAGAGCGGTGCACAACAACTCACAGTTTTTCCCCGCCTGTTTTCATTCTTGTAATAAACTGAATGGTACACATCACCTAGCAAGGTAGGTATAGGATTCTTTGAAATAAAGATTCTGACGGCATGCATATCCACCAGATCAGGAATATTTGGAAACAGAACAATCCCATAGATACACATAGCCAGAATAGCTTGGAAAGCAGTCCAATTCTTCTCTTTGACATGTATGCAAGCTTGGTTGAACAAGAACTTCAATAAGAAACCCTTAACTCCTTGTTTTTCTTCAATGTTACTGTTCAGAACGGGTTCGCTAATATGAAGAGCCACAACCATTTCTTTTATACCGGGGTGCTCTCCGGAGAAGAAAACTATATCATGCCTGATGGGGATTCCCAAAATAAATGAGAACTCCTCCAACGTGGGAGCCAAGATGTAGTTCGGGAAAGTGAAGCAACGCAGAGACGGATCGTAAAACTGAAGAAGTGTGTGAATGGCATCCTTCTCATACTGGGAGATATTATAGACAAATTTCAGAAGTCTTCCATACCTTCCACTGAACTCTGTACGAGCTCCGGAACCAGCCATATTAATCAGCTTGTGAATCAATGTCAAAGTCGGCTCTGGGAACGAATAGGCAACAGTCTTCTTTCTCTGAACATCCATGCTGAAGTAACCTCAGAAAACCGGAATCAAGAGTAAGATGCAAGCCCTGAAAAATGTCAAACATGTCAGAATGCAAGAAAAATGATATGCTCATCCAAACATGGGGTCAAGGCGCACTGCTGGATGTGCTGTGCTGTTAACTGAACGAGAACCACAACCCAGAAAACCAAAATTCTGAACCACTGAGGTAGGAACCCAAATAATCAGTCATTGATGAGAGATCCAGAGAAATAGGGTAGGTTGAAGGTTTCGGTTACCTGCAAACCTGCAAATGCCCATCCCCTCTCACGTGTGGGTACTAGGATGTTCAGTATCCCGGGCTCTCAGGTCGAGAAATGATGATACGTTCACCATTTCTGGTTTGACATCATCATCAATCGAGGAGGCCTCAACTGATTCTCCAAAATGGAAGGTCCTCAGCTTCTAGCACTGAGGTCGAGAAACAATAGTACATTCATCCCTCGGGTACAGTACTATCGTCAATCGAGGAGTGCCTCCACTGATTCTCCTCAATATCACGGGCTCTCAGGTCGAGAAATGATGATACGTTCACCATTTCTGGTTTGGCATCATCATCAATCGAGGAGGCCTCAACTGATTCTCCAAAGCGGAAGGTCCTCAGCTTTGGCACTGAGGTCGAGAAACAATAGTACATTCATCCCTCGGGGTACAGTACTATCGTCAATCGAGGAGTGCCTCCACTGATTCTCTTCAAAACGTAGGGGCCTATGTGAGTTCCAAAGCGGGCCCTCGAGTGCGAATGGGTTTGCCACAGGATGTGGTCTGCCACTGTCACCACTAAAGAGGGATGTTTCCACTAAGGTCCTCAATGATCGGTCACCAGAGTCGACAGCTCTCTAGATTAACACCCCAACATGCGCAAGACACACACGTTAGAATGCATCCCAAGATAGCCTCGTCTGGTTGTGAATTTCGTGAACACACAAACGTACCAAGCGGGCACGTAGGTCCCACTACTTTCCACTCTAGTCCTAGGGTATACTCAAGCCTGGGTATTGAGCTTATCTCTCAGACCCACCCAACCTGCAAAACAAAGAACAGCCAGCACAGCACATCAGCATGACAGTAATAAAAAATGAAATGCAGAAAATGTGGTAAAAATAAAAATAAAATACAACACGTAAAGCAAAACAAAAACAAAGCACCCAAAGAGAACAAAGACAAGTAAGCGCTAGGATTGACTCGCTTAGGGATGGACCAGCATAGGTCAACCAGAGTCCCCAGCAGAGTCGCCAGCTGTCGCTCCCAGGATTTTCATCCAGGTACAAACGCGAGAGTGGCGCGGAAAAAATAGAGTCGCCAGCCGTGTAAATTTATCCCAAGAGAGGGAAAGGGAACACCGCATAAACCTGAGGAAGAGGGAAAGGAATGGTCATCGCAACCATAACCTGGGTTCGGGAGTCAGTTACGCGAGGGGAAGGTGCTAGCACCCCATGCGTCCATCGTACTCGATGGGATCCACGCTTGTTGTCTATTCTAAGGGTGAGTTATACTATCATCTAGGGCTGTACTAAAACGGAGAGGGGAAGACAAAGGCCGACTCGGTAGGACGTCGATGTCCTAGGCCTACGTACTCCCCTTGTGCAATGGGGAATTCAGAGTCAACGTAGTTCGGACCAAGTTCTTTTTGTGTTTTTTATGAGCGACGTTAAGTTAACGTCCGGCAGTTAGGGTCGATGCCTGTTTGCGACTCAGACGGAGGGTAACGTGCCCTTTTTGAAAATAGCCTTTAGTTTGACAATCCCGAAGGACAAAAAGGTTTGAAGTTGGTTTGTATTTTTTAGGACAGAAGTGACTTAAGTTAGTTCCTAAGTTGCATTGCACCAAAGTCTAGGGCACAGGGGCGAATACTTAACGCATCGTCCCAAGACAGGACGCTCGCTAAGCACTCTAGAAAGATGAGAGGAAGCCCCTCATTTCTCATTCCCCACGCTTAAGGCTCGTGCGCAATACAATTTATCCTTATTAAGTATTTTAAAGAAGTTTGAGATGAGAAGAGAGAAGACACAAGGGTAACTCTAAAGGGGGACTATGAGTCCTAAAGTTATCACGCATGGATGACCTACGGTTAGTGAGGTTTGACGACAACCTAAACCTAAAGGAAAGAGACAAGAGAAGGAAGAAGAGTAAAGGTGAATACGAATACTTTTCCACCCTTAAAGAACTTACCTTAGTCCCTGCATAAAAGATTAGTGAGAAACGGACATAAATAATATCAAGGCAAGTGAAAATCAAACAATGGCAAACAATAGTGATAATAATCCAAACATGAATTCAGAAATCAAAGAAACAACCCCAAATCAAATGGCACAAGTGCCTTTCAAACAAGGACTTAGGCATGATCAGAAATACGCATATAAGCAGATCTCAAGTGAAAGTAATCAAACAATTAGAGAAATAACTCCTACTCTTGCACGTTTTGGAAGTTATTTCTGGCCTTTTGCTCTATAAATAGGACTCCTCACTCTAGTATTATATATCCAATTTTAGACGAGAAGCTCTGTCAAAATTCCGTTTAGGAAAATACATTACTTTCAAAGCGACAATTACTCACATCGAGGAATTTTCGCACTTTCCTTGTAATTTACTTTGTTGCTGTACTTCTGAATTCGGACAAGCCTGCCAACATCTTTTTATCAATTAAATTCCGTATTTCAGTTTACAGCGTTTTATTATTTCTGTCTAGTATTTTATTTTCTACTTTGTGTATGCTATGTGTTTTGCCATGAAAGTTACCATGATCATGTTTGTAATAAAAGTTCACATGCCTTGCTACTTTTATTTGAGTTTGGCATGTGAGGACCGTCGTCACCGACGGGACTCCGTAGAAAATGTAGGCACGACTTTATGTGATTGCATGCTAGTTTTGGTTTTAGTTTCTATTCTTCAAGTTTTATTATTCCGACACGAAAGTGAGGGATACACTAAGTTCGGACCGATAGCCTAAGAGTGTGAGGAAAAAATAGATAGTAGAAACTAGGCAACGATCCTAAAAACAGCGAGAGCACTTTAGGCATCGTTTAGGATTTCGTTGGCTTCCAAAATACACTTTTTAATTAAAACGGGTGAGTGAGAGCAAAATCCTGTGGTTGTTAGGTGTGGCTTTTGTCGATAGCGCGAAAGTGTGAGTCAGAGTCTTTAAGTCAGTACTTCCTACGGAACGAAGTGCAGTCGTAATTAGCACCGATTTTCTGCAAGTCCTTTAGGTACGTGGAATCCACATTTCGGACTCGATTTTAGTATTAGTTCCTAAAACCTCTAGAATTAGTAATTTTCCTTTTCCTTGTAAATTCCGTAAACTCTTAGCCTTAGCTTCACATTACAACTATAGATTGCATTAGTTTGATTATCCCTTCCCTGTGGGTTCGACAACCTTATTTAAAACTACACGAACAACTGTATACTTGCAGTCTTAGCTCAACGGTCACGTTAGTGTCCTCGACACGTATCAAACATCAAAGTTGAAGTACATAATCCCAGCTTTCCAAAGAGCCCAAGAGCATGAGATAACTCCACTTGAGCAAGGAGTTATGGAGGCTGCAAGACACCTTGCTGCAACTGTTTTGCCAAAACCAGTTTGGTCATTTCTTGCACCACACGATTGTTTTGTCAAGTGCAATGATCACTATGCCAAGCCAATTCAATGTGATAAGAGTGACACAGAACAAACCTGCAGAATTGAGTCAAAGAATCAAGGAAAATCTCAAATTGGAATGATGAACTTTGTCACCTTATGCCTTGAATTCAAAAGGCATTTATGTGTAATAGTTCACATTCAAAGATTCCACTTATTTTAGTCAAGATGCTCACATAAACAACAATAAAAATGACTAAGGAATGTGGAACTGGTCAAAAATTGGCTATGCTAGTTGGGGGGGCTATTGTACCTTGCTGGAGAAGTAATGGCATAAATCCAAAACCATTAAACCAAGCCCTTATCCATCAATCTGAAGTTGTTCATCCAAGACAAAACCATTAACCTATAAATAGAGGTCACATTTCCTCATTCATATCACACCAAAATAACTACATTGCTTGTTTTCTCACAAATCCTCCTTCTTGCCAAATTCAAAGTTCTCAAAGAGTGAAAACTTGGAATTCTCAAACCAGTCCATTTTCACTTAAATTAAGCATCCAAACACTTCACATAAGCATTATAGAAGTGATCCATAACCATAAAACACTTGTGTAACATCAGAATCACCAAGTCATACCCCATTTACTCAAAATACAACATAAGCTGCAGTTGGATTCGAGCTACTCAATTCAGAAGGATTCAAACCATTCCAAGCACTTCAACACCTTCCTTGAGGCCTAGGGGAGCTATCCAGATCACCATCTTGCATTTGTAATACCTCTATTACATAATTCGATTCCTTCTTGCAGAGGTAAGCCTCAAACTCTCAAACTTATTGGTACATGCATCATTTTTGTTACTTTAAGTTACCATTGTGTTTTTGCACCTATATATGTTATTTTCCCTCAATCAATTGCATACTATCTATTTTATATACGATTTCATTTAGTTCTTGCAGTTTTTAGGGTTCATATGCTCATAACGCGATAACTTGTTTTAGACTTATAATAAATGAAATTAAAAACAACCATTGAATTCCTTGTTAAAAAACGAGCAACTTCCATGTTTACATTTTTTGAAATGGTTGAGAAACGAAGGATATAACATGCTTCATGCAAATCAGAAGTTGGCTCCAGGAAGAAGAAGGCCATGGCGCCATTTTTCAAAATGAAATGAAGTTTTAATATATATTATCTAGTTTCCAATATAATACTTGAATTGGCATTACGCCCTAGTGGAAACACTAGTATTTGTGTGAGCGAGTCCAAGGTCTGGGGTTCGAATCCCCCTCGCCCCAGACCTTTTGGTTTTTATTTATTTCAAAGGCGCTTTTTATATATTATTCATTCCTTCCATTCCCTTTCACCTGCGCGCGTGATAGAGATGGCTAGTGTTTTGTGCTGGGAGTGTGATGACCTGGGTTTAACACCCATGGAGGCCATCTTCCTTTCTTTTTTATCACTTATTTCCTCACTTTTCTTCACAATTTCAAACTATCATAACTTTCTCATTTTTAATCATTCTGAACCCATTCTTTTTGCAAATTGTTCATGATAATGTCTATTTTTTATTTTTAAAAATAAATTTCCAAAAATATTTATTTTTGATGCATTTTTGGATGTTCAAAGTATGTGACTTTTTAGGGTTTTCTTAAAGACTTCTTTTGATTCTTTTAAAAATGCCTAGCCTTTCCTTGATCAAAATGATTTGTGTGAACCATATACATCTTGAATAAGCTTTGAATAAGGTTGTGGATTTGTAGATCTTTGTTCTCACTTGGTTTTAATGTATTTTCAAGTATAAGTTTACATATAAATGTATGTTGAGCTTTATTCATACCATGAGACTTTTTACTTGATATTTTGACCTAATATGTGGTTTCCTTTCCATGTTTGTATCACCTTGACATATACCTATGTATTTATGTTGATTATGCCATGTTTATGTGTTCCTAAAACACTTGAACTATGTCTTGTTAATACCTTTGTATACATGTTTGTTTTTATGAACCTTTATGTTGTTTCCACTTTGTTCAAAACCATAGTCAAACCCTAACCTGAATGTTTGATTATTATCAACTTGTATTAACATGTTCAACTTGTATCCTTTCCTAAATGATCAAATATTTCCTTAATAAAACTCTCACCATGATGAATACATCTCTTGGTTTTATTCTATTTCAAATTTTTCAATACACTTGGGCCTCTTTTCAGAGTTTAAGACCCACCACCTTTTCTTTTCTTTTCAATAAATTTTGGGCCTCTGCTAGAGTGTAAGTCCCAACCCTTTTAATTTTCAAATCATCAAAATCCATGGGCCTCTGCTAGGAGTGTAAGTCCCATCCCACTTTCTATTTTCAAAATATCCTTGTTTTTTTTCAATCTAAACCTAGAATCATCATCAATAAATTCTTGGGCCTCTATTAGAGTGTAAGACCCAACCCCCCTATGTACATAAATAAATTTTGGGCCTCTGCTAGAGTATAAGTCCCACAACGTCTTTCGGTATCGCGGTGCGATCACTGTTTTCAAAATAAATCACTTGGGCCTCTCCTTGAGTATAAACCCCAATCTTTTGTACACAAACTTTGTTTTAAACAATAAACAACCTCTATGGGCCTCTCCTTGAGTTGTAAGCCCCATATATCTGTTTTCAAAATCATCTGTCTGTTTTAAACTGGTACTAAGAGGAGCATTATTCCCGGTGAAACTTCTCTTAGACCACTTGGGCCTCTCTTTGAGTTATAAGCCCCAAAAATTCTTTTCATTTCATTCAAATAACAACAACTTTCTTTTAATTCAAATTCAAATTCAAAGTTTTCTCAAAACTTTCTTCAATTTCTTAAAACCCTAATCATACAGTTGTAATCAATATAACCAATCACAATACACTTGGGCCTCTATCAGAATGTAAGACCCAACACCTTTTCAATTCAATACATATTTGTTTATATACCTGGTAATTCACTTACTTGTATATACTTTTGCATATCTGTTTAATTTTCCCAGCAGTTAGGCCATCCTCAGTTCACACTTAGGATAAATAGTAGGATACTCATAACTTAGTTCAATAACTAGTTCCCTCATAGGAAACTCCCTCAATACACTCTGCCTCCTCTTGGGCTTTATTCAATATGGAACAAAGAAAGGCATTATTCCCAGTGAAACTTTTCTTAAGACTGTTAAAACTTAGAAACATATAAAAGAAATTCATTTCCCCAGAAGAGGATTAATTCTCGGTGAAACCTCTTTTAAATTTCTTCAAACCTTAGAATTGTTCAATAAAGAAAGGACTAATTCCTGGTGAAACCTTTCTTGAACTTTTCTTAGGCTTGGACCCACAGGCTTCCTAAAAGTATCCCAGCCTTCTATTGGGCTTAGTACAAGGACCCACAGACTTCCTAAAAGCATCCCAGACTCCTCTTGGTCTTAGTACAAGGACCCAAAGGCTTCCTAAAAGCATAAGATAAAATTCAGTCATCTCTACTAGTTCAATCCTCAAGAAATCCAAAACTCTAGAACATCCAATTAGTCAAGAATTGATCTTCATCTCTAGAATCCACAACCTTCTCTTGCGCATCATACAAAGATCTTTCTCCAACCAGAGTCTATCTTTTCTTAAGAGACTTGGATAGTCTCAGCCTCCTCTTGGGCTTCATACAAGTTAGACTTGGAAAGTCTCAACCTCATGGTCTCCTCTGGGACTTCATACAAGAATCCTCCGGCTTCCTAAAAAGTATATAATATATCCTAATCATCTTTACCAATACGTCAGTTCCCAGAAGAGTTAAAACCTCTAAGATTTTCAAATTCATCTTTAAAACCCTCCTGATCCCCCAACAAGGCTTGACTTTCACCTTAAAAATCCCCAGCCAGGGTCAGGTTACCATCAACAAATCCTCAAAAGAATCAAAACCTCATGGCATCTGATAATTCAACTCTGCTCAAATCACCAGCAAGAGTTAGTTCCCTTTTGGACCCCCCAATAGAGTTTAGACCTTCTCCTGGATTCCAATAAATCCTCAGCAAGTGTCAGCCTCCTCTTAGGCTTTATATAAAGATTTTCCTAGTCAGCCTCAATCTTGGGCTTTGTACAAGACAAATATCATACTCCTCAGTTGAGTCAGTTTTTCTTTAAAGCTATACTCAAACTCTTCAGCTTCATCATCTTGGGCTTCAAACAAGATACTCATGAAATTCTGGCATATGCAGACAACAAATGTCCTAACACATGTTAAGACATTGTGCTACATAATCTTTTAAATAGGAACAACAACAGCAGACTGATACCTTGAATATCACAACTGCAAGATCATAGATGTTATGACATCTGATCCAACATGTTTATCATGAACCCTAACAGAAAACATAAATATGCAAAATGATAAAGAACACAACAATTGTTAACCCAGTTCGGTGCAATTCACCTACATCTGGGGGATACCAATCCAGGAAGAAGACTCCACTATCTGTAGAATTGTTACAAAACTAAACTCCCCCGTTTACAACTTTATATCTTAATATCTACCCAATGAACATCTTTACCAAAGTTAAACTCCATCGTTTATAACTCTGATATGAGATACCCCACTCATTTCCCTTAATCACCAACTGTGATATCTACATCATCCCTGTCAATACAGAAATCTGTCAAGCTTTCTTGACAAATAAGCTAACTTGGATTTGCTTAAAAGCTTCATCCAAGAACAATACACAATCCAATACCTCAAGGCTTATGGATCTGTGTGACACCTATATCTACCACAATGCATCAACTGTTACAAAGGGAGACTTATAACCTAGAGAGCCAACGACTCTCAAAACCCTAAACCCTTATTTGTACCCAAGAGAACTAGGTTACAAAAGGCATATCAAATCCTAGGTCTAAGTCTTCTATTTATAGGCTTCCGTTTCCCTGGGCTTTCTATCTTTGATCCTTGATCCATGCGCATTAAATCTTAGCAGATTTGTTACTGATCTAAAAACCTGCTAAATCAGTATATCAGTCCAATATGTCATATCTTCAGGTTGGGACATCTTCTTCGACATCTTTGCTCATGGCCAGATTTATTCATCTTTATCAAAAATATGTTTTACCAAAATTTTGTCAAACCATAGGAGCTTTCAATCTCCCCCTTTCGACAAATTTTGGCTAAAACTCCTTTTATTCTGAATGGCAGTTATGATTGGAATATTGTGCATACCAAGTTCATGTTGGTGTACACGAGGAGGAAGATAACACAACCTTCCTCTTCCCAGGGTGAGTGAAGTTGAAAAAGGTCAAGAAGTTGAGACTCCTAAAGAAGCAAGAAGAAAGTCTGAAACACCAGAACTCTGAACACTCCTTTCAAACACACTCCCCCTCTAGAGATCAGTTGTAGGCTTCATAATTATGAGTAAATAAAACATGTAACTTAGGTCACAAGACACAACTTGATCTTTAACTCAAGCCACAAGACACAAGGGAAACATCGATATAAATGAAAGACTCTTGTTCTATGTTCTTGCAAAACAACTGCAAGAACAACACACTCATTCCCTGTACCAGTGACTTTGAACACTCCCCTTTTTTAGCCAAAAATTGGCAAAGGTAGCCAAGACATTCCCATTCCCAACCAACACTTATCCAGACTTGAACAAAAGACATTTGGAACACACCACAAAGAGAACACAGCCTGAGACAAACTGAACCAAGGACTCCCTTAAATACTCAAGAAATATCCTTTGAATGTAACGAACTAAAAAAACGAAGGACAATTCAATGAGGTCATTAATCCAAGGATGTAACTTCACCAAAACCCAATGCGCACCGACCAAGAATGCTTTGACGGTTTCTTCTTCAAGAAAACCGTCCAACAATAATGCAAGTAACGATGAACATGTTTTCCATGCGCACGTTCTCCACTATTCAAGGTACACTAACCAAAAGACCAGTTACTTTTAAAAGCATGTTCTTAACAATGTCCTGATATCATTTCAAACATTGTCTACCAAATACTTCTGTATTGATCAATAACTTCACAGTCTTAAGAACCAATTCTGCAGAGAAAAGTGAATTCTCCAGACCTAACCAATGATTCTTAAGCATCCATTAAGAACCATATTATTTGTACTGTCAAGTTTCCCCCACCTCGAAAAAGTACACTAATGTCAAGACATCCTTCTTGACATCGCATCCTCCCAGGATGGAAACATAATCACAGCTTGCTTGACGCACAATACAAACTAGAACCTGAACTACACCCCCGCAGTAATATATCTTAGATCAAGGAGCAACTCCCCCTATCTGAGATAACCAGTGCTCGTCCAATGAACACTATGCTGATGAATGGAAAACATAAGACACATATTCATATGTTCAAGAGCGCACTGTAGCGTGCAATTTTTGTCAGTGACGCGACCACCTTATCGCCATTTGGTTTTTCCTCACCGCAATGGTAGAGATTGGGTGCTACTTTCCGATTTCTTATTTATCCTATGAAGCTGGAAAGGAAAGGGAAGCTATCTAAAACTAACCTTGCACGTAAATGTTTAACTGAACAAACGCTTAAAGAGATTGGGGAGTTTGGGGTCAGGTTATACAATGGGGAGTTGTCAATTACCCATCCTATATATGGTTATCCATAAATCGTTAGCAATTATCCTTACTGTTTTCTACTTACTGGTGTTTGTCTGTTGTGGGTTGGAAAAGTTTCTCCTTTGGGAGTGTTTGAGAGAGAGAGTTTTTGTTGATGTCGGGCTTGCCGATGTTTTTGATGAATGTGTGAAGGTACTGGACCTAGAGTTTTTGATTAGTGTGCTCGCTAAGATTTCGTAGTTCCTCCTATTCTATGGGAGGAAAAAATATTTGGTGTCTTGTTCAAAGCCCAAGATTGAAGCTAAAAGGTTGAGTATTTGTGTCTTGTTCAAAACCCAAGATTAAAGCTAAAAGGTTTGACAAAGAGAGAATTTGTCATCTCTAAAGGGAGACATCTCGTCTGTTTATCACAATTGTTGGGTGACTGATTATAAAGGAGGATTACTTTAACTGGGATATGTGAATCCAGCAATGTCATAATTTCCTTTATAGGGGATTTCTCCTGAAGGAGAAAACTTTAACTCAGTGTTGAGCAATGCCATTTTTCCTTAGGGATATTTCATGCTAAGAGAAGGACAATGGCGTGGATGTAAATAATCCAGAGGCTTGCCACTTACAGAAGTTAGGTGAAAAAAGGGATTTACTAGGATAAGAGATGGACTACAGCTTGGATTTTTGAATCAACAAGTGTGCCCCTTATAACAGTTATCTGGGATTAAGATTTGTTTTGAATGTTTATTTTTATAAGTGATAATACAGAGAAGTGTCTTCCTACAGAGAGGTTTTTTATTTCCTCTGAGGCGATGTTGGTTGTTGTGTGCCTTGATTAAAGCCCAAGGTTGAAGCTAAGAGATTGATTGACTCCACTGGGGAGTTTATTATCTATCTTGTACAAGGCCCAAGCTTGAGGCTGAAAAAGAGATTGTCTCTTTTGGGGGATATCCTTATACAAAGCCTAAGGGAAGCTAAAAGTTGACTTTTCCGGGGAAATATTTTGTCTGTCTTGTACAAAGCCCAAGATTGAGGCTAAAGAGGGTTTTTGATTCCACTTGGGAATATTTGTATATGTCTTGTACAAAGCCCAAGAGTGAGGCTAAAGAGGGGAAACTAACTCTACTGGTGAGAGGTTTTATCACTTGTACAAAGCCCAAGATTGTGGCTAAAAGAAGATTGACTCTGCTGAAGAGTATGATTTGTCTTATACAAAGCCCAAGATTGAGGCTAACTCTACTGAGGAAAAATCATTATACAAAGTCTAAGAGGAGGCTGAAAAGAGAATGACTCTGTTTAGGGAGATTTATATGTGTCTTGTACAAAGCCCAAGATTGAGGCTGAAGAATATTTGACTGACTCAGCTGAAGATATTTATGGGTGTCTTGTACAAATCACAAGATTGAGGTTGCAAGAGGTTGACTTAATAAGAGAGTGCTTTTGAGGCTAACTCTACTGAGGGAAATCATTATACAAAGCCTAAGAGGAGGCTGAAAAAGGTTGACTCAACAAGAGAGTGTTTTTATCTGTCTTGTACAAAGTCCAAGATTGAGGCTGAATTTTGCTGAGGAAAAGAAAGATCATTATACAAAGCCTAAGAGGAGGCTGGGAATTGACTAACTCAGCAAGAGAGTGTTTTAAGGTGATTGACTCAATAAGAGAGTGTCTTTGTGTGTCTTGTACAAAGCCCAAGATTGAGGCTGAAAAGTATGATTGACTCAACAAGAGAATGTTTATGATCCTTATACAATGCCTAAGAGGAGGCAAGTTTCTGCCGAGTATTATTGAGATCTAGAGGCAGGTCCAAATTGGGGAATTAACTCTTACCGTGGATTACAAAAGAGTTGAAATATCAGACGCCTTGAGGTTCTGATAAAGGTTTATTGATAGTGATTTGACCCTAGCTGGGGAAAATCAAAGGGAGAGTTTAAAGATGGAGTTTTAAAACCTATGGAGGTTTTAACTCTGCTTGTGATTGATGAAAGGATCAGGGTTTCTTTGAGATCCAAAAGGGGGTGAGATTGTCCAAGTCTACTAGTTGTTTATCTTTGTATGATGCCCAAGAGGAGGCAAGACTGTCCAAGTCTGCTTGTATAAAGCCCAAGAGGAGGCTAGTGTTTTAAGGGATGAGAATCAACCCTAAACTGGTTTGATGTTTTGACTCTTAGAAAGACTGCTCTATTAAAGGATGACTAAGTTCTGCCCTATCCCTGTAAGAGGTCTTTGGGTCCTTGTACTAAGCCCAAGAGGAGGCATGAGAACTTCTAAGAAGCCTGAGGGTCCTTGTACAAAGCCCAAGAGGAGGCTGGGATGCTTTTAGAAAGCCCGTGGGTCCAAACCTAAGAAAAGTTCAAGAAAGGTTTCACCGGGAATAATCCTTTCTTAGTGAACAGTTCTAGGGTTTGAAGAAATTCAAGAGAGGTTTCACCGGGAATTAATCCTCTCTGGGGGAATGAATTTCTTTGACAATTTTTCTAATAGTGACAGTCTGAGAAAAGTTTCACTAGGAATAATTCCTTTCTCTATGTTCCATATTGTATAAGCCCAAGAGGAGGCAAGACTGTATCTGGAAATTCCTATGGGGAACTAGTTTTGACTGTATTGAAAGAGTGACCACTGGCTTTATCTAATCCTAGACCTAATTGCCGGAGAAAACTCTAAGCAAATAATATACAGGTATATATATACAGATGAAATATATACTGTATGTAAAAGAGGGTAGGAGGACTTACAGGTGAGCAAGCTTTCAGCACAAACAAATATATATATGTGCAAGTATGTAAAAGAAAGTTGTTTAAAACTTATAGGTGAGCAAGCTTCCATTGTAACAGCTGTATGGTTAGTTGTTCAAGAAATTAAAGAAAGTTTTGATAAAAACTATGAATTTGATCCTAAATCAAAAGGGAAAGTTATTTTGAAAGGATTGAGGCTTATACTCAAGGAGAGGCCCAGATGAAAAATAGTAATCGTACCGTTGTTTTGAAAATTGTATCGGGACTTATACGATGACTGAGGCCCAAGAAATGTTTTCTATACAAAGAGATGGGTCTTACACCCTATTAAGAGGCCCAAAGTTTTTGAAAAAAAGAAAAGAAATGAGACTTACAACACAAGGGTAGGCACATATGATTTTGTTTAAAGGGTGACGATCGCACCGCGGGTTTAGAAAACACAAGGGGACTTATACAATGACTGAGGCCCAAGAAATGTTTATTTACAAGGGATGGGTCTTACACTCTATTAGAGGCCCAAAGGTGTTTTGAAAAAGATTTATGAGGGTGAAAATCAACAAAACCCTAATTTAATTTAAAAATGTATTTTAATTGAATAAAATTCAATTAAAATGATCAAAATTATCAAACATGTGTGAAAAAACAAGTTGTGATCTTGGATTAATGTTTGAAAAATCATGTTTCATTCATAGAATGATTTGAAAATCATTTGAAGTTGCAAAATTAAGAGAAAGAAATATTTTTAAATGTTTAAAAACAAATAAAAACATAATTCTTTACAAAAATACCAAATATATGAAATAAATAGTATTTTTGTGAAACTTTTGTGGAATAAAATATTTTAACATTTTTGGGAATTTTCAAAAAAAGAACCAATAAAAAATAATTAAAATTGAGATAGAAATTAATTTTGGAATTAATTAACAAAAACCATAAAATATGTGAAAAATAGCAAAAAAAATGTGAGAAATGGCAAAAATGGTCTGGGTGGGTGTTGAACCCACGACCTGCCAAACAAACACACATGCGCGCTACCACTGGGTGGTGATACATCCGTCTATCAAAACCACCCCATTAATTCATAAGGGTGACTTGGTTTTTAGGCTTGGCCAAGGCAAAAAACCAAGTTTTGGTGTATTTGCATGAAGGCTCTAACTTCCTCAATTCTCCATGGATTTTGAAAAAATTTAGGTGCATCCTGCCTAGAATTTCATGAGAAATCCAATGGTGCTTTTAGATTTTTCAAAAGATGTCTCTATTTTAAAATCCGATAGTGATTTCAAAATAGGCCTAGATTTGCATGTTCTATGCTATCCCATCATACAGGCAACAATAACATGGAGAATTGGTTCAAACACAACATATACAATATGTATGAGATGTCCATGATCAACGGACCTCAAAGCAATGCATGATTTAGAGAGTTCAAGTTGTGATGCACTTACCTCTTGGAGCTCCTTGTGCTATCTGTCAACTTCCTTGTGCCAGAAGTAATCCAATGCTTTAGACACTCTTGATTGATCCCTTAGAAGCTTTTAGGATGATCAAAACCAGCTAGAATCCTCAGGAACAAGTATAGGCTCCTTCTTGCAAAAGTGGCAAAAGTGACCAAAATAGTAACTCTCTCAAATGGTGTTCCAGATGAGGGAAACCAAATGGGACAGTTTGAGGATGATATTTGGAGTGTGTTTGAGGCTTTGTTTGGTTTTGGAAGTGACTGAATCAAGACATGGCTTGAAAAATGCAGGAAAGTCAAAATTTGAGGTTTTGGAGGTTGACTTTCTAATTTTGGTGTTTCAGATCAAGGGTGAGTGTTTAAACAACTTAGATATGATACATTAGATGTGTTTGGATCATGAGTTGTAGTGGAATTGCTCTCTAACTCAAAAACTCAGAGGTGACTTGCAAAAGAAGGCATTTTAGCCTAATGAGAGAGATTTTGAGGACATCAAGTGTTGTAGTGCTTTGGTGTACTCAAACAGGTCAAAATTGAGGTCTATTTATAGTACAACAAGCTTGTTTTGGCATCAATAGTGAATGGCAACTTGGACAGTCCCTTGGCCAATTGTAGCAAAAGGAATCTTTAGTCTCCTATAACCATTGACTTGAGGTTAGGGCACAGGCCTATGGTCCTTTGATTCAGAGCTAAATCTTGACTCATTCAGTTAGCAATGTCTCATTCCATGCCACCTTGATGCATCCATTGAAGGCTCGGAGACAAAATTGGAGTCTTGCACCTTTTTAGCCTTTTAAGGGCACTTATGGCTACATGTAGTTCCTTGGACTTGGGAGGCTTGTGGATCAGATCTTTTCTCTTAGATGTTATCCTCTGATGTGTCCAAATGGATGACAAGGCTTGGAATTGTCCAAATTAGCTAACTCGAGCAAAATGCACAAATCTGCCTTGTAAAAATCAGTCCATTATGCCATGTTCCAAGGGTTGTATCTCCCTACTCAAATTTAATTTGGAGATGATCTGGTACTTGTTGGAAAGCCCTCATGGCATACTTCAACTTTGATGTTCACCAATGGACCTGGTTTAGCTTGGATCAAAGTGAAAAATGCCTCTATATTTTGGAAAAAGTAAGACAGATTTTGACTTATTGAAAATTTCACTGTGTTGGAAAAGTGGTCATTTTCAAGTTTTTTGATTTTGATCAATCCATAACTCAAAATCCACGAGGATTTGGAATCTCTTGTAGTTGACACTTTTAAAGTATGTCAGATGGACTTTCATTTGAGCTTTGAATGGGAGAAAAAGGCCATGTGGTTTAGGAGTTATAACCTTGCAAAGTTGGTACAAAATCACTTTTGTTCCATAACTTAGAAAAATGTTGGTTTCTCATGGTTGCCCCTTTTGCAAGAAACCTCACTTTTCTTGATTTTTATTGATGGATGATGATCAATATCATACATTAACATTGTTTTTGACTTAGGGGAACCATATTTGTGAAAATTTCCAAAAATTCAAACTTGATTTTGTGCACAGTTGACTTTTTGTCAGATGAAATCCAAACTGTGTGATCCTTTGTGCAATCAAGTTCTTGACCTAATTCAAACCTAATGGATGGATTCCATAGGTTTTTTAGGGTGTCTTGATTCATGTCCCAAGGTTTGGGAGCATGCCTTGGTCAAAAGAAAAAGATACAGTTGACTTTTCCTTCAAAACCCTAATTGTGGTTCAGATGAAAATGAAACTGTGAATCAAGCTTCTTGGATCAATCCATTGTTGAAAATGGATCAATGTAGTGTATTTTATGCCTTTAAATCATGTCTTGAGGTCTTGGCTCATATCTTGCCTCAAAAGTCAACTTAGGGGTGAATTAGGTCAAGAAACCCTAATTCCTGATTTTTGATGAATGCATCCCCTAAGGCTAATTTGACTTGATGATTGGGTCTATGAGGTCCCTTGGAGTATCTTGGGTCATGTTTTAAAGTATTGGCTCATGCCCAGATGAAAATTTTCATCTGGAGGCCTTGGTCGACCAAACCTTAATTTGGTGACACTGGCGATCTTGAGGCTTGATCCACTTGGAATGTTGCAACCTTGTGCTTGATTCTTGAGGTGAGAGTCCTCTTGATCCTTTATAGGTGTTTGAGAGGTTATACAAGTTGAAAATCATGTCATTTCTTGATTGATCCTTTGTCTAAGTGCTCTGAGAGGGCTTGAAACCCTAAGTCTTGGTTGTGGTGAATGCTCACCCATCTTTGAGGAGATTGATGAGGTATGATGGTACATCCATATTGTGGTAATGATCTTCACAATGATGGGAAATCTTGGTGGTCAAAATTTGGGGTATGACAGATATCCCTATTTAATCTTCTTGGACCCGAAGGTGTGAATGGCGAAGATATTCGGACATTCAGGGTGCAAGAGGATTAAATATCGGAATACCCGAAATTTTGACTGTAGTTATGAATGGCGGTTTACTCATCCATCTTCCTTTTGGTAAGCAATGATACTTAGAAAAGAGTAAAACTTCCCCTCGATCCTGGTCTTCAGCCACGAAACTGGTCTCAGTTTCTTGAAGTAAACTTCCCCTCGATCCTGGTTTTTAGCCACGGAACTGGTCTTAATTTCTTTTGAAATAAACTTCCCCTCAATCCTGGTCTTCAGCCAAGGAACTGGTCTCAGTTTCCTGAAGTAAACTTCCCCTCGATCCTGGTTTTTAGCCACGGAACTGGTCTCAGTTTCTTCTTGTCGAGTTTCTTCCTTGACATGGAACGCTATGCATAACGGTTTTCATCAAAATTTTCACCGAGTTTTCTACTGGGGAGACGCCATTTGATGGAAAAGATTTAAGGTCAGACTTGCTGGGGACACCCACTTGTTTGAGCTGTAGAGGTGTGCAAACTTCTCTGTTGGAGATGCCATTTGTTGACTTTACTGGGGAAAAGCGAGCCTCTTGAGAGACTGCCTTTTGCTTGGGGAATATTACATCATACTTTTCTTTGATATCTTTCGAAGAAATGCCATGTGATGTAATCCAATTTTGAGGTGCCGATGACTTCATTAACATTGAATTTTTTGGGAGAAAACTGATGTGTTACTGAGAGTCTTCGGTTGAGAGGCTTTCTCTGGGGATTTTCTTTAATCCGGGAAAGCGAAAATATCATCTTCGGTAGTGAAGAGTGATGTTCCAGAAGTGTCAGTCGAATGTCTTTTTGCCTTTCAGAGGTTCAAGTTATCAAAGTGGTTGAGAACAGGCTCCAATCTAGAAATAAACTGGGGAGAAATTGTTCAGACAATACATTTCCTGACAAGGAAAGAACTGACAACTTTCGGTGGATAAGAAGACTTTTATCATTTGGGGATGAACATGACCAAAGTGATAATAATGCAATATGATTATGAATGTGAATCAAAGATGCGTGAGGTATGTATGTTTATGCTGACAAAACTGACACGACATACAGACTAATAGATGAACACGACTGGATACTCGGCCACGGCGGGGGATGAAAAGTACCACTGGTTCAAAATAGCAATCCTGCCTTGCTTAAGAGAGGTAGTCCCTGTGCGGGAAGAAAGAATCGTCGGTCGGTCTTAAGAGGTACGAACTCTGTCGGAGATATCTGACGGGACATTCACATCTGACACAGTTGATCCTTCATTCAGGCGTACTGGTTTAGAAGGAGTACTTTGATTTTGCACTTTGAGGTTCAATCACCTTCAGAGAAGCGATCGATGTTCTTTTCGATGTTCATCAGTAAAAAAGAATTGCCATCTTTATTTTTAAAAGCAGAAAAATTTGACAAGTAAATTTGTTTTTGTTTTATTCCAAGAATCATTGATCATGTTAAAAATGTCATTCTATAAAGCTAAAACAAATGAGAATTGCAAACAAAAGCACTAGGGCTTAAATTTTATTGATAGGATGGAAATCAGCCAAGCGCGTGATTCCATAGAGTATTTACAAAGTTTAGAAAATGGTAATTTAATGGAAAAGGGCTACATTAAAACATAACGACCGTTATCCTTCTACGAACTTTGAATTCTGGACATCCTGAGCTTCTGCCGAAGATGACCTTAATTGGAGTTTTCTGATGGATGGTGCGACTGCTGAGGAGTTGAACTGAACAGACGTAGTTACTTGCCATTAATCCCTAACTTTTGCCTGAATTGTACTTTGAGATTTCCAATCCATCAGGATGATTTTTTTTACTTATGTCTCTAATTTTTGCCTGGACCGCCCTTTTGGGTTTTCAATCCACCGAGATGTTTTTATTTATTTTTATTTAGGCGAAGTATTTCTTGACTACGTCAACATTCGTCGGGTAGGCAAATTCTTCTCCATCCATGGTTGCGAGTCTCAAGGCGCCGCCTGAGAAGGCTTTCTTGACCATATAGGGGCCGTCATAATTCGGAGTCCATTTGCCCCGGGAATTAGTGAGAAATGATTGTATCTTTTTGAGCACGAGATATCCTTTTCTGAAGACACGGGGTCGAACCTTTTTGTCGAACGCTCTCTTCATTCTTTGCTGATACAACTGACTATGGCATATGGCCGTTATTCGCTTTTCTTCAATCAGATTCAGCTCATCATGTCGACTTTGACACCATTCTGCTTCTATTAGCTTAGCTTCCATCAATACCCAGATTGATGGGATCTCTACTTCTATAGGAAGCACTGCTCCCATGCTATATACTAGAGAGAAAGGGGTTGCCCCTGTTGAAGTGCAGACAGATGTACGATAACTGTGAAGAGCAAAAGGGTAGCATCTCATGCCAATCTTTGTAGGTTACAACCATCTTCTGAATGATTTTCTTAATGTTCTTATTAGCTGCTTCTACCGCTCCATTCATTTTAGGCCGATAGGGAGATGAGTTATGGTGTTCGATTTTGAACTCCGCACACAACTCTTTCATCATTTTGTTGTTCAAGTTGGATCCATTATCAGTAATGATCTGGCTTGGAACACCATAACGGCAGATGAGATTGTTCTTGATAAATCGGACTACTACTTGCCTAGTCACATTGGTGTATGATACTGCTTCGACCCACTTGGTGAAGTAGTCAATGGCTACCAGGATGAACCAATGTCCGTTTGAAGCCTTGGGTTCGATCATGCCAATCATGTCGATTCCCCATATCGAAAAAGGCCATGGAGAAGAAAGAACTTTGAGATGCATTGGCGGTACATGGATTTTGTCTGAGTATATCTGACACTTGGGACATCTCCTCATGTACTTGTAGCAATCGGATTCCATGGCCAACCAATAGTACCCTGCTCTTAGAATTTTTCTCGCCATTGTGTGTCCATTGGCATGAGTGCCAAAGGATCCTTCGTGAATTTCTTTCATTAGCATGTTTGCTTCTGGTCTGTCTATGCATCGGAGCAAGACCATGTCAAAGTTTCTCTTATAGAGTGTATCACAGCTCAGGAAGAAGTTGCCTGCCAGTCTTTTGAGGGTCTTCCTGTCTTTTATGGATGCCCAAAGTGGGTACTCTTGTTTCTGAAGGAAGCATTTGATATCGTGATACCAAGGTTTATCGTCTATGACTGCTTCGATTGCGAAGATGTAAACAAGCCGTTCTAGGCGCATTATGTCAATCTTAGGTACGTCGTTCCATTGACCTACACTAATCATGGAAGAGAGAGTGGCTAGTGCATCAGCCATGTGATTTTCTTCACGAGGGATATGATGAAACAACAGAATGGTAACAACCTTCTCGCGTGATCTTTGTAAGGAATTAGTCCTGATTGGTATGTGTTCCAATCTCCTTTGATCTGATTGATAACCAGGGCTGAGTCTCCGTATACATCCAAGTTTTTTATCCTTAAGTCAATTGCTTCTTCGAGACCCATGATACAAGTTTCGTATTCGGCCTCGTTGTTTGTGCACTTGAATGTTAGTCTTGCAGTGAAAGTAATGTGGGTACCATGAGGTGTTATGATGATTGCTCCAATTCCGTTTCCATAATTGTTGACAGCTCCGTCAAATATTAGTCCCCATTGGGAACCTGGTTCTGGCCCTTCACTGGGTAGCGGTTCATCGCAATATTTCATTTTCAAGTACATGACATCTTCGTCTGGGAAGTCAAATCCAACTGATTCCTGATCGTCAATTGGCCGATGAGCCAAATGATCGACTAAAATACTTCCTTTGACAGGTTTTTAAGCATGGTACTCTATGTTGTATTCTAATAACAACATCTGGCAACGGGAAATCCTTCCCGTGAGAGCAGGCTTTTCAAAGACGTACTTGATCGGATCTATTTCAGAGATCAACCAAGTAGTGTGGCAAATCATGTACTGGCGAAGTCGTTTGGCTACCCAAGCCAGAGCGCAACAAGTTTTCTCGAGCATGGAGTACCGAGTTTCACAGTCAATGAATTTCTTGCTTAGGTAGAAAATGGCAGACTCTTTCCTTTTTTTCTCGTCTTGTTGGCCGAGTACACAACCCATAGAGTCTTCCAAGACTGTTAGGTAGATGATCAGTGGTCTTCCCTCCACTGGAGGGGATATAATAGGTGGATTCAACAGATATTCTTTGATACTATCGAAGGCTTTTTATCAATCTTCTGTCCATACACAGTCTTGACTCTTTTTGATTCTGTCCTCTGACTTGTTTTTTAGTCTTTGGAGAAGGAATTTCTTGAATGGTCTTGACCTTGTCAGGATCAACCTCAATTCCCTTTTGGCTGACGATGAACCCTAAGAGTTTTCCTGAATGAACACCGAACGTGCATTTGTTGGGATTCAAGCGGAGTTTATACTTTCTCAGATGCTCGAATAATTTTAACAAGTGGGTCACATGCTCCTTTTCTGTTTTAGATTTGGCAATCATGTCATCAACATACACTTCGATTTCTTTGTGCATCATGTCGTGAAACAGAGTAGTCATGGCCCTTTGATAGGTTGCCCAAGCGTTCTTCAAACGAACGACATTACCTTGTAACAAAAGGTGCCCCCTGGGGTGATGAATGAAGTTTTCTCCATGTCTTCTGGCACCATTTTGATTTGATTATAGCCCGAAAATCCATCCATGATGGAGAAGACTTTGAACTTTGTTGTACTGTCTACCAGCATGTCTATGTGTGGTAAGGGGAAGTCATCCTTTGGACTTGCTTTGTTCAGATCCCTGTAGTCTACACACATTCTAACTTTTTCATCCTTTTTCAGAACTGGCACTATGTTAGCTAGCCATTGAGGATATTCTGAGGTGGCGAGGAAACCCGCGTCAATCTGTTTCTGCACTTCCTCTTTGATTTTGATGGCCATGTTCGGATGAGTCCGTCTCAGTCTCTGTTTCACCGGAGGACATTTCGATTTCAATGGTAGATGATGTTCTACGATGCTGGTATCCAACGCTGGCATGTCTTGATAGGACCAAACAAACACATCTGGAAACTCTCTGAGAAGTCTTATCAAGCTTTCTTTGACAATCAGACTGAGCAGTGCCCCAATCTTGACTTCTTTCCTTTCTTATTCTAAACCTAAGTTGACCGTTTCCAACGGCTCTTTGTGAGGTTCAATGGACCTTTCCTCTTGTCTGAGTAATCGGGAAATCTCTTCTTGAATTTCTTCGCCCTCTTCTTCTTCAGCTTCAAATACCGGGAATTCAAAGTTGGGAGAAGGAGTGGGATCGTATGTTTCAACGGGGTTTAAAACAAGCAATCTGCATGACGTGATGATTTGGTTTTTAGAATAGATAGAGAGAAATGTAAAAGTGTGTGTAGTGTATTTTCTGAAAAATGCTTGTTTTTATTTTGAGTTGTTTTAGGATTACCATTTTCTGAAGAAAAAAAAGTAAAAACAACAATAAATGCGAGAATGACAGAACGACATTTATTTATTTATGATTTTGTTGATTCTTGAAGCTACAACCCTATAAAACAAATCTCTGTCGCTTTGGGCGTAGCAAAGAAGGACATTTACAGAAAGTGAGCCCTATAAAAACATCTGTTTCACCTGGGCAGGGTGAAAGGTTAAAACAAAGATGGAAATTACTTAGACTTATGGACGACTTTCGGGACATCGACAACAACCCATTGGCGACAAACTCCTCGGTGAATCACAAAGTCTGGTACCTTTTTTCTTGATTTGTCCTCATAAATGATGCTGATTTCTGGCAGAGCAGGATCATTGGAGTCTTCCTCCCATGCAGCGTTGTCATAAACGAACTCTTCTGTTGTATCTTCCTTAGTGTTTTCACTCTCAAGAGGATCTCCCCATCCAGTTGGCTGGATGCCTTCGAGCCTGATACAAGAGCTTTTAGGAGCGGTGTACTTGACCAAGAAGTCGTACTTGCCACTCGGCTGTCCTAAGGTGTCCCATACTTCTGTGGGAATAGAGGAGTCATCCTTCTCAATGACGTTGACCTCAGGAAAAGCATAGTTGATGAACTTTTGTCCTGCACTCTTTGCAGATTCATCGTTGTGCTGGATATCTTCAAAATGTCCTAAGTAATAATCCTATGACTCGGTGGGGACACATGTATTCTTTTTAATGATGCTCAAGTGATATGCATAGTTGGGGTGACTATTTTTCCCCAAGTCTTCTGGGTACGGCTGCCAGATAGGAAAGTCATCTAGTGGGTCATAATAGTCATAGTCGAAGTTGTCTTTCATCAGAGTGTCCTCCTCTAATGAGTTAGGCGGAGCGCAACATCCCTCAGGATCACAATCTCCGTATATCATCTTGACGTCTGATCCATGTATATATCTCGGACTCTGCGTGGGAAAGTAAAATGGCGTATGTGTTTCTCCCTAAGACATATAACCGTCCTCATTGAGACAAGACTTCCATTCCTCGTCCGTATCGGAGGAGTCACCCTCATTGATGGTGTGTACTTCTTGAGACACTGGGTGAAGGAAACCTCCACTGTGGAAGAAGTCATGAATGGGATGAAAACTTTCATCTTTAGTAGCAGTCTGGGTATAGGTTGAGGAGAAACCAAGACCTTTCTTTGTCTTGTTATCCGTAGGAATTACGAGCTGTCCCCATCCTTTTGCGTTGTTACTCTCGATCACTTTGAGAGCATCTTTGTATGAGGAAATCGATGTACCTCTTTCTGATCGATCCTCATTGCTCACCGAGAGTGCCTGGAATTGGGTTCCAACATCCTCCTCGGGTTCTACATAGGAAAATGATGATAAATTGCTCACGATTAAGGCATGCTCTCCGCATACTGTGACTAGCTTGTCATTTTTGACGAACTTCAGCTTTTGGTGAAGTGTCGAAGTGACTGCCCCAGCTTCGTGTATCCAAGGTCTTCCTAATAAACAGCTGTATGCTGCCCGGATGTCCATGACCTGGAGAGTGACTTGGAAAGTGTGAGGACTGATAGTTATGGGAAGATCAACTTCCCCGATAAATGTTTTTCTGGATCCGTCAAATGCTTTGATGATAACCTCACTGCTTTTCATCGGAGATCCTTGAAATGATAGTCGCATCAGAGTAGATTTTGGCATAACATTCAGAGCGAATCCTGTGTCTACCAGTACGCTGGCCAGAGCATCGTCCTGGCAGTTGACTGTAATGTTAAGCACCATGTTATGATTTTTGCCTTCTTCCGGCAGTTCTTCATCACTGAATCCTAAATTGTTACAGGAAGCGATGTTGGAGATGATGCTATCAAACTTTCTTATTGTCATATCTTGTTCTACAAAAGCTTGCTCTAAGACTTTCTGCAAGGCTTCCATGTGAGCTTCGAAACTGAGTAAGAGAGATAGCACAGAGATTCTCGATGGAGTTTGCAACAGTTGGTCCACAATGTTGTACTCACTTTTTTGGATGAGCTTCAACATCTCATCGTTGTTTTTTACCAGTTCTGGATTACTGGATTGTTTGACTCGTTGATTGGGAACTTCTGTTTGAGGTTCCTTCTCCTTGGTGGGTTCTCCAACTTCTCTGTTGAAGATTCGGCCACTCCGTGTTACCCGAATGATGTCGGTAATGTTTACGACGGAGGGTAATGGAGTTTCCTTTCCATTTTTGATTGTTGTTGCACCGTACTTGTAAGGGATAACCCTTTCTGATTTGTACGGTATCGGTCCTGGTAGATAGATAACCACAGGAGCCTTCTGATTCTTTTGACCATCGTAGGTAGCCTTAATTGGTTCGAGGTTGATAATCTTTCTACTATCAAGAGGAAGTCTTGATTCATGGAGTAGAGGGATTATGGCGCATACGTCCTTGGTCCTCCCATGATCGGAGATTATGACAACGTCTTTGCTTTGATCAGGGAAATAGTATGGCATCATGTTGATCGAACCAAAATTTTAACATGGTCGAATCTCTTTCCGGTCCAACTTATTTTGAAGAGCTGACCATACGAGGTAGCATCCTTGGTTGTTTTATGAGCAAACTCTACAACGCTCATAGTTATATGGTGGCACTTGGCCACGTCTGCTTTGTATGCAGTGGAACTTTACTAGATCTGCTTCTATCGAGCAGACTTCCTGACTTTGATGCCTGTCAGGATTCTCGTCAGTCATACTGATCTGTTGTGTAGCTTTATCCAAGTAGATCGGAAGCAACCAATGGTCCAACAAGTGTTGAAGTGTTCTTTGGATAAGTGCACATCCTTGGTCATCTTCACGACACACTTTACAACCTTGATAATCATGTGAAGCCAGAAAACCGAGCCTGACTTGCTTAGCGTGTAATTCTATCAGACTGGTATTCATCAAGCGTATGTCAAAGATCTGAATCATATTGACTTGATGGTTATTTCTCTCCTGATAGTCCTGAATCCATCCGAGATCTATTTGACGCTGGAGGGCCTCTTGTATAAAAGAGCATCCCTGATTGCTTATTGAGCATATGGGACAGGAATTGTAATCGTGCCGTGGCAGATCATGGTAATGACTTTTCCTTGAGTGCATTGCCACTAAGTTGATATTCATTGCACGGATATCGTGGTTCTGAACAATGTTGGGACGTGCATAGACCATGTTGATTTCACGGATTCGGTGATCTTGGATCCATTCGAGATCCATTTATTCTTGTAGAGCTGATTGCACTACGGAACACCCCTGATTATTCTTTGAACAGATATCACACAGGTGATAATTGTGAGGCGGTACATGACCGTACCCACTCTGTCTGCAATGCATCCTGACCAGATTGGTTCCTAATAGGAGTACATCGTGAATTTGATAACTGCGACTAAATTCCTCCTCTATCTAATTTACGGCAGTCTTCTCATGTTGAGGCAACGGGTTTGTCTGAACATTTGGATTAGTATCTTTGAAAGATAGGACCCCGTTCCTGACAAGCTTTTGTACATCAGATTTGAAGCTATGACAATACTCAATGTTGTACCCCGGTCCTCCTTGATGATAAGGGCAAGTTTGATCCACTTTGAACCAAAAAGGCAGATTTTCTGGTATTGTAAGAGGAGACCTAGTTTGGACATGCCCCTTGGCCAGTAAGAGTGGAAATAGTTCTGCGTACAACATCGGTATAAGGTCGAACCCTGGTGGTCGTGTCGTACGATTGTTATTGTTGTACTGAGGACGAGCCTGCTGAAGAGGCTGTTGTGTCCTTTGCTGATACTGTTGTTAATTTGGTTGGCTTTGAGCAACCTGAGGTTGATACGTCGAAGCCGGGGCAGAGTTAATAGCGGGAGTTACCGCCGCTACTGGTTGATACCTTTGCCTTTGCTTTCTGAGAGAGATATTACCAATATCTTGCTCTTTTTCTTTAGGAAAGCACTACCGTATCTTTTGGTACTGCTTGATGGCTCTGCATCCTTGACCAATCGTCCTTCTCGGACTGCTTCTTCAAGACTGGGCGCACTGGTAACTATTCGGTCGTAATAGAATGAGCTCAAGGTTTTCAAAAAGATCTTAGTCATCTCTTTTTGCTCAAGAGGGGGACAGATCTAGGCGGAAATTTCACGCCATCTCTGAGCATATTCCTTAAAAGTTTCTTTGTCCTTCTGCGACATTGCTCTGAGTTGATCTCTGTCTGGTGCCATGTCCAGGTTATACTTATACTACTGAACGAAAGCAGTGCCAAGATCTCTAAAAGTAACGATCTTGGTACGGTTTAAACCCATGTACCATTTGAGTGCGGCACCGGTTAAACTGTCTTGAAAATAATGGATCAGTAGCTGTTGATTTTCTGTCTGAGTTGACATCTTTCGAGCGTACATCACCAAATGACTTTGAGGGCAAGATTTTCCCTTGTATTTTTCAAAGTCAGGCACCTTGAATTTGTGCGGTATTTTCACGTTAGGGACCAGAAAAAGGTCTCCGGCGTCCTTTCTGAATAAATCTTGACCGCGAATGGCATGCAGTTTCTTCTGCATCTCTAGGAATTGCTCCTAGAACTCATTCATTCTTTCGTACATGTCTTCATTTCCACCAGAAATTACTTGTGGAATCTGTCCTTCCAGGACAGTGTGTATCATGGGTTATGGTATACTCATTACGGCGGTAGCTCTTAGTGCTTCCCTGTCCCAAAGTTTGTAACCTTCAGGAGTTGCAGTCATAACTATTGCGTCTTCGCTTTCCTGAAGTTTGTAACCTCCAGGCCCAGCGGTTCCTGCTGCAGTTTCTGGGTCTTAGGTGACCGACGGGATATATCCTTCAGGGACAAAGTTGAGAGGCATGCCCCAGGGACGATCTTTAGGCATGTTGTACCGAGGATCATATGTCTCCACTATGGGCGTAGACGTGATCTCCGAGATCACAGTCCTTTGCTGTTGTCTCTGAGCTACTGCCAGGGATTGCATGTCACTGTGAATTTTTTTCAGATCTTCTTTCAGAGCGTCGATTTCTTCTCTCAGCTCTCTATTCTCTTCCTCGAGATTTCCATTTTCTTTTGTTGATTGGCCCGAGTATTGTATGAGTGAGACAGTTTGACTCTAGAATCGTGACATATACGTGAGACTCGAAGATAAGAAAAACACGTTATACGAGAATGATGAATGATATGCAATGATATATTTTTTTTTGTTTTGTTTTTTTTTTGCTTTAATAAAAAAGAAACTTCAACAAATAGATTGCAAATATCATTCAGTGGGGAGACCCCTTTTTATTGAATTTGAAAGTTGCAGAAAGGGAAAAGTACAGTATTTTACAAAGTGTTGTAAAAGGAAAATGTCTAAGCTCATGGATCCTGAGTTCTCTCTGAAGAGATCTCAGATGTTGGTTCTGGTATTTTCCTTTTCTTTGATCGGGGTTCTTCAGCCGTTGTCGGGTTGTCAGTCATTTTCCAAGTGAAAGGTGTGAGCAAGTTCCTTTGATCTTCTATTGCATGTTGTTCTAGAATTTCGATCAGAGCATCCTTTTCTTTTAACAGTTCCTGAATTTTGGTACACTCTACATTAAGAATACAGTATTTGTTCTTCCAAGAGTTCTTTTCCCGTTGAACTTTGTTGAGAGCGACCTGGAGCTTTTCCATGTCAGACATAAAATAAAGGACAAATTCCTTTAACGGAAGAACTTCTTGATGAGGGTAAGACATCCTCAGCTTGAGGGCTCTAGTTTGTACCCAGTGGAGATAAGGTTCCATGGAGGTACAGTCTGGTCTTCCTAGAGACTCTCTTCCTTTCCTGTGAATGTGTTGCCAGACATGCACTATTTCCTTCTTTAGTGCCCTATCATTTTCTCCTTCCTTGAAGAAAAGACCATTCAGATGAACATTATGCGGGATATTCTTCATCGGGTATCCGAGTTGACGGCGAACTAAAATTGGATAATAGTTGATTCCTCCTTTAGTTCCTATGAGGGGTACATTAGGGAAGTTTCCACATTTGTCGATGATCCTTATTCCCTCGTAAATCCTATTATACCAATCTATGTCAGAGTTGGTAAGGGACATGATTCTTTGTGACCAACGTAGAGTACTCTTATGGTCCCAAAAAGCAGCAGACTTGGGTAAATGGGAAGTGAACCATTTGTAAAGTAGGGGTACACAACATGTGATCATTCCTCCGCTGTACAAATTCCTTAAGTGTACAGAATGATAAGCATCTGCGAGCAAGGTTGGTACGAGGTTCCCAATCAGAAATATCTTAATAGCGTTGGTATCAACGAAGTTATCGATGTTGGGAAAAAGGAATAACCCATATGTGAGTAAAACAAAGATATCTTCGAAAGCAATTATGTTTCCTATACTGTAAAAGTATAGAGCTTTCTCCGTCAGGAATTTAGCTGGTAAACCCTAGATTCCTTCCTTAGTGGTCATATGAGTCATGACTTCTGACTCGTCCAAATAGATTGCTCTTGCAATGGTTTGATCCTTTGGAATTTCTTCCAGTCCAGAAAAGGGAGCTTGATCAGTGATAGGTAAATCAGTCAAATGAGAGTACTCTTCTAGCGTTAGTGCTAGTTGATAATCTGGGAATGTGAAACAATGATAAACCGGATCGTAAAACTGAATCAGCGTAGACAGGATTCCTTCATCTACATGGACCCTTAACAGAGACAGCATCCCTTCATACTTAGCTCTGAAAGCATCAGGGTTGGTGATCATCTTTGCCAACCTTCTTAAATCCTCTAGCTTTGGAGCCTTGAAGGTGTACTTGTGTGTCTTTCTTCTACCGAAATCCATAACGCAATCTTTCTCTGATAATTGAAATTATTGTTTTAGTTTATTTTGAAAAAGAAATAGAAGAAAAAAGAGAAGATTTTTTTCTTTATTTAAGAGTTTTTTAAATGAATGCATGAATGCAGCATACAAAAACATTGAAAAAACATGGGTTCAAGGGTTCAACGTCACGAGCATGGAGTCATGTCTCTACCCATCCCCAAAGGTTATATTCTGGTCAATTTTTGTACCTGTAGAACGGGTTAAAGGTTCCCAAAATCATTGACCCCCTAGGAATATCAATAGCAAGTTGGTTCACCCGAGCGAGTTGTAGCATCCTAGGGTAATCTCATTTGAGTGTAGTATCGCGTATCAACTATTCCCGATAGTCACCGCACTAACAAGTGGTCATATGGTTAATGTCTACTAAATCCTCAAGGTCACGGGTGCCGCACTGGGATAACGTCTATTTTCACGACGATCGATCGTTCAACATAGTATACACAAGGGCCCTCACCTGATTTGATGGTCTACCAGGATTGCTTATTCGGGAATCACTCCCTATAAGTCCACCCGTCTATGCCACCACTTATCTTAGGGTTCTCTCAAACTTTCCACATGCGTATCAATCGCATTCCCATTGACAAAAAAATAAACACGGACATCAAGTAGGAAAAGCAATATATATATATATATATATATATATATATATATATATATATATATATATATATATATATATATATTATATAGTATGATTGCTAACAACCTAGATCTCTTAGAAATTCTAATCCTAGTCTTAGACAGATAAAATGAGTCCCCAGCAGAGTCGCCATTTTCCTGTAGCGTACAATTTTTATCGGTGACGCGACCACCTTATCGCCATTTAGTTTTTCCTCACCGCAATGGTAGGGATTAGGTGCTTCTTTCTAATTTTTTGTTTATCCTATGAAGCTGGAAAGGAAAGGGAAGCTATCTAAAACTAACCTTGCACGCAAATGTTTAACTGAACAAATGCTTAAAGAGATTGGGGAGTTCGGGGTCAGGTTATACAATGGGGAGTTATCAATTACCCATCCTATATGTGGTTATCCAAAGATCTTTAGCAATTATTCCTTACTGCTTTCTACTTACCGGTGTTTGTCTGTTGTGGGTTGGGAAAGTTTCTCCTTTCGGAGTGTTTGAGAGAGAGAGAGTTTTTGTTGATGTCGGGCTTGCCGATGTTTTTGATGAATGTGTGAAGGTACTGGACCTAGAGTTTTTGATTAGTGTGCTCGCTAAGATTTCACAATCTTATGCCTATGTATTACCATTAAATAAAACAGGGAAATCAGAGCAATCGTAGTTCCTCCAATTCTATGGGAGGTAAAAATATTTGGTGTCTTGTTCAAAGCCCAAGATTGAAGCTAAAAGGTTGAGTATTTGTGTCTTGTTCAAAGCCCAAGATTGAAGCTAAAAGGTTTGACAGAGGGAGAATTTGTCATCTCTAAAGGGAGACATCTCGTCTGTTTATCATAACTGTTGGGTGACTGATTATAAAGAAGGATTACTTTAACTGGGATATGTGAATCCAGCTGTAGCGTGCGATTTTTGTCGGTGACGCGACCACCTTATCGCACATGTGGGTTTTCTCCTCACCTCAATGAGGGGGAGTGGAGTGCTACTTTCTGATATCTTATTTATCCCGTGAAGCTGGAAGGGAAAGGGAAGCTATCTCAAACTAACCTTGCACGCGAATGTTTAACTGAACAAACGCTTAAAGAGATTCGGGGATTCGGGGTCAGGTTATACAATGGGGAGTTGTCAATTACCCATCCTATATGTGGTTATCCACAGGTTGTTAGTTTTAGGTTCTGCTTTGTACTTGACGGTGTTTATCTGGAAATGGGCTGGGAAAGGTTTTGAGAGAGAGAGTGAGTTTTTGATGATTTTTTGTGAGGTATTGGACCTCAGTTTTGATTGGTGTGAAGGTACTGGACCAGGAGTTTTTGATTGGTATGCTCGCTAAGATATCGTAATCTTATGCCTACGTATTCCCGTTTAAAGAAATAGGGAAATCAGAGCAATCGTAGTTCCTCCTATTCTATGGGAGGAAAAAGATGTTTTGGTGTCTTGTTCAAAGCTCAAGATTGAAGCTAAAGGTGTATTTGTGTCTTGTTCGAAGCCCAAGATTTAAGCTAAAAAGGTTTGACTGAGAGAGAATTTGTCATCTCTAAAGGGAAACATCTCGCCTGTTTATCACAAATGGTTGGGCGACTGTTTATAAAGAAGGGTTACTTTAACTGGGATATGAGAATCCAGCAATTCCATAGTTTCCTTTATAGGGGATTTGTCCTTAAGGGGAAAACTTTAACTTAGTGTTGAGCATTGCCATTTTTCCTTAGGAATTTCTCATGCTAAGAGAGGGACAGTGGCGTGGATGTAAATAATCCAGAGGCTTGCCACTTACAGCAATTAGATGAAAGAGAGGATTTTACCAGGATAAAAGATGGACAACAACTTGGATATTTGAATCAATAAGTGTGCCACTTATAGTAGTTATCTGGGATTAGGGTTTGATTTGAATTTCTATTTTGATATGTGATATACAGAGAAATGACTTCCTACAGAAAGATTTTGATTTCCTCTGAGGGGATGTTGATTTTTTTGTGCCTTGATCGAAGCACAAGGTTGAAGCTAAGAGATTGATTGACTCCATTGGGAAGTCCTTATACAAAGCCTAAGAAGAGGCTAGAAAAGACTGACTAAACAAGAGAGTTTTTATCTATCTTGTACAAAGCCCAAGATTGAGGCTAAAAAGAGACTGACTCTTTTGGGGATATCATTATACAAAGCCTAAGAGGAGGCTAAAAGGTTGACTTTTCCGGGAAAATATTTTGTCTATCTTGTACAAAGCCCAAGATTGAGGCTAAAAGTGATTTTTTGACTCCGTTGGGGAGGGTTTGTATGCGTCTTGTACAAAGCCCAAGATTGAGGCTGAAAAGAGACTGACTCTATGGGAAAGAAATCTTTATCTGTCTTGTACAAAGCCCAAGATTGAGGCTAAAATGAAACTGACTCAGTATAGGATTTTTAGGTGTCTTGTACAAAGCCCAAGATTGAGGCTGACCTTACTGGGAAAATCATTATACAAAGCCTAAGAGGAGGCTGAAAGTTTTTGACTCTGCTGGAGAGTATTATCTGTCTTGTACCAAGCCCAAGATTGAGGCTAAAAAGAGGATTGACTCTGCTTAGGAAATTTATATGGTGTCTTGTACAAAGCCCAAGATTGAGGCTGAAAAAGGTTGACTCAACATGAGAGTGTTTTTATCTGTCTTGTACAAAGCCCAAGATTGTGGCTGAACAAGCTGGATAAATCATTATACAAAGCCTAAGAGGAGGCTGAAAGAAGCTTAATTCTGCCGAGGATTGTTGAGATCCGAAGACAGGTCCAAATCGGGGGATCAACTCTTGTTGAGGGTTTCCAGAAGAGTTGAGGTATCAGATACCTTGAGGTTATGATTTGAGATAGTGTTATACTGATGGTAAGCAGACCCTGGTTGGGGAATCTCTAGGAGAAAGACTGGGTTTTAGAACCTATAGGTTTTAACTCTACTGGAGATTTATTAAAAATGGCCAGGGTTTCTCCTATGTTTGTAGGGAATTTGAGAATGTCTTTGAGACTCAAAAGGAGATTAGACTGTCTAACTCTACTGGTGTGGAAGAGTTTATCTTTGTATGATGCCCAAGAGGAGGCGGGGTTTTTAAGGGATGAGAATCAACCCTAAAAATGGTTTGATGTTTTGACACTGAAAAGACTGCTCTAGCAAAGGATGACTAAGTTCTGTCCTATACCTTTAAGAGGTCTTCAGGGTCCTTGTATTAAGCCTAAGAGAAGGCATGAGAACTTCTAAGAAGTTGGAGGGTCCTTGTATATGTAGCTCGAATTTTTGGACGTGGTTGCGAAGCACTTATCGCTTTTGGGGTACTACAGTTCGATTTATTTTTTATCCTGTTGAAGCTGATGAAGGAAGGGAAATAGATGTCTCCAATTAACCCTGCTTGCATACTAAGTTTAAACAGATGACTGTTGGTTTACAGATGCTATTGAGATTGTGGGTCTCTCTTAAGTTATTTTGTTAAAATAGTGCCTGGGTGATTGGTGGGAGTTTAAGACTGATGCTTTTCGTTTGATATGTAAGGTATGGGATTTGGGACTTTGGATTAGTGTGCTCACTAAGATTTTTCTTTTAATTTTATGCCTACGTATTCCCGTTTACCGAAACAGGGAAATCAGAGCGATCGTAGTTCCTCCTATTCTATGGGAGGAAATGGTGTTTTGGTGTCTTGTTCAAAGCCCAAGACGTGAAGCTAAAGGTGGTTTGTATCTTGTTCAAAGCCCAAGATGTGAAGCTGAAGGGTCTATTTATATCTTGTTCGAAGCCCAAGATGTGAAGCTAAAAGGGTGTTGACTTTAGAGAGAATTTGCCATCTCTAAAGAGGTCTGTTTGTCACAATTGTTGGGTGACTGACTATAAAGGAGGATTACTTTAACCGAGATATGTGAATCCTAGCAATGCCATAATTTCCTTTATAGGGGGTTTTAACCTGAAGGAGAAGACTTTAACTGAGTGTAGAGCAATGCTATCTTTCCTTAGGAATTTCTCATGCTAAAAGAGGGATAGTAGCGTGGATGTAAATAATCCAGAGGCTTGCCGCTTACAACAAGGAGTTGCTGATGTTTGTATCCTGTGAACGAGGCACAGTTTTGATGCTAAAAGGTTGATTGACGCAACTGGGTTTTTCTTATACAAAGCCTAAGAGGAGGCTATTGACCCAACAAGAGGATGCTTTTGTGTCTCGTACGAAGCCCGATATAGAGGCTAAAAGTTGTTTGACTCAACAAGAGAGTCTTTTATACTCAACAAGAGAGTGTTTTTGTATCTCGTACTAAGCCCGAGATGGAGGCTAAAGGTTGTTTGACTCAACAAGAGAGTATTTTATACTCAACAAGAGAGTGATTTTGTATCTCGTACGAAGCCCGAGATGGAGGCTAAAAGGATTGCTGTTTCAGTTGAGTTATTGGCCCAGTAGGTTGGTTAAAAGAGAAAATCAGTTCTTATAAAGAGACTGATTAAAGGTAAGGCTATGCTTTGGAATTGATCAGAGGATCAGGGTTATTTCCTGTTTTTTAAGGAGATGGGGAATCCAGAGGGTATTGGAGACTGTCCGAGTCTAATGGTGTTTTTTCCCTACTTGAGAATGCCTTCGAGACTCAAGGAGATTAGACTGTCCAAGTCTAAAGTTTTATCTTTTATACTATGCTTAAAGAAGCAATAGTAGTACGTTCATGGTAGATAGATCTAGACTCTTTGAAAGACTGTTCTATTAAGATGACTAATTTCTGTTCCTATACCTCTAGGAGGTCGTCGGGACAATTTGTACGAAGCCCAAGAGGAGGCTAGAAACTTTTAAGAAGCCGAGGGACAATTTGTACGAAGCCCAAGAGGAGGCTCTCTTCCCGAAGGAAGAATCCTTATACGAAGCCTAAGAGGAGGCTGTGAATACTTCTAAGAAGCCGTAGGGTCCTTGTACAATGCCAAAGAGGAGGCGGGGATGCTTTTAAGAAGCCTGTCGGTCCCCAAACCCCGAGAAATTCAAGACAGGCTATTCACAGAGAATAGATCAAGCCAGGTAAGTTCGAGAATTTGGAAGAAACTCAAGAGATGCCATTCACAGAGAAAAGATCATCTCTGGGGAATAAAGTTTCTTTGACGATTTCTAAGGGTGACAGTCTGTGAAAGGGCTCACCGAGAATGCTGCCTTTCACGTCTCCATATTGTTTAACCCCAAGAGGAGGGAAGACTGTGTCTGATAATCCTATGGGGGATCTAGTTTTGTCTATTTAAGAGTGATCAACAGGGCCTAGTGCTAGACGTAGTTGTCGGGAAAACTCTAAATATCTATACTAGTATTACACAGTTGATATGAGTTTATGAAAGAAGACTTACAGTGAAATAGCCCCACAATACAATTATATGTATATGAAAGCGGGTAAAGAAAGCATATAAACACTTACTCGGTTGTAGAGCTTCCATGTTGTTTGGTTAGTTATTCAACAAAGAAAGATTGAAAACAACAGTATATACAAAATTAAAGGAGAAAGTATTTTGAAAAGATGTTGGGGCTTACAGCTCAAGGAGGGGCCCAAGGTTTATCAGTGATCGCACTTTCGTTTTGTACAGAGGGACTTATACAAGTGACTGAGGCCCAATAAGTTTTCTGTACAAGGGGATGGGTCTTACACTCTCTTAAGAGGCCCAAAAAGTTTTAAAGACAAGAAATGGGGCTTATAACACGAGGGTAGGCCCAGATGATTGGTTTTTTTATTGGTGATCGCGCCGAGGTTTTCTTTTAACGCAGGGGGACTTATTCAATGTCTGAGGCCCAAAAAATTTTGGTTAAAAGGGGATTGGGTCTTACACTCTAATAGAGGCCCAAAAGATTTATTTTTGTCCAAGTGGTGGGGCTTACAACTCAAGGAGAGGCCCAGGGTCATTTGTTTGAAAATGGCGATCGCGCCGAGATTTTTGAAAATGCGGCGGGTCTTGTACAATGCATTGAGGCCCAAAATGGTTTGGTTTTCAAAGAGGGTTGGGTCTTACACTCTAATAGAGGCCCAAAAGATTTTGAATGGGTCTTATAGCTCGAGGAGAGGCCCAAGGTTTGTTTTTCAACGGACGATGATCGCGTCGAACTTTTTGAAATACAACGGGCTTATACAATAAGTGAGGCCCACAAATAGGTAGAATTTACAAAGGATTGGGTCTTACACTCTATTAGAGGCCCAAATTATTTGAAATTGTTTTATGAGGGTGAAAATCAAAGAAACCCTAATTTGTTATTCTTTAAAAGTAAATATTTAAAGAAAATCAAATAAAATACCAAATAAGTTTGAATAAACCATTTGTGATTTTTGTTTAAGGTTTGAGAAATGAGGGATTAATCACAAGGTTAATTAAAACTCACTTGGTTTTGATTTTCAAAGTAAATGTTCACTTTTAAAATGTTTAAAAACATTAAAAAGGAATTTATTCACAAAAATACTAATTATATTTAATAAATAATATAAACTTAATTTTTTTGTGGAATAAAATATTTCAACATTTTTGTGATTTTTTGCAAAAATAACCAATAAAAAATAATTAAAACTGAAAGAGTTATTAATTTTCCAATTAATTAATGAAACATAAAATATTGGAAAAATAACAAAAATGTGAGAAAACACAAAATGGCATGGGTGGGGTTTGAACCCACGACCTCAAGGTTATAGGGCACGCGCCTTACCACTGGGGTGGTGATACATCCATTGCTTGAAGTGAAACCACAAATATACAAGGCATGCCTTGTTTTCTAGGCCTGGTCAAGGCAAGGCAAGACAAGTTTTGCCAAGAAACGGGAAGGTCCATAACTTTCTCATTTCTCAATGTTTGGGGACAAAATTTATATGCATCTGGCCTAGAATTTCACAAGGAATCCAATGGTGGTGGTATTTTTTCAGATCACACTCCCTCCTCAAAACCCGATAGTGGTTTTGAAAAAGGCCTATAATTGCATTTTCTATGCTACACTTTGATACAGGCATGAATTACATGATGAATTAGTTCAAACACAACATATAAAACATGCATGAGGTGTGTATGATTAGTGGACTTCAAAGCAATGCATATTTTGGAAAGTTCAAGTCATGAGGCTTACCTCTTTTTGAGCTTTTAGAGTTTTCTGTGCAATCTGCCAAACTTCTTGCTCCAGAAATGGTTTGATGCTTTGGACACTCTCAAATGATCCCTTAGAAGCTTTGAGGATGGTTGGAATCAGATGGAACCTGCAAAAACACAAACTGGCCCTTTCTTACAAAAGGGGTTAAAATGACCAAAATAACAACTCTCTCAAATGGTGTTCCAGATGGGGGGAATCGTTTGGGACAGTTCAAGGATGATATTTGGAGTGTGTTTGAGGTTTTATCTGGTTTGGAAAGTGACTTATTCAAGACATGGCTTGAAAAATGCACAAAAGGCCTATTTTAAGGTTTTGAGAGGTGACTTTGTGATTTTGGTATGACAGGTCACTTGTGATGGTTTGGATCACCTACATATGATGTTTATGAGGTGTTAGGATCATGAGATGTGATGGAAATGCTCTCTAACTCAAAAACTCAGAGTTACCTTGCTAAAGAAGGTATTTTTGCCTAAAGAAAGTGATTTTGAGGAAAGCATATGTTTGATGGCTTTGGTGTACTCAAACTGGGCACAAATAAGCTCTATTTATAGTAGAGCAAGTTTGTTTTGGGATCAATAGTGAATGGCAACTGCAGCAGAGGTTTGGCCAATGGTTGCACTTTGGAATACAAGTCTCCTCTAGCCATTGACTAGAGGTTAGGGCACAGGGTTGTGGTTCCCTTGGTATTGGATAAGTCTTGACTGAATTCAGTTGCAAATATGTCAGTCCATGCCACCTTGGTGTATGTATTGAATGCTCCAATCCAAAATTGGAGTCTTGTCCCTCTTTTAGGCAATTATAGGTTTGGCATGCTACTTCTTGTTCCAAGGACTTTGGAGGCTTGGCTCAGTGTTTGTCCCCTTTAGATTTAATCCTCAGATGTGTCCAAAGTGATGACAAGGCTTGGAATTATTTGATTTTGCCAAATCGAGCAAAAATCCAAAATTCTGTCTAGCCTTGGCAGTTTTCAACAAGGCATATTGCCCTTGTCATATCTCATGGCTCAAGTGGAATTTGGTGATGTTCTTGGTCATTTTGGAAAGCCCTTATATGATACAACAACTGTTTGATCATATTTGGTCTTGATACCTTTTGGATCCAAGTGAAAAATCCCCCTACATTTGGAAAAAAGTGAAGGCAGATTCTGACTTAGTGAAAATTTCACTAAGTGTTGGAAAAAAGTGACATTTTCACTTTTTATGATTTTGATCATTCCATAACTCAAAATCCATGAGGAATTTGGAGGGAGGTCAGTTTTAAGCTTTTGTAGGGGTAATGAGATCTACAAATCAAGCTTTGGATGGGGAAAAATGGCTTTGTGGTTTAGGAGTTATGATCCTCCAAAGTTGGTACCTTTGCCACTTTGTTCATAACTTAGAAAATTTTCTAAGTTTGTATGGTTACCCCTTTTACAAGTTACCCCACTTTTCTTGATTTTTCTTGATGAATGATGATTCAAATCATACATTAACATCATTTTAGATTTAAAAAACCATTTTTGTGAAAAATCTCAAAAAGTCAAAGTTAACTTTGGTGCACAGTTGACTTTTTGTCAGATGAATTCCAAACTGTGCGATCCTTTAGGAAAATCATGTCCTTGACCTCAATCAAACTTGATGGACATGTTCCATGGGTGTTATAGGGTATATTGAATCATGTCCTAGGGTTTGGGAGCATGTCCTGGTCAAAAGTCAAAGGCACAGTTGACTTATCTCGCGAAACCGAATTGTGGTACTGATGAAATTGAGACTTGCTGCTCAAGCTTCCTGGATCAATCCATTGTTACAAATAGATCAATGTGGTATATTGGAGACCCTTAAATCATGGCTTGAGGTCTTGGCTCATGATTGGTCCCAAAAGTCAACTTAGGGGTGAATTAGGTCAAGAAACCCTAATTCCTGATTTTTAGTGAATGCATCCCCTGAGGTTAAATTGACTTGATGATTGGGTTTATGATGTCCCTTGGAGCATCATAGGTTATGCCTTGAAGCATTGGCCCATGCCTAGAGGAGAATTTCCATCTGGAGGCCCTGGTCGACCAAACCTTAATTTGGTGACACTGGCGATCTTGAGGCTTGATCCACCTAGAAGGGAGCAGTCTTGTGATTAATCCTTGAAGTGGGAGTCCTCTTGATCCTTTGTGGATGTTGGAGAGGTTAGAAAAGTTGAAGATCATGTCATTCCTTGATTGATTATTTGTCTAAGAACTCAGAGAGGGCTTGAAACCCTAATTTTGACTGTAGTGAGTGTTCACCCATCTTTGGGGAGACTGATGAGACATGATGGTACATCCACATTGTGATGATGATTTGCACAATAATGGGAAATCTTAGTGGTCAAAATTTGGGGTATGACAGATGCCCCTATTTAATCTTCTTGGACCTGAAGGTGTGAATGGCGAAGGTATTCGGGCATTCGGGGTGCAAGAGGATTAAATATCGGAATGCCCAAAATTTTGATGGTAGTCAAGGATGGTAGATTACACATCCTTCTTCTTTTGCTAAGCAATGATGCTTAGAAAAGGTAAAAAACTTCCCCTCAATCCTGGTTTCCTACCAAGGAACTGGTCTAAATTTTTGAAATAAACTTCCCCTCGATCCTGGTTTCCTACCAAGGAACTGGTCTTAGTTTCTTATATAAACTTCTCCTCGATCCTGGTTTCCTACCAAGGAACTGGTCTTAGTTTCTGATGTAAACTTCCCCTCGATCTTGGTTTCCTACCAAGGAACTTGTCTTAGTTTCTTTTGTCAATATACTTTATTGACAAGGGATGCTATTCGTAGCGATTTTCCTCAAACTTCTCGCCGAATTTTCCTGGGGAGATGCCATTTGATAGAAAAAGTTTAATGTCAGACTAGCTAGGGAACCCAGTCATCTGAGTTGTGGAGGTGTACAAACTTCTCTGTTTGGAGACGCCATTTGCCGACTCTACTGGGGAAAACGAGTCTCTTGAGAGACTGCATTCACGCTTGGGGATATTACATCATACTTTTCTCGGGATCTTCCCGGAGAAATGCCATATGATGTGATCAAATTTTGAGGTGCTGATGACCTTTTCATCAGCGGTTTTTTTTCGGAGAAAAACTGCTGTATTGCCGAATCTCTGCTTAAGAGGCTTTCTCTAGGGATTTTCCTTAATCCAGGAAAGCGAAAATATCATCTTCAATGGCGAAGAGTAACATCAGTTAAAGGTTCTCTGGCCTTTTAGAGGTTCAAGTTATCAAAGTGGTCAAGGGCCAATTCTGATCCAGAAATAAACTAGAGGAAAGAGATTGTTCGGACGCAACCTTTCCTAACGAGGAAAGAACTGACAACTCGATTGAGAGGACTGTTATCACTAGGGGACAAGACCGACTGGTGTGATGGTGATGCAATATGAATGCGAATGCAAATTAATAATGCATGATGTATGTATGTATAGGCTGACAAAAGTGACGCGACATACAAACTAGTAGATGAACACGACTGGATACTCGGCCACAGTGGGGCATATAGAAATATCGCTGGTTCAAGATATGAATTCTGCCTTGCTTAGGAGAGATAGTCCCTCGCGGGGAACTATGTTGGCCAGGCTTAGGAGATGAGAACTCGGCCGAAGAGGTCAGATGGAGCATTCGCATCTGGCATAGCTAATCCTTCATTCAGGCATACTAGTTTAGAAGGAGTACTTTGATTATGCACTTTGAAGCTTAACCGCCTTTGGGAGAAGCAATCAATTTTCTTTCGATGTTCAACAGTCAAAAGAATTTGTCATCTTTATTTTTAAAAGCAGAACAAGTTTTAACAAGTAAATTCATTTTTGTTTCGTTTCAAGAATCGTTAATCATATTAAAATGTCGTTCTATAAAGCTAAAACAAATAAGAATTGCAAGAAAAAGCACAAGGGCTCAAATTTTATTGATAGGATGGAAATCAGCCAAACGCGTGATTCCACAGAGTATTTACAAAGTTAGAAAATGGTAATTTACAGGGAAAAAGGCCTACGTTGAAACATAACGAACACTACCCTTCTGCCAACTTTGAATTCGGGACATCCTGAGCTTCTGTCGATGATGACCTTGATCGGAGTTTCTGATGGATGGCATGACTGCTGAGGAGTTAAACCGGGATTGTACTTTGAGATTTCCAATCCACCGGGATGATTTTTGATCATGTCTCTAACTTTTGTGTGGACCGCCCTTTCGGGTTTTCAATCCACCGAGACGTTGTTTTTTTTAGGCGAAGTATTTCTTGACTACATCAACATTTGTGGGGTTGGCAAATTCCTCTCCGTCCATGGTTGCGAGTCTCAAGGCACCGCCTGAGAAAGCTTTCTTGACCATATAGGGGCCGTCATAATTCGGAGTCCACTTGCCCCGAGAATCAGTGAGAAATGATTGTATCTTTTTGAGCACAAGGTCTCCTTTCCTGAAGACGCAAGGTCTGATTATTTTGTCAAATGCCTTCTTCATCCTTTGCTGATACAACTGACCATGGCATATTGCCATGATTCACTTCTCTTCGATTAGATTTAGTTCGTCGTGTCGACTTTGACACCATTCAGCTTCTGTAAGCTTAGCTTCCATCAATACCCGAATTGATGGGATCTCTACTTCTATGGGGAGCACTGCTTGCATGCCATATACTAGAGAGAAAGGGGTTTCCCATGTTGAAGTGCAGACAGATGTGCGATAACCGTGAAGAGCAAAGGGTAGCAACTCGTGCCAATCTTTGTAGGTTACAACCATCTTTTGAACGATCTTCTTGATATTCTTGTTAGCCGCTTCTACCGCTCCGTTCATCTTTGGTCGGTAGGGAGATGAGTTATGGTGTTCGATCTTGAACTCTGCGCACAACTCTTTCATCATCTTATTGTTCAAGTTAGATCCATTATCAGTAATGATTTGGCTAGGAATACCATAACGGCAGATGAAATTATTTTTGATAAATTGGACCACCACTTGTCGGGTTACATTAGCGTACGATGCTGCTTCGACCCACTTGGTGAAGTAATCAATGGCTACCAGGATGAACCGATGTCCGTTTGAAGCTTTAGGCTCAATCAAGCCAATCATGTCGATTCCCCATATGGAAAAAGGCCAAGGGGAAGAAAGAACTTCGAGATGCGTTGGCGGTACATGGATTTTGTCGGAGTATATCTGACACTTGTGACACTTCCTCATGTATTTGTAGCAGTCGGATTCCATGGTCAACCAATAGTACCCTGCTCTTAGAATTTTTCTCGCCATTGTGTGTCCGCTGGCATGAGTGCCAAAGGATCCTTCATGAATTTCTTTCATCAGCATGTCTGCTTCTGGTCTGTCTACGCATCGGAGCAAGACCATGTCAAAATTTATCTTATAGAGAGTATCACCGCTCAAGAAGAAACTGGCTGCCAGCCTTCTGAGGGTTTTCCTGTCCTTCCTTAGTGCCCCAGGTGGGTACTCTTGTTTCTGAAGGAAGCATTTGATATCGTGATACCAAGGTTTGTCATCTATGACTGCTTCAATCACGAAGATGTAAGCGGGCCGTTCAAGGCGCATTATGTCGATCTTAGGTAGGTCGTTCCATTGACCTACACTAATCATGGAAGAGAGAGTGGCTAATGCATCATCCATGTGATTCTCATCACGAGGGATGTAATGAAACTCGATTCGGTTGAAGAAGGGTAACAACCTTCTCGCATAATCTTTGTAAGGAATCAATCCTGATTGGTATATGTTCCAATCTCCTTTGATCAGATTGATAACCAAAGATGAGTCGCCATATACATCCAAGTTCTTGATCCTCAAATCAATTGCTTCCTCGAGACCCATAATACAAGCTTTGTATTCGGCCTCGTTGTTTGTGCACTTAAATTTCAGTCTGGCGGTGAAAGGAATGTGGGTACCCTGAGGTGTTATGATGATTTCCCTAATTCCGTTTCCGTAATGATTGACTGCTCTGTCAAAGATTAGTCCCCATTGGGAATCTGGTTCTGGCCCTTCACTGGGTAGCGGTTCATCACAGTCTTTCATTTTTAGATACATGACATCTTCGTCTGGGAAGTCAAATCTGACTGATTCTTGATTGTCAATCGGTTGATGGGCCAAATGATTGGCTAAAACACTCCCCCTTAACGGCTTTTTGAGCATGGTACTCTATGTCATATTCTGATAGCAACATCTGCCAACGGGAAATCCTTCCCGTGAGAGCAGGCTTTTTGGAGACATACTTGATCGGATCCATCCGGAGACCAACCAAGAAGTGTGATGAATCATGTACTGGCGCAGACGTTTGGCTGCCCAAGCCAAAGCGCAACATGTTTTCTCAAGCATAGTGTACCGAGTCTCGCAGTCGGTGAATTTCTTGCTCAGATAGTAGATGGCAGACTCTTTCCATTTGGTTTCATCTTGTTGGCCAAGTACACAGTCCATGGAGTCTTCCAGGTCTGTGAGGTAGATAATCAGTGGTCTTCCTTCCACTGGAGGTGATAAAATCGGAGGGTTCAATAGGTATTCTTTAATACTGTCGAAGGTGGTTTGGCAGTCTTCTGTCCAAATGCAGTCCTGATTCTTTTTGAGTAATTTGAAAATCAGCGCACATGTCACGGTCATGAGGAATATGAATCTGGAGATGTATTTCAAACGTCCCAGGAACCCTCTGACTTGTTTTTCAGTTTTCGGAGAAGGCATTTCTCGAATGGCCTTGACCTTGTTAGGATAAACCTCAATTCCTTTCTGGCTGACGATGAACCCTAAGAGTTTCCCTGAACGGACACCGAAGGTGCATTTGTTGGGATTCAAGCAGAGTTTGTACTTTCTCAACTGCTCGAATAGCTTTGACAGATGGGTCACATGCTCCTCTTCTGTCTTAGATTTGGCAATCATATCATCGACATATACCTCAATTTCTTTGTGTATCATGTCATGAAAAAGAGTAGTCATGGCCCTTTGATAGCCGAACGACATTACCTTGTAACAAAAGGTCCCCCATGGGGTAATGAACAAAGTTTTCTCCATGTCTTTCGGCGCCATTTTGATCTGGTTATAGCCCGAGAATCCATCCATGAATGAGAAAACTTTGAACTCTGTTGTACTATCTACCAGCATGTCAATGTGTGGTAAAGGAAATTCATCCTTTGGACTAGCCTTGTTTAGATCTCTGTAATCCACACACATTCTGACTTTTCCGTCCTTTTTGGAAACGGGTACGATGTTGGCTAACCATTGAGGATATTCTGATGTGGCGAGGAAACCCGTGTCATTCTGTTTCTGTACCTCCTCTTTGATTTTGATGGCCATGTCCGGGTGAGTCCGTCTCAACCTTTGTTTGACTGGCGGACACTCTGACCTTAACGGTAGATGGTGTTCCACGATGCTGGTATCCAACCCTGGCATGTCCTGATAGGACCAAGCGAATACATCGGGGAATTCTTTGAGAAGCTTTACCAAACCCTCTCTGGCAGTTGGACTGAGCAGTGCCTCAATCCTGATTTCTTTTCTCTCTTTTTCCGAACCTAAGTTTACCGTTTCCAACGACTCTTTGTGAGGTTCAATGGACCTTTCCTCCAGTCTGAGTAATCGGGAGATCTCTTCTGGAATTTCGTCATCAACTTCTTCTTCAGCCCCAAATACCGGGAACTCAAAGTTGTTAGAAGGAATTGGATCATATGTTTCAAAGGGGTTTAAAACAAGCAATCTGCATGACGGTATGATTCGTGTTTAGAAGAGATAGAGAAAATGCAAGAGTGTGTGCAGTGTATTATTTTGAAAAACTGCTTGTTTTTATTAGTGAGTTGTTTTTTAGGGTTACCATTTTCTGAGAAAAGCAAAAAGAGAAAACAACAACTAATGCGGAAACTACAGAACGACGTTATTTTATTAATGAACAAGTCGATTCTTGAAACTACAACCCTATAAAACAAAACTCTGTCGCTTTGGGCAAAGCGAAGAGGGAAATTTACAGAAAGTGAGCCCTATCAAAACATCTGTTTCACCCGGGCGAGGCGAAAGGTTAAAGACGATAATTACTTTGACTTATAAACAATCTTCGAAACATCAACAGCAACCCATTGGCGGCGAACTCCTCGGTGAATCACAAAGTCTGGCACCTTCCTTGATTTGTCTTCAGAAATAACGCTGATTTCTGGTGGAGCAGGATCATTGGAATCTGTCTCCCAGACAGAGTTGTCGTAGGAGAATTCCTCGGTTGCATCTTGCATTGTATTTGTGCTCTCAGGAAAATCTCCCCATCCAGTTGGTTGGATGTCTTCGAGCCTGATACGTGAGCTCTCAGGAGCAGTGTACTTGACCATATAGTCGTATTTTCCACTTGGTTATCCCAGGGTGTCCCACACTTCTTTGGAACTGGAGGAGTCATCCTTCTCGATGACGTTGACCTCAGGAAAAGCATAGTTAATGAATTCTAGTCTGCCAAGCTTTGCAAATTCATCGTCGTACTGGACGTTTTCCGAATGACCTGATTGTTGATCCCATGACATGGTGGGGACGCGTGTATTCTTTTTAATGATGCTCAGCTGATTTTCATTATTCGGCTGATTTCCTTGCCCCAAGTCTCCTAGATACGGCTGCCACATTGGCAAGGCATCCATCGGGCCATAATAGTTGTGGTCAAAGTTGTCCTTCATCATAGTGTCCTCCTCTAATGAGTTTGGTGAAGCACGACATCCTTCCGGATCACAATCTCCGTATATCATTTCGACATCTAACCTGGGTATAAATCTCGGACTCTGTGTAGGAAAGCAAAAGGGAGTCTGCGTTTCGTCCGGAGACATATAACCGTCATTGTTAAGATAGGACTCCCATTCTTCCTCCATATCAGAGGAATCATCTTTATTGAGGCACTGGGTGAAGGAAACCTCCACTGTGGAAGAAGTCTTGAATGGGATGAAGACTTTCATTGCTGGTAGTAGCTGTCTGGGTACAGGTTGCAGAAAAACTAAGACCCTTCTTTGTTTTATTATCAGTAGGAATGACTAGCTGTCCCTATCCTGTTGTATTGGTACTCTCGACCACTTTGATAGCATCTTTGTATGAGGAAATGCAAGTTCCCTCTTCGGATTGATTGTCCTTGCTCACCGAAAGCACTTGGAACTGAGTCCCAACAACCTCCTCGGGTTCTACACAAGTAGATGATGATAAGTTACTCACGAGCAAGGCTTGTTCTCCACAGACCATGACGACCTGGTTATTTTGGACGAACTTTAACTTTTGGTGGAGGGTCGAGGTGACCGCCCCAGCCTGATGTATCCAAGGTCTTCCTAATAAACAACTGTACATTGGCCAGATGTCCATGACCTGGAAAGTGACTTGGAAAGTGTGAGGACCAATAGTTATGGGAAGGTCGACTTCGCTGATAACCGTTTTCTAGACCCGTCAAATGCTTTGACGACGACCTCACTGGTTCTCATAGGGGGTCCTTTGAAGGATAAATGCATCAAAGTGGACTTAGACATAACATTTAGGGCTGACCCTGTGTCTACCAGTACGCTGGCTAAAGCATCGCCCTGGCAGCTGACTGTGATATTGAGCGCCATGTTATGACGGCGACCCTCTTCAGGTAATTCCTCATCACTAAATCCCAAGTTATTGCAGGAAGTGATGTTAGAGACAATGTTATCGAACTGTCTGATTGTTACATCCTGTTCTACAAAGGCTTGCTCCAAGACTTTCTGTAGAGCCTCCCTGTGTGCTTCTGAACTGAGTAAAAGTGATAGCACAAAGATCTTTGAAGGAGTTTGTAACAGTTGATCAACAATGTTGTATTCACTCCTTTGGATGAGCTTCAGCATCTCATCATTTTTTGAAAGGTCGGGATTACTGGATTGACCGACTGGTGGATTGGGAACTTGTGTCTGAGGTTCCTTTTCTTTGTTAAGTTCTCCAACTCCTCGGTTGAAGATTCTACCACTCCGTGTTACTCGACTGATGTCTGCAATATTCACGACGGAGGGTAATGGAATTTCCTTTCCATTCTCGATTGTTGTTGCACCGTATTTGTAAGGGATATCCTTAGTTGATTCATACGGTAATGGTCCCGGTAGATAGATGACTATGGGAGCCTTTTAATTTTTCTGACCATCGTAAGCAATTTCGATCCGCTCCTGGTTGGGAACTCTCGATTCGTCAAGTAGAGAGATGATGGTACAAACATCCCTAGCCTTCTGATGATCAGAGATTACAACAACGTCCTCAATTTGATCAGCGAGGTAGTCCGGCGCCCAGTTGATTGGTCCGGAACCCGGATATGGGAAAATCTCTCTACGATCCACCTGACCCTGAAGAGCTGCTCGCACAAGGTAACATCCTTGGTTACTTTTCGAACAGACTCTACAACATTCATAGTTGTGTGGTGGCACCTGGCCACGCCCGCTTTGAATATAATGTAACCTCACTAGGTCAGCTTCCACAGATCGAACGTCCCGACTTTGATGCCGAGTAGGGTTCCTGTTGGTAATACTAATTTGCTGGGTGTCTTCATCCATATATATTGGAAGCCACCACTGATTCAACAAGTGCTGAAGTGTTTCCTAGACAAGGGCACAACCTTGATCGTTTTCGTAACCCGATTTACAGCTCTGATAATCATGTGATACCAGGAATCCGAGCCGGACCTGTTTAGCATGTAACTCCACCAGGCTGGTATTCATCAAGCGAATATCGAAGATTTGAATCATGTTGATCTGATAGGGATTCCTATCATGGTAGTCCTGGATCCATCCAAGATCCATCTGATGCTGGAGGTCCTCTTGTACAAAAAAGCATCCCTGTTTGTTTACCAAGCAAGTCAGACAGGAACTATAATCGTGCCGCGGCAGATTATGATTCTGGCTTTGCCTAGAGTGCATTGCCACCAAGTTAACATTCATTGCACAGACGTCGTGGTTCTGAATGATGTTAGAATTCATGTAAACCATGTTAACTCCACAAACTCGGTGCTCTTGGATCCATCCGAGATCCATCTGTTCCTGTAGAGCTGATTGCACCACAGAACATCCTCGATTGCTTTTAGAGCAGATATCACACTGATGATAGTTATGAGGTGGCACATGGCCATATCCACTCTGTCTGCAATGCATCTTGACCAGATTGGTCCTTAACAAGAGTACATCATGAACTTGATAGACATTGTTAGTCTCTCCCTCTATCAAATTGACTGTAGCTTTCTCGTGTTGAGGCAGCGGGTTTGTCAGAACGTTAGGATTTGTATCCTTGAAAGATAAGACCCCGCTCCTAACAAGCTTTTGCACGTCGGATTTGAAACTGAGACAGTTCTCTATGTTATGCCCTGGTCCTCCTTGATGGTAAGGGCAAGTCTGATCCCTTAAACCAAAAAGGAGGACTTTCCGGTACTGTAAGAGGGGACTTAGTCTGGACATGCCCCTTAGCCAGTAGTAACAGAAAGAGTTCGGCGTACAATACGGGTATAGGATCAAATCCTGGTGGCCGCGTTGTACGGTTGTTATTATATGGAGGACGAGCCTGCTGAAAAGGCTGTTGAGTCCTTTGCTGATTAGGTTGGCTCTGCACAACCTGAGGTTGATACGTAGAAACAGGTGCAGGATTGATAGCAGGAGTCACAACCGCTACTGGCTGATAACGTCGCCTTTGCTTTCCGAGAGAGATATTCCTAATATCTTTCTCTTTTTTCTTAGGGAGAGCACTACTGTATCGCTTTGTACTACTTGATGATCCAGTGTCTTTGACTAGGCGTCCTTCTCGAACAGCTTCCTCAAGACGAACTCCCATACCGACCATCTCGGTGAAGTCACTGGGCGCACTGGCAACCACTCTGTCATAATAAAATGAGCTTAAGGTCTTTAAGAAGATCTTTGTCATCTCTTTTTCCTCAAGAGGTGGACAAATTTGAGCGGCAATTTCACACCATCTCCGAGCGTATTCCTTGAAGGTTTCTTTGTCCTTTTGTGACATTGACCTGAGTTGATCTCTGTCGGGTGCCATGTCCAGATTGTATTTATATTGTTGGACGAAGGCAATGCCAAGATCTCTGAAAGTGCTAATCGTAACACGGTTTAAACCCATGTACCATTTTAGTGCGGCACCGGTTAAACTATCCTGAAAGTAGTGAATCAGTAGGTCCTGATTCTCTGTCTGAGCTGACATTCGCTGAGCATACATCACCAAGTGACTCTGAGGGCAAGAGTTACCCTTGTATTTTTCAAAGTCGGGCACCTGGAATTTATGCGAGACTTTCATATTAGGGACCAAACAGAGGACCGCGACATCCTTTCCAAATAAATCCTGACCGCGAAGGGCCTGCAGTTCTTTCTGCATTCCCAAGAACTGTTCCTGGAACTCATTCATCCTTTCGAACATGTTGTCGTTTCCACCAGAAGGTATCTGTTGAATCTGTCCTTCCGGGACAGTGTGTACCACAGGCGGTGGTATAGTCAATATGACCGAGACTCTCGGTGCCTCCCGAAGTTTGTAACCTTCAGGAGTTGCTGTCATGCCCCTGGCATCTTCTCTTTCCCGAAGTTTGTAACCTTCAGGCCCAGCGGTTCCCACTGCGGTTCCCTGATCCTCATTGATCGGCGAAACATATCCTTCTGGGATATAGTTAAGTGGCATGCCCCAGGGACGATCTTTTGGCATTTTGTTCCTAGGATCGGACTTTTCCACTATGGGCGTTGAGGTGATCTCCGAGATCACAGTCCTTTGTAGCTAAGCTTCTGCCATGACTTGCATGTCATTATTAAGCTTTCTCATATTCTCTCTCAGAGTGTCGATCTCTTCTCTCAACTCTCTGTTTTCTTCCTCGAGATCATCCATCTTTTTCTGACGATTGGCCTGAGTATTGTACGAATGAGAGAGTTTGACTCTATAACCGAGACACAAACGTGAGATTCATAGGTAAGAAGAATACGTGACGTGAGAATGATGAATGCAATGATTATATTAATTGTTTTTTTTGTTTAATCAAAATAAACTTGGACAATTAGATTGCAAATATCAAACAGTGGGGAAACCCCGTTTTATTGAATTAAAAGGATTGCGAAAATAGAAATACAGTAGATTACAGGGTGCGAAAATAGAAACCTAAGCTAAGGGGTCCCGAGTCCTCTCTGAGGAGAACCCGGGTGCTGATTTTGGTACTTTCCTTTTCTTGGATCGGGGCTCTTGGGCTGTTGTCGGGTTGTTATTCCTTTGCCAAGTGAAAGGAGCGAGCAAATTCCTTTGGTCATCCTGATTATCCACAGCATGTTGCTCTAAAATCTCGATCAAAGCATCCTTATCTTTCAGCAGTCGCTGTATTTTGGTACACTCCACATTGAGAATGCAGTACTTGTTCTTCCAAGACCTCCTCTCCTGTTGAACTTTGTTGAGAGTAACCTAAAGTTTTTCCGTTTCAGTCATGAAGTACATGACAGATTCCCTCGGCGGAAGAACTCAGTGACGAGGATAAGGCATCTTTAGCTTGAGAGCTCTAGTTTGTACCCAGTGGAGATAAGGCTCCACCGAGACACAGTCCGGTTTTCCTAGAGACTCTCGTCCTTTTTTATGAACATGTTTCCAAGCATGCACTATTTCCATCTTTAGCGCCCTGTCATTTTCTCCTTCTTTGAAGAAAATACCCTCCAGATGAGCATTACACGGGACATGCCTCATCGGGTATCCAAATTGACGACGAACCAATATTGGATGGTAATTGATTCCTCCCTTAGTACCTATGAGGGGTACGTTGGGAAGTTTCCACAATGGCCAATGATCTTGATCCCGTCATAAATCTTATTGCACCAATCTATATCAGAGTTGGTAAGAGACATGATTTTCTACGACCAACGCAAGGCACTCTTATGATCCCAAAACGCAACAGACTTGGGTAAATGGGAGATAAACCATTTGTATAGCAGGGGTACACATCATGTGATCATTCCTCCGCTGTATAAATTGCTTAAGTGTACAAAATGATACGCATCCGCGAGCAAAGTTGGCACAGGGTTTCCAATGAGAAAAACCTTAATGGCGTTGATATCGACGAAGCTATTAATGTTGGGAAACAGAAATATCTCGTAAGTGAGTAAGACAAAGATTCTTTCAAAAGTAGTCATGTTCCCTATACTAGCAAAGTACAGAGCCTTCTTTGTCAGGAGCTGGGCTGGAAAACCTAGGAGCCCACCCTTGGTGGTCATGTGAGTCTTGATTTCTGACTCATCCAAATAGATTGCTCTTGCAATGGTCTGATCCTTTGGAATTTCTTCCAGTCTAGAAAATAGAGGTCGATCAGTAATGTGTAAATCAGTCAGGTGAGAATATTCCTCCAGCGTTGGTGCGAGCTGGTAATCTGGGAATGTGAAACAGTCATAGACCGGATCATAAAACTGAATGACTGCCTCCATGATTCCTTCAATCACATGGACTCTTAATAGAGGTAGCAGACCTCCATACTTGGCTCTGAAAGCTTCAGGGTTAGTGATCATCCTCGCTAATCCTCTCAAATCCTCTAGTTTTGGAACCCTGAAGGTATACTTATGAGTTCTCCTTCTACCGAAGTCTATGAGCGCAATCTTTTTCTCTGACATTTGCAATCAGTCTTAGTTTAATTTGAAAAAGAGAGACTAGAAGAGAAGTTTTTCTTTGATGTAATGTTTTTTAGATGAATGCATGAATGCATCACACAAAAACATAGAAAAAACATGGGGTTAAAGGGTCGGTGTCATGAAGTCAAGGCTCTACCCCCCCCCCCCCCCCCCCAAAGGTTTATACTAGTGATTTTTGTACCTGTCTCTCAAAATCATCAGTTCTTGTCGAGAAAACACCAGTGGGCAGGGAACCGTGCTAGGTGATGTTTTTCGAAGAACCATCAGAAGAGGGTAGTATCGCGTGACAACCATTTCCAATAGTTTCCGCACTACTAAAAGAGGTTTTTCCTAGGTGTATACTCAATATTTCCACATGCGGCATCACACGTATTCCCATTAGCAGAAAAATAAACACATATATCAATTAGGAAAAGCAGTATATATATTTGTCCTAAAGTCCTAGACTTTAAAGAGCTATGAATCCTATGTTCCTGACAAAAATGGCTCCCCGGCGGAGTCTCCATTCTGTGGTACCTTTACAACTTTAAAGGTTTTGACCTAAGATCCTAATGAAGTCAACAAAAATCCTATCCCAGTGAAATCCCCAAAGAAAGAAAGAAAAGAAAAGAGCCCCACGGTGGGCGCTACTTTTCTGTGGCACTTTTTAAGGTTTCTTCTTAAGAGATAGGAAGAGAACAAGATCCCGTGGTCCCCAGTGAAATTGCCATTTTTTATGTGGAAAATGGTGACGAATGATGACTAAGGTGAGATAGATCCAAATGACACTTCCCCAGTGAAGGCGCCATTTTTTCTGTAGCGTGAATTTTTGGACGTGGTTGCGAAGCACTTATCGCTTTTGGGGTACTATAGTTCGATTCATTTTTTATCCTATTGAAGCTGATGAAGGAAGGGAAATAGATGTCTCCAATTAACCCTGCTTGCATACTGAGTTTAAACAGATGACTGTTGGTTTACAGATGCTATTGAGATTGTGGGTCTCTCTTAAGTTATTTTGTTAAAATAGCGCCTGGGTGATTGGTGGGAGTTTAAGACTGATGCTTTTCGTTTGATATGTGAAGGTATGGGATTTGGGACTTTGGATTAGTGTGCTCGCTAAGATTTTTCTTTCAATCTTATGCCAACGTATTCCCGTTTACCGAAACAGGGAAATCAAAGCGATCGTGGTTCCTCCTATTCTATGGGAGGAAATGGTGTTTTGGTGTCTTGTTCAAATCCCAAGACGTGAAGCTAAAGGTGGTTTGTATCTTGTTCAAAGCCCAAGATGTGAAGCTGAAGGGTCTACTTGTATCTTGTTCGAAGCCCAAGATGTGAAGCTAAAAGGGTGTTGACTTTAGAGAGAATTTGTCATCTCTAAAGAGGTTTGTTTGTCACAATTGTTGGGTGACTGACTATAAAGGAGGATTACTTTAACTGGTATATGTGAATCCTAGCAATGCCATAATTTCCTTTATAGGGGGTTTTAACCTGAAGGAGAAGACTTTAACTCAGTGTAAAGCAATGCTATCTTTCCTTAGGAATTTCTCATGCTAAAAGAGGGACAATGGCGTGGATGTAAATAATCCAGAGGCTTGCCACTTACAGCAAGGAGTTGTTGATGTTTATATCCTTTGAATGAGGCACAATTTTGATGCTAAAAGGTTGATTGACTCAACCGGGTTTTTCTTATACAAAGCCTAAGAGGAGGCTATTGACCCAACAAGAGGATGCTATTGTGTCTCGTACTAAGCCCGAGATGGAGGCTAAAGGTTGTTTGACTCAACAAGAGAGTCTTATATACTCAACAAGAGAATGATTTTGTATCTCGTACGAAGCCCGAGATGGAGGCTAAAAGGATTGCTGTTTCAGTTGAGTGATAGGTCCAGTAGGTTGGTTAAAAGAGAAAATCAGTTCTTAAAAGAGACTGATTAAAGGTAAGGCTATGCTTTGGAATTGATCAGAGGATCAGGGTTATTCCCTGTTCTTTAAGGAGATGGGGAATCTAGAGGGTATTGGAGACTGTCCGAGTCTACTGGTGTTTTTTCCCTACTTGAGTATACCTTCGAGACTCAAGGAGATTAGACTGTCCAAGTCTAGAGTTTTATCTTTTATACTATGCTTAAAGAAGCAATAGTAGTACGCTCACGGTAGAAAGATCTAGACTCTTTGAAAGACTGTTCTATTAAGATGACTAATTTCTGTTGCTATACCTCTAGGAGGTCGTCGGGACAATTTGTACGAAGCCCAAGAGGAGGCTGGAAACTTTTAAGAAGCCGAGGGACAATTTGTATGAAGCCCAAGAGGAGGCTCTCTTCCCAAAGTAAGAATCCTTATACGAAGCCTAAGAGGAGGCTGTGAATACTTCTAAGAAGCCGTAGGGTCCTTGTACAACGCCCAAGAGGAGGCGGGGATGCTTTTAAGAAGCCTGTGGGTCCCCAAACCCCGAGAAATTCAAGACAGGCTATTCACAGAGAATAGATCAAGCCAGGAAAGTTCGAGAATTTGGAAGAAACTCAAGAGATGCCATTCATGGAGAAAATATCATCTCTGGGGAATAGAGTTTCTTTGACGATTTCTAAAGGTGACAGTCTGTGAAAGGGTTCACCGAGAATGCTGCCTTTCACGTCTCCATATTGTTTAACCCTAAGAGGAGGGAAGACTGTGTCTGGTAATCCTATGGGGGATCTAGTTTTGTCTATTTAAGAGTGATCAACAGGGCCTAGTGCTAGACGTAGTTGCCGGGGAAACTCTAAATATCTATACTAGTATTACACAGTTGATATGAGTTTATGAAATAAGACTTACAATGAAATAGCCCCACAATACAGGTATATGTATATGAAAGCGGGTAAAGAATGCATATAAACACTTACTCGGTTGTAGAGCTTCCATGCTGTTTGATTAGTTGTTCAACAAAGAAAGATTGAAAACAACAATATATTCAAAATTAAAGGAGAAAGTATTTTGAAAAGATGTTGGGGCTTACAGCTTAAGGAGAGGCCCAAGGTTTATCAGTGATCGCACTGTCATTTTGTACAGAGGGACTTATACAAGTGGATGGGTCTTACACTCTCTCAAGAGGCCCAAAAAGTTTTAAAGACAAGAAATGGGGCTTATAACACGAGGGTAGGCCTAGATGATTGGTTTTTTTATTGGCGATCACGCCGAGGTTTTCTTTTAACGCAGGGGGACTTATACAATGTCTGAGGCCCAAAAAGTTTTGGTTAAAAGGGGATTGGGTCTTACACTCTAATAGAGGCCCAAAAGATTTATTTTTGTACAAGTGGTGGGGCTTACAACTCAAGGAGAGGCCCAGGGTCATTTGTTTGAAAATGGCGATCGCACCGAGATTTTTGAAAACACGGTGGGTCTTATACAATGCATTGTGGCCCAGAATGGTTTGGTTTTCAAAGAGGGTTGGGTCTTACACTCTAATAGAGGCCCAAAAGATTTTGAATGGGTCTTATAGCTCGAGGAGAGGCCCATGGTTTGTTTTTCAACGGACGATGATCGCGTCGAACTTTTTGAAATACAACGGGACTTATACAATAAGTGAGACCCACAAATAGGTTGTATTTACAAAGGATTGGGTCTTACACTCTATTAGAGGCCGAAGTTATTTGAAATTGTTTGATGAGGGTGAAAATCAAAGAAACCCTAATTTGTTATTCTTTAAAAGTAAATATTTAAAGAAAATCAAATAAAATACCAAATAAGTTTGAATAAACCATTTGTGATTTTTGTTTAAGGTTTGAGAAATGAGGGATTAATCACAAGGTTAATTAAAACTCACTTGGTTTTTATTTTCAAAGCAATTCATATTTTGGAAAGTTCAAGTCATGAGGCTTACCTCTTTTTGAGAAAGTTCAACTCACTTGGTTAATTAAAGCACACTCCCTCCTCAAAACCCGATAATGGTTTTGAAAAAGGCCTATAATTGCATTTTCTATGCTACACTTTGATACAGGAATGAATTACATGATGAATTGGTTCAAACACAACATATATAACATGTATGAGGTGTGTATGATCAGTGGACTTCAAAGCAATGCATATTTTGGAAAGTTCAAGTCATGAGGCTTACCTCTTTTTGAGCTTTTGGAGTTTTCTGTGCAATCTGCTAAACTTCTTGCTCCATAAATGGTTTTATGCTTTGGAAACTCTCAAATGATCCCTTAGAAGCTTTGAGGATGGTTGGAATCAGTTGGAACCTGCAAAAACACAAACTGGCATGCTACTTATTGTTCCAAGGACTTTGGAGGCTTGGCTCAATGTTTGTCCCCTTTAGATTTGATCCTCAGATGTGTCCAAAGTGATGACAAGGCTTGGAATTATTTGATTTTGCCAAATCGAGCAAAAATGAAAAATTCTGCCTAGCCTTGGCAGTTTTCAGCAAGGCATATTGCCCTTGTCATATCTCATGGCTCAAGTGGAATTTGGTGATGCTCTTGGTCATTTTGGAAAGTCCTTGTATGATACAACAACTGTTTGGTCATATTTGGTCTTGATACCTTTTGGATCCAAGTGAAAAATCCCCCTACATTTGGAAAAAAGTGAAGGCAGATTCTGACTTAGTGAAATTTTCACTAAGTGATGGAAAAAATTGACATTTTCACTTTTTGTGATTTTTATCATTCCATAACTCAAAATCCATGAGGAATTTGGAGGGAGGTCAGTTTTAAGCTTTTGTAGAGGGTAATGAGATCTACAAATAAAGCTTTGGATGGGGAAAATGGCTTTGTCGTTTAGGAGTTATGATCCTCCAAAGTTGGTACCCTTGCCACTTTGTTCATAACTTAGAAAATTTTCTAAGTTTTTATGGTTACCCCATTTACAAGTTATCCCACTTTTCTTGATTTTTCTAGATGAATGATGATTCAAATCATACATTAACATCATTTTAGGGTTAAAAAACCATTTTTGTGAAAAATCTCAAAAAGTCAAAGTTGACTTTGGTGCACAGTTGACTTTTTGTCAGATAAATTCCAAACTGTGCGATCCTTTAGGAAATCATGTTCTTGACCTCAATCAAACTTGATGGATATGTTCCATGGGTGTTATAGGGTATATTGAATCATGTCCTAGGGTTTGGGAGCATGTCCTGGTCAAAAGTCAAAGGCACAGTTGACTTTTATCCCGAATCCCTAATTGTGGTACTGATGAAATTGAGAATTGCTGCTCAAGCTTCCTGGATCAATCCATTGTTACAAATGGATCAATATGGTATATTGGAGACCCTCAAATCATGGCTTGAGGTCTTGGCTCGTGATTGGTCCCAAAAGTCAACTTAGGGGTGAATTAGGTCAAGAAACCCTAATTCCTAATTTTTAGTGAATGCATCCCCTGAGGTTAAATTGACTTGATGATTGGGTTTATGATGTCCCTTGGAGCATCATAGGTTATGCCTTGAAGCATTGGCTAATGCCTAGAGGAGAATTTCCATATGGAGGCCCTGGTCGACCAAACCCTAATTTGGTGACACTGGCGATCTTGAGGCTTGATCCACCTAGAAGGGAGCAGTCTTGTGCTTAATCCTTGAAGTGGGAGTCCTCTTGATCCTTTATGGATGTTGGAGAGGTTAGACAAGTTGAAGATCATGTCATTCCTTGATTGATCATTTGTCTAAGAACTTAGAGAGGGCTTGAAACCCTAATTTTGACTGTAGTGAGTGTTCACCCATCTTTGGGGAGACTGGTGAGACATGATGGTACATCCATATTGTGATGATGATTTGCACAATGATGGGAAATCTTAGTGGTCAAATTTTGGGGTATGACAGTATAAAGCCCTGTCATACCCCAAATTTTGACCACTAAGATTTCCCATTACTGTGCAAATCATCATCACAATATGGATGTGTCATTATGCCTCATCAGTCTCCCCAAAGATGGGTGAGTATTCACTACTATCAAAATTAGGGTTTTAAGCCCTCTCAGAGTTTTTAGACAAAGGATCAATCAAGGAATGACATGATCTTCAACTTGTCTACACCCTCAAACATACACAAAGGATCAAAAAGGACTCCCAGTTCAAGGATTAAGTACAAGGATGCTCCCTTCTAGGTGGATCATGCCTCAAGATTGCCAGTGTCACCAAATTAGGGTTTTGATCGACCAGGGCCTCCAGATGGAAATTTTCCTCTGGGAATGAGCCAAAGATCCAAAACATAACCTAATATGCTCCATGGAACCTCATAAACCCAATTATCCAGTCAATTTTGCCTCAGGGGATGCATTCATAAAAAATCAGGAATTAGGGTTTCTTGACCTAATTCACCCTAAGTTGACTTTTGGGACCAATTATGAACCAAGACCTCAAGAGAGGATTTGAGGATCTCCAATATACCATATTGATCCATTTGGAACAATGGATTGATCCAAGAAGCTTGAGCAACAAGTTTCAATTTCATCTGAACCACAATTAGGGTTTCGCGGGAAAAGTCAACTGTAACTTTGACTTTTTACCAGGACATGCTCCCAAGCCCTAAGACATGATTCAATATCCTCTATACCACCCAGGGGCATATTGAAGACTCCTGAAGGTTACAAATTTCGGGAAACGCCAAGATTTACTGCCGTAGTCACGGTCCCACCCCTTGTGGTGCACACTGTCTCGGAAGGACAGATTCTGCCGATACCTTCTGGTAAGAAGGAAACTATGTTCGATAGAATGGATGAATTCCAGGAACAGTTCTTGGAAATGCAGAAGGAATTGCAAGCCATCCGCAGTCAGGATTTATTTGGAAAGGACACCGCAGACCTTTGTCTGGTCCCCAATGTGAAAGTCCCGCACAAGTTCCAAGTGCCCGACTTTGAAAAATACAAGGGTAACTCTTACCCTCAGAGCTATCTGGTGATGTACGCTCGGCGAATGTCAGCTCAGACGGAGAATCAGGACCTACTGATTCACTACTTTTAGGATAGTTTAACCGCTGCCGCCTTAAAATGGTACATGGGTTTAAACCGTACTACGATTAGTACATTCAGAGATCTTGGTGCTGCCTTCGTCCAACAATACAAATACAATTTGGACATGGCACCAGACAGAGATTAACTCGGATCAATGTCATAAAAGGACAAGGAAACCTTTAAGGAGTACGCTCAAAGATGGCGCGAAATTGTCGCTCAGATTTGTCCACCTCTTGAGGAAAAAGAGATGACAAAGATCTTCTTAAAGACCTTAAGCTCATTTTACTCCGATAGAATGGTTGCCAGTGCGCCCAGTGATTTCACCGAGATGGTGGGCATGGGAGTTCGTCTTGAGGAAGTCGTCCGAGAAGGACGTTTGGTAAAAGACGCTGGATCGTCGAGTAGTACAAAATGATATAGTAGTGCTCTCCCTAAGAAAAAAGAGCAAGATATTGGGAATATCTCTCTCGGAAAGCAAAGGTGACGTTATCAGCCGGTAGCAGCTGTAACTCCTGCTATCAGCCCTGGGCCTATTCCTACGTATCAACCTCAGGTTGCGCAGAGCCAACCTAATCAGCAAAGGACACAACAGCCTCTTCAGCATGCTCGTCCTCTATATAACAACAACCGTACAACGCGGCCACCAGGGTTTGATCCTATACCCATGTTGTACGCAGAACTATTTCCGTTACTACTGGCTAAGGGGCACATCCAGACTAATTCTCCTCTTACAGTACCGGAAAATCCACCTTTTTGGTTTAAGGTGGATCAGACATGCCCTTATCATCAAGGAAGACCAGGGCATAACATAGAGAATTGTCTCAATTTCAAATCCGACGTGCAAAAGCTTGTTAGGAGCGGGCTCTTATCTTTCAAAGATACGAATCCCAATGTTCTCCCGAATCCGCTGCCTCAACATGAGAAAGCTGCAGTTAACTTGATTGAGAAAGAATTTAACAACATCTATCAAATTCACGATGTACTCTTGTTGAGGACCAATCTAGTCAAAATGCATTGTAGACAGAGTGGATATGGCCATGTGCCACCTGTCATACCCCAAATTTTGACCACTAAGATTTCCCATCATTGTGAAAATCATCATCACAATATGGAGGAACCATCTTACTTTATTAGTCTCCCCAAAGATGGGTGAGCATTCACTATAATCAAGCTTAGGGTTTCAAACCCTTTCAGAGCCTTTAGACAAAGGATCAATCAAGGAATGACATGATCTTCAACTTGTCTAACCTCTTAAACATCCACAAAGGATCAAGAGGACTCCCACATCAAGAATTAAGCACAAGAGTGCAACATTTCAAGCGGATCAAGCCTCAAGTTCATCTAATACAAAGTCAACTGACGCAGAAAGTCAAAGTTTGACTTTTGGTCAACTTTGAGCTTCACAAGCCATTACTCAAGAAAATATGATGGATGATTTAATTTGATCAAATTTAAATCAAGAAATCATGCAAAATTGCAAAATTGATCAAATTGAAAGAAACTTATAAATTTTTTCTAAGTTAAAATCACGTTCAAGTGCACAACTTTTCAAGGTTGTAACTATTGACCCAAGCATCCATTGGTTTTGCGTAAGGGCTACTTTTAAAGAGGGTATTTGATAATTCAACATTGTAGAAGAAATCAACTCAAGATATCATAAGGATTGAAAGATATAAGTGATCAAAGTTTGGAATTCTTAATGTCTGATGTTCTGACATTGCATATGACATCGCTAATATTTTTCCAGCAAGAATGTCCCAACTTCAAGGATGTCTTTCTCCATGATCCAAGTTGATTCAAGCCAAACCTTGAACATCAAAGTTGAAGTACGTTATCTCAGCTTTCAAGAAAGTTGTAGAATGTCCTTGTAGCATACTCGAGCAAGGAGATATGATTTTTGCAAAAAGCATTGATAAAGCAGAATTTTCATGACAGCTTTTAGGACAGATTTGACTACACAAGTTCAAGACCATTTTTGATGACTTTGCAAGCTGAACCGAGACCAAAGTCAAACATCAAAGTTAAAGTATGTCATTAGGGATTTCCAAAATGTATAAGAACTCCCATTAATTCAACTTGATCAAGGAGTTATGAACATCACAACAGGCCTTGCTCGAGCTGATTTTTTTGGACATATTTTGTGCACTTTTCTTGTGCCACCCAATTTTCAAGCTTTGTCACCATGCAAGACAAGCATCAAAGATGCAATTCAATTCAACTCAAAATATCATAGTGGATTAAAAGATACAAGTGATTGAAGTTTGGAATTATTAATGTTCAAAGTTGTCTGATGTTCCAACATTGCATAGGACATCACTAATATATTTCCAGCAAGAATGTCCCAACTTCAAGGATGTTTTTCTTCATGATCCAAGTTGATTCAAGCCAAACCTTGAACATAAAAGTTGAAGTACATCATCTCAGCTTTCCAGAAAGTCCTAGAACGTCCATGTAGCATACTCGAGCAGGGAGTTATGGATTTTACAAAAAGGCTTGCTGCAGCTGAATTTTTCATGGGATAGATTTGCACATTTCTTGTGCCACACGAATTTCCAAGCCTTGTCATCATCTTGGACACATCTGAGGATCAAATCTAAAAGGGACAATCACTGAGCCAAGCCTCCAAAGTCCTTGGAACAAGAAGTAGCATGTTATTCCTAAAAATCCCTAAAAGAGGGACAAGACTCCAATTTTGGATTGGAGCATTCAATGGAAGTATCAAGGTGGCATGGACTGAGCCATTCTCAACTGAATTCAGTCAAGACTTATCCAAGAGCAAGGGAACCACAACCCTGTGCCCTAACCTCTAGTCAATGGCTAGAGGAGACTTTGATTCTCATTGGACAACATTGGCCAAACCTCTGCTGCAGTTGCCATTCACTATTGCTGCGAAAACAAACTTGCTCTACTATAAATAGAGCTCATTTGTGCTCAGTTTAAGTACGCCAAAGCCATCAAACAGATGCTTTCCTCAAAATCTCTTCTTTCACCTCAAATTTGCCATCCAAAGCAAGTAATTCTGAGTTTTTGAGATTGAGAGCTTTTCCATCATAATCAATCACACACACACCTCATATATATCATATGTAAGTTGTGCAAACTATCACAAGTGACCTGTAATCACAAAATCACAAAGTCACTTCTCCAAACCTCAAAATGGCACTTTTTTGCATTTTCCAAGCCATGTCTTGATTCAGTCACTTACCAAACCAGATAAAACCTTAAACACACTCCAAATATCATCCTTGAACTATCCCAAATGGTTCCCAACATCTGGAACACCATTTGAGAGAGTTTATATTTTGGGTCACTTTTAACCCCTTTTGCAAGAAAGGGACAGTTTGTGTTTTTGCAGGTACCAACTGATTCCAACCATCCTAAAAGCTTCTAAGAGGTCATTTGAGGGTGTCCAAAGCATCAAATCATTTTTGAAACAAAGCACTTGGTAGGTTGCACAAAATCTCCAAAAAAAGAGGTAAAATTCATAACTTGAATTCTTTGAATCATGCTTTCCTTTGATGTCCACATACATGCATCATATTGAACAATTCTTGAAGCAAAAATGTAGTCCTTAATGTGTATGTTATGATCCTCCTAATGTTTGCACTTTAACATGTTTATATGTGGAGTTTATGTTGTTTTAAACTTAAGGTGTAGATCTGGTTTTTTTGCCTTGTGTGTGTTGTACATTAAGTTTCAGTATGTATGAGTAATACCATTGGATTCCTTGTGAAAAATTGGTCAAGATAGGTTCTTACGGATTTCAATTTCGTTAAAAATTGAGAGAGTTATGAATGTTTGAAAATTTGATAAGCAAAGATGTTTAAACTTAAGGTGCAGATCTGGTTTTATGCCTTGTGTGCGCTGTACATTAAGTTTTAGTATGTATGAGTGATACCATTGGATTCCTTGCGAAAAATTGGTCAAGATAGGCTCTTCCAGATCTTAATTCCGTTAAAAATTGAGAGAGTTATGAAGTTTGATAAAAAGATGTTGAAAATCAAGGTGCAGTTCTGGTTTTTGTCTGATGTCGAATGTGATGTTATGACATATTCCCTTGTTCTCTTATCTTCAAAACTCATGAGTGATGTCGAATGTGATGTTGTGACATCGCATTCCTCTTTTTCTTAGTTTATCTTCAAAACTCAACCAATTATTTCACATAGCAAAAATCATCATTTTCCAAATCAGTTTTACACACTTCTTATTCATACTCCATAATATTTTAATCCACCAAAAAATCACAAAAAATATTATTATTTGATATATTTTTAATATATTCAAAAATATTGTTTTAAATTGTTTTAAATGCTTTTAAAATGATTTCTTTTTCTTGATTTTTAAAACCAAAATGATTTTAAATATTCATGTGGATAAAATACTTTTTCATAAACCTTAATCACTGTTTATAACATGATTAATGATTTTATTTGATATTTTTTTATCATTTTTTACTTGATTTTTCTTTGAAAAATGCCCTTTAAAAAATGAAATTAGGGTTTTTGATTAATTCAACCCTCATCAAACTTTTTCAAACACTCATGGGCCTCTAATAGAGTGTAAGACCCAATCCTTTTTTTGACCAAATCATTTTTGGGCCTCAGTGTATTATATAAGTCCCGATACCGTCAAAAACCAACGGCGCGATCGTCGCCTTTTGAAAAAAAAACCTTGGGCTTCTCCTTGAGCTATAAGACCCATTCAAAACTTTTGGGCCTCTAATAGAGTGTAAGACCCAACCCCCTTTTAACCAAAACCATTTTGGGCCTCACTTATTGTATAAGTCCCTCTGCGTCAAAAGAAAACCTCGGCGCGATCGCCATTTTTAACGAAAAATCAATTGGGCCTACCCTCGTGTTATAAGCCCCACTCTTTTTTCTTTAAACCTTTTGGGCCTCTTGAGAGAGTGTAAGACCCATCCCTTTGTACAGAAAACCTTTTTGGGCCTCAGTCACTTGCATAAGTCCCTCTGTACAAATTCAAACAGTGCGCTCACTGATAAAACCCTGGGCCTCTCCTTGAGCTGTAAGCCCCAAATCTTTCATTTTCAAAGAACTTTCTCCTTTGATTTTGAATATACTATTGTTTTCAATCTATCTTTGTTGAACAACTAACCAAACAGCATGGAAGCTCTACAACCGAGTAAGTGGTTATTGCTTTCATTTACCGCTTTCATATACATATAACTGTATTGTGGGGCTGTTTCGCTGTAAGTCTTCTTTCATAAACTCATATCAACTGTGTAATAATAGTATAGATATTTAGAGTTTCCCCGGCAACTACGTCTAGAACTAGGAAACGCTGTTTCGTTTATTCGTAGAAATAGACAACTAGATCCCCAATAGGATCACCAGATACAGTCTTCTCTTCGACTGTCCTCATTAGGAATTATCAAGAAACTCTACTCCCAGAGATGAATGTATTCTTCGTGAATGGCATCTTTGAGTTTCTTCCAAATTCTCAAACTTTCCTGGCTTGATCTATTCCTTGTGAATAGTCTGTCTTGAATTTCTCAGGGTTTGGGGACCCACGGGCTTCTTAAAAGCATCGGCCTCCTCTTGGGCATCGTACAAGGACCCACAGGCTTCCTAAAAGCAACCCCGCCTCCTCTTGGGCTTAGTACAAGGACCCATCGGCTTCTTAGAAGTATTCACAGCCTCCTCTTAGGCTTCATATAATGATCTCTTCCTCCGGGAATGATAGTCTCCTCTTAGGCTTCGTACAAGGACCGATCGACTTCTTAAAAGTTTCCTTACTCCTCTTGGGCTTCGTACAAATTGTCCCGACGACCTCCTAGAGGTATAGGAACAGAACTTAGTCATCTGCATAGAACAATCCTTTCAAAGAGTCTACTACTGTTTCTCAAAGCATAGTACAAAAGATGAAACTCTAGACTTGGCCTGTCTAATCTCCTTGAGTCTTCAAGACATTCTCAAGTGACCCCTTCGTAAAATAGGAAGGAAACCCGTAGACTCGGATAGTCTCAATACCCTTCGAATTTCCCACTTCCTTAAAGAACAGGAATAACCCGGATCCTCGAATCAAATCCTTGAGTACAACATTGCTCATATAAGAACTGATTTTCTCTTCTAAAATCAGTATACTGGACCTGTCACTCAACTAAAACAGCACCATAGCCTCTCTCTCGGGCTTTGTACGAGACACATAAGAGACTCCCTCGTCGAGTCAATCACCCCTTTTGCCTCCATCTCGGGCTTTATACGAGATACAAAAAGGTTCTTATTGAGCCAAACAAACAACAGCCTCCATCTCGGGCTTCGTACGAGATACAAAAAACTCTCTTGTTGAGTCAAATAGCCTCCATCTCGGGCTTTATACGAGATACCAAAAGATTCCCTCGTCGAGTCAAAACCTTTTAGCATCTCTCTCGGGCTTTGTACGAGACACATATTAGCCTCCTCTTAGGCTTTCTATAAGAAAACTACTGGTTGATCCAATCAACCTTTTAGCATCAAAGCTGTGCCTCGTTCACAGTACACAAACATCAACAACTCTTTCCTCTCCATCTAATCACTGGAAGCGGCAAGCCTCTGGATCATCTACATCCATGCCACTGTCCCTCTTTTAGCATGAAAAATTCCTAAGGAAAGATGGTATTGCTCTAAACTGAGTTAAACTCTTCTCCTTCAGGTTAAAATCCCCTATAAAGGAAATTATGGCATTGCCGGATTCACAAATCCCGGTTAAAGTAATTTTCCTTTATAAACAGTTGTGACATACAACCCCTCTTTAGAGATGACAAATTCTCTCTAAAGACAACACCTTTCAGCTTCACATCTTGGGCTTTGAACAAGATACAAACCACCTTTCGCTTCACGTCTTGGGCTTTGAACAAGACACCAAAACAACCATTTCCTCCCATAAAATAGGAGGAACTACAAACGCTCTAATTTCCCTGTTTCGGAAAAACGGGAATACGTAGGTATAAGATTGAAAGAAAAATCTTAGCGAGCACACTAAACAAAAACCCAAAATCCCATACTTTCATATATATGTCCTAACATCCTAATCGATAGCCTAAAGCACCCCTTTTCAACAAAATAACCTAGGAGAGACCCCGAGTCTTTGTAGCATCTGTAAACCAACAGTTTTGACTGTTTAACCTCAGTATGCAAGCAGAGTTAGTTGGAGACATCTATTTCCCTTCCTTCATCAGCTTTAATAGGATAAAAAATGAATCGAACTGTAGTACTAGAGCGATCGTGCTTCGCAACCACATCCAAAAATCACTCGCTACACCACCTCATAATTATCATCAGTGTGATATCTGCTCTAAAAGTAATCAAGGATGTTCTATGGTGCAATCAGCTCTACAGGAACAGTTGGATCTCAGATGGATCCAAGAGCACTGAGTTCGTGGAGTTAACATGGTTTACACGAATTCCAATGTCATTCAGAACCACGACATCCGTGCGATGAATGTCAACCTGGTGGCAATGCATTTAAGGTAAAGCCAGTATCATAATCTGCCGCGGCACGATTACAGTTCTTGTCTGACTTGCTCGGTAAACAAACAGGGATGCTTTTTCATATAGGAGGCCCTCCAGCGTCAGATGGATCTTGGATGGATCCAGGACTACCATGATAGGAATCCCTATCAGATCAATATGGTTCAGATCTTCGACATTCGCTTGATGAATACTAACTTGGTAGAATTACATACTAAGCAGGTCCGACTCAGATTCCTGATATCACATAATTATCACAGCTGTAAAGCGGGTTGCGAAAACGATCAGGGATGTGCCCTTGTCTAGGAAGTACTTCAGCACTTGTTAAATCATTGGTGGATGCCAATATACATGGATGAGGATACTCAGCAAATTAGTATCAATAACAGAAACCCCACTCGGCGTCAAAGTCAGGATGTCCGACCCGTGGAAGCTAACCTAGTGAGGTTACATTGTATTCAAAGTGGACGTGGCCAGGTGCCACCACACAATTATAAACGTTGTGGAGTTTGTTTGGAAAGTAACCAAGGGTGCTACCTTGTGCGAGCAGCTCTCCAGGAGCAGGTGGATCGTGGAGAGATTCGCCCATATCCAGGTTTCAGACCCATCAATTGGTCGCCAAACTACCTTGCCAGTCAAATTGAGGACGTTATCGTCGTCTCTGATCATTAGAGAAATAGGGATGTTTTCACCATTATCCCTCTGCTTGACGAGTCATGAATTCCCAACCGGGAATGGATCAAAATTGCGTACGATGGTCAGAAAAACCAGAAGGTTCCCATAGTCATCTATCTACCGGGACCATTACCGTATGAATCAACTAAGGCAATCCCTTATAAATACGGTGCAACAACAATTGAAAATGGAAAGGAAATTCCATTACCCTCCATCGTGAATATTGCAGACATCAGTCGAGTAACACAGAGTGGTCGAATTTTGAACCGAGGAGTTGGAGAGTCTAACAAAGAAAAGGAACTTCAGACAGAAGCTCCCAATCCACCAGTCGGTCAATCCAGTAATCCCGACCTTTCGAAAAATGACGATGAGATGCTGAAGCTCATCCAAAGGAGTGAATACAACATTGTTGATCAGCTATTACAGACTCCTTCAAAGATCTCGGTATTATCACTGTTAATCAGTTCAGAACCGCACAGGGAGGCTCTACAAAAAGTCTTGGAGGAAGCCTTTGTGGAACAGGATGTAACAATCAGACAGTTTGATAGTATTGTCTCTAACATCACTTCCTGCAACAACTTGGGATTTAGTGATGAGGAATTACCTGAAGAGGGTCGCCGTCATAATATGGCACTCAATATTACAGTCAACTGCTAGGACGATGCTTTAGCCAGCGTACTGGTAGACACAGGGTCAGCCCTGAATGTTATGCCAAAGTCCACTTTGACTCAATTATCATTCAAAGGACCTTCGATGAGAACCAGCGAGGTCGTCGTCAAAGCATTTGACGGATCCAGAAAAACGGTTATCGGCGAAGTTGACCTTCCCATAACTATTGGTCCTCACACTTTCCAAGTCACTTTCTAGGTCATGGACATCCGGGCAACGTATAGTTGTTTATTAGGAAGACCTTGGATACATCAGGCTGGAGCGGTCACTTCAACCCTCCACCAAATGCTAAAGTTCGTCCAGAACGGCCAACTCATCACAGTCTGTAGGGAACAGGCCTTGCTCGTTAGCAATTTATCATCATCCACTTATGTGGAACCTGAAGGGATAATCGGATCCCAGTTCCAAGCGCTTTCGTTACACAAGGATGAACAATCAGGAGGAGGAACTTCGATTTCCTCATACAAAGATGCTATTAAAGTAGTCGAGAGTACCGATACAACAGGATGGGGACAGCTTGTCATTCCTACTAGCAATACAACAAAGAAGGGTCTTGGTTTTTCTGCAACCTGTACCCGGACAGCTGCTAACGATGAAAGTCTTCATCCCATTCAGAACTTCTTCCACAGTGGAGGTTTCCTTCACCCAGTGTCTCAAATAGTCCATGCTATCAATGAGGAGGATCCCTCTGACACAGATGAAGAATGGAAGTCCTATCTTAACAAGGACGATTATATGTCTCAGGAAGAGGTGCCTACGCCATTTTGCTATCCCGCACAGAGTCCGAGATTTATACCACGGTCAGATGTCGAAATGATATACGGAGGTTGTGATCCGGAAGGATGTCGTGCTCCACCAAATTCATTAGAGGAGGACACTCTGATGAAAGACAACTTTGACCACAACTACTATGGCCCGATGGATGGCCTGCCAATGTGGCAGCCTTACCCAGGAGACTTGGGGCCAGAAAGTCAGCCGAGTAATGAAACTCAGCTGAGCATCATTGAACAGAATACCTGTGTCCTCACCATGTCATGGGATCAACACTCAGGTCATTCAGACACTACTCAACATGACAATGAATTTGCAATGTTTGCAGGACTTGAATTCATCAACTATGCTTTTCCCGAGGTCAACGTCATCGAGAGGGATGACTCCTCCAGTTCCAAAGAAGTGTGGGACACCTTGGGACGACCGAGTGAAAAATTTGACTTCATGGTCAAGTACACCGCTCCCGAAAGCTCTCGTATCAGGCTCAAAGATATCCAGCCAACTGGATGGGGAGATACAGCTGAGAGCACCAATGCTATGCAAAATGCAACAGAGGAATTCTCCTACGACAACTCTGCCTGGGAGACAAATTCCAATGATCCTGCTCCACCAGAAATCAACGTTATTTCTAAAGACAAATCAAGGAAGGTGCCAGACTTTGTGATTCACCGAGGGGTTCGCCGCCAATGGGTTGCTATCGACGTTCCAAAGATCGTTCATAAGTCAAAGTAATTGCCATCTTTAACCTTTCACCCTGCCCAGGTGAAACGGATGTTTTGATAGGGCTCGCTTTCTGTAAATTTTCCCTCTTCACTTCGCCCAAAGTGACAGAGTTTTGTTTTATAGGGCTGTAGTTTCAAGAATCGACTTGTTCATTAATAAAATAACGTCATTCTGTAATTTCTGCATTAATTGTTGTTTTCTCTTTTCGCTTTTCTCAGGAAATGGTAATCCTAAAAAACAATTCAATAATAAAAACAAGCAGTAATAAAAAAAAAAATACACTTCACACACGTTTGCATTCCCTCTGTCTCTTCTAAACACGAATCATCACGTCATGCAGATTGCTTATTTTAAACCCCGTTGTAACATACGATCCAATGCCTTCTCCCAACTTTGAGTTCCCGGTATTTGAGGCTGAAGAAGAAGATGACAACGAAATTCTAGAAGAGATCTCCCGACTACTCAGACAAGAGGAAAGGTCCATTGAACCTCACAAAGAGCCGTTGGAAACGGTAAACTTGGGTTCGGAAGAAGAGAGAAAAGAAATCAGGATTGGGGCACTACTCAGTCCAATTGCCAAAGAGAGTTTGATAAAGCTTCTCAAAGAATTCCCCGATGTATTCGCTTGGTCCTATCAGGATATGCCAGGGTTGGATACCAATATCTTGGAACATCACTTACCGTTAAGATCAGAATGTCCGCCAGTAAAGCAAAGGTTGAGACGGACTCACCCGGACATGGCCATCAAAATCAAAGAGGAGGTACAGAAACAGATTGACGCAGGTTTCCTCGCTACATCTGAATATCCTCAATGGTTAGCCAATATCGTACCCGTTCTGAAAAAGGACGGAAAAGTCAGAATGTGTGTTGATTACAGAGATCTAAACAAGGCAAGTCCAAAGGACGACTTTCCTTTACCACACATTGATATGCTGGTAGGCAGTACAACAAAATTCAAAGTTTTCTCCTTCATGGATGGATTCTCGGGCTATAACCAGATAAAAATGGTGCCGAGAGACATGGAGAAAACTTCGTTCATCACCCCATGGGGTACCTTTTGCTACAAGGTAATGCCGTTCGGTTTGAAGAACGCCGGGGCAACCTATCAAAGGGCCATGACTACTCTGTTTCATGACATGATACATAAAGAAATCGAAGTGTATGTCGATGATATGATTGCAAAATCTAAGACAGAGGAGGAGCATGTGACCCACCTGTCAAAACTATTCGAGCGTCTGAGAAAATACAAACTCCGCTTGAATCCCAACAAATGCACCATCGGTGTTTGTTCAGGGAAACTCTTAGGGTTCATCGTCAGCCAGAAAGGAATTGAGGTTGTTCTTGACAAGGTCAAGGCCATTCAAGAAATGCCTTCTCCGAAAACTGAAAAACAAGTCAGAGGATTCCTAGGACGTTTGAACTACATCTCCAGATTCATATTCCTCATGACTGCCACATGTGCGCCGATTTTCAAGTTACTCAAAAAGAACCAGGATTGCGTTTGGACAGAAGATTGCCAAACTGCCTTCGACAGTATTAAGGAATATCTATTGAATCCTTCGATTCTATCACCTCCAGTGGAAGGAAGACCACTGATCATATACCTCACAGTCTTGGAAGACTCAATGGGGTGTGTACTTGGCCAACAAGATGAAACCAAACTGAAAGAGTCTGCCATTTACTATCTAAGCAAGAAGTTCACCAACTGTGAAACTCGGTACACGATGCTTGAGAAAACTTGCTGTGCTTTGGCTTGGGCAGCCAAACGTCTACGCCAGTACATGATTCGTCACACTACTTGGTTGGTCTCCGAGATGGATCCGATCAAGTACGTCTTCGAAAAACCTGCTCTCATGGGAAGGATTGCCCATTGGTAGATGTTGTTATCACAATATGAGATAGAGTACCATGCTCAAAAAGCCGTTAAAGGAAGTATTTTAGCCGATCATTTGGCTCATCAACCGATTGATGATCAAGAATTAATCGGGTTCGACTTCCCAGACGAAGATGTCATGTATTTAAAAATGAAAGACTGCGACGAACCGGTACCCAGTGAAGGGCCAGAACCAGGTGCCCAATGGGGACTAATCTTTGACGGAGCATTTAATCATTATGGAAACGGAATTTGGGAAATAATTGTTACGCCTCAGGGTACCCACAGTCCTTTCACCGCTCGACTTACGTTCAAGTGTACAAACAACGAGGCCAAATACGAAGCTTATATTATGGGTCTCGAAGAAGCGATTGATTTAAGGATCAAAAACTTGGACGTATACGGTGACTCAGCCCTGGTTATCAATCAGATAAAAGGAGATTGGAACACATACTAATCAGGTTTGATTCCTTACAAAGACAATGCAAGAAAGTTGTTACCTTTCTTCAACAGAATCGAGTTTCATCACATCCCTCGTGATGAGAATCACATGGATGACGCTTTAGCCACCCTCTCTTCTATGATTAGTGTAGGTCAATGGACTGACCTACCTAAGATCGACATAATGCGCCTAGAACGACCCGCTTACATCTTCACGATTGAAGCAGTCATAGACGACAAACATTGGTATCACAATATCAAATGCTTCCTTAAAAAATAAGAGTACCCACCTAGGGCACTAAGGAAGGACAGAAAAACCCTCAGAAGACTAGCAAGCAGCTTCATCCTGAGCGGTGATACTCTCTATAAGAGAAATTTTGACATGGTCTTGCTCTGATGCATAGACAGACCAGAGGCAGACATGCTGATAAAAGAAATTCACGAAGGGTCCTTTGGCACTCATGCCAACGGACACACAATGGCGAGAAAAATTATGAGAGTAGGGTACTATTGGTTGACAATGGAATCCGACTGCTACAAGTACATGAGGAGGTGTCATAAGTGTCATATATACTCCGACAAAATTCATGTACCACCAACACATCTCAAAGTTCTTTCTTCCCCATGGCCTTTCTCCATATGGGGAATCGACATGATTGGCTTGATTGAGCCCAAAGCTTCAAACGGACATCAGTTCATCCTGGTCGCCATTGACTATTTCACCAAGTGGGTCGAAGCAGCGTCATACGCTAATGTAACCCGACAAGTGGTGGTCCAATTTATCAAAAACAGTATCATTTGCCGTTATCATGTTCCGAGCCAGATCATTACTGATAATGGATCTAACTTGAACAATAAGATGATGAAAGAGTTGTGTGTAGAGTTCAAGGTCGAACACCATAACTCATCTCCCTACTGACCCAAGATGAATGGAGCGGTAGAAGCGGCTAACAAGAACATCAAGAAGATTGTTCAGAAGATGGTTGTAACCTACAAAGACTGGCACGAGATGCTACCCTTTGCTTTTCACGGTTATCGAACATCTGTCCGCACTTTAACAGGGCTACCCCTTTCTCTCTAGTATATGGTATGGAAGCAGTGCTCCCCATCGAAGTAGAGATCCCATCAATCCGGGTATTGATGGAAGCAAAGCTTACAGAAGCTGAATGGTGTCAAAGTCGACACGACGAACTGAATCTGATTGAAGAGAAGTGAATCACGGCACTATGCCACGGTCAGTTGTATCAACAGAGAATGAAGAAGGCGTTTGACAAAAAGGTCCGACCTCGCGTCTTCAGGAAAGGAGACCTTGTGCTCAAAAAGATACAATCATTTCTGACTGATTCTCGGGGTAAATGGACTCCGAATTATGATGGCCCCTATGTGGTCACGAAAGCTTTCACAGGCAGCGCCTTGAGACTTGCAACCATGGACGGAGAAGAATTTTCCTACCCCACGAATGTTGATGTAGTCAAGAAATACTTCGCCTAAAAAAACATCTCGGTGGATTGAAAACCCGAAAGGGCGGTCCAGGCAAAAGTTAGAGACAAAATAAAAAAATCATCCCGGTGGATTGGAAACATCACAGTACAATCCAGGCAAAAGTTAGGGATAATGGCAAGTAACTATGTTCAACAGAGGCAAGTCCCTCAGCAGCAGCAGTTACACCGTCAATCGGAGGAAAACTCCAGTCAAGGTCATCTTCGACAGAAGCTCAGGATGTCCCGAATTCAAACTTGGTAGAAGGATAGTGGTCGTTATGTTTCAACGTAGCCCCTTTTCCCTGTAAATTACCATTTTCTAACTTTGTAAATACTCTTTGGAATCACGCGTTTGGCTGATCTCCGTCTTATCAATAAAATTTGAGCCCTTGTGCTTTTGTCTGTAATTCTCGTTTGTTTTAGCTTTACAGAATGACATTTTGATATGATTAACGATTCTTGAAATAAAACAAAAAAATGAATTTACTTGTAAAACTTTTTCTGCTTTAAAATAAAGATGGCAATTTCTTTTGACTGTTGAACATCAAAAGAGCATCAACCGCTTCTCCAAAAGTAAGCGAACGTCAAAGTGCAAAATCAAAGTACTCCTTCTACGCCAGTGCGCCTGAATGAAGGATCAACAGTGTCAGATGTGACTATTCCATCTGACCTCTTCGGCAGAGTTCTTATCTCTTTAGCCCGATTAACGGTATTCCCCGTGAGGACTACTTTTCCTAAGCAAGGTAGAATTGCTATCTTGAACCAAGTGATACTTTTCATCTCCCGCGACGGCCGAGTATCCAGTCGTGTTCATTCGTCAGTCTGTGTATTGTGTCAAGTCTTTCTCAGCATATACATACATACATCATGCATTATTTATTTGCATTCACATTTCATATTGCATCACTCTGGTCGGTCTTATCCCCTAGTGATAAAAGTCCTCTCAATCGAGTTGTCGATTCTTTCCTCGTCAGGAAGTAAATCATCTGAACAATCTCGACTCCAGTTATTTCTAAATTGAAGATAGGTCCTGGACCACTTTGATAACTTGAACCTCTGAAAAACCAGAGAAACTTTCAACAGATATCACTCTTCGCCATTGAAGATGATATCCTTGCTTTCCCGTATTAAGGAAAATTCCGAGAGAAAGCCTCATAATCAGAGATTCGGTGATACGGCAGTTTTTCTTCGAAAGAACCACTGATGAAAAGGTCATCGGCACCTCAAAAATGGATCCCATCATATGGCATTTCTCCGGGAAAATCTCGAGAAAAGTATGATGTAAGACCCCAAACGAAGGCAGTCTTTTAGGAGACTCGTCTTCCCCAGTAGAAACAAATGGCGTCTCCAACAGAGAAGTTTGTGCACCTCTACAACTCAGACGACTGAATTCCCCAGCCAGTCTGACGTCAACTTTTTCCGTCAAATGGTATCTCCCCAAGAAGATTCAGCGAGAAGTTTGAGGAAAACCGCTACGAATAGCGTCCCTTGTCAATAAAGTTTATTGACAAAAGAAACTTAGACCAGTTCCTTAGTAGGAAACCAGGATTGAGGGGAAGTTTAAATCAGAAACTAAGACCAGTTCCTTGGTAGGAAACCAGGATCGAGGGGAAGTTTAAATCAGAAACTAAGACCAGTTCCTTGGTAGGGAGCCAGGATTGAGGGGAAGTTCATCTCAAAAGAAAACTGAGACCAGTCCATTGGCTAAAGACCAGGATCGAGGGGAAGTTTACCTTTTCTAAGCATCATTGCTTAACAAAATAAGTTGAATGCGATCTTCCATTCATAACCACCATCAAAATTTCGGGTATTCCGATATTTAATCCTCTTGCACCCCGAATGCCCGAATACCTTCGTCATTCACACCTTCGTGTCCAAGAAGATTAAATAGGGGCATCTGTCATACCCTAAATTTTGACCACTAAGATTTCCCATTACTGTGCAAATCATCATCACAATATGGGTGTGTCATTATGCCTCATCAGTTTCCCCAAAGATGGGTGAGTATTCACTACTATCAAAATTAGGGTTTCAAGCCCTCTCAGAGCTTTTAGACAAAGGATCAATCAAGGAATGACATGATCTTCAACTTGTCTACACCCTCAAACATACACAAAGGATAAAAAAGGACTCCCACTTCAAGGATTAAGCACAAGGATGCTCCCTTCTAGGTGGATCAAGCCTCAAGATCGTCAGTGTCACCAAATTAGGGTTTTGATAGACCAGGGCCTCCAGATGGAAATTTTCCTCTGGCCATGAGCCAAAGATCCAAAACATAACCTAATATGCTCCATGGAACCTCATAAACCCAATCATCCAGTCAATTTTGCCTCAGGGGATGCATTCATCAAAAATCAAGAATTAGGGTTTCTTGACCTAATTCACCCCTAGGTTGACTTTTGGGACCAATTATGAACCAAGACCTCAAGAGAGGATTTGAGGATCTCCAATATGCCATATTTATCCATTTGGAACAATGGATTGATCCAAGAAGCTTGAGCAACAAGTTTCAATTTCATCTGAACCACAGTTAGGGTTTCACGGGAAAAGTCAACTGTAACTTTGACTTTTGACCAGGACATGCTCCCAAGCCCTAAGACATGATTCAATATCCTCTATACCACCCATATAACATGTCCATCAAGTTTAATTTAGGTCAAGGACATGATTTCCTGAAGAGTTGCACAGTTTGGAATTCATCGGATAAAAAGTCAACTGTGCACAAAAAGTCAACTTTGACTTTTTGAGATTTTTCACAAAAATGAATTTTTAACCCTAAAATGATGTTTATGTATGATTTGAATCATCATTCATCAAGAAAAATCAAAGAAAATTGGATAACTTGTAAAAGGGGTAACCATAAAAACTTAGAAAATTTTCTAAGTTATGGAAAAAAGTGACAAAGGTACCAACTTTGGAGGATCATAACTCCTAAACCACAAAGCCATTTTTTCCATCCAAGGCTTGATTTGTAGATCTCATTGCCCTCTACAAAAGCTTCATACTGACCTATGCCCAAATTTCTCATGGATTTTGAGTTATGGAGTGATCAAAATCAAGAAAAGTCACTTTGTTCCAACACTTAGTGAAAATTTCACTAAGTCAGATTTTGCCTTACTTTTTTTCCAAATGTAGGGACATTTTTCACTTGGATCCAAAAAGTATCAAAACCAAATATGATCAAACAGTTGTTGTATCATGTAAGGGCTTTCCAAAATGGCCAAGAACATCACCAAATTCAACTTGAGCCATGAGATATGACATTGGCAAGTTGCCTTGCTGAAATCTACCAAGGCAAGGCATATTTTTGCACGTTTGCTCGATTTGCCAAAATCAGCCAATTCCAAGCCTTATCATCACTTTGGACACATCTGAGGATTGAATCTAAAGGGGACAATCACTGAGCCAAGCCTCCAAAGTCCTTGGAACAAGAAATAACATGCTAAACCTAGAATTGCCCAAAATAGGGACAAGACTCCAATTTTGGATTGGAGCATTCAATGGAAGCATCAAGGTGGCATGGAGTGCGCCATTCTCAACTGAATTCAGTCAAGACTTTGTAGCGAGCGATTTTGGACGCGGTTCTTAAGCGCTGGTCGCTCTCTGCGGTTTGAGCTTTGACTACAGGTCGATTCATTTTTTATCCTATTGTGAGCTGAATAAGGAAGGGAAATAGATGTCTCCAATTAACCCTGCTTGCATACTGAGTTTAAACAGCGGTCTGTTAGGTTACGGATGCTATCAATGTGGGGGGGCCTTTGTACTGGTTATTTTTATTTTTGCCAATACGGTTATCTTTCTTTTTAGGACTTTCTAGCGGGGAATAAGGATTAGGATGTTAGGACTGATGTTTTTGAATTACTGCTTTTGATTGATGGAGATACGGGATTTGTGTTTTTTGTTGATTGTGCTCGCTAAGATCTTTTCTTTCGATCTTATGCCTACGTATTCCCGTTTACCAAAACAGGGAAATCAGAGCGTTCGTAGTTCCTCCTATTCTATGGGAGGAAATGGTGTTTTTGGTGTCTTGTTCAAAGCCCAAGACATGAAGCGAAAGGTGATTTGTATCTTGTTCAAAGCCCAAGATGTGAAGCTAAAAGGTCTATTTGTGTCTTGTTCAAAGCCCAAGACGTGAAGCTGAAAGACCTCGACTTTAGAGAGAATTTGTCATCTTTAAAGAGGGGGAAGGAGAATTACTTTAACTGGGATACGCGGATCCGAGCAATGCCATAATTTCCGAAGAAAGGGTTTTAACCTGAAGGAGAAGACTTTAACTCAGTGTAGAGCAATGCCATCTTTCCTTAGGAATTTCTCATGCTAAAAGAGGGACAGTGGCATGGATGTAGATGGTCCAGAGGCTTGCCGCTTACAGCGATTAGATGAAGGGAAAGGAGTTGTTGATGTTTGTGTACTGCGAACGAGGCACAACTTTGATGCTAAAAGGTCGATTGGATCAACCAGTGGTTTTCTTATACAAAGCCTAAGAGGAGGCTAATTTCCGCTAGGAAAATCATTATACGAAGCCTAAGAGGAGGCTATTTTGTGTCTCGTACAAAGCCCGAGAGAGAGGCTAAAAGTTTTTGACCCGACGATAGAGTCTTTGTGTCTCGTACGAAGCCCGAGATAGAGGCTAAAAGTTTTTGACCCAGTGGGGCATATCGTTATACAAAGCCTAAGAGGAGGCTAGCAAAGAGTTGACTCAGTTGTAGAATCTTTTATACTCAGTAAGAGAGTGTTTTTGTATCTCGTACAAAGCCCGAGAGAGAGGCGAAAAGGTTGTTTTGACTCCACTGGGGAGAATTTTGGTATCTCGTACGAAGCCCGAGATGGAGGCTATTGTAACTGTTTCAGTTGAGTGACAGATCAAATATACTGATTTAAAAGAGAAAATCAGTTCTTATATGAGCAACACTGTACTCAGGGATTTAATTTGAGGATCGGGGTTGTTTCCTTTTCTTTGAGGAAACGGGAAAGCCAAAAGGTATTGAGACTGTCCGAGTCTGCGGGTTTCCTTCCTATTTGACGAAGGGTGCTTGAGAATGTCTTTGAGACTCAAGGAAGTTAGACTGTCCGTGTCTAGAGTTTTATCTTTTGTACTATGCTTCGAGAAACAGTAGTAGACTCTATGAAAGGACTGTTCTATGAGGATGACTAGGTTCTGTTCCTATACCTCTAGGAGGTCGTCGGGAAAATTTGTACGAAGCCCAAGAGGAGGCTGGAATCTTTTAAGAAGCCGACGGGTCCTTGTACGAAGCCCAAGAGGAGGCTATCATTCCCGGAGGAAGAGATCATTATACGAAGCCTAAGAGGAGGCTGTGAATACTTCTAAGAAGCCGTAGGGTCCTTGAATAATGCCCAAGAGGAGGCCGATGCTTTTAAGAAGCCCGCGGGTCTATCATCTCCTTTCCATTAGGAGAGATAACTCTTTTAAAGATGAAAACCACTGGTAAACGTGCGAGGTTTACTATCCAACGACTTTTAGCTTTTAAAGAGGGTTCCTTAGTTAAGGTCCAAGATTATGACCGTAGTGGGTACCCAAACCCCGAGACATTCAAGGCAAGCTATCCACAAGGAATAGATCAAGTCAGGAAAGTTCGAGAATTGGGAAGAAACTCAAAGATGCCATTCACGGAGAATACATTCATCTTGGGGAGTAGAGTTTCTTGACGATTCCTAAGGAGGACAGCCGAAGAGAAGACTGTATCTGGTGCTCCTATTGGGGATCTAGGCATCTATTTCTACGAATAAGTGAAACGGCGTCACCTAGTTCTAGACGTAGTTGCCGGGGAAACTCGAAATATCTATACTATTATTACACAGTAGATATGAGTTTATGAAAGGAGACTTACAGTGAGCAGCCCCACAATACAGTTTATAATATGAAAGCAGTAAACGAAAGCGGGTAAACATTTACTCGGTTGTAGTGCTTCCATGCTGTCTAGTTAGTTGTTCAACAAAGAAAGATTAAAAACAACAGTATATTCAAAATCAAAGGAGAAAGTGCTTTGAAAAAGAAAGATCTGGGGCTTACAGCTCAAGGAGAGGCCCAGGGTTTTATCAGTGAGCGCATTGTTGAATTTGTACAGAGGGACTTATACAAGTGACTGGGGCCCAAAAAGGTTTTCTGTACGAAGGGATGGGTCTTACACTCTCTCAAGAGGCCCAAAAAGGTTTAAAGAAAAGAGAGGGGCTTATAACACGAGGGTAGGCCCAAATGATTTTTCGTTTAAAAATGGCGATCGCGCCGAGGTTTTCTTTGAACGCAGAGGGACTTATACAATAAGTGAGGCCCAAAATGTTTTTGGTTAAAAGGGGGATTGGGTCTTACACTCTATTAGAGGCACAAAGTGTTTTGAATGGGTCTTATAGCTCAAGGAGAGGCCCAGATGATTTTTATTTTTAAACGGGCTACGATCGCGCCTGTTTACTTGCACAGAGGGACTTATACAATGGATGAGGCCCAAAAAGTTTTGTACAAGTGGGGATGGGTCTTACACTCTCTCAAGAGGCCCAAAGAGTTTTTGAAGAAAAATAAATGGGTCTTACTACTCGAGGGTACGCCCAGATGATTTTTGAAAAGGCGACGATCGCGCCGTTTATTTTTTGACTGTATCGGGACTTATACAATAAGTGAGGCCCAAAGATGATTTGGTCAAAAAAATGATTGGGTCTTACACTCTAATAGAGGCCCAAAGTGTTTTGAAAATGATTTATGAGGGTTGAATTAATCCAAAACCCTAATTTGTTTTCAAAATGTATTTAATTGAATAAAAATTCAATTAAAATGATCAAAAATTGTTTAACACATGGAAAACAAATTGTGATCTTGGATTAATGCTTCAAAAATCAAGTATTGACCTACAAAATAATTAAAAAGCATTAAAAGTTGCAAAATCAATGTAGAAAAAATATTTAAAATTCCAAAAACAATCAAAATATTAATTCTTTACAAAAATATCAATTATATGAAATAAATAATATTTTTGGGATTTTTTGTGAAAATAAAATATTTTAACATTTTTGTGAATTATTAAAAAAAGAATCAACTCAAAATCATTAAAACTCAGAGAGAAATTAATTTTTGAATCAATTAAACAAAATCACAAAATTCAAATATTTGAATTTCTAAAAATGGCGCCAAGAACAAGCTGAAGAACACGCGCGTGTTCTTGGTTTCTCAGATTTGCATTTTCTATCCAATCTCCATGAATACGTAATCATATCATGCAATCCACATATCATTATGCTCGTCTCAACCTCACGATCATGTCTATGTACTTTAATTTCATTTAAATTAAACATACAATAAGAAATCACGAAGAGACCTCAAGAACCCTAATTTCTGCATGAAGGCTAGGATTTTTGATACACGATTCAAACAATGCAATTAATTGAGGGAAAACATTCCATGCATGATTATGAACATATGGCCAAATTATTGTGCGAGGAAATATGCATAGATTGAGAGATGACCAAGTATGTGCTTACCTCTAGGCCGTGACAGCAAGTTCAAAGTGATTTTTGATTTGGAGGTGTTACAGATGAGTTGTGGTGATCTGAACAGCTTCCCTACACCCTATAGATTGTGTTTGGATGGTTGGACTTGATTGAAATTGGCTGGATCATTTTGTGGTACCTCAGCTGCACTTTGGTTAAAACCTTGAGCAACCAGCTGGTGATTTCGTGAAATTGATGTTTCAGAAGTAATCTAAGTGTTTGATCAGCTCATATGTGATGTATGTGAGGTGTGTGAGTGATTGGTTTGATTGGAATTGCTCTCAAACTCAAAACCCGATAGTGACTTGCCTTAGAAGGCAAAATTGGAGTGAAAGAAGAGATTTTGAGGAAAGCATCTGTTAGATGGCTTTGGTGTACTTAAACTGACCACAATTGAGCTCTATTTATAGTAGAGCAAGTTTGTTTTGCAAGGAATAGTGCATGGCAGCTGGTAAGTAGGTTTGGCCAATGTTGGCAAGTGAAAATCCAAGTCTCCTCTAGCCATTGACTAGAGGTTAGGGCACAGAGCTTTGGTCCCCTTGGTCTTGGATAAGTCTTGACTGATTTCAGATGAGAATGGCTCAGTCCATGCCACCTTGATGGTTCCATTGAATGCCTCATTCCAAATTTGAAGTCTTGTCCCTATTTTGGCCATTCTAGGTTCAACATGCTATTCCTTGTTCCTTGGACCTTGGAGGCTTGGCTCAGTGATTGTCCCCTTTGGATTCAATCCTGTGAGGTGTCCAAGTGGATAGGAACTATTGAAATTGGCTGATTTTGGCAAATCGAGCCAAAGTGCAAATTCTGCCTTGCCTTGACAGATTTCAGCAAGGCAACTTGCCAATGTTGTATCTCATGATGTAGGTTGAATTTGGCAATGTTCTTGGCCATTTTGGAAAGCTCTTAGATGATACAACAACTGTTTGAACAAGTTTGGTTTTGATCTCTTTTGATTCCAAGTGAAAAATCCCCCTACATTTGGCAAAAAGTGAAGGCAAATTCTGACTTAGTGAAAATTTCACTAAGTGTTGGAAAAAGTGACATTTTCACTTTTCAGCCACTTTGATCACTCCATAACTCAAAATCCTTAATGAATTGGAATGACTTGTAGTTAAAGTTTTTGTAGGTGATAATGAGGGCTACAAATCCATCTTTGGATGAGAAAAAATGGCCTTGTGGTTTAGGAGTTATGGTCCTCCAAAGTTGGTACCTTTGCCACTTTATTTTTAACTTAGAAAAATTTCTAAGTTTTATGGTTACCCCTTTTACAAGTTATCTCACTTTTCTTGATTTTTCTTGATGAATGATGATTCAAATCATACATTAACATCATTTTAGGGTTAAAAATCCATTTTGGTGAAAAATCTCAAAAAGTCAAAGTTGACTTTTGTGCACAGTTGACTTTTTATCAGATGAATTCCAAACTGTGCAATTCTTCAGGAAATCATGTCCTTGACCTAAATCAAACTTGATGGACATGTTCCATGGGTGTCATAGGGTATATTCAATCATGTATTAGGGTTTGGGACCATGTCTTGGTCAAAAGTCAAAGTTACAGTTGACTTTTCCCTTAAAACCCTAATTGTGGTGCAGATGAAAATGAGACTTGTTGCTCAAGCTTCTTGGATCAATCCATTGTTCCAAATGGATCAATATGGTGTATTAGAGACCCTCAAATCATGTCTTGAGGTCTTGGCTCATGGTTTGTCCCAAAAGTCAACTTAGGGGTGAATTAGGTCAAGAAACCCTAATTCCTGATTTTTGATGAATGCATCCCCTGAGGCAAAATTGACTTGATGCATGGGTTCATGAGGTTCCATGAAGCATATTAGGTCATGTTTTGGATCATTGCCTTGTGCCCAGATAAAAATTTCCATCTGGAGGCCCTGGTCGACCAAAACCCTAATTTGGTGACACTGTCGATCTTGAGACTTGATCCACCTAGAAGGGAGCAGCATTGTGCTTAATCCTTGAAGTGGGAGTCCTTTTTGATCCATTGTGGATATTTAAGAGATTAGACAAGTTGAATCTCATGTCATTTCTTGATTGATCCTTTGTCTAAGCACTCAGAGAGGGCTTGAAACCCTAATTTTGATTGTATTGGATGCTCACCCATCTTTGGGGAGACTGATGAAGCATGATGGTTCATCCATATTGTGATGATGATTTTCACAATGATGGGAAATCTAAGTGGTCAGAATTTGGGGTATTACAGCTGCCCCTATTTAATCTTCTTGGACCGAAGGTATGAATGACGAAGGGATTCGGGCATTCAGGGTGCAAGAGGATTAAATATCGGAATACCCGAAATTTTGGTGGTGGTTATGAATGGTAGCTTACGCATTCATCTTCTTTAGCTAAGCAATGATGCTTAGAAAAGGTAAACTTCCCCTCGATCCTGGTCTTCAGCCAAGGAACTGGTCTTAGTTTCTTATTTAAACTTCCCCTCGATCCTGGTTTCCTACCAAGAACTGGTCTTAGTTTCTGATTTAAACTTCCCCTCGATCCTGGTTTCTTACCAAGGAACTGGTCTCAGTCTCTGATTTAAACTTCCCCTCGATCCTGGTTTCCTACCAAGAACTGGTCTTAGTTTCTGATTTGAACTTTCCCTCGATCCTGGTTTCCTACCAAGAACTGGTCTTAGTTTCTTTTGTCAATAAACTTTCTTGACAAGGGACGCTATTCATAGCGGCTTTCCTCAAACTTCTCGCCGAATTTTCCTGGGGAGATGCCATTTGAGTGGAAAAAGTTTTGATGTCAGACTTGCTGGGGAACCCATTCGTCTGAGTTGTAGAGGTGTACAAACTTCTCTGTTTTGGAGACGCTATTTGTCGATTCTACAAGGGAAAGCGAGTCTCTTGAGAGACTGTTTTCATTTGGGATCTTTCATCATACTTTTCTCGGGATCTTCCCGGAGAAACGCCATATGATGGGGTCCAATTTTGAGGTGTCGATGACCTTTTCATCAACGACTTTTCGGAGCAAAACTGGCATGCTGCCGAATCTCTGATCACGAGGCTTTCTCTGTGGATTTTCCTTAATCTGCAAGGATATCATCTTCATTGGCGAAGAGTGATGTTTATTGAGAGTTTTCTCTGGCTTTTCAGAGGTTCAAGTTATCAAAGTGGCCAAGTGCCGACTCTGATCTAAAGATACACTGGTGGCGAGATTGTGTAGACGCAACACTTCCTGACGAGGAAAGAACTGACAAACTCGATTGAGAAAACTGTTTATCACTAGGGGACAAGACCGGCTAGAGTGATAGTGATGCAATATGAAATGTGAATGCAAATCAAAAATGCATGAAGTACGTATGTATATGCTGACAAAACTGACGCGACATACAGACTAATGGATGAACATAATTGGATACTCGGCCATCGCGGGGCGAAGAAGTACCGTTGATTCATAATAGCAATTCCACCTTGCTTAGGAGAGATAGTCCCGTTGGGAGCTATGTTGATCGGGCTTAGGAGATGAGAACTCGGCCGAGGATGTCAGACGAAACAAGGTCTCTGACACAGTTGATCCCTTCATTCAGGCATACTGGCTTAGAAGGAGTACTTTGATTCTGCACTTTGAAGTTCGCTTACTTCGGGAGAAGCAATCAATGTTCTTCTGATGTTCAACAGTCAAAAGAAATTGCCATCTTTATTTTAAAAGCAGAAAAAGTTTTAACAAGTAAATTCATTTTTGTTTTATTTCAAGAATCGCTGATTAAGTTTAAACAACGTCGTTCTATAAAGCTAAAACAAGCAAGAATTACAATCAAATGCACAAGGGCTCAAATTTTATTGATAAGATGGAGATCAGCCAAACGCGTGATTCCAAAGAGTATATACAAAGTTAGAAAACGGTAATTTACAGGGAAAAGGGCTACGTTGAAACATAACGACCACTATCCTTCTACCAACTTTGAATTCGGGGCATCTTGAGCTTCTGTCGAAGATGACCTTTGACTGGAGATTTCCTCCGATAGATGATGTAACTACTGCTGAGGGACTTGCCTCTGTTGAACATAGTTACTTGCCATTATCCCTAACTTTTGCCTGGATTGTACTATGAGATTTCCAATCCATCGGGATGATTCTTTTTTTTTTCATGTCTCTAACTTTTGCCTGGACCGCCCTTTCGGGTTTTCAATCCACCGAGACGTTTTTTTTTTAGTTTAGGCGAAGTATTTCTTGACTACATCAACATTCGTGGGGTAGGGAAATTCCTCTCCGTCCATGGTTGCAAGTCTCAAGGCGCCGCCTGAGAAAGCTTTCGTGACCACATAGGGGCCATCATAATTTGGGGTCCATTTGCCCCGAGAGTCAGTGAGAAATGATTGTATCTTCTTGAGCACGAGGTCTCCTTTCCTGAAGACACGAGGTCGGACCTTTTGGTCGAACGCCCTCTTCATTCTTTGTTGATACAACTGACCGTGGCATAGTGCCGTGATTCGCTTCTCTTCGATCAGGTTCAGTTCGTCGTGTCGACTTTGACACCATTCAGCTTCGGTGAGCTTAGCTTCCATCAATACCCGGATTGATGGGATCTCTACTTCTATGGGAAGCACTGCCTCCATGCCATATACTAGAGAGAAAGGGGTAGACCCTGTTGAAGTGCGGACAGATGTACGATAACCGTGAAGAGCAAAGGGTAGCATCTCGTGCCAATCTTCATAGGTTACAACCATTTTTTGAACGATCTTCTTGATGTTCTTGTTAGCCGCTTCTACCGCTCCGTTCATCTTGGGTCGGTAGGGAGATGAGTTATGGTGCTCGATCTTGAACTCTGCACACAACTCTTTCATCATCTTATTGTTCAAGTTAGATCCATTATCAGTAATGATCTCGCTTGGAACACCATAACGGCAGATGATATTGTTTTTGATAAATCGGACCACCACTTGTCGGATTACATTGGCAAACGACGCTGCTTCGACCCACTTGGTGAAATAGTCAATGGCTACCAGAATGAACCGATGTCCGTTTGAAGCCTTGGGCTCAATCATACCAATCATTTCGATTCCCCATATGGAAAAAGGCCACGGGGAAGAAAGAACTTTGAGATGTGATGGCGGTACATGAATTTTGTCGGAGTATATCTGACACTTGTGACACCTCCTCATGTACTTGTAGCAGTCGTATTCCATGGTCAACCAATAGTACCCGGCCCTGAGATTTTTTCTCACAATTGTGTGTCCGTTGGCATGAGTGCCAAAGGATCCTTCATGAATTTCTTTCATGAGCATGTTCGCTTCTGGTCTGTCGACGCATCGGAGCAAGACCATGTCAAACATTCTCTTATAAAGAGTGTCACCGCTCAGGAAGAAGTTTCCAGCCAATCTTCTGAGGGTCTTTCTATCTTTCCTGGATGCCCCAGGTGGGTACTCTTGTTTCTGAAGGAAGCATTTGATATCGTGATACCAAGGTCTGTCGTCTATGACTGCTTCAATTGCGAAGATGTAAGTGGGCCGTTCAAGGCGCATTATGTCGATCTTAGGTATGTCATTCCATTGACCTACACTAATCATGGAAGAGAGGGTGGCTAATGCATCAGCCATGTGATTCTCATCACGAGGAATGTGATGAAAATCGACTCTGTTGAAGAAGGGTAACAACCTCCTTGCATAGTCTTTGTAAGGAATCAATCCTGATTGGTATGTGTTTCAATCTCCTTTTATCTGGTTAATAACCAGGGCTGAATCGCCGTATACGTCCAAGTTTTTGATCCTTAAATCAATCGCTTCCTCGAGACCCATGATACATGCATCGTATTCGGCCTCGTTGTGCGTACATTCGAACGTAAGTCTGGCAGTGAAAGGAATGTGGGAACCCTGAGGGGTAACAATGATTGCCCCAATTCCATTTCCATAATGATTGACTGCTCCGTCAAAGATAAGTCTCCACTGGGAACCTGGTTCTGGCCCTTCACTGGGTAGCGGTTCATCGCAATCTTTCATTTTTAGATACATGACATCTTCGTCTGGGAAGTCAAACCCGATTGATTCTTGATCGTCAATCGGTTGATGAGCCAAATGATCGGGTAAAATACTTCCTTTAACGGCTTTCTGAGCGTGGTACTCTATGTCATATTCTGATAGTAACATCTGCCAACGGGCAATCCTTCCCGTGAGAGCAGGTTTTTCGAAAACGTACTTGATTGGATCCATTTCGGAGACCAACCAAGTAGTATGACGAATAATGTACTGGCGAAGACGTTTGGCTGCCCAAGCCAAAGCGCAACAAGTTTTCTCAAGCATTGTGTACCGAGTCTCGCAGTCGGTGAATTTCTTGCTTAGATAGTAAATGGCAGACTCTTTCCTTTTAGTTTCGTCTTGTTGGCCAAGTACACATCTCATTGAGTCCTCTAGGACTGTGAGGTAAATGATTAGTGGTATTCCTTCCACTGGAGGTGATAGAATCGGAGGATTCAACAGATATTCCTTGATACTGTCGAAGGCAGTTTGGCAGTCATTTGACCAAACGCAATCCTGGTTCTTTTTGAGTAATTTGAAAATCGGCGCACAAGTGGCGGTCATAAGGAATATGAATCTGGAGATGTAGTTCAAACGTCCCAGGAATCCTCTGACTTGTTTTTCAGTTTTCGGAGAAGGCATTTCTTGAATGGCCTTGACCTTGTCAGGATCAACTTCAATTCCTTTCTGGCTGACGATGAACCCTAGTAATTTCCCTGAACGGACACCGAAGGTGCACTTGTTGGGATTCAAGCGGAGCTTGAATTTTCTTAGGCGTTCGAACAATTTTGACAGATGTTCAACGTGCTCATCCTCTGTTCTTGATTTTGCAATCAAATCATCGACATATACCTCGATTTCTTTGTGCATCATGTCATGAAACAGAGTAGTCATGGCCCTTTGATAGGTTGCCCCGACATTCTTCAAACCGAACGGCATTACCTTGTAACAAAAGGTACCCCATGGGGTAATGAACGAAGTTTTCTCCATGTCTTTCGGCACCATTTTGATCTGGTTATAGCCCGAGAATCCATCCATGAAGGAGAATACTTTGAACCTTGCTGTGCTGTCAACCAGCATGTCAATGTGTGGTAAAGGAAAGTCGTCCTTTGGACTTGCCTTGTTCAGATCTCTGTAATCAACACACATTCTGACCCTTCCGTCCTTTTTGGGAACGGGTACGATGTTGGCTAACCATTGAGGATATTCAGATGTAGCGAGGAAACCCGCGTCGATCTGTTTCTGTACCTCCTCTTTGATTTTGATGGCCATGTCCGGGTGAGTGCGTCTCAACCTTTGCTTTACTGGCGGACATTCCGATCTCAACGGTAAGTGATGTTCCACGATGCTGGTATCCAACCCTGGCATATCCTGATAGGACCAAGCGAACACATCGGGGAATTCTTTGAGAAGCTTTATCAAACCCTCTCTGGCAGTTGGACTGAGCAATGCTCCGATCCTGATTTCTTTTCTCTCTTTTTCTGAACCCAAGTTTACCGTTTCCAATGGCTCTTTGTGAGGTTCAATGGACCGTTCCTCTTGTCTGAGTAGTCGGGAGATCTCTTCTGGAATTTCGTTGTCATTTTCTTCTTCAGCCTCGAATACCGGGAACTCAAAGTTGGAAGAAGGCATCGGATTGTATGTTTCAACGGGGTATAAAACAACCAATCTGCATGACGTGATGATTCGTGTTTAGAAGAGATAGAGAAAATGCAAGTGTGTGCAGTGTATTTGTTTTACTGCTTGTTTTTATTATTGAATTTTTTTTAGGATTACCATTTTCTGAAAAAGCAAAAAGAGAAAACAGCAATAATGCGGAAATTACAGAACGACGTTATTTTATTAATGAACAAGTCAAATCTTGAAACTACAGCCCTATAAAACAAAACTCTGTCGCTTGGGCAAAGCGAAGAGGGAAATTTACAGAAAGCGAGCCCTATCAAAACATCCGTTTCACCTGGGCAGGGTGAAAGGTTAAAGATGGCAATTACTTTGACTGATGAACGACCTTCGGAACCTCGACAGCAACCCATTGGCGGCGAACTCCTCGGTGAATCACAAAGTCAGGCACCTTCCTTGATTTTTCTTTAGAAATGACGCTGATTTCTGGTGCAGCAGGATCGTTGGAATCTGTCTCCCAAGCAGAATTGTCGTAGGAGGATTCCTCTGTTGCATTTTGCATAGCATTGGTGCTCTCAGCTGTATCTCCCCATCCAGTTGGCTGGATGTCTTCGAGCCTGATACGAGAGCTTTCGGGAGCAGTGTACTTGACCATAAAGTCGTACTTTCCACTTGGTTGTCCCAGGGTGTCCCAAACTTCTTTGGAACTGGAGAAGTCATCCCTCTCGATGACGTTGACCTCAGGAAAAGCATAGTTGATGAATTCTAGCCCTGCAAACATTGCAAATTCATCTTCATGTTGAGTAGTTTCCGAATGACCTGAGTGTTGATCCCATGATATGGCGGGGACACAGGTATTCTGTTCAATGATGCTCAGCTGAGTTTCGTTACTCGGCTGACTTTCTTGCCCCAAGTTTCCTGAGTAAGGCTGCCACATTGGCAGACCATCCATCGGGCCATAGTAATTGTGATCAAAGTTTTCTTTCATCAGAGTGTCCTCCTCTAATGAATTTGGCGGAGCACGACATCCTTCCGGATCACAATCTCCGTAGATCATTTCGACATCTGATCTTGGTATAAATCTCGGACTTTCTGTAGGAAAGCAAAAAGGCATAGGCACCTCTTCCTGAGACATATAGCCGTCCTTGTTAAGGTAGGACTTCCATTCTTCATCTGTGTCAGAGGGATCTTCCTCATTGATAGCATGAACTGTCTGAGACACTGGGTGAAGAAAACCTCCACTGTGGAAGAAGTTTTGAAGGGGATGAAGACTTTCATCGTTGGCGGCTGTCTGGGTACAGGTTGCAGAAAAACCAAGACCCTTCTTTGATTTATTGTCAGTGGGAATGACAAGCCATCCCCATCCTGTCGTATCGGTACTCTCGACCGCTTTGATAGCGTCTTTGTATGAAGAAATTGAAGTTCCTTTTTCGGATTAATCGTTCTTGCTCACCGATAGTGCTTGGAACTGAGTTCCAATAACCTCCTCGGGTTCCACACAAGTAGATGATGATAAGTTGCTCACAAGCAAGGCTTATTCCCCACAAACCGTGACAAGTTGATCGTTCTTGACGAACTTTAGCTTTTGATGGAGGGTTGAAGTAACCGCTCCAGCCTGATGTATCCAAGGTCTTCCTAATAAATAACTGTATGTCGCCCGGATGCCCATGACCTGGAAAGTGATTTGGAAAGTGTGAGGACCAATAGTTATGGGAAGGTCAACTTCGCCGATAACTGTTTTTCTGGATCCGTCGAATGCTTTGATGACGACCTCGCTGACTCTCATCAGAGGGCCCTTGAATGATAATTGCATCAAAGTGTACTTCGGCATAACATTCAGGGCTGACCCTGTGTCTACCAGTACGTTGGCTAAAGCATCGCCCTGGCAGTTAATTGTGATATTGAGCTCCATGTTATGACGGCGACCCTCTTCAGGTAATTCCTCATCACTAAATTCCAAATTATTGCAGAAAGTGATGTTAGAGACAATGCTATCGAATTGTCTGATTGTTACATCCTGTTCCACAAAGGCTTGCTCCAAGACTTTCTGTAGAGCCTCTCTGTGTGCTTCTGAACTGAGTAACAGTGATAATACTGAGATCTTTGAAGGAGTCTGTAACAGTTGATCAACGATGTTATATTCACTCCTTTGGATGAGCTTTAGCATTTCATCTTTGTCTTTTGAAAAGTCGGGATTACCAGATTGACCGACTGGCTGAGCAGGAATTTCTGCCTGAAGTTCCTTTTCTTTGTTAGCTTCCCCAACCCCTCGGTTGAAGATCCTACCACTCCGTGTTACACGACTGACGTCTGCAATATTCACGACGGAGGGTAATGGAATTTCCTTTCCATTCTCAATTGTTGTTGCACCGTATTTGTAAGGGATCGCCTTAGCTGATTCATACGGTAATGGTCCCGGTAGATAGATGACTATGGGAACCTTCTGATTTTTTTGACCGTCATAAGTAACCTCGATCCGTTCCCGGTTGGGAACTCTAGATTCGTCAAGTAGAGGGACGATGGCAAAAACATCCCTGATCTGGCGATGACCAGAGATCGTGACAACATCCTCAACTTGATCGGCAAGGTAGTTCGGCGACTACATGATGGGTCCTGAACCTGGATATGGACGAATTTCTCCACGATCGACCTGACCCTGAAGAGCTGCTCTCACAAGGTAACACCCTTGGTTACTTTCCGAACAGACGCTACAACTGTCATCGTTGTGTGGTGGCACCTGGCCACGCCCACTTTGAATACAATGTAACCTCACTAGGTTACCTTCCATTGATCGGACATCCTGACTTTGACGACGAGTAGGATTCCTGTTATTGATACTAATCTGTTGAGTATCTTCGTCCATATAGATTGGCATCCACCAGTGATTTAACAAGTGCTGAAGTGCCTCCTGGACAAGGGTACAACCTCGATCGTTTTCGCAACCTGCTTTACAGTTTTGATAATCGTGTGCTATTAAGAATCCGAGTCGGACCTGCTCAGCATGTAACTCTACCAGATTGGTATTCATCACGCGGATGTCAAAGATCTGAACCATGTTGATTTGATAGGAGTTCCTATCATGGTAGTCTTGGATCCATCCAAGATCCATCTGACGCTGGAGGGCCTCTTGTATGAAAGAGCATCCCTGTTTGTTTACCGAGCAAATCAGACAGGAACTGTAATCGTGCCACGGAAGATTATGATACTGGCTTTGCCTTGAGTGCATCGCCACCAAGTTGAAATTCATCACACAGATGTCATGGTTTTGAATGACATTAGAATTCGTAGAGACCATGTTAACTCCACGAACTCAGTGCTCTTGGATCCATCCGAGATCCATTTGTTCCTGTAGAGCTGCTTGCACTACAGAACATCCTTGGTTATCTTTAGAGCAGATATCACACTGGTGATAATTATGAAGTGGCACATGGCCATATCCACTCTGTCTACAATGCATCCTGACCAGATTGGTCCCCAATAAGAGTACATCGTGAATTTGATAGACATTATTAGTCTCTTTCTTAATCAGATTGACTGCAGCCTTCTTATGTTGAGGCAGCGGGTTCGTAAGAACATTAGGGTTCATATCTTTGAAAGATAAGAGCCCTCTCCTAACAAGCTTTTGCACGTCGGATTTGAAATTGAGACAAGTCTCAATGTTATGCCCTGAACCTCCTTGATGATAAGGGCATGTTTGATCCACCTTAAACCAGAAAGGCGGATTTTCCGGAACTGAAAGGGGAGACTTAGTCTGGATGTGCTCCTTGGCTAGCAGTAACGGAAACAGTTCTGCGTACGTTACAGGTATAGGATCAAATCCTGGTGGCCGTGTTGTACGGTTGTTGTTATATGGGGGACGAGCCTGCTGAAGAGGCTGTTGTGTCCTATGTTGGTCAGGTTGGCTCTGCGCAACCTGAGGTTGATACATAGGAACAGGCGTGGGGCCGATAGCAGGAGTAACAGCTGCTACTGGCTAATAACGTCGCCTTTGCTTTCCAAGAGAGATATTCCCAATATCTTGCTCTTTTTTCTTAGGGAGAGCACTACCGTATTTTTTAGTACCGCTCGTTGATCCAGTGTATTTTACCAAACGTCCTTCTCGGACGGCTTCCTCAAGACGTACACCCATGCCGACCATTTCGGTGAAATCACTGGGTGCACTGGCGACCATTCGGCCGTAGTAAAATGAGCTTAAGGTCTTTAAGAAGATCTTTGTCATCTCTTTTTCCTCAAGAGGTGGACAAATTTGAGCGGCAATTTCACGCCACCTTTGAGCATACTCCTTAAAGGTTTCCTTTTCCTTTTGCGACATTGATCTGAGTTGATCTCTGTCGGGTGCCATGTCCAAATTGTACTTGTATTGTTGGACGAAGGCAGTACCAAGATCTCTGAATGTACTGATCGTAGTACGGTTTAAACCCATGTACCATTTGAGTGCGGCACCGGTTAAACTATCCTGGAAGTAGTGAATTAGCAGGTCCTGATTCTCCGTCTGAGCTGACATCCGCCGAGCGTACATCACCGGATGGCTCTGAGGGCAAGAGTTACCCTTGTATTTTTCAAAGTCGGGCACTTGGAACTTGTGCGGGACTTTCACATTTGGGACCAAGCAGAGGTCTGCGGCGTCCTTTCCAAATAGATCCTGACCGCGAATGGCTTGAAGCTCTTTCTGCATTTCCAAGAACTGCTCCTGGAATTCATCCATTCTGTCAAACATAGTTTCCTTCTTATCAGAAGGTGTTCGTGGAATCTGTCCTTTCGGGACAGTGTGCACCACAGGGAGTGGTACCGTGATTACGGCAGTAAGTCTTGGCGCCTCCTGAAGTTTGTAACCTTCAGGAGTCTTGAGTATGCCCCTGGCATCTTCGCTTTCCCGAAGTTTGTAACCTTCAGGCCCAGCGGCTTCTGTTGCGATTCCCTGATCTTCAGTGATCGGCGGAACATATCCTTCCGGGATATAGTTAACAGGCATGCCCCAAGGACGGTCTTTCGGCTTCTGATACCTAGGATCATACTTTTCTATGATGGGCGTTGAGGTGATCTCTGAGATCACAGTTCTTTGTAGCTGAGCTTCTGCCATGGCTTGCATGTCGTTACGAAGCTTTCTCATATCCTCTCTCAGAGTGTCGATCTCTTCTTTCAACTCTCTGTTTTCTTCCTCAAGATCATCCATCTTTTTCTGACGATTGGCCCGAGTATTATACGAATGAGACAGTTTGACTCTAGAATCGAGACACAAACGTGAGATTCGTAGGGAAGAAGAATACGCGATGTGAGAATGATGAATGCAATGATTATATTAATTGTTGTTTTTTGGTTTAATCAAAATAAACTTCGACAATTAGATTGCAAATATCAAACGGTGGGGAAACCCCTTTTTATTGAATTCCAAAGGATTACATAAATGGAAATACAGTAGATTACAAAGTGCAAAAACAGAAACCTAAACTAATGGGTCCCGAGTCCTCTCTGAGGAGAAACCGGGTGCTGATTCTGTATCTTCCGTTTCTTCGACCGGGGCTCTTGGGCCGTTGTCGGGTTGTCATTCCTTTGCCAAGTGAAAAGAGCGAGCAAATTCCTTTGGTCATCTTGATTCTCTACAGCATGCTGCTCCAAAATTTCAATCAGAGCATCTTTCTCTTTCAGTAATTGCTGTATTTGGATACACTCTACGTCGAGGGTGCGGTACTTGTTCTTCCAAGATCTTCTTTCCTTTTGAACTTTGTTGAGAGTAACCTGAAGCCTTTCAGTTTCCGTCATGAAGTACATGACAATTTCCCTCGGTGGAAGAATTCTGTAACGAGGATAAGGCATCTTTAGCTTGAGAGCTCTAGTTTGTACCCAATGGAGATAAGGCTCCACCGAGACACAGTCCGGTTTTCCCAGAGACTCTCGTCCTTTCTTATGAACATGTTTCCAAGCTTGCACTATTTCCATCTTTAGTGCTCTGTCACTTTCTCCTTCTTTGAAGAAAAGACCTTCCAGATGAACACCCAGTGGGATGTGTCTCATCGGGTATCCAAATTGACGAAGAACTAATATCGGATGATAGTTGATTCCTCCTTTAGTTCCTATGAGGGGTACGCTGGGGAAGTTTCCACAACGGTCAATGATTCGGATTCCCGCATAAATCCTATTACACCAATCTATATCAGAGTTGGTAAGAGACATGATCTTCTGCGACCAACGTATGACACTCTTGCAATCCCAAAAAGCGGTAGACTTGGGCAAGTGAGAGATAAACCATTTGTAAAGCAAAGGTACACAGCATGTGATCTCCCCTCCGCTGTACAAATTTCCCAAGTGTACAGAATGATACGCATCTGCGAGCAAAGTCGGCACAGGGTTTCCAATGAGAAAAACCTTAATAGCGTTGATATCGACGAAGTTATTGATGTTGGGAAACAAAAATAACCCGTAGGTGATCAAGACAAAGATGCTTTCAAAAGCAGTCCCGTTCCCTATACTAGCGAAGTATAGAGCCTTTTTTGTCAAGAACTGGGCTGGCAAACCTTGGATGCCACCCTTAGTAATCATGTGAGTCCTGACCTCAGACTCGTCCAAATGAATTGCTCTTGCAATAGTCTGATTCTTTGGAATTTCTTCCAGTCCGGAAAATGGAGCTCGATCAGTGATATGTAAATCAGTCAGATGAGAATAGTCCTCCAGCGTTGGTGATAGCTGGTAATCTGGGAATGTGAAACAATGATAAACCGGATCGTAGAATTGAATGAGCGCGTCCATGATCCCCTTAATCACATGGACTCTTAACAGTGGTAGCAAACCACCGTGCTTGGCTCTGAAAGCCTCTGGGTTAACGATCATCCTCGCTAACTTTCTCAAATCCCCTAGTTTTGGAACCTTGAAGGTATACTGGTGAGTTCTCTTTCTACCGAAATCCATTAAAGCAATCTTTTTCTCTGATATTTGCAATCACAGTCTTAGTTTAATTTGAAAAACAGAGAGACTAGAAGAGAAATTTTTTTGAATGTTTTAATGTTTTATTAAATGAATGCATGAATGCAGCACACAAAAACATAGAAAAAACATGGGGACAAAGGGTCGTTGTCATGAAGTCAAGGCTCTACCCATCCCTAAAGGTTTATACTAGGGTGATTTTTGTACCTGTACTCATTATCATCAGCTCCTCCCAGGAAGGCAGACAACAAGCGGATCGCCAGCGAGTTGTGTGCAATCTTAGAGTAAGTGCCATTCACCGAGAATAGATCACCAGCCTCAAATGAGGGTAGTATCGCGTAACAGCTATTTCCGATAGCTTCCGCACTACGAAAAAGGTTGGCTTTTCTTAAGTGTATACTCAATCTCACCACATGCGGCATCACACGCATTCCCAGTAGCAGAAAAATAAACACGTATAGCAATTAGGAAAAGCAGTATATATATTTGTCCTAATCATCCTAGACTTATAAAGCTACGATTCTTAAGTTCCTGACAGAATTGGGTTCCCCGGCGGAAGCCCCAATCTGTGGTTCTCAGCCTAAGAGATGGACCAGCATATGTCAATCTTTCTCTTCGGTAGAGTTCCCATTTTCCGTAGAAAACGGGGATGATGCCCTAAGGCAGAAAATGACTCTGGCAAGGAATCCCCAGCAGAGTCGCCATTTTACAAGGAAAACAGAAAGAAAGAAAGGTAGGCCCCACGGTGGGCGCCACTTTTCTGTAGCGAGCGATTTTGGACGCGGTTCTTAAGCGCTGGTCGCTCTCTGCGGTTTGAGCTTTGACTACAGGTCGATTCATTTTTTATCCTATTGTGAGCTGAATAAGGAAGGGAAATAGATATCTCCAATTAACCCTGCTTGCATACTGAGTTTAAACAGCGGTCTGTTAGGTTACGAATGCTATCAATGTGGGGGGGGGCCTTTGTACTGGTTATTTGTATTTTCGCCAATACGGTTTTCTTTCTTTCTAGGACATTCTAGCGGGGAATAAGGATTAGGATGTTAGGACTGATGTTTTTGAATTACTGCTTTTGATTGATGGAGATACGGGATTTGGGTTTTTTGTTGATTGTGCTCGCTAAGATCTTTTCTTTCGATCTTATGCCTACGTATTCCCGTTTACCGAAATAGGGAAATCAGAGCGTTCGTAGTTCCTCCTATTCTATGGGAGGAAATGGTGTTTTTGGTGTCTTGTTCAAAGCCCAAGACATGAAGCGAAAGGTGATTTGTATCTTGTTCAAAGCCCAATATGTGAAGCTAAAAGGTCTATTTGTGTCTTGTTCAAAGCCCAAGACGTGAAGCTGAAAGACCTCGACTTTAGAGAGAATTTGTCATCTCTAAAGAGGGGGAAGGAGAATTACTTTAACTGGGATACGCGGATCCGAGCAATGCCATAATTTCCGAAGAAAGGGTTTTAACCTGAAGGAGAAGACTTTAACTCAGTGTAGAGCAATGCCATCTTTCCTTAGGAATTTCTCATGCTAAAAGAGGGACAGTGGCATGGATGTAGATGATCCAGAGGCTTGCCGCTTACAGCGATTAGATGAAGGGAAAGGAGTTGTTGATGTTTGTGTACTGCGAACGAGGCACAGCTTTGATGCTAAAAGGTCGATTGGATCAACCAGTGGTTTTCTTATACAAAGCCTTAGAGGAGGCTAATTTCCGCTAGGAAAATCATTATACGAAGCCTAAGAGGAGGCTATTTTGTGTCTCGTACAAAGCCCGGGAGAGAGGCTAAAAGTTTTTGACCCGACGATAGAGTCTTTGTGTCTCGTACGAAGCTCGAGATAGAGGCTAAAAGTTTTTGACCCAGTGGGGCATATCGTTATACAAAGCCTAAGAGGAGGCTAGCAAAGAGTTGACTCAGTTGGAGAATCTTTTATACTCAGTAAGAGAGTGTTTTTGTATCTCGTACAAAGCCCGAGAGAGAGGCGAAAAGGTTGTTTTGACTCCACTGGGGAGAATTTTGGTATCTTGTACGAAGCCCGAGATGGAGGCTATTGTAACTGTTTCAGTTGAGTGACAGATCCAATATACTGATTTAAAAGAGAAAATCAGTTCTTATATGAGCAACACTGTACTCAGGGATTTAATTTGAGGATCGGGGTTGTTTCCTTTTCTTTGAGGAAACGGGAAATCCAAAGGGTATTGAGACTGTCCGAGTCTGCGGGTTTCCTTCCTATTTAACGAAGGGTGCTTGAGAATGTCTTTGAGACTCAAGGAAGTTAGACTGTCCGTGTCTAGAGTTTTATCTTTTGTACTATGCTTCGAGAAACAGTAGTAGACTCTATGAAAGGACTGTTCTATGAGAATGACTAGGTTCTGTTCCTATACCTCTAGGAGGTCGTCGGGACAATTTGTACGAAGCCCAAGAGGAGGCTGGAATCTTTTAAGAAGCCGACGGGTCCTTGTACGAAGCCCAAGAGGAGGCTATCATTCCTGGAGGAAGAGATCATTATACGAAGCCTAAGAGGAGGCTGTGAATACTTCTAAGAAGCCGTAGGGTCCTTGAATAATGCCCAAGAGGAGGCCGATGCTTTTAAGAAGCCCGTGGGTCTATCATCTCCTTTCCATTAGGAGAGATAACTCTTTTAAAGATGAAAACCACTGGTAAACGTGCGAGGTTTACTATCCAGCGACTTTTAGCTTTTAAAGAGGGTTCCTTAGTTAATGTCCAAGATTATGACCGTAGTGGGTACCCAAACCCCGAGACATTCAAGGCAAGCTATCCACAAGGAATAGATCAAGTCAGGAAAGTTCGAGAATTGGGAAGAAACTCAAAGATGCCATTCACGGAGAATACATTCATCTTGGGGAGTAGAGTTTCTTGATGATTCCTAAGGAGGACAACCGAAGAGAAGACTGTATCTGGTGCTCCTATTGGGGATCTAGGCGTCTATTTCTACGAATAAGTGAAACGGCGTCACCTAGTTCTAGACGTAGTTGCCGGGGAAACTCGAAATATCTATACTATTATTACACAGTAGATATGAGTTTATGAAAGGAGACTTACAGTGAGCAGCCCCACAATACAGTTTATAATATGAAAGCAGTAAACGAAAGCGGGTAAACACTTACTCGGTTGTAGTGCTTCCATGCTGTTTGGTTAGTTGTTCAACAAAGAAAGATTAAAAACAACAGTATATTCAAAATCAAAGGAGAAAGTGCTTTGAAAAAGAAAGATCTGGGGCTTACAGCTCAAGGAGAGGCCCAGGGTTTTATCAGTGAGCGCACTGTTGAATTTGTACAGAGGGACTTATACAAGTGACTGGGGCCCAAAAAGGTTTTCTGTACGAAGGGATGGGTCTTACACTCTCTCAAGAGGCCCAAAAAGGTTTAAAGAAAAGAGAGGGGCTTATAACACGAGGGTAGGCCCAAATGATTTTTCGTTTAAAAATGGCGATCGCGCCGAGGTTTTCTTTTAATGCAGAGGGACTTATACAATAAGTGAGGCCCAAAATGTTTTTGGTTAAAAGGGGGATTGGGTCTTACACTCTATTAGAGGCCCAAAGTGTTTTGAATGGGTCTTATAGCTCAAGGAGAGGCCCAGATGATTTTTATTTTTAAACGGGCGACGATCGCGCCTGTTTACTTGCACAGAGGGACTTATACAATGGATAAGGCCGAAAAAGTTTTGTACAAGGGGGGATGGGTCTTACACTCTCTCAAGAGGCCCAAAGAGTTTTTGAAGAAAAATAAATGGGTCTTACTACTCGATGGTAGGCCCAGATGATTTTTGAAAAGGCGACGATCGCGCCGTTTGTTTTTTGACGGTATCGGGACTTATACAATAAGTGAGGCCCAAAGATGATTTGGTCAAAAAAAGTATTGGGTCTTACGCTCTAATAGAGGCCCAAAGTGTTTTGAAAATGATTTATGAGGGTTGAATTAATCCAAAACTCTAATTTGTTTTCAAAATGTATTTAATTGAATAAAAATTCAATTAAAATGATCAAAAATTGTTTAACACATGGAAAACAAATTGTGATCTTGGATTAATGCTTCAAAAATCAAGTATTGACCTACAAAATAATTAAAAAGCATTAAAAGTTGCAAAATCAATGTAGAAAAAATATTTAAAATGCCAAAAACAATCAAAATATTAATTCTTTACAAAAATATCAATTATATGAAATAAATAATATTTTTGGGATTTTTTGTGAGAATAAAATATTTTAACAGTTTTGTGAATTATTAAAAAAAGAATCAACTCAAAATCATTAAAACTCAGAGAGAAATTAATTTTTGAATCAATTAAACAAAATCACAAAATTCAAATATTTGAATTTCTAAAAATGGCGCCAAGAACAAGCTGAAGAACACGCGCGTGTTCTTGGTTTCTCAGATTTGTATTTTCTATCCAATCTCCATGAATACGTAATCATATCATGCAATCCACATATCATTATGCTCGTCTCAACCTCACGATCATGTCTATGTACTTTAATTTCATTTAAATTAAACATACAATAAGAAATCACGAAGAGACCTCAAGAACCCTAATTTCTGCATGAAGGCTAGGATTTTTGATACACGATTCAAACAATGCAATTAATTGAGGGAAAACATTCCATGCATGATTATGAACATATGGCCAAATTATTGTGCGAGGAAATATGCATAGATTGAGAGATGACCAAGTATGTGCTTACCTCTAGGCCGTGACAGCAAGTTCAAAGTGATTTTTGATTTGGAGGTATTACAGACTTATCCAAGACCAAGGGGACCAGCAGCCTGTGCCCTAACCTCTAGTCAATGGCTAGAGGAGACTTGGATTTTCATTTGCCAACATTGGCCAAACCTACTCAGCAGTTGCCATTTGTAGCACCCCAAAATTTGCTCTCCTTACTTTAGTACTAACTGGCTTATATTTCATTCCATTTTGCATTATCATGTTGCATATCATTGGTTCTTAGCATGGGGTCAAGGTGCCTAAGGCGGTTCAAGAGGAGAAGATGTTCTTCAAGCAAGAGTCCTTGTATTGTCCAAGAGAGTTCAAGTGGATCACTCTCTCCTAACTAATGCAGAAATTAGGGTTTTGAGATCCTTGGGTTTATTGCTCCAATGGGCAAGCTTCTTGGGTTTTTATCATCATCAGATGGCATATCTTATCTTTGTTGGAGAGGATATACATCATATTCAGAGGAATTTGGATTTGGAGACTGTGTTATTTCCTCATAGACTGAGGGTACCAAAATTAGGGTTTGCTATATAGTCAGTTTATTTCTGATTTTTTTTGGGCAAGACTTGATTCCATGGTATTCCTTGGGTCCCTAAGTATCTAGGAATGGAAGATTGTCCGTCAATTTGGTTCATGAGAAGTTCAATTGGCCAATGGACTGGGAATCAGGAGAATTGGGGAAAAGTCAACAGTGAGAGGGGAAGTTAACTGTGAAATTTTGAGGTTCTCTTCAAGGTTTTCAAGGTCTCACATCCTCATATGTTCTTCAAGAGTCAAATTTCATACCATTTATCAAGGATCAAGGGTTGGTACAAAAGTTACTAAATATGGAAATGACCTATAATTTGAAAGTTTCCTTTTTGGGCAAGTTCTTACACTATAATCAACTTGACTTTTCATCATCAAAGAAGCTTCAAATGAATTTTCCTCAAACATGAAAGTTGAAGATATTTTTCTCCTCTTTCCAAAAAGTACTAGGGGGTCTCCATATCATTTGTGAAACTCAAGTTATGATCAAAAGAAGGCAAAGTGGTTTTTTAGGGTTCCATTTTCACAACTTTTGTATTTTGGGACATATGGACCTATAATTGATGCCATTGCTTCAAGACATATTCCAACATCAAAGAACAATCCCTAAGGAGCATTGTTGGCCTTTAAATCAAGTGGATCCATGGTTTATTCATTACTTATTTTTCATTGTGCAAAATTGCCAAATTATTGAAATCTCATGAACCAAGACATCTTAAAGCCCAAATCAAATTCAGGTGTGATTAGCAATTGAAACTTAAGTGATCCATCATGAAATGTTTGGATATCCATGCATGGAGGAGGGTGTATTTCACATAATGCAATTTTCTAAAATCATCCAAAATTCATTAAACAAAGAATTACCAAGGCCCAAATGCTGATCAATGGATTAACCTAGTCTATTTAAGATTACTCATACTAGGGTTAGAGAGGATTACACGTGATTTTGGAGAAGAAAAAAGTTTGAACCCTAAAACTTGAATCATTCGTATCTCTTAATCCACAACAGCTTTTCCAAAAATTCTTTCACCATCAGAACCCTTGGGATCCCTAGAGCACGAAGCAATCATCATTCGCAACTAATAGCAAGGATACAGTTGGCGTGATCTCAGGTTAGTGGTTTTTTTCATGATCATAAAACTCAAACTTTTGACTTACATAATGACTTGTGATTATTGGTGATGATTCTGATGTGTTTATTTTTGAGATTGGACGTGTATATTGGTTGTTTGGTGAGATTTAAGTTTTTGGTTGACTAATCCTGGGCGTTGGATGAATCATGTGGCCTATGTAATGCCAACACAATAAAATAAGCACGTGCCTCTCACGTTGTATTTTTTTTATTTTTATTATTTATGAGCAATTTAGTGTGTGCTTGCGTACCATTATAATCATGTGCATGTGACCTTGACGGTTCATCTTGCATGAAACTTAAATTGTTTGACTATCCTTGGAGCGTTAGATTGATCAGACGGTAAGGATAAGTCAACCCATTGACTGAAGTCCACACGCTATCTTTTTTTTTCTGTTGGATTTAAGTTTTGGACTTACTGTCTGCACCCTCCTACCTGAGCCCATTAGCCTTTCCAACGTGATTCAGCTGCTATTTACACCCCCTTGCATATTTCTTTATTTTAATTTTAATTTAATTATTACATTTCATTTTTAATTTTTTAAAAATAGTTAATTGCATTAAAAAATTCCCAAAAAATTCATGCATCATATTTATAATTTTATAAAATTTTACCAAATTTTATTTTATTATTTTATTTTAATTTTATCTTCTGACATAATTATTTTAATAATTTCTCTTTGAATTTATTTCATGCATGCATACCATGACTTGTAGAATTTTGTTCTCATAGTATACAATACCTTTTGAACTCATTCTTTTTGCATTCATTCATCAACACATTAAATTGCATTAAAATATTTTTCTCTCATTTTTAAAATCATTTCATATTGCATTTTAGTCTTCCTTTTTTGCATATTGAACCATGTTTCTTGTCTGAACTTTGCATTATTGTTGAGTGACTTATATCTGGAATTTTGGCATGAGTTTTGGACATGTTGTTTGTTTTTGGTTGATATACTTTGATAATTAATTTGGTTATTTTAGAAGTTGTTTTGCTAATTGTTTGATTTCTTTTGTTTGAGGTCTTTCTTGTATGCATCCTTAATCATGTCTGATTATTTGTTTGAAAAGGCACTTGTGCCATTGCTTGGGGGTTTGTTTCTTTGATTTCATCAACCATGTTTGGATTGTTATTGGTCACTTGATTACCCTTATATGTCATTGCTTGGATTTCATTTGTCTCATTTCTTTTACGGATGTCTGTTTTGTACTAACCTTTTATGCAGAGGCTGAGGTAAGTTATTTGAGGGTGTGGATAGTTATCCATGTCCACTCTCACTCTTCCTGTCTCTCATCTTTTCTTTTCTTTAGGCTTAGGTTGTCGTCAAACCTCACTAACCGTAGGTCACCCACGCATGATAACATTAGGACTCTTAGTTTCCTTTTAGAGTTTCCTTTGTGTCTTCTCTCTTCTCATCTCAAAACTTCTTGAAAACACTTAATAAGGATAAAGTGTATTGTGCACGAGCCTTAAGCGTGGGGAATGAGAAATGAGGGGCTTCCTCTCATCTTTCTAGAGTGCTTAGCGAGCGTCCTGTCTTGGGACGATTCGTTAAGTATTCGTCCCTGTGCCCTAGACTTTGGTGCAATGCAAGTTATGAACTAACTCAAGTCTCTTCTGTCTCAAAAAATACAAACAAACTTCAAACCTTTTTGTCCTTCGGGATTGTCAAACTAAAGGTTGTTTTCAAAAAAGGGGCATGTTACTTTCCGTCTGAGTCGCAAACAGGCATCGACCCTAACTGCCGGACGCGAACTTAACGTCGCTCATAAAAAAACACAAAAAGAACTTGGTCCGAACTACATTGACTCTGAATTTCCCATTGCACAAAGGGAGTACGTAGGCCTAGGATGTCGACGTCCTACCGAGTCTGTCTTTGTTTTCCCCTTCCTCGTGTCAGTACAACCATAGATGTTAGGATAACTCACCCTTAGAATAGACAACAAGCGTGGATCCCATCGAGTACGATGGACGCGTAGGGTGCTAGCACCTTCCCCTCGCGTAACCGACTCCCGAACCCAGGTTTTGGTTGCGATGACCATTCCTTTCCCTCTTCCTCGGGTTTATGCGGTGTTCCCTTTCCCTCTCTTGGGATAAATTTACACGGCTGGCGACTCTGTTTTTCCGCGCCACTCTCGCGTTTGTACCTGGATGAAAATCCTGGGAGCGAAACCATTCACTATTCCTTGCAAAAAAAACGTGCTCTACTATAAATAGAGCTCAATTGTGATCAGTTTAAGTACACCAAAGGCCTACAACACTTGCCTTTCTCAAAATCCACTTCTCACTCTCAAAAATGTCTTTCTTAGCAAGTCACTATCTGGTCTTTCATTAGAGAGCAATTCCACTCAAACCAATCACACACACGCGCCTCATATACATCATATGTGAGCTGATCAAACACTTAAACAACATCTGGAACACTGATTTCTTAGAATCACCAGTCAATTGCTCAAGGTTTTAACCAAAGTGCAGTTGAGATGCCATGAAGTGATCCAGCCAATTTCCATCAAGTACAAGCATTCAAACACACTCCATAGGGTGTAGGGAAGTTGTTCAGATCATCACAACTCATCTGTAACACCTCCAACTCATAAATCAATTTGCTCTTGTTGTCACGACCTAGAGGTAAGCCTAAACTTGGTCATCTCTCAATCTATGCATATTTCCTCGCACAATACTTTTGCCAAATGTTCATAATCATGCATGGAATGTTTCCCCTCAAGTAATTGCTTTGTTTGAATCGTGTATTAAAAATCCCAGCCTTCATGCAGAATTAAGGGTTCTTGAGGATTTTTCGTGATTTCTTGTTTTATGTTTAATTTAAATGAAATTAAATTCCATAGACATGATCGTGAGGTTGAAACGAGTTGTTTGGTATGTGGATTGCATGATATGATCAAGTATTCAGTGAGATTGGATAGAAAATGCAAATCTGGGCAAGGCAGAAAACGCGCGTGTTCTTGGTCCATGTTCTTGGCGCCATTTTCACAAATTCAAATATTTGAATTTTGTGATTATATTTAATTGATTCAAAAATTAATTTCTCTCTGAGTTTTAATGATTTTGAGTTGATTCTTTTTTTAATAATTCACAAAAATGTTAAAATATTTGATTTTCCCAAAAAATCCCAAAAATATTATTTATTTTATATAATTGATATTTTTGCAAAGAATTAATATTTTAATTGTTTTTGACATTTTGAATATTTTTTCCATCTTGATTTTGCAACTTTTAATGACTTCTAATTATTTTGTAGGTCAATACTTAATTTTTGAAGCATTAATCCAAGATCACAATTTGTTTTCCATATGTTAAACAATTTTGATAATTTTAATTGAATTCTTATTCAATTAAAATACATTTTGAAAACAAATTAGGGTTTTTGGATTAATTTAACCCTCATAAACCATTTTCAAAACTTTGGGCCTCTAATAGAGTGTAAGACCCAACCCCCTTGTACATAAAACTTTTTGGGCCTCACTTATTGTATAAGTCCCTCTGTACAAGCGAACGGCGCGATCGTCTCCTTTTCAAAACAATTGGGCCTTCCTCGAGCTATAAGACCCATTCAAAACTTTTGGGCCTCTATTAGAGTGTAAGACCTAACCCCCTTTGAAAACCAAACCATTTTGGGCCTCAATGCATTGTATAAGACCCACTGCGTTTTCAAAAATCTCGGCACGATTGCCATTTTAAACGAAAAATCATCTGGGCCTACCCTCGTGTTATAAGCCCCACTCTTTTTCTTTAAACATTTTGGGCCTCTTGAGAGAGTATAAGACCCATCCCTTTGAACAAAAAACAATTTTTAGGCCTCGGTCACTTGTATAAGTCCCTCTGTACAAATTCAACAGTGCGATCACTGATAAAACCCTGGGCCTCTCCTTGAGCTGTAAGCCCCAAATCTTTCTTTTTCAAAGCACTTCCTCCTTTGATTTTGAATTATCCTGTTGTTTTCAATCTTTCTTTGTTGAACAACTAACCAAACAGCATGGAAGCTCTACAACCGAGTAAGTGTTTATATGCTTTCATTTACCGCTTTCATATACATATAACTGTATTGTGGGGCTGTTTCGATGTAAGTCTTATTTCATAAACTCATATCAACTGTGTAATAATAGTATAGATATTTAGAGTTTCCCCGACAACTACATTTAGCATTAAGCCCGTTGATCACTCTTAAATAGTCAAAACTAGATCCCCATAGGATTACCAGCCACAGTCTTCCCTCCTCTTGGGGTTAAGCAATATGGAGATATGAAAGGCAGCATTCTCGGTGAACCCTTTCATAGACTGTCACTCGTAGAAGTTGTCAAGAAACTCTATTCCCCAGAGATGATCTCTTCTCCGTGAATTGCATCTCTTGAGTTTCTTCCAAATTCTCGAACTTTCCTGGCTTGATCTATTCCTCGTGAATAGCCTGTCTTGAATTTCTCGGGGTTTGGGGACCCACAGGCTTCTTAAAAGCACTTGTCAAGAAACTCTACTCCCCAGAGATGATCTTTTCTCCGTGAATGGCATCTCTTGAGTTTCTTCCAAATCCTCGAACTTTCCTGGCTTGATCTATTCCTCGTGAATAGCCTGTCTTGAATTTCTCGGGGTTTGGGGACCCACAGGCTTCCTAAAAGCATCCTCGCCTCCTCTTGGGCTTAGTACAAGGACCCGTCGGCTTCTTAGAAGTATTCACAGCCTCCTCTTAGGCTTCGTATAATGATTCTTCCTTCGGGAATGATAGCCTCCTCTTGGGCTTCATACAAGGACCTATCGGCTTCTTAAAAGTTTCCAGCCTCCTCTTGGGCTTCGTACAAATTGTCCCGACGACCTCCTAGAGGTGTAGGAACAGAAATCATTCATCTTAATAGAGCAGTCTCTCCAAGAGTCTACTACTATTTCTCAAAGCATAGTACAAAAGATGAAACTTTATACTTGGACAGTTTAATTTCCTTGAGTCTCCAAGACATTCTCAAGCTCCCTTCAAAAATAGGAAGAAAACCCGTAGACTCGGACAGTCTCAATACCCTTCGGATTTCCCACTTCCTTAAAGAACAGGAAATAACCCTGATCCTCGAATCAAAATCCCTGAGTGCCAACGTTACTCATATAAGAACTGATTTTCTCTTTAAATCAGCATACTGGACCTGTCACTCAACTGAAACAGCACCATAGCCTCCTCTTGGGCTTTGTACAATGATTCTCCCCAGCGGAGCTAAATAGTTTTAGCCTCCATCTCGGGATTTATACGAGATACTAAGAGACTCCCTCGTTGAGTCAATCACCATCTTTAGCCTCCATCTCGGGCTTCGTACGAGATACAAAACCACTCTCTTGTTGAGTACAAAAGACTCCCTCGTTAAGTCAAAACCTTTTAGCCTCCTCTTAGGCTTTGTATAAGGAAAACCTTTTAACCTCCTCTTAGGCTTTGTATAAGAAAACCACTGGTTGATCCAATCAACCTTTTAGCATCAAAGTTGTGCCTCGTTCACAATATACAAACATCAACAACTCCTTCCCCTTCATCTAATTGCTGTAAGCGGCAAGCCTCTGGATTATTTATATCCATGCCACTGTCCCTCTGTTAGCATGAGAAATTCCTAAGGAAAGATAGCATTGCTCTATACTGAGTTAAAGTCTTCTCTTTCAGGTTGGAAATCCCCTATAAAGGAAATTATGGCATTGCCGGATTCACACATCCCGGTTAAAGTAATTCTCCTTTATAAACAGTTGTGACAGACAAACCCCTCTTTAGAGATGACAAATTCTCTCTAAAGTCAAACCCTTTTAGCTTCATATCTTGGGCTTTGAACAAGATACAAACTACCTTTCGCTTCACATCTTGGGCTTTGAACAAGACACCAAAACACCATTTACTCCCATAGAATAGGAGGAACTACGATCGCTCTGATTTCCCTGTTTCGGAAAAAACGGGAATACGTAGGCATAAGATTGAAAGAAAAATCTTAGCGAGCACACTAAACAAAAACCCAAAATCCCATACTTTCATACATCCGTCTTAACATATTAACCTCCCACCCATCGACCGAACACTACTTTTAACAAAATAAACCAAATAGAGACCCCGAATCTTTGTAGCATCTGTAAACCAACAATTTTGACTGTTTAACCTCAGTTTGCAAGCAGGGTTAATTTGAGACATCTATTTCCCTTCCTTCATCAGCTTTAATAGGATAAAAAATTAATCGAGATGTAGATACCAAAGAGCGGTAGTGCTTCGCAACCACATCCAAAATCGCTCGCTTCAAGCCCAAGAGGAGGTGGGGATGCTTTTAGGAAGCCTGTGGGTCCAAACTTGAGAAAAGTTCAAGAAAGGTTTCACCGAGAATTAATCCTTTCTTTAGTGAACAGTTCTAGGGTTTGAAGAAATTCAAGAGAGGTTTCACCGAGAATTAATCCTCTCGGGGGAAATGAACTTCTTTGACAATTTCTAATAGTGACACTCTAAGAAAAGTTTCATCGGGAATAATGCATTTCTCTTTGTTCCATATTGTTTAAGCCCAAGATAAGGCAAGACTGTATCTGGAAATCCTATGGGGATCTAGTTTTGACTGTATTTAAGAGTGACCAACTGGCTTTACCTAATTCAAGACCTAGTCACCAAGGAAAACTCTAAGCAGATATACTAGTATATATATAGTTGATATATGGCAAGTATTTAAAAGGATATGAAAGAAGGACTTACAGGTGAGCAAGCTTCTAGCGATACAGTTATATATATGAAAGCGAGTAAATGAAAGCTGATAAAACTTATAGGCGAGCAATATTCCATTGTAATAGCTGTATGGTTAGTTGTTCAAGAAATTAAAGAATTTTTCATAACAACTATGGGTTTAAACTTAAATCAAGAGGGGAGTTATTTTGAAAAGATTATTGGGGCTTATACTCAAGGAGAGACCCAGATGAAAAAACAGTAGTCGTACCGTTGTTTTGTAAACTATACTGGGGCTTATACAACGACTGAGGCCCAAAGATGTTTTCTGTACAAAGGGATGGGTCTTACAACTCAAGGAGAGGCCCAAAGGTTCGAAAAAGAAAAGAAATGGGACTTACAACACAAGGGTAGGCCCAGATGAAAATGTTTTGAAAAAGTGGCGATCGCGCCGAGATTTTGAAAACACAGTGGGTCTTATACAATGACTGAGGCCCAAATTATTTATTTACAAAGGAAATGGGTCTTACACTCTAATAGAGGCCCAAAAGTGTTTGAAAAAGATTTGTTAGGGTGATAGTGATCAAAACCCTAATTTTTGGTTTTAAAATGTATTTTAATTGAATAAAAATTCAATTAAAATAATCAAACATGTGGAAAAAAGGTTGTGATCTTGGATTTATATTTGGAAAATCATGTTTCATTCATGGGATGATTTAAAATCATTTGAATTTTGCAAAACCAAGAGAAAGAAATATTTTTAATGTTTAAAAACAAATAAAAATATAATTCTTTACAAAAATATCAAATATATGAAATAAATAATATTTTGTGAAAGTTTCATGAAATAAAATATTTTAACATTTTTGGGAATTTTCAAAAAAAAGAACCAATAAAAAATAATTAAAATTGAGAGAGAAATTAATTTTTGAATTAATTAATAAAACATGAAAATAATGAAAAATAACACAAAAGTGAAAAATGGCAAAAAAGGTCTGGGTGGGGTTTGAACCTACGACCTTGGCAACAAACACACATGCGCGCTACCACTGGGGCGGTGATACATCCGTTTATCAAAATCACCCCATTAATTCATAAGGCATGCCTTGTTTCTAGGCTTGGGCAAGGCAAGGCAAGCTTTTGGGCAATTTATGTGAAGCCTCTAACTTTCTCACTTCTCCATGGATTGGGACAAAATTTAGGTGCATCTGACCTAGAATTTCATGAGGAATCCATTGGTAGTCTTGGAATTTTCAGAAAATGCCTCTAACTCAAAATCCGATAGTGATTCCAAAATAGGCCTATTTTTGCATGTTCTATGCTATCTCATGATACAGGCAAGAATTACATGGAAAATTGGTTCAAACACAACATATATAACATGTATGAGATGTTTATGATTAGTGGACATCAAAGGAATGCATAATTCAAAGAGTTCAGGTTGTCATGCACTTACCTCTTGGAGCTTTTTGTGCTATCTGCCAAGTCCCTTGTGCCAGAAGTAATTTGATGCTTTGGACACTCTCAATTGAGCCTTTAGAAGCTTTTAGGATGATTAGAACCAGCTGGAATCCTCAAGAACAAGTTTTGGCACTTTCTTGCAAAAGGGGCAAAAGTGACAAATATGGCAACTCTCTCAAATGTTGTTCCAGATGAGGGGAACCATTTGGGATAGTTTGAGGATGATATTTGGAGTGTGTTTGAGGCTTTGTTTGGTTTTGGAAGTGACTGAATCAAGTCATGGCTTGAAAAATGCAGAAAAGTCCAATTTTGAGGTTTTGGAAGTGGACTTTGTGATTTGGGTGTTTCAGGTCACAAGTGAGTGTTTGAACAGCTTACATATGATACATTGGATGTGTTTGGATCATGAGCTGTGGTGGAATTGCTCTCTAACTCAAAAACTCAGAGATTACTTGCAAAAGAATACATTTTGGCCTAAAGAAAGAAATTTTGAGGAAAGCAAGTGTTGTAGTGCATTGGCGTACTCAAATTGAGCACAAATGAGTTCTATTTATAGTAGAGAAAGTTTGTTTTGCAAGCAATAGTGAATGGCAGCTGCAGCAGGCCTTTGGCCAATGTTGAGCAAAAGGAATCTCAAGTCTCCTCTAGCCATTGACTTGAGGTTAGGGCACATGCCTAAGGTCCTTTGATTCAGTGCTAATCCTTGACTCATTCAGTTAGGAATGTGTCAGTCCATGCGACCTTGGTGTATCCATTAAATGCATTGAAACAAAAATGGAGTCTTGGCACCTTTTTAGCCTTTTTAGGTTTGTTATGGCTAATGTAGATTCTTGGACTTTTGAGGCTTGGGGATCAGATCATTCTCCTTTTGTTTTATCCTCAGATGTGTCCAAATGGATGATAAGGCTTGGAGTTGCTCAATTTTTCCAAATCGAGCAAAATGCCAAAATCTGCCTTGTCCAAGACAGTTGGAAATGATGATTTTGAGGGATTCATATTTTCCTACTCAGGTTGAATTATGGGAGGCTCTTGTGCTTTTTAGAAAGCCCTCATATGATACAAAACATGTGTAATCATAGTTCGTTTTGAAACTATTTGGATCAAATTGAAAAAACCTCATGAACATTGATGTTCAAGGCTGGTAACTTAGGCAGATTTTCACTAAGTGTTGTAAAAAGTGTCATTTTCATGTTTTTGTCATTTTGATCACTCCATAAACTTAAAATCAATAAAGAATTGGAATATGAGGTAGTTGAAGATTTTGTAGAGTGTAACAAGACCTACAAATCCAGCTTTGGATCACCCAAAATGGTTGTTTGGATCTCAAGTTATGGTCTTTGGAAGTTGGTACCAAAACCACTTTTATTCCATAACTTAGAAAAATTTTGGTTTCTTAAGGTTGCCCCTTTTGCAAGAAACCTCACTTTTCTATATTTTTCTTGATGAATGATGATCAATATCATACATTAACATTATTTTTGACTTAGGGGAACCATATTTGTGAAAAATTCCAAAAAGTCAAACTTGATTTTGTGCATAGTTGACTTTTTATCGGATGAAATCCAAACTGCGCGATCCTTTGTGGAATCAAGTTCTTGACCTAAATCACACCTAATGGATGGATTCCACAGGTCTTATAGGGTATATTGGTTCATATCCCAAGGTTTGGGAGCATGCCTTAGTCAAAAGTCAAAGGTAAAGTTGACTTTTTCCTTAAAACCCTAATTGTGGTCCAGATGAAATTGAAACTTGTGAATCAAGATTCTTGGATTAATCCATTGTTGCAAATGGATCAATGTGGTGTATTGGAGGCCCTAAAATCATGTCTTGAGGTCTTGGCTCATGCTTTGTCCCTAAAGTCAACTTAGGGGTGAATTAGGTCAAGAAACCCTAATTCCTGATTTTTTTGGTAAATGCATCCCCTGAGGCTAAATTGACTTGATGATTGGGTCCATGAGGTCCCTTAGAGTATCCTGGGTTATGATTTGAATCATTGGCTCATGCTCAGATGAAAATTTCCATTTGGAGGCCTTGGTCGCCCAAAACCCTAATTTGGTGACACTGTCGATCTTGAGGCTCGATCGACTTGGAATGTAGCAACTTTGTGCTTGATTCTTGATGTGGGAGTCCTCTTGATCCCTTATGGGTGTTAGAGAGGTTAGACAAATTGAAGATCATGTCATTTCTTGATTGATCCTTTGTCTAAGTGTTCTGAGAGGGCTCAAAACCCTAATTCTTGATTGTGGTGAATGCTCAATCATCTTTGAGGAGATTGATGAGGCATGAAAGTACATCCATATTGTGATGACGATTTTCACAATGATGGGAAATCTTGGTGGTCAAAATTTGGGGTATGACAGATTCCCCTATTTAATCTTCTTGGACCCGAATGTGAGAGCAAAAGTTGTCTCTATAAGTCAATCTATGTTTTGATGATAACAATACGTATTTGTGAAAGAAATATTTTATGTTCTAACGTGTGTTGTGTGCAGATCATAATCATAGAAGATATCATATCCAACAAGCACCAGCCAGATGTGCGTAATTGATAATATGCGAAGTTATTATGTGTGACACAAGTCGCAAGAAGCAAGAACGCTTCTGTATCTGATCTTGATCAGTCAAATCCAAGGATGCTGATATTGCTGTTGCAATGCTCTCGTGGATGCTCTCTGGAAGTGGTCGAGATTCTGAAGATTGTGAAGCTTCTGAAGAAGAGAACCGAAGTGCTAAAGACTCTCATGACTTGAAGTTCTGAAGGCAGAAGGCTCTGAAGACCAAGTGCAGAAAGTCTCTGAAGACTTATGTGTTCTGAAGATTACGGTTCCAAAGGTCAAGTGCTGAAGACTCTGAAGACGGATTCCTAATGGACAAGTTTTGAAGTTTCGGAAGACTTGAAGTAGTAAAGGATCTTAAAGACAAGTGTGGAAGTTCTGAAGACTGATTCCTAATGGACTTCTTCAAATAACTGAAGACTTGAAGTTTCAGATATCCTGTTAAGAATTCTCTACTCGTGCTTCAATTAATTACCATCAGAAGCCTCTGAAGATTTGAAGACAAATGTTACCGTTGTGAAGCGACTGTACACAGTGCTCAAGAAGATATATCCCGTCACTTATCCCACAGCAAAAATGAGATGTGTCAGTACAGCTAATTATTACACAACGTCTCTTTTCTAACAGCCAACAATATTTCAATGGCTACATTTTACTGGGCTATTTAAAGAAAGGAGTAAACGCTTCTGAAGGAAATGGATTCAGTCCATGAATGGAGAATTGATCAAAGTCATTGTGTGAAGATAGTAACAACGATGAGTTCTCGTTGTAACACTTAAATATCAAAAGTTATCACCATTTACACATGGCCATTGTTGTTGAAGCTCAAATATCATCATTCAACACAACAACAATGAATTGGTATAGAAGTTGTTGATGAAGAAGACAACATTGCAAATCAGTCAAGTCATCAACCACCTTCTCGTCAGGACTACATTAAAGATCTGAAGCAAGGAGTTGTTGCTCAAATCTTGCTCAACCAAGAAGACGAAGAAGAAGAAGATCTACAAGATGTCAACAACTGTCAAATTCAAATACATCTCTGTAGTTTCTTAGAATAGAAAGGAGTTATTGCTCACATCTTGCTTGAACACTTGTGTGTTCTTTTGTACTTAAACTTAGGAGTAATCTGCTTGTTAAGAAACATCTTTTGTAATCTCCTGTAAAACTAATTCTTGGTGAATTAGGATTCCTTGAGTGGTAAGTGTGACCACATACTCGAGAAGACAATGGTGAGATATCATTGTGGGAAATCCTGAAATAGGGTCAGTAGAGTTATATTCATTGCGATGAATCCCTGAAAGTCTAGCTGTGAAAGCCTAGTAGTAGATCTTGCGAGATTGGAACCTGCATGTCAATGTTCGTTATATTCATTAAGTTGAATCCCTGAACGGTTCATTGTGGGTTAGTCACAGTGCGGCTGTGCAAGTTGTTAGTTACCGGCTGTTGCTGGTGCATCTGTAATCGAGATTGATTATAGTGGATTAAGACCTTGTGTTCAAGGCGAAATCACCTGAGGAGGGTGGACTGGATTAGTGTAATACCCCAAATTTTGACCACTTAGATTTCCCATAATTGTGAAGATCATCATCACAATATGGATGTACCTTTATGCTTCATTAGTCTCCCCAAAGATGGGTGAGCATCCACTACAATCAAAATTAGGGTTTCAAGCCCTCTCTGAGTGCTTAGACAAAGGATCAATCAAGAAATGACATGATCTTCAACTTGTCTAATCTCTTAAACATCCACAATGGATCAAAAAGGATTCCCACTTCAAGGATTAAGCACAAGGCTGCTCCCTTCTAGGTGGATTAAGTCTCAAGATCGACAGTGTCACCAAATTAGGGTTTTGGTCGACCAGGGCCTCCAGATGGAAATTTTCATCTGGGCATAAGGCAATGATCCAAAACATAACCTAATATACTTCATGGAACCTCATGAACCCATGCATCAAGTCAATTTTGCCTCAGGGGATGCATTCATCAAAAATCAGGAATTAGGGTTTCTTGACCTAATTCACCCCTAAGTTGACTTTTGGGACAAACCATGAGCCAAGACCTCAAGAGATGATTTGAGGGTCTCTAATATACCATATTGATCCATTTGGAACAATGGATTGATCCAAGAAGCTTGAGCAACAAGTCTCAATTTCATCTGCACCACAATTAGGGTTTTAAGGGAAAAGTCAACTGTAACTTTGACTTTTTGACCTAGACATGCTCCCAAACCCTAATACATGATTGAATATACCCTATGACACCCATGGAACATGTCCATCAAGTTTGATTTAGGTCAAGGACATGATTTCCTGAAGAATTGCACAGTTTGGAATTCATCTGATAAAAAGTCAACTGTGCACAAAAGTCAACTTTGACTTTTTGAGATTTTTCACCAAAATGGTTTTTTAACCCTAAAATGATGTTAATGTATGATTTGAATCATCATTCATCAAGAAAAATCAAGAAAAGTGAGATAACTTGTAAAAGGGGTAACCATAAAACTTAGAAATTTTTCTAAGTTAAAAATAAAGTGGCAAAGGTACCAACTTTGGAGGACCATAACTCCTAAACCACAAGGCCATTTTTTCTCATCCAAAGATGGATTTGTAGCCCTCATTATCACCTACAAAAACTTCAACTACAATTCATTCCAATTCATTAAGGATTTTGAGTTATGGAGTGATCAAAGTGGCTGAAAAGTGAAAATGTCACTTTTTCCAACGCTTAGTGAAATTTTCACTAAGTCAGATTCTGCTTCACTTTTTGCCAAATGTAGGGGGATTTTTCACTTGGAATCAAAAGAGATCAAAACCAAACTTGTTCAAACAGTTGTTGTATCATGTAAGAGCTTTCCAAAATGGCCAAGAACATTGCCAAATTCAACCTACACCATGAGATACAACATTGCCAAGTTGCCTTGCTGAAATCTGTCAAGGCAAGGCAGAATTTGCAACTTTGGTCGATTTGCCAAAATCAGCCAAATTCAATTGCTCCAATCCACTTGGACACCTCAGAGGATTGAATCTAAAGGGGACAATCACTGAGCCAAGCCTCCAAGGTCCAAGGAACAAGGAATAGCATGTTGAACCTAGAGTTGCCAAAATAGGGACAAGACTTCAAATTTGGAATGAGGCATTCAATGGAACCATCAAGGTGGCATGGACTGAGCCATTCTCATCTGAAATCAGTCAAGACTTATCCAAGACCAAGGGGACCAAAGCTCTGTGCCCTAACCTCTAGTCAATGGCTAGAGGAGACTTGGATTTTCATTTGCCAACATTGGCCAAACCTACTTACCAGCTGCCATGCACTATTCCTTGCAAAAAAAACTTGCTCAACTATAAATAGAGCTCAATTGTCGTCAGTTTGAGTACACCAAAGCCATCTAACAGATGCTTTCCTCAAAATCTCTTTCTCTTGGCAAAAATGCCTTTCTTAGCAAGGTAGCTATCGGGTTTTGAGTTTGAGAGCAATTCCAATCAAACCAATCACTCACACACCTCACATACATCACATATGAGCTGATCAAACACTCACATAACATCTGGAACATCAAAATCTCAAAATCACTTTCCATCCACACATGTTTGAAGTGAAGTTGCAGCTGAGATGCCATAAACTGATCCAGTCCATTTCAATTCAATCCAAGTGTTCAAACACACTCCATATGGTGTAGGGAAGCTGTCCAGATCATCACAACTTGTCTGTAACACCTCCAAATCAAAAATCACTTTGAACTTGCTGTCACGACTTGGAGGTAAGCACATACTTGGTCATCTCTCAATCTATGCATATTTCCTCACACAATAATTTGGCCATATGTTCATAATCATGCATGGAATGTTTTCCCTCAATTAATTGCATTGTTTGAATCGTGTATCAAAAATCCTAGCCTTCATGCAGAAATTAGGGTTCTTGAGGTCTCTTCGTGATTTCTTGTTGTATGTTTAATTTAAATGAAATTAAAGTACATAGACATGATCGTGAGGTTGAGGCGAGCATAATGATATGTGGATTGCATGATATGATTACGTATTCATGGAGATTGGATAGAAAATGCAAATCTGAGAAACCAAGAACACGCGCGTGTTCTTCAGCCTGTTCTTGGCGCCATTTTTCATATATTCAAATATTTGAATTTTGTGATTTTGTTTAATTGATTCAAAAATTAATTTCTATCTGAGTTTTAATGATTTAGAGTTGATTCTTTTTTTAATAATTCACAAAAATGTTAAAATATTTTATTTTATCAAAAAATCCCAAAAATAATATTTATTTCATATAATTGATATTTTTGCAAAGAATTAATATTTTAATTATTTTTGGCATTTTAAATATTTTTTCTACATTGATTTTGCAACTTTTAATGCTTTCTAATTATTTTGTAGGTCAATACTTAATTTTTGAAACATTAATCCAAGGTCACAATTTGTTTTCCATGTGTTAAACAATTTTTGATCATTTTAATTGAATTTTTATTCAATTAAATACATTTTGAAAACAAATTAGGGTTTTGGATTAATTCAACCCTCATAAATCATTTTCAAAACTTTTTTGGGCCTCTTGAGAGAGTGTAAGACCCATCCCCCCTTGTACAAAAACTTTTTGGGCCTCACTCATTGTATAAGTCCCTCTGTACAAGTAAACGGCGCGATCGTCGCCCGTTTAAAAATAAAAAATCATCTGGGCCTCTCCTTGAGCTATAAGACCCATTCAAAACACTTTGGGCCTCTATTAGAGTGTAAGACCCAATCCCCCTTTTAACCAAAACATTTTGGCCCTCACTTATTGTATAAGTCCCTCTGCGTTAAAAGAAAACCTCGGCACGATCGCCATTTTTAAACGAAAAATCATTTGGGCCTACCCTCGTGTTATAAGCCCCACTCTCTTTTCTTTAAACCTTTTTTGAGCCTCTTGAGAGAGTGTAAGACCCATCCCTTTGTACAGAAAACCTTTTTTGGGCCCCAGTCACTTGTATAAGTCCCTCTGTACAAAGTCAAACAGTGCGCTCACTGATAAAACCCTGGGCGTCTCCTTGAGCTGTAAGCCCCAAATCTTTCTTTTTCAAAGCACTTTCTCCTTTGATTTTGAATATACTGTTGTTTTCAATCTTTCTTTGTTGAACAACTAACCAAACAGCATGGAAGCACTACAACCGAGTAAGTGGTTATCGCTTTCATTTACTGCTTTCATATTATAAACTGTATTGTGGGGCTGCTCACTGTAAGTCTCCTTTCATAAACTCATATCTACTGTGTAATAATAGTATAGATATTTCGAGTTTCCCCGGCAACTACGTCTAGAACTAGGTGACGCCGTTTCATTTATTCGTAGAAATAGACGCCTAGATCCCCAATAGGAGCACCAGATACAGTCTTCTCTTCGGCTGACCTCCTTAGGAATCGTCAAGAAGCTCTACTCCCCAAGATGAATGTATTCTCCGTGAATGGCATCTTTGAGTTTCTTCCGAATTCTCGAACTTTCCTGACTTGATCTATTCCTTGTGGATAGCATGCCTTGAATGTCTCGGGGTTTGGGTACCCACTACGGTCATAATCTTGGACCTTAACTAAGGAACCCTCTTTAAAAGTTAAAAGTCGCTGGATAGTAAACCTCGCACGTTTACCAGTGGTTTTTATCTTTAAAAGAGTTATCTCTCCTAATGGAAAGGAGGTGATAGACCCACGGGCTTCTTAAAAGCATCGGCCTCCTCTTGGGCATTATTCAAGGACACTACGGCTTCTTAGAAGTATTTACAGCCTCCTCTTAGGCTTCGTATAATGATCTCTTCCTCCGGGAATGATAGCCTCCTCTTGGGCTTCGTACAAGGACCCGTCGGCTTCTTAAAAGTTTCCAGCCTCCTCTTGGGCTTCGTACAAATTGTCCCGACGACCTCCTAGAGGTATAGGAACAGAACCTAGTCATCCTCATAGAACAGTCCTTTCATAGAGTCTACTACTGTTTCTCAAAGCATAGTACGAAAGAAAAAACTCTAGACTTGGACGGTCTAACTTCCTTGAGTCTCAAAGACATTCTCAAGTGACCCCTTCGTTAAATAGGAAGGAAACCCGCAGACTCGGACAGTCTCAATACCCTTTGGATTTCTCGTTTCCTCAAAGAGAAGGAAATATCCCTGATCCTCAAATCAAATCCCTGAGTACAGTGTTGCTCATATAAGAACTGATTTTCTCTTTTAAAATCAGTATATTGGATCTGTCACTCAACTGAAACAAACCTTTAGCCTCCATCTCGGGCTTCGTACGAGATACAAAAACACTCTCTTGTTGAGTCAAACTTTTAGCCTCTATCTCGGGCTTCGTACGAGACACAAAGACTCCCTCGTAGAGTCACACAAACAATAGCCTCCATCTCGGGCTTTATACGAGATACCAAAAGACTCCATTGTCGGGTCAAAAACTTTTAGCCTCTCTCTCGGGCTTTGTACGAGACACAAATTAGCCTCCTCTTAGGCTTTGTATAATGATTTTCCTAGCGGAAATTAGCCTCCTCTTAGGCTTTGTATAAGAAAACCACTGGTTGATCCAATCAACCTTTTAGCATCAAAGCTGTGCCTCGTTCACAGTACACAAACATCAACAACTCCTTTCCTTTCATCTAATCGCTGTAAGCGGCAAGCCTCTGGATCATCTATATCCATGCCACTGTCCCTCTTTTAGCATGAGAAATTCCTAAGGAAAGATGGCATTGCTCTACACTGAGTTAAAGTCTTCTCCTTCAGGTTAAAACCCTTTCTTCGGAAATTATGGCATTGCTCGGATCTGCGTATCCCAGTTAAAGTAATTCTCCTTCCCCCTCTTTAGAGATGACAAATTCTCTCTAAAGTCGAGGACCTTCAGCTTCACGTCTTGGGCTTTGAACAAGACACAAATAGACTTTTCAGCTTTCACATCTTGGGCTTTGAACAAGATATAAACCACCTTTCGCTTCACGTCTTGGGCTTTGAACAAGACACCAAAAACCCATTTCCTCCCATAGAATAGGAGGAACTACGAACGCTCTGATTTCCCTGTTTCGGTAAACGGGAATACGTAGGCATAACATCGAAAGAAAAGATCTTAGCGAGCGCAATCAACAAAAAACCCAAATCCCATATCAATTAAAAGCAGTATTTCAAAAGCACCAGTCCTAACATCCTAATCCTTGTTCCCCGCTAGAAAGTCCTAGAAAGAAAGAAAACCGTATTGGCGAAAATACAAATAACCACTACAAAGGCCCCCCACATTGATAGCATCTGTAACCTAACAGACCGCTGTTTAAACTCAGTATGCAAGCAGGGTTAATTGGAGACATCTATTTCCCTTCCTTATTCAGCTCACAATAGGATAAAAAATGAATCGACCTGTAGTTTAAGCTCAAACCGCAGAGAGCGACCAGCGCTTAAGAACCGCGTCCAAAATCGCTCGCTACAGAAAAGTGGCGCCCACCGTGGGGACCTTGTTTTTCTTTCTTTCTGTTTTCCTTGTAAAATGGCAACTCTGCTGGAGATTCCTTGCCAGAGTCATTTTCTTCCTTAGGGCATCATCCCCGTTTTCCACGGAAAATGGGAACTCTACCGAAGAGAAAGATTGACCTATGCTGGTCCATCTCTTAGGCAGGGAACCACAGATTGGGGCTTCCGTCGGGGAACCCATTTCTGTCAGGAACTTAAGAATCGTAGCTTTATAAGTCTAGGATGATTAGGACAAATATATATACTGCTTTTCCTAATTGCTATACGTGTTTATTTTTCTGCTATTGGGAATGCGTGTGATGCTGCATGTGGTGAGATTGAGTATACACTTAAGAAAAGCCAACCTTTTTCGTAGTGCGAAAGCTATCAAAAATAGCTGTTACGCGATACTACCCTCATTTGAGGCTGGTGATCTATTCTCGGTGAATGACACTTACTCTAAGATTGTACACAACTCACTAGCGATCTGCTTGTTGTCTGCCTTCCTAGGAGGAGTTGATGATAATGAGTACAGGTACAAAAATCACCCTAGTATAAACCTTTGGGGATGGGTAGAGCCTTGACTTCATGACAACGACCCTCTGACCCCATGTTTTTTCTATGTTTTTGTGTCCTGCATTCATGCATCCATTTAATAAAACATTAAAACATTCAAAAAACTTTCTCTTCTAGTCTCTCTGTTTTTCAAATTAAACTAAGATTGTGATTGCAAATATCAGAGAAAAAGATTACGCTAATGGATTTCGGTAGAAGGAGAACTCGCCAGTATACCTTCAAGGTTCCAAAACTAGGGGATTTGAGAAGGTTAGCAAGGATGATCGTTAACCCAGAGGCTTTCAGAGCCAAGCACGGTGGTTTGCTACCACTGTTAAGAGTCCATGTGATTGAGGGAATCATGGATGTGCTCATTCAATTCTACGATCCGGTTTATCACTGTTTCACATTCCCGGATTACCAGCTAGCACCAACGCTGGAGGAGTATTCTCATCTGGCTGATTTACATATCACTGATCGAGCTCCATTTTCTGGACTGGAAGAAATTCCAAAGAATCAGACTATTGCAATAACAATTCATTTGGACGAGTCTGAGGTCAAGACTCACATGATTACTAAGGGTGGCATTCAAGGTTTGCCAGCCCAGTTCTTGACAAAGAAAGCTCTGTACTTCGCTAGTATAGAGAACAGGACTGCTTTTGAAAGCATCTTTGTCTTGCTCACCTACAGGTTATTTTTGTTTCCCAACATCAATAACTTCGTCGATATCAACGCTATTAAGGTTTTTCTCATTGGAAACCCTGTGCCGACTTTGCTCGCAGATGCGTATCATGCTGTACACTTGGGAAATTTGTACAGCGGAGGGGAGGTCACATGTTGTGTACCTCTGCTTTTAAAATGGTTTATCTCTCACTTGCCCAAGTCTGCTGTTTTTTGGGATTGCAAGAGTGTCTTACGTTGGTCGCAGAAGATCATGTCTCTCACCAATTTCGATATTGATTGGTGTAATAGGATTTATGAGGGAATCAGAATCATTGACCGTTGTGGAAACTTCCCCAGCGTACCCCTCATAGGAACTAAAGGAGGAATCAACTATCATCCGATATTGGTTCTTCGTCAATTTGGATACCCGATGAGACACATCCCACTGGGTGTTCATCTGGAAGGTCTTTTCTTCAAAGAAGGAGAAAATGACAGAGCACTAAAAATGGAAATAGTATAAGCTTGGAAACAGGTTCATAAGAAAGGACGAGTGTCTCTGGGAAAACCGGACTGTGTCTCGGTGGAGCCTTATCTCCATTGGGTACAAACCAGAGCTCTCAAGCTAAAAATGCCTTATCCTCGTTACGGAATTCTTCCACCGAGGGAAACTGTCATGTACTTCATGACGGAAACTGAAAAGCTTCAGGTTACTCTCAACAAAGTTCAAAAGGAAAGAAGGTCTTGGAAGAACAAGTACCGCACCCTCGACGTAGAGTGTATCCAAATACAGCAACTACTAAAAGAGAAAGATGCTCTGATTGAAATTTTGGAGCAGCATGCTGTAGAGAATCAAGATGACCAAAGGAATTTGCTCACTCCTTTCACTTGGCAAATGAATGACAACCCGACAACGGCCCAAGTGCCCCGGTCAAAGAAAAGGAAGATACCAGAATCAGCACATGATTTCTCCTCAGAGAGGACTCGGGACCCATTAGTTTAGGTTTCTATTTCTGCACTTTGTAATCTACTGTATTTCCATTTCTGTAATCCTTTGAATTTCAATAAAAAGGGGTTTCCCCACCGTTTGATATTTGCAATCTAATTGTCGAAGTTTATTTTGATTAAACCAAAAAACAACAATTAATATAATCATTGCATTCATCATTCTCACATCGCGTATTCTTCTTCCCTACGAATCTCACGTTTGTGTCTCGCTTCTAGAGTCAAACTGTCTCATTCGTACAATACTCGGGCCAATCGTCAGAAAAGGATGGATGATCTTGAGGAAGAAAACAGAGAGTTGAAAGAAGAGATCGACGCTCTGAGAGAGGATATGAGAAAGCTTCATAACGACATGCAAGCCATGGCAGAAGCTCAGCTACAAAGAACTGTGATCTCAGAGATCACCTCAATGCCCATCATAGAAAAGTATTATCCTAGGTATCAGATGCCGAAAGATCGTCCTTGGGGCATGCCTGTTAACTATATCCCGGAAGGATATGTTCCGCCGATCACTGAAGATCATGGAATCGCAACAGAAGCCGCTGGGCCTGAAGGTTACAAACTTCGGGAAAGCGAAGATGCCAGGGGCATACTCAAGACTCCTGAAGGTTACAAACTTCGGGAGGCACCAAGACTTACTGCCGTAGTCACGGTACCACCCCCTGTGGTGCACACTGTCCCGAAAGGAAAGATTCCACAGACACCTTCTGGTAAGAAGGAAACTATGTTTGACAGAATGGATGAATTCCAGGAACAGTTCCTGGTAATGCAGAAAGAGCTGCAAGCCATTCGCGGTCAGGATCTATTTGGAAAGGACGCCGCAGACCTCTGCTTGGTCCCAAATGTGAAAGTCCCGCACAAGTTCCAAGTGCCCGACTTTGAAAAATATAAGGGTAACTCTTGCCCTCAGAGCCATCTGGTGATGTACGCTCGGCGGATGTCAGCTCAGACGGAGAATCAGGACCTGCTGATTCACTACTTCCAGGATAGTTTAACCGGTGTCGCACTCAAATGGTACATGGGTTTAAACCGTACTACGATCAGTACATTCAGAGATCTTGGTACTGCCTTCGTCCAACAATACAAGTACAAGTTGGACATGGCACCCGACAGAGATCAACTCAGATCAATGTCGCAAAAGGAAAAAGAAACCTTTAAGTAGTATGCTCAAAGGTGGCATGAAATTGCCGCTCAAATTTGTCCACCTCTTGAGGAAAAAGAGATGACAAAGATCTTCTTAAAGACCTTGAGCTCATTTTACTACGGCCGAATGGTCGCCAGTGCACCCAGTGATTTCACCGAAATGGTCGGCATGGGTGTACGTCTTGAGGAAGCCGTCCGAGAAGGACGTTTAGTAAAAAACACTAGATCAACGAGTGGTACTAAAAAATACGGTAGTGCTCTCCCTAAGAAAAAAGAGCAAGATATTGGGAATATCTCTCTCGGAAAGCAAAGGCGACGTTATCAGCCAGTAGCAGTTGTTACTCCTGCTATCAGCCCCGCGCCTGTTCCTATGTATCAACCTCAGGTTGCGCAGAGCCAACCTGACCAACAAAGGACACAACAGCCTCTTCAGCAGGCTCGTCCTCCATATAACAACAACCGTACAACACGGCCACCAGGATTTGATCCTATACCCGTAACATACGCAGAGCTGTTTCCGTTACTGCTGGCTAAGGGGCACATTCAGACTAAGTCTCCCCTTTCAGTTCTGGAAAATCCGCCTTTTTGGTTTAAGGTGGATCAGACATGCCCTTATCATCAAGGAGGTTCAGGGCATAACATTGAGACTAGCCTCAATTTCAAATCCGACCTGCAAAAGCTTGTTAGGAGCGGGCTCTTATCTTTCAAATATATGAATCCTAATGTTCTTACGAACCCGCTGCCTCAACACGAGAAAGCTGCAGTCAATCTGATTGAGAAAGAGACTAACGATGTCTATCAAATTCACGATGTACTCTTATTGGGGACCAATCTGGTCAAGATGCATTGTAGACAGAGTGGATATGGCCATGTGCCACCTCATAATTATCACCAGTGTGATATCTGCTCTAAAGACAACCAGGGATGTTCTGTAGTGCAAGCAGCTCTACAGGAACAAATGGATCTTGGATGGATCCGAGAGCACCGAGTTCGTGGAGTTAACATGGTTTACACGAATTCCAACGTCATTCAAAACCACGACATCCGTGCGATGAATGTCAACTTGGTGGCGATGCACTCAAGGCAAAGCCAGTATCATAATCTGCCGCGGCACGATTACAGTTCCTGTCTGATTTGCTCGGTAAACAAACAAGGATGCTCTTTCATACAAGAGGCCCTCCAGCGTCAGATGGATCTGGGATGGATCTAAGACTACCATGATAGGAACTCCTATCAAATCAACATGGTTCAGGTCTTCGACATCCGCGTAATGGATACCAACCTGGTAGAGTTACATGCTGAGCAGGTCCGACTTGGATTCTTAATATCACATGACTATCAAAATTGTAAAGCGGGTTGCGAAAACGATCGAGGTTGTACCCTTGTCCAGGAGGCACTTCAGTACTTGTTAAATCACTGGTGGATGCCAATCTATATGGACGAAGATACTCAGCAGATTAGTATCAATAACAGGAATCCTACTCGTCGTCAAAGTCAGGATGTCCGATCAATGGAAGATGACCTAGTGAGGTTACATTGTATTCAAAGTGGGCGTGGCCAGGTGCCACCACACAACTATGACAGTTGTAGCGTCTGTTCAGAAAGTAACCAAGGGTGTTACCTTATGAGAGCAGCTCTTCAGGGTCAGGTCGATCATGGAGAAATTCGTCCATATCCCGGTTCAGGACCCATCATTTGGTCGCCGAACTACCTTGCCGAGCAAGTTGAGGATGTTGTCACAATCTCTGGTCATCACAGGACCATGGATGTTTTTGCCATCATCCCTCTACTTGACGAATCTAAAGTTCCCAACCGGGAACAAATCAAGGTTACTTATGATGGTCAGAAAAATCAGAAAGTCCCCATAGTCATCTATCTACCGGGGCCACTACCATATGAATCAGCTAAGGCAATCCCTTACAAATACGGTGCAACAATAATCGAGAATGGAAAGGAAATTCCATTACCCTCCATCGTGAATATTGCAGGCATCAGTCGTGTAACACGGAGCGGTCGAATCTTCAACCGAGGGGTTGAAGAATCCAACAAAGAAAAGGAACTTCAGGCGGAAATTCCTGATCCACCAGTCAGTCAATCTGGTAATCCCGACTTTTCAAAAGACAAAGATGAGATTCTAAAGCTCATCCAAAGGAGTGAATATAACATTGTTGATCAACTGTTACAGACTCCTTCAAAGATCTCAGTATTATCACTGTTACTCAATTCAGAAGCACACAGAGAGGCTCTACAGAAAGTCTTGGAGCAAGCCTTTGTGGAACAGGATGTACCAATCAGACAATTCGATAGCATTGTCTCTAACATCACTTCCTGCAATAATTTGGGATTTAGTGATGAGGAATTACCTGAAGAGGGTCGTCGTCATAACATGGCGCTCAACATTACAGTTAACTGCCAGGACAATGCTTTAGCCAGCGTACTGGTAGACACAGGGTCAGCCCTGAATGTTATGCCGAAGTCCACTTTGACGTAATTATCATTTAAGGGCCCTCCGATGAGAGTCAGCGAGGTCGTCGTCAAAGCATTCGACGGATCCAGAAAAATGGTTATCGGCGAAGTTGATCTTCCCATAACTATTGGTCCTCACACTTTCCAAATCACTTTCCAGGTCATGGACATCCGGGCAACATACAGTTGTTTATTAGGAAGACCTTGGATACATCAGGCTGGAGCGGTTACTTCAACCCTCCACCAAAAGCTAAAGTTTGTCAAGAACGATCAACTTGTCACGGTTTGTGGGGAACAAGCCTTGCTTGTGAGTAACCTATCATCATCTGCTTGTGTAGAACCCGAGGAGGTTATTGGAACTCAGTTCCAAGCACTATCGGTGAGCAAGAACGATCAATTCGAAGAAGGAACTTCAATTTCTTCATACAAAGATGCTATCAAAGCGGTCTAGAGTACCGATACAAAAGGATGGGGACAGCTTGTCATTCCCACTGACAATAAAATAAAGAAGGGTCTTGTTTTTTCCGCAACCTGTACCCAGACAGCTGTCAACGATGAAAGTCTTCATCCCCTTCAAAACTTCTTCCACAGTGGAGGTTTTCTTCACCCAGTGTCTCAGACAGTTCATGCTATCAATGAGGAAGATCCCTCTGACACAGATGAAGAATGGAATTCCTACCTTAACAAGGACGGCTATATGTCTTAGGAAGAGGTGCCTATGCCTTTTTGCTTTCCTACAGAAAGTTCGAGGTTTATACCCAGATCAGATGTCGAAATGATCTACGGAGATTGTGATCCGGAAGGATGCCGTGCTCCGCCAAATTCATTAGAGGAAGACACTCTGATGAAAGAAAACTCTGATCACAATTACTATGGCCCGATGGATGGTCTGCCAATGTGGCAGCCTTTCCAAGGAAACTTGGGGCAAGAAAGTCAGCCGAGTAATGAAACTCAGTTGAGCGTCATTGAACAGAATACCTGTGTCCCCGCCATGTCACGGGATCAACACTCAGGTTATTCGGAAACTACTCAACATGAAGATGAATTCGCAACGTTTGCAGGACTAGAATTCATCAACTATGCTTTTCCTGAGGTCAACGTCATCGAGAGGGATGACTTCTCCAGTTCCAAAGAAGTTTGGGACACTTTGGGACAACCAAGTGGAAAATACAACTTTATGGTCAAGTACACCGCTCCCGAAAGCTCTTGTATCAGGCTCGAAGATATCCAGTCAACTGGATGGGGAGATACAGCTGAGAGCACCAATGCTATGCAAAATTCAACAGAGGAATCCTCCTACGACAATTCTTCTTGGGAGACAGATTCCAACGATCCTACTCCACCAGAAATCAGCGTCATTTCTGAAGACAAATCAAGGAAGGTACCAGACTTTGTGATTCACCGAGGAGTTCGCCGCCAATGGGTTGCTGTCGAGGTTCCGAAGGTCGTTCATCAGTCAAAGTAATTGCCATCTTTAACCTTTCACCCTGCCCAGGTGAAACGGATGTTTTGATAGGGCTCGCTTTCTGTAAATTTCCCTCTTCGCTTTGCCCAAAGCGACAGAGTTTTGTTTTATAGGGCTGTAGTTTCAAGATTCGACTTGTTCATTAATAAAATAACGTCGTTCTGTAATTTCCGCATTAATTGTTGTTTTCTCTTTTTGCTTTTTCAGAAAATGGTAATCCTAAAAAACATTCAATAATAAAAACAAGCAGTAAAATCAAAACACTGCACACACTTACATTTTCTCTATCTCTTCTAAACACGAATCATCACGTCATGCAGATTGCTTGTTTTATACCCCGTTGAAACATACGATCCGATGCCTTCTCCCAACTTTGAGTTCCCGGTATTCGAGGCTGAAGAAGAAGTTGACAATGAAATTCTAGAAGAGATCTCCCGACTACTCAGACAAGAGGAAAGGTCCATTGAACCTCACAAAGAGCCGTTGGAAACGGTAAACTTGGGTTCAAAAAAAGAGAGAAAAGAAATCAGGATCAGAGCACTGCTCAGTCCAACTACCAGAGAGGGTTTGATAAAGCTTCTCAAAGAATTTCCCGATGTATTCGCTTGGTCCTATCAGGATATGCCAGGGTTGGATACCAGCATCGTGGAACATCACTTACTGCTAAGATCGGAATGTCCGCCAGTAAAGCAAAGGTTGAGACGCACTCACCCGGACATGGCCATCAAAATCAAGGAGGAGGTACAGAAACAGATCGACGCGGGTTTCCTCGCTACATCTGAATATCCTCAATGGTTAGCCAACATTGTACCCATTCCCAAAAAGGATGGAAAGGTCAGAATGTGTGTTGACTAAAGAGATCTGAACAAGGCTAGTCCAAAGGACGACTTTCCTTTACCACACATTGACATGCTGGTTGACAGCACAGCAAAGTTCAAAGTATTCTCCTTCATGGATGGATTCTCGGGCTATAATCAGATCAAAATGGCGCCGAAAGACATGGAGAAAACTTCGTTCATTACCCCATGGGGTACCTTTTGTTACAAGGTAATGCCATTCGGTTTGAAGAATGCCGGGGCAACCTATCAAAGGGCCATGACTACTCTGTTTCATGACATGATACATAAAGAAATCGAGGTATATGTCGATGATTTGATTGCAAAATAAAGAATGGAGGATGAGCACGTTGAACATCTGTCAAAATTGTTCGAACGTCTAAGAAAATTCAAGCTCTGCTTGAATCCCAACAAGTGCACCTTCGGTGTCCGTTCAGGGAAACTACTAGGGTTCATCGTCAGCCAGAAAGGAATTGAAGTTGATCCTGACAAGGTCAAGGCCATTCAAGAAATGCCTTCTCCGAAAACTGAAAAACAAGTCAGAGGATTCCTGGGACGTTTGAACTACATCTCCAGATTCATATTCCTTATGACCGCGACGTGTGCGCCGATTTTCAAATTACTCAAAAAGAACCAGGATTGCGTTTGGTCAGAAGATTGCCAAACCGCCTTCGACAGTATTAAGGAATACCTGTTGAATCCGCCGATTCTATCACCTCCAGTGGAAGGAAGACCACTGATCATTTACCTCATAGTCCTAGAGGACTCAATGGGATGTGTACTTGGCCAACAAGACGAAACTAAACAGAAAGAGTCTGCCATTTACTATCTAAGCAAGAAATTCACCGACTGTGAAACTCGGTACACAATGCTTGAGAAAACTTGTTGCGCTTTGGCTTGGGCAGCCAAACGTCTTCGCCAGTACATGATTCTTCATACTACTTGGTTGGTCTCCGAAATGGATCCAATCAAGTACGTTTTCGAAAAACCTGCTCTTACGGGAAGAATTGCCCGTTGGCAGATGCTATTATCAGAATATGACATAGAGTACCATGCTCAGAAATCCGTTAAAGGAATTATATTAGCCGATCATTTGGCTCATCAACCGATTGACGATCAAGAATCAATTGGGTTTGACTTCCCAGACGAAGATGTCATGTATCTAAAGATGAAAGATTGCGATGAACCGCTACCCAGTGAAGGGCCAGAACCAGGTTCCCAGTGGGGACTTATCTTTGACGGAGCAGTCAATCATTATGGAAACAGAATTGGGGCAATCATTGTTACCCCTCAGGGTATCCACATTCCTTTCACTGCTAGACTTACGTTCAAATGTACGAACAACGAGGCCGAATACGAAGCCTGTATCATGGGTCTCGAAGAAGCGATTGATTTAAGGATCAAAAACTTGGACGTATATGGCGATTCAACCCTGGTTATTAACCAGATAAAAGGAGATTGGAACACATACCAATCAGGATTGATTCCTTACAAAGACTATGCAAGAAGGTTGTTACCCTTCTTCAACAGAGTCGACTTTTATCACATCCCTCGTGATGAGAATCACATGGCTGATGCATTAGCCACTCTCTCTTCCATGATTAGTGTAGGTCGATGGAATGACATACCTAAGATCGACATCATGCGCCTTGAACGGCCCGCTTACATCTTCGCGATTGAAGCAGTCATAGACGACAGACCTTGGTATCATGATATCAAATGCTTCCTTCAGAAACAAGAGTACCCATCCGGGGCACTCAGAAAAGACAGGAAAACCCTCAGAAGATTGGCTGGAAACTTCTTCCTGAGCGGTGACACTCTTTATAAGAGAAATTTTGACATGGTCTTGCTCCGATGCATCGACAGACCAGAAGTAGACATGCTCATGAAAGAAATTCATGAAGGATCCTTTGGCACTCATGCCAACGGACACACAATGGCGAGAAAAATTCTCAGGGCCGGGTACTATTGGTTGACCATGGAATCCGACTGCTACAAGTACATGAGGAGGTGTCACAAGTGTCAGATATACTCCGACAAAATTCATGTACCGCCATCACATCTCAAAGTTCTTTCTTCCCCGTGGCCATTTTCCATATGGGGAATCGACATGATTGGTATGATTGAGCCCAAGGCTTCAAACGAACATCGGTTCATCCTGGTAGCCATTGATTATTTCACCAAGTGGGTCGAAGCAGCGTCATTCGCCAATGTAACCCGACAAGTGGTGGTCCGATTTATCAAAAACAATATCATCTGCCGTTATGGTGTTCCAAGCGAGATCATTGCTGATAATGGATCTAACTTGAACAATAAGATGATGAAAGAGTTGTGTGCTGAGTTCAAGATCGAACACCATAACTCATCTTCCTACCGACCCAAGATGAACGGAGCGGTAGAAGCGGCAAACAAGAACATCAAGAAGATTGTTCAAAAGATGGTTGTAACCTACAAAGATTGGCACGAGATGCTACCCTTTGCTCTTCACGGTTATCGTACATCTGTCCGCACTTCAACAGGGGCAACCCCTTTCTCTCTAGTATATGGCATGGAGGCAGTTCTCCCCATAGAAGTAGAGATCCCATCAATCCGGGTATTGATGGAAGCTAAGCTCACCGAAGCTGAATGGTGTCAAAGTCGACACGACGAACTGAACCTGATCGAAGAAAAGAGAATCACGGCACTATGCCATGGTCAGTTGTATCAGCAAAGAATGAAGAGGGCGTTCGACAAAAAGGTCCGACCTCGTGTCTTCAGAAAAGGAGACCTCGTGCTCAAGAAGATACAATCGTTTCTCACTGACTCTCGGGGCAAATGGACCCCAAATTATGATGGCCCCTATGTGGTCACGAAAGCTTTCTCAAGCGGCGCCTTGAGACTTGCAACCATGGACGGAGAGGAATTTGCCTACCCCACGAATGTTGATGTAGTCAAGAAATACTTCGCCTAAAACTAAAAAAAAAAAAAAAAACGTCTCGGTGGATTGAAAACCCGAAAGGGCGGTCCAGGAAAAAGTTAGAGACATGAAAAGAATCATCCCGATGGATTGGAAATCTCATAGTACAATCCAGGCAAAAGTTAGGGATAATGGCAAGTAACTATGTTCAACAGAGGTAAGTCCCTCAGCAGCAGCAGTTACATCATCCATCGGAGGAAATCTCCAGTCAAAGGTCATCTTCGACAGAAGCTCAGAATGTCCCGAATTCAAAGTTGGTAGAAGGATAGTGGTCGTTATGTTTCAACGTAGCCCTTTTCCCTGTAAATTACCATTTTCTAACTTTGTATATACTCTTTGGAATCACGCGTTTGGCTGATCTCCATCTTATCAATAAAATTTGAGCCCTTGTGTCCTGTAAATTAGAACGACGTTGTTTAAACTTAATCAGCGATTCTTGAAATAAAACAAAAATGAATTTACTTGTTAAACTTTTTCTGATTTTAAATTAAAGATGGCATTTCTTTTGACTGTTGAACATCAGAAGAACATCGATCGCTTCTCCCGAAGTAAGCGAACTTCAAAGTGCAGAATCAAAGTACTCCTTCTAAGCCAGTACTCCTGAATGAAGGGATCAACTGTGTCAGAGACCTTGTTTCGTCTGACACGCCTCGGCCGAGTTCTCATCTCCTAAGCCCGATCAACATAGCTCCCAACGGGACTATCTCTCCTAAGCAAGGTGGAATTGCTATTTTGAATCAACGGTACTTCTTTGCCCCGCGATGGCCGAGTATCCAATTGTGTTCATCCATTAGTCTGTATGTCGCATCTATTTTGTCAGCATATACATACATACATCGTGCATTTTTTATTTGCATTCACATTTCATATGACATCACTATCCCTCTAGTCGGTCTTGTCCCCTAGTGGTAGAAGTCCTCTCAATCGAGTTGTCAGTTCTTGCCTCGTCAGGAAATACTGTGACTGAACAACCTCGCTTCCGGTTTAATTCTGGAAAGAAGTTGGTCCTTGACCACTTTGATAACTTGAACCTCTGAAAAATCAGAGAACCTTCAACATATGTCACTCTTCGCCATTGAAGATGATATCCTTGCTTTCCCCGATTAAGGAAAATCCACAGAGAAAGCCTCGTGATCAGAGATTCGGCAGCACTCTAGTTTTGCTCCGAAAAACCACTGATGAGAAGGTCATTGGCACCTCAAAATTGGACCCCATCATATGGCATTTCTCCGGGAAGATCCCGAGAAAAGTATGATGAAAGATCCCAAACGAAAACAGTCTCTCAAGAGACTCGCTTTCCCTAGTAGAATCGACAAATGGCATCTCCAAAACAGAGAAGTTTGTGTACCTCTACAATTCAGACGAATGGGTTCCCCAGCAAGTCTGACATCAAAACTTTTTCCACTCAAATGGCATCACCCCAGGAAAATTCGGCGAGAAGTTTGAAGGAAATCCGCTACGAATAGCGTCCCTTGTCAGTAAAGTTTATTGACCAAAAGAAACCAAGACCAGTTCCTTGGCTGAAGACCAGGATCGAGGGGAAGTTTACCTTTTCTAAGCATCATTGCTTAGCTAAAGAAGATGAATGCGTAAGCTACCATTCATAACCACCATCAAAATTTCGGATATTCCGATATTTAATCCTCTTGCACCCCGAATGCTCGAATACCTTCGTCATTCACACCTTCGGGTCCAAGAAGATTAAATAGGGGCATCTGTAATACTCCAAATTTTGACCACTTAGATTTCCCATCATTGTGAAGATCATCATCACAATATGGATGTACCTTTATGCTTCATTAGTCTCCCCAAAGATGGGTGAGCATCCACTACAATCAAAATTAGGGTTTCAAACCCTCTCTGAGTGCTTAGACAAAGGATCAATCAAGAAATGACATGATCTTCAACTTGTCTAATATCTTAAACATCCACAATGGATCAAAAAGGACTCCCACTTCAAGGATTAAGCACAAGGCTGCTCCCTTCTTGGTGGATCAAGTCTCAAGATCGACAGTGTCACCAAATTAGGGTTTTGGTCGACCAGGGCCTCCAGATGGAAATTTTCATCTGGGCATAAGGCAATGATCCAAAACATAACCTAATATACTTCATGGAACCTCATGAACCCATGCATCAAGTCAATTTTGCCTCAGGGGATGCATTCATCAAAAATCAGGATTTAGGGTTTCTTGACCTAATTCACCCCTAAGTTGACTTTTGGGACAAACCATGAGCCAAGACCTCAAGAGATGATTTGAGGGTCTCTAATATACCATATTGATCCATTTGGAACAATGGATTGATCCAAGAAGCTTGAGCAACAAGTCTCAATTTCATTTGCACCACAATTAGGGTTTTAAGGGAAAAGTCAACTGTAACTTTGACTTTTTGACCTAGACATGCTCCCAAACCCTAATACATGATTAAATATACCCTATGACACCCATGTAACATGTCCATAAAGTTTGATTTAGGTCAAGGACATGATTTCCTGAAGAATTGCACAGTTTGGAATTCATCTGATAAAAAGTCAACTGTGCACAAAAGTCAACTTTGACTTTTTGAGATTTTTCACCAAAATGGTTTTTTAACCCTAAAATGATGTTAATGTATGATTTGAATCATCATTCATCAAGAAAAATCAAGAAAAGTGAGATAACTTGTAAAAGGGGTAACCATAAAACTTAGAAATTTTTCTAAGTTAAAAATAAAGTGGCAAAGGTACCAACTTTGGAGGACCATAACTCCTAAACCACAAGGCCATTTTTTCTCATCCAAAGATGGATTTGTAGCCCTCATTATAACCTACAAAAACTTCAACTACAATTCATTCCAATTCATTAAGGATTTTGAGTTATGGAGTGATCAAAGTGGCTGAAAAGTGAAAATGTCACTTTTTCCAACACTTAGTGAAATTTTCACTAAGTCAGATTCTGCTTCACTTTTTGCCAAATGTAGGGGGATTTTTCACTTGGAATCAAAAGAGATCAAAACCAAACTTGTTCAAACAGTTGTTGTATCATGTAAGAGCTTTCCAAAATGGCCAAGAACATTGCCAAATTCAACCTACACCATGAGATACAACATTGCCAAGTTGCCTTGCTGAAATCTGTCAAGGCAAGGCAGAATTTGCAACTTTGGTCGATTTGCCAAAATCAGCCAAATTCAATTGCTCCAATCCACTTGGACACCTCAGAGGATTGAATCTAAAGGGGACAATCACTGAGCCAAGCCTCCAAGGTCCAAGGAACAAGGAATAGCATGTTGAACCTAGAGTTGCCAAAATAGGGACAAGACTTCAAATTTGGAATGAGGCATTCAATGGAACCATCAAGGTGGCATGGACTGAGCCATTCTCATCTGAAATCAGTCAAGACTTATCCAAGACCAAGGGGACCAAAGCTCTGTGCCCTAACCTCTAGTCAATGGCTAGAGGAGACTTGGATTTTCATTTGCCAACATTGGCCAAACCTACTTACCAGCTGCCATGCACTATTCCTTGCAAAACAAACTTGCTCAACTATAAATAGAGCTCAATTGTCGTCAGTTTGAGTACACCAAAGCCATCTAACAGATGCTTTCCTCAAAATCTCTTTCTCTTGGCAAAAATGCCTTTCTTAGCAAGGTAGCTATCGGGTTTTGAGTTTGAGAGCAATTCCAATCAAACCAATCACTCACACACCTCACATACATCACATATGAGCTGATCAAACACTCACATAACATCTGGAACATCAAAATCTCAAAATCACTTGCCATCCACACAAGTTTGAAGTGAAGTTGCAGCTGAGATGCCATAAACTGATCCAGTCCATTTCAATTCAATCCAAGTGTTCAAACACACCCCATATGGTGTAGGGAAGCTGTCCAGATCATCACAACTTGTCTGTAACACCTCCAAATCAAAAATCACTTTGAACTTGTTGTCAAGACTTGGAGGTAAGCACATACTTGGTCATCTCTCAATCTATGCATATTTCCTCGCACAATAATTTGGCCATATGTTCATAATCATGCATGGAATGTTTTCCCTCAATTAATTGCATTGTTTGAATCGTGTATCAAAAATCCTAGCCTTCATGCAGAAATTAGGGTTCTTGAGGTCTCTTCTTGATTTCTTGTTGTATGTTTAATTTAAATGAAATTAAAGTACATAGACATGATCGTGAGGTTGAGGCGAGCATAATGATATGTGGATTGCATGATATGATTACGTATTCATGGAGATTGGATAGAAAATGCAAATCTGAGAAACCAAGAACACGCACGTGTTCTTCAGCCTGTTCTTGGCGCCATTTTTCATATATTCAAATATTTGAATTTTGTGATTTTGTTTAATTGATTCAAAAATTAATTTCTCTCTGAGTTTTAATGATTTAGAGTTGATTCTTTTTTTAATAATTCACAAAAATGTTAAAATATTTTATTTTATCAAAAAATCCCAAAAATATTATTTATTTCATATAATTGATATTTTTGCAAAGAATTAATATTTTAATTATTTTTGGCATTTTAAATATTTTTTCTACATTGATTTTGCAACTTTTAATGCTTTCTAATTATTTTGTAGGTCAATACTTAATTTTTGAAACATTAATCCAAGGTCACAATTTGTTTTCCATGTGTTAAACAATTTTTGATCATTTTAATTGAATTTTTATTCAATTAAATACATTTTGAAAACAAATTAGGGTTTTGGATTAATTCAACCCTCATAAATCATTTTCAAAACTTTTTTGGGCCTTTTGAGAGAGTGTAAGACCCATCCCCCCTTGTACAAAAACTTTTTGGGCCTCACTCATTGTATAAGTCCCTCTGTACAAGTAAACGGCGCGATCGTCGCCCGTTTAAAAATAAAAAATCATTTGGGCCTCTCCTTGAGCTATAAGACCCATTCAAAACACTTTGGGCCTCTATTAGAGTGTAAGACCCAATCCCCCTTTTAACCAAAACATTTTGGGCCTCACTTATTGTATAAGTCCCTCTGCGTTAAAAGAAAACCTCGGCACGATCGCCATTTTTAAACGAAAAATCATTTGGGCCTACCCTCGTGTTATAAGCCCCACTCTCTTTTCTTTAAACCTTTTTTGGGCCTCTTGAGAGAGTGTAAGACCCATCCCTTTGTACAGAAAACCTTTTTTGGGCCCCAGTCACTTGTATAAGTACCTCTATACAAAGTCAAACAGTGCGCTCACTGATAAAACCCTGGGCCTCTCCTTGAGTTGTAAGCCCCAAATCTTTCTTTTTCAAAGCACTTTCTCCTTTGATTTTGAATATACTGTTGTTTTCAATCTTTCTTTGTTGAAAAACTAACCAAACAGCATGGAAGCACTACAACCGAGTAAGTGGTTCTCGCTTTCATTTACTGCTTTCATATTATAAACTGTATTGTGGGGCTGCTCACTGTAAGTCTCCTTTCATAAACTCATATCTACTGTGTAATAATAGTATAGATATTTCGAGTTTCCTCGGCAACTACGTCTAGAACTAGGTGACGCCGTTTCATTTATTCGTAGAAATAGACGCCTAGATCCCCAATAGGAGCACCAGATACAGTCTTCTCTTCGGCTGTCCTCCTTAGGAATCGTCAAGAAGCTCTACTCCCTAAGATGAATGTATTCTCCGTGAATGGCATCTTTGAGTTTCTTCCGAATTCTCGAACTTTCCTGACTTGATCTATTCCTTGTGGATAGCATGCCTTGAATGTCTCGGGGTTTGGGTACCCACTACGGTCATAATCTTGGACCTTAACTAAGGAACCCTCTTTAAAAGTTAAAAGTCGCTGGATAGTAAACCTCGCACGTTTACCAGTGGTTTTTATCTTTAAAAGAGTTATCTCTCCTAATGGAAAGGAGGTGATAGACCCACGGGCTTCTTAAAAGTATCGGCCTCCTCTTGGGCATTATTCAAGGACACTACGGCTTCTTAGAAGTATTCACAGCCTCCTCTTAGGCTTCGTATAATGATCTCTTCCTCCGGGAATGATAGCCTCCTCTTGGGCTTCGTACAAGGACCCGTCGGCTTCTTAAAAGTTTCCAGCCTCCTCTTGGGCTTCGTACAAATTGTCCCGACGACCTCCTAGAGGTATAGGAACAGAACCTAGTCATCCTCATAGAACAGTCCTTTCATAGAGTCTACTACTGTTTCTCAAAACATAGTACGAAAGAAAAAACTCTAGACTTGGACGGTCTAACTTCCTTGAGTCTCAAAGACATTCTCAAGTGGCCCCTTCGTTAAATAGGAAGGAAACCCGTAGACTCGGACAGTCTCAATACCCTTTGGATTTCACGTTTCCTCAAAGAGAAGGAAATATCCCTGATCCTCAAATCAAATCCCTGAGTACAGTGTTGCTCATATAAGAACTGATTTTCTCTTTTAAAATCAGTATATTGGATCTGTCACTCAACTGAAACAAACCTCTAGCCTCCATCTCGGGCTTCGTACGAGATACAAAAACACTCTCTTGTTGAGTATCAAAGACTCTCTTGTTGAGTCAAACTTTTAGCCTCTATCTCGGGCTTCGTACGAGACACAAAGACTCCCTCGTAGAGTCAAACAAACAATAGCCTCCATCTCGAGCTTTATACGAGATACCAAAAGACTCCATCGTCGGGTCAAAATCTTTTAGCCTCTCTCTCGGGCTTTGTACGAGACACAAATTAGCCTCCTCTTAGGCTTTGTATAATGATTTTCTTAGCGGAAATTAGCCTCCTCTTAGGCTTTGTATAAGAAAACCACTGGTTGATCCAATCAACCTTTTAGCATCAAAGCTGTGCCTCGTTCACAGTACACAAACATCAACAACTCCTTTCCTTTCATCTAATCGCTGTAAGCGGCAAGCCTCTGGATCATCTATATCCATGCCACTGTCCCTCTTTTAGCATGAGAAATTCCTAAGGAAAGATGGCATTGCTCTACACTGAGTTAAAGTCTTCTCCTTCAGGTTAAAACCCTTTCTTCAGAAATTATGGCATTGCTCGGATCCGCGTATCCCAGTTAAAGTAATTCTCCTTCCCCCTCTTTAGAGATGACAAATTCTCTCTAAAGTCGAGGACCTTCAGCTTCACGTCTTGGGCTTTGAACAAGACACAAATAGACTTTTCAGCTTCACATCTTGGGCTTTGAACAAGATACAAACCACCTTTCGCTTCACGTCTTGGGCTTTGAACAAGACACCAAAAACCCATTTCCTCCATAGAATAGGAGGAACTACGAACGCTCTGATTTCCCTGTTTCGGTAAACGGGAATACGTAGGCATAACATCGAAAGAAAAGATCTTAGCGAGCGCAATCAACAAAAAACCCAAATCCCATATCAATTAAAAGCAGTATTTCTAAAGCACTAGTCCTAACATCCTAATCCTTGTTCCCCGCTAGAAAGTCCTAGAAAGAAAGAAAACCGTATTGGCGAAAATACAAATAACCAGTACAAAGGCCCCCCACATTGATAGCATTCGTAACCTAACAGACCGCTGTTTAAACTCAGAATGCAAGCAGGGTTAATTGGAGACATCTATTTCCCTTCCTTATTCAGCTCACAATAGGATAAAAAATGAATCGACCTGTAGTTTAAGCTCAAACCGCAGAGAGCGACCAGCACTTAAGAACGGCGTCCAAAATCGCTCGCTACAATTAGCCTTTGTGGTGAGCCAGGATATATCATGTGTTCTTTAATCTTGCTTAATGTCTTTGTTTATATTTCTATATTGAGTATCAGAACCTTACATAAGCAAGTCAGAACCTTGCAACTCTAATAAGCTTCCGCTCTGCAAGTTCTGAATGATGCACACAATGCTCATACTCTTGTTGATTCTTATGCTTCATGCAAGGCAAGTCTGAATGTTACTTCGCAAGTCAGAGTCTCTCAATGACCTCTGATGTTATCTCAGCATCTTAATGATAAGAAGCGAAAAGTTGTTAAAGAGTAAATACACAATTTAACCCCCCCCCCTTTCTTGTGTCTTTCTCGCACCTTCACCGAAGGTGTGAATGGCGAAGGTATTCGGGAATTCGGGGTGCAAGAGGATTAAATATTGGAATACCTGAAATTTTGACAGTGGTTATGAATGGTTGTTTGCTCATCCATCTTCTCTTGCTAAGCAATGATGCTTAGAAAAAGGTAAAACTTCTCCTCGATCTTGGTTTTCAGCTAAGGAACTGGTCTAAGTTTTCTTAAGTAAACTTCCCCTTGATCCTGGTCTTCAGCCAAGGAACCGGTCTCAGTTTCTTTTGTCAATAAACTTCCTCTCGATCCTGGTCTTCAGCCAAGGAACGGGTCTAAGTCTCTTTTGTCAATAAACTTCCCCTCGATCCTGGTCTTCAGCCAAGGAACTGGTCTAAGTTTTTTTTTCGTCAAGTTCCTTCCTTGACAAGGGACGCTATGCGTAACGTTTTTCATCAAACTTCTCGCCAAATTTTCCTAGGGAGATGCCATTTGATGGGAAAGAGTTTTGATGTAAGACTTGCTGGGGAGACCCATTTGTCTGAGCTGTAGAGGTGTGCAAACTTCTCTGTTGGAGACGCCATTTATTGACTCTACTGGGGAAAACGAGTCTCTTGAGAGGTTGTCTCCTGCTTGGGGATATTACATCATACTTTTCTTCGAGATCTTCTCGGAGAAATGCAATGTGATGCAATCCAATTTTGAGGTGCCGATGACTTCATTAATATTGACTTTCTTGGGAGAAAAACCAATGTGTTACTGAGAATCTTCGGTTGAGAGGCTTTCTCTGGGGATTTTCCTTAATCCGAGAAAGCGAAGATATCATCTTCAATGATGAAGAGTGGCGTTTGTCGAATGTCTTCTTGCCTTTCAGACATCCTTCTACCAATTTTGAATTCTGGACATCCTGAGCTTCTGTCGAGGATGACCTTGACTGGAGTCTTCATGATGGATGGCATTACTGCTGAGGAGTTGAACTGATCAGACGTAGTTACTTGCCATTAAGCCCTAGCTTTTGCCTGGATTGTACTTTGAGATTTCCAATCCATCGGGATGATTTTTTTTGCTTATGTCTCTAATTTTTTCCTGGACCGCCCTTTCGGGTTTTCAATCCACCCAGACGTTTTTTTTTATTTAGGCGAAGTATTTCTTGACCACATCAACATTCGTTGGGTAGGAAAATTCCTCTCCATCCATGGTTGCGAGTCTCAAGGCGCCACCTGAGAAGGCTTTCTTGACCATGTATGGGCCGTCATAATTCGGAGTCCATTTGCCCCAGGAATCAGTGAGAAATGATTGTATCTTCTTGAGCACAAGGTCTGCTTTTCTGAAGACACGGGGTCGAACCTTTTTGTCAAATGATTTCTTCATTCTTTGCTGATACAATTGACCATGGCACAAAGCCGTTATTCGTTTTTCCTCGATCAGATTCAGTTCATCGTGTCGACTTTGACATCACTCTGCTTCTGTTAGCTTAGTTTCCATCAATACCCGGATTGATGGGATTTCTACTTCTATGGGGAGCACTGCATCTATGCCATGTACTAGCGAGAAAGGGGTTGCCCCTGTTGAAGTGCGGACAGATGTGCAATAACCGTGAAGAGCAAAGGGTAGTATCTCATGCTAATCCTTGTAGGTTACAACCATTGTGTGTAAGAGCAAAGGGTAGCATCTCATTCCAATCTTCTTGATATTCTTGTTAGCCGCTTCTACCGCTCCGTTCATCTTAGGTCGGTAGGGAGATGAGTTATGGTGTTCGATCTTGAACTCAACATACAACTCCTTCATTATCTTATTGTTCAAGTTAGATCCATTATCAGTAATGATTTGGCTTGGAACATCATTACAGCAGATGAGATTGTTTTTGATAAAGCGGACCACCACTTGTCGGGTTACATTGGTGTATGACGCTGCTTCGACCCACTTGGTGAAATAGTCAATGGCTACCAGGATGAACTGATGTCCGTTTGAAGCTTTGGGTTCGATCATGCCAATCATGTCGATTCCCCATATGGAAAAAGGCCATGGGGAAGAGAGAACTTTGAGATGTGTTGGCGGTACATGGATCTTGTCTGAGTATATCTGAAACTTATGACACTTCCTCATGTACTTGTAGCAATCAGATTCCATGGTCAACCAATAGTATCCTGCTCTCAGAATTTTTCTTGCCATTGTGTGTCCGTTGGCATGAGTGCCAAAGGATCCTTCGTGAATTTCTTTTATCATCATGTTTTCCTCTGGCCTGTCTACGCATCGGAGCAAGACCATGTCAAAGTTTCTCTTATAGAGTGTATCACTGCTCAAGAAGAAGCTGCCAGCCAGTCTCCTGAGGGTCTTTCTGTCTTTTTGGGATGCCCCAGGTGGGTACTCTTGTTTTTGAAGGAAGCATTTGATATCATGATACCAAGGTTTATCGTCTATGACTGCTTCGATTGTGAAGACGTAAGCGGGCCTTTCTAGGCGCATTATGTCAAACTTAGGTATGTCGTTCCATGGACCTACACTAATCATGGAAGAGAGAGTGGCTAATGCGTCAGCCATGTGATTCTCTTCACGAGGGATGTGATGAAACTCGATTCGGTTGAAGAATGGTAACAACCTTCTCGCATAGTCTTTGTAAGGAACCAGTCCTGATTGGTATGTGTTCCAATCTCATTTGATCTGATTGATAACCAGGGCTGAGTCTCCATATACATCCAAGTTCTTGATTCTTAAATCGATCGCTTCCTCGAGACCCATGATACAAGCTTCGTATTCGGCCTCATTATCTGTACACTTGAATGTTATTCTGGCAGTGAAAGGAATGTGGGTACCCTGAGGTGTTATGATGATTGCCCCAAATCCGTTTCCATAATTGTTGACAGCTCCATCAAAGATTAGTCCCCATTGGGAACTTGGTTCTGGCCCTTCACTGGGTAGCGGTTCATCGCAATCTTTCATTTTCAAGTACATGACATCTTCGTCTGGGAAGTCAAATCCGACTGATTCTAGATCGTTAATCGGTTGATGAGCCAAATGATCGGCTAAAATACTTCCTTTGACAGTTTTCTGAGCATGGTACTCTATGTCGTATTCTGATAACAACATCTGCCAACGGGAAATCCTTCCCGTGAGAGCAGTTTTTTCAAAGACATACTTGATTGGATCCATTTTGGAGATTAACCAAGTAGTGTGACGAATCATGTACTGGCGAAGACGTTTGGCTTCCCAAGCCAGAGCACAACAAGTTTTCTCAAGCATAGTATACCGAGTTTCACAGTCGGTGAATTTCTTGCTTAAATAGTAGATGGCAGACTCTTTTCTTTTTGTTTCGTCTTGTTGGCCAAGTACACAACCCATGGAGTCTTCCAAGACTGTTAAATAGATGATCAGTGATCTCCCCTCCATTGGAGTTGACAGGATAGGTGGATTCAACAGATACTCTTTGATACTGCCGAATGCAGGTTGGCAGTCTTCTGTCCATACACAGTCCTGATTCTTATTGAGTAATTTGAAAATTGGCGCGCATGTTGCGGTCATGAGGAATATAAATCTGGAAATGTAATTCAAACGTCCTAGGAATCCTCTGACTTGTTTTTCAGTCCTTGGAGAAGGCATTTCTTGAATGGCCTTGACCTTTTTAGGATCAACCTCAATTCCTTTCTGGCTGACGATGAACCCTAGAAGTTTCCATGAACGGACACCGAAGGTGCATTTGTTGGGATTCAAGCGGAGTTTGTACTTTCTCAACTGCTCGAATAGTTTCGACAGGTGCGTCACATGCTCCTCTTCTGTTTTAGATTTGGCAATCATATCATCGACATACACTTCGATTTATTTTTACATCATGTCATGAAACAGAGTAGTCATGGCCCTTTGATAAGTTGCCACGACGTTCTTCAAGTTGAACGACATTACCTTGTAACAAAAGGTGCCCCGTGGGGTAATAAATGAAGTTTTCTCCATGTCTTCCGGCGCCATTTTGATCTGATTATAGCCAAAGAATCCATCCATGAAGGTGAAAACTTTGAACTTTGCTGTACTGTCTACCAGCATGTCTATGTGCGGTAGGGGAAAGTCATCCTTTGGACTGGCCTTGTTCAGATCCCTGTAGTCTACACACATTCTGACTTTTCCGTCCTTTTTCAAAACTGGCACTATGTTGGCTAACCATTGAGGATATTCTGATATGGCGAGGAAACCTGTGTCAATCTGTTTCTGTACTTCCTCTTTGATTTTGATGGCCATGGCTGGATGAGTCCATCTCAGCCTTTGTTTTACAGGCGTACATTTTTATCTCAACGGTAAATGATGTTCCACGATGTTGGTGTCCAACCCTGGCATGTCTTGATAGGACCAAGAAAATACATCAGGAAACTCTTTGAGAAGCTCCATCAAGCTTTCTTTGACTTCTTTTCTCTCTTCTTCTGAACCCAAGTTGACCGTTTCCAATGGCTCTTTGTGAGGTTCAATGGACATTTCCTCTTGCCTGAGTAATCAGAAGATCTCTTCTGGAATTTCTTCGTCTTCTTCTTCTTCAGCCTCAAATACCGGGAATTCAAAGTTGGGAGAAGGCATTGGATCGTATGTTTCAATGGGGTTTAAAACAAGCAATCTGCATGACGTGATGATTTTTTTTAGAAGAGATAGAGAGGAATGCAAGAGTGTGTGCAGTGTATTTTCTGAAAAATGCTTGTTTTTATTTTGAGTTGTTTTTTAGGATTACCATTTTCTGAGAAAACGAAAAGTGAAAACAGCAATAAATGCGGAAATTACAGAATGATGTTTATTTATTTATGATTTTGTCGATTCTTGAAACTACAGCCATATAAAACAAAACTCTGTCACTTCGGGTAAAGAGAAAAGGGACATTTATAGAAAGTGAGCCCTATAAAAACATCCGTTTCACCTGGGCAGGGTGAAAGGTTAAAACAAATACGACAATTACTTATACTTATGGATGACTTTCAGGACATCGACATCAACCCGTTGGCGGCGAACTCCTCGGTGAATCACAAAGTCTGGTACCTTCTTTCTTGGTTTGTCCTCGGAAATGAAGCTGATTTCTGGCGGAGCAGGATCGTTGGAGTCTTCCTCCCAGGCAGAGTTGTCGTAGACAAACTCTTCTGTTGTATCTTGCACAGTATTTTCACTTTCATGCGGATCTCCCCATCCAGTTGGCTATATGTCTTTGAGCCTGATACGAGAGCTTTCAGGAGTGGTGTACTTGACCAAGTAGTCGTACTTGCCACTCGGTTGTCCTAAGGTGTCCCATACTTCAGTGGAACCGGAGGAGTCATCCCTCTCGATGACGTTGACCTTAGGAAAAGCATAGTTAATGAACTCTTGTCCTGCAATCTTTGCAGATTCATCGTTGTGCTGGATATTTTCTGAATGGCCCGAGTAAGGATCCCAAGACTTGGTGGGGACACAGGTATTATTTTCAATGATGCTTAGTTGATATGCATCATTTGGCTGCCTCTTTTACTCCAAGTCTCCTGGGTACGGCTGCCAGATAGGCAAGTCATCCATTGGGTCATAATAGTCATAGTAGAAGTTGTCTTTCATCGGAGTGTCCTCCTCTAATGAGTTGGGTGGAGCACGACATCCTTCCTGATCACAATCTTCGTACATCATCTTGACATCTGATCTTGGTATATATCTCGGACTTTGTGTGGGATAGAAAAATGGCGTATGCGTTTCTTCCTGAGACATATAACCGTCCTCGTTGAGATAGGACTTCCACTCTTCATCAGTATCGGAGGAGTCACCCTCATTGATGGTATGTACTTCTTGAGACATTGGGTGAAGGAAACCTCCACTGTGGAAGAAGTCCTGAATGGGATGAAAACTTTCATCGTTAGTAGCAGTCTGGGTACAGGTTGAAGAAAAACTAAGACCTTTCTTCGTCTTGTTATCAGTAGGAATGACAAGCTGCCCCCATCCTTTTGCGTTGTTACTCTTGATTACTTTGAGATTATCTTTGTACGAGGAAATCGACGTCCCTCTTTCTGATTGATTCTCATTGCTCACCGAAAGTGCTTGGAACTGGGTTCCAACAACCTCTTCGGGTTTTACACAGGACGACGATGATAAGTTGCTCACGATTAAGGCCTGCTCTCTACAGACTGTGACTAGCTTGTCATTCTTGATGAACTTCAGCTTCTGGTGAAGTGTCGAAGTGACTGCCCCAGCCTCGTGTATCCAAGGTTTTCCTAATAAATAGGTGTATGCTACCCGGATTTCCATGGCCTGGAAAGTGACTTGGAAAGTGTGAGGACCGATAGTTATGGGAAGGTCGACTTCGCCGATAATTGTTTTTCTGGATCCATCAAAGGCTTTGACGATGACCTCACTGCCTCTCATCGGAGATCCTTAAAATGATAGTCGCAACAAAGTTGATTTTGGCATAGCATTTAGATTTGATACGGTATCTACCAGTACACTGGCTAAAGCATCATCCTGGAAGTTGACTGTAATGTTAAGCGCCATGTTGTGATTTTTGCCTTCTTCCGGCAGTTCTTCATCACTGAATCCCAAGTTGTTGCAGGAAGTGATGTTGGAGATGATGCTGTCAAATTGTCTTATTGTCACATCTTGTTCCACAAAGGCTTGCTCTAAGACTTTCTGTAGAGCTTCTTTGTGAGCTTTGGAACTGAGCAAGAGAGATAGCACAGAGATTCTCGAAGGAGTTTGCAACAGTTGGTATACAATGTTGTACTCGCTCTTCTGGATGAGCTTCAACATCTCATCATTGTTCTTTGAAAGGTCAGGATTACTGGATTGACCGAATGGTTGATTTGGAACTTCTGTTTGAGCTTCTTTTTCCTTGGTGGGTTCTCCAACTCCTCTGTTGAAGATCCGACCACTCCGTTTACTCGACTGATGTCGGCAATGTTTACGATGGAGGGTAATGGGGTTTCCTTTCCATTCTTAATTTTAGTTGCACCGTACTTGTAAGGGATAGCCTTATCGGATTTGTACGGTATTGGTCCCAGAAGATAGATAACTACGAGAGCCTTTTGATTTTTCTGACCATCGTAGTTGGCCTCAATTGGTTCGAGGTTGAGAATCTTTCTACTATCAAGAGGAACTCTTGATTCATGGAGTAAAGCATTTAGGAATTAAGACAACGTCTTTGCTTTGATCAGGGAGATAGTTTGGTATCCCGTTGATCGAACCAGAACTTGAACATGGCTGAATCTCTTTCCGGTCCAACTAATTTTGAAGAGCTGGCCGCACAAGATAACATCCTTGGTTGTTCTCTGAACAAACTCTACAGCGCTTATAATTATGTGGTGGCACCCGGCCACGTCACTCTGTATACAGTATAACCTTACTAGATTTGTTTCCATCGAGCGAACATCCTGACTCTGACGCCTAGTAGGATTTCTGCCAGTCATACTGACTTGTTTTGTGTCTTCATCTAGATATATCGGAAGCCACCAGTGGTTCAACAAGTGTTGAGGCGTTCTTTGGACAAGTGCACATCCTTGGTTGTCTTCACGACACACTCTACAGTTCTGATAATCATGTGAAGCCAGAAAACTGAGCCTGACCTGCTTAGCGTGTAATTCTACTAGGCTGGTATTCATCAGGCAAATATCAAAGATTTGAATCATATTAACTTGATAATGAATTCTATTACGGTAGTCCTGAATCCATCCGAGATCAATCTGCACTGGCGGGCCTCTTGTACAAAAGAGCATCCCTGATTGTTTATTGAGCAGATCAGACAGGAATTGTAATCATGTCATGCCATATCATGATGTTGGCTTTGCCTTGAGTGCGTTGCCACCAAGTTGACGTTCATTGATAGAATGTTGTGGTTCTGGACAATGTTGGAATTTGCATAAGTCATGTTGACCTCACGGATTCGGTGATCTTAGATCCATCCGAGATCCATCTGTTCTTGTAGAGCTGATTGCACTACAGAACATCCTTGATTATTCTTGGAGCAGATATCACACTAGTGATAATTGTGAAATGGTACATGACCGTATCCACTGTGTCTGCAATGCATCTTGACCAGATTGGTTCCTAATAGGAGTACATCATGAATTTGATAGATGTGGTTAAATTCCTCCTCTATCAAATTTACAGAGGCCTTTTCATGTTAAGGCAACGGGTTCGTATGAAAATTTTGATTTGTATCTTTGAAAGATAAGACCCCGTTCCTGATAAGCTTATGTACATCAGATTTGAAGCTGAGACAATTTTCTATGTTGTGCCCCGGTCCTCCTTGATGATAAGGGCAAGTTTAATCCGCTTTGAACCAAAAAGGTGGATTTTTCGGTACTGTAAGAGGAGGCCTGGTTTGGACGTGCCCCTTGACCAGTAGTAGTGGAAATAGTTCTGTGTACAACATCGGTATAGGGTCAAACCCTGATGGTCAAGTCGTACGGTTGTTATTGTTTTATTGAGGACGAGCCTGCTGAAGAGGCTGTTGTGTCCTATGCTGATATTGTTGTTGATTTGGTTGGCCTTGAGCAACCTGAGGTTGATACGTTGGAACAGGCGCAGGGTTGATAGCAAGAGTTACCGCTGCTACTGGTTAATACCTTCGCCTTTGGTTTCCGAGAGAGATATTACCAATATCTTGCTCATTTTTCTTAGGGAAAGCACTGCCGTATCTTTTGGTATTGCTTTATGGTCCTGTATCCTTGACCAGACGTCCTTCTCGGACTGCTTCTTCAAGACGTACTCCCATGTTTACCATTTCTGTGAAGTCGCTGGGCGCACTGGCGACCATTGGATCGTAGTAGAATAAGCTCAAGGTTTTCAAAAAGATCTTTGTCATCTCTTTTTCCTCAAGAGAGGGACAAATCTGGGCGGCAATTTCACGCCATCTTTGAGCATATTCCTTAAAATTTTCTTTGTCTTTCTGCGACATCGCTCTGAGCTAATCTCTGCCTGGTGCCATTTCCAGGTTATACTTATACTGCTGAATGAAGGCAACGCCAAGATCTCTGAGAGTGACGATCTTGGTGCGGTTTAAACCCATGTACCATTTGAGTGCGGCACCGGTTAAACTATCTTGGAAATAATGGATCAGTAGCTGTTGATTCTATGTCTAAGTTGACATCTTTCGAGCGTACATCACCAAATGACTATGAGGGCAAGAGTTGCCATTGTATTTCTCAAAGTCAGGCACCTTGAATTTGTGCGGAATTTTCACATTGGGGACCAAACAAAGGTCTGCGGCGTCCTTTCCGAATAAATCCTGGCCGCGAATGGCATGCAGTTCCTTCTGGATCTCCAGGAATTGTTCCTGAAACTCATTCATCCTGTCGTACATACATTCGTTTCTACCAGAAGGTATCTATGGAATCTGTCCTTCTGGGACAGTGTGTACCACCGGTTGTGGTATAGCCATTATGGCGGTGACTCTTGGTGCTTCCCTATCCCAAAGTTTGTAACCTTCAAGAGTTGCTGTCATGCCCCTTGCATCCTCGCCTTCCTGAAGTTTGTAACCTTCAGGCCCAGCGGTTCCTGCTGCAGTTTCTGGGTCTTCCGTGCGGCAGAATATATCCTTCAGGGATAAATTTGAGTGGCATGCCCCAGGGACGATCTTTAGGCATGTTGTACCGCGGATCATACGTCTCCACTATGGGCGTAGATGTGATCTCCGAGATCACAGTCCTTTGTTGTTGCCTCTGAGCTGCTGCCAGAGATTGCATGTCACTGTGAAGTTTCCTCAGATCTTCTTTCAGAGCGTCGATTTCTTCTCTCAGCTCTCTGTTTTCTTCCCCGAGATCATCCATTTTCTTTTGTCGATTGGCCCGAGTATTGTACGAATGAGACCGTTTGACTCTAGAATCGAGACACACACGTGAGATTCGTAGGTAAGAAGAATGCGTTATGTGAGAATGATGAATGATATACAATGATATATTTATTATTATTATTTTTAATCAAAAGAAACTTCAACAACTGGATTGCAAATATCATACAGTGGGGAGACCCCGTTTTATTGAATTTGAAAAATTTCGGAAATGGAAATACAGTATTTTATACAGTGCTGTAAAAGGAAAAGTCTAAGCTTATGGATCCTAGGTCCTTTCTGAGGAGGGCTTAAGTGTTGGTTCTGGTATTTTCCTTTTCTTTGACCGGGGCTCTTAAGCCGTTGTCGGGTTGTCAGTCCTTTTCTAACTGAAAGGAGCGAGCAAGTTTCTTCAGTATTCCTGATTTTCTATAACATGTTGCTCTAATATCCTAATCAGAGTCCTTTCCTTTTAACAGTTGCTGAATTTTGGTACACTCCACATTGAGAATGCGGTACTTGTTCTTCCAAGATTTCTTTTCCCGTCGAACTTTGTTGAGTGTGACCTGGAGTTTTTCTGTATCAGACATAAAATAAAGGACATATTCCTTTAACGGAAGAACTTCTTGACGAGGGTAAGGCATCCTCAGCTTGAGAGCTCTAGTTTGTACCCAGTGGAGATAAGGTTCCACAGAGATACAGTCTGGTTTTCCTAAAGACTCTCTTCCTTTCCTGTGAACATGTTTCCAGGCATGCACTATTTCTGTCTTTAGTACCCTATCATTTTCTCCTTCCTTGAAGAAAAGACCTTCCAGATGAACATTATGTGGGATATGTCTCATCGGGTATCCGAGTTGACGGCGAACTAAAATTGGATGATAGTTGATTCCTCCTTTAGTTCCTATGAGGGGTACATTAGGGAAGTTTCCACATTTGTCGATGATCCTTATCCCATCATAGACCCGATTGTACCAATCTATGTCAGAGTTGGTAAGAGACATGATTCTCTGTGACCATCGTAGAGTGCTCTTATGATCCCAAAAAGCAGCAGACTTGGGTAAATGGGAAGTGAACCATATGTATAGAAGGGGTACACAACATGTGATCATTCCTCCACTATACAAATTCCTTAAGTGTACAGAATGATAAGCATCCGCGAACAGGGTCGGTACAGGGTTTCCAATCAGAAATATCTTAATGGCATTGGTATCGACAAAGTTATCGATGTTTGGAAAAAGGAATAACCCGTATGTGAGTAGCACAAAGATATCTTCGAAAGCATTAACGTTTCCTATACTACTTTCGTCATGTGAGTCCATCCTTAACGATCATGTGAATCCTGACTTCTGACTCGTCCAAATAGATTGCTCTTACAATGGTTTGATCCTTTGGAATTTCTTCCAGTCCAAAAAATGGAGCTTGGTCAGTGATGGGTAAATCAGTCAGGTGAGAATACTCCTCCAGTGTTGGTGCTAGTTGATAATCCGGGAATGTGAAACTGTGATAAATCGGATCATAAAACTGAATCAGCGTAGACAAGATTCCTTCAACTACATGGACCCTTAATAGAGACAACAGTTCTCCGTACTTAGCTCTGAAAGCATCAGGGTTGGTGATCATCCTTGCCAACCCTCTTAAATCCTCTAGTTTTGGAACCTTGAAGGTGTACTTGTGCATCTTCCTTCTACCGAAATCTATAACGCAATCTTTTTCTCTGATATTTGTAATTATTGTTTTAGTTTAATTTGAAAAAAAGAGAAAGAAGAGAAAAGAAGGTTTTTTCTTTGTTTAGAAGTTTTTTAGATGAATGCATGAATGCAGCACACAAAAACATAGAAAAAACATGGGTTCAAAGGTTCAGCGTCACGAGCAGGAGTCATGGCTCTACCTATCCCCAAAGGTTGTACTATGGTGAATTTTTGTACCTATACTCAAAATCATTGACCCCCCTTGGGATAACAACAACAAGCTGGTTCACCCGAGCGAGCTGTAGCATCTTAGGGTAATCTCAATTGAGTGTAGTATCGCGTGACAACTACTTCTGATAGATACCGCACTACTAAATAGCTACATGGTTACTGTCTACTAAATCCTCAGTTTCATGGATACCTTAATCGGACAATCTGCTTTCACAACCGAAGTCGTTAGACATTGAATCCGCAAAGGGTACCTCCACTGATTTGATGGTTTACCGGGACAGCTTATTCGGGATTCACTCCCTGTAAGACCGCCCATCTCTTCCATCACCTATCTTAGGTATCACTCAAACTTTCCGCATGCGACATCACTCGCATTCCCATTAGTAGAAAAATAAACACGGATATCAAGTAGGAAAAGTGATATATATATATATATATATATATATATATATATATATATATATATATTTATTCCTAAAACTAACATCCTATACCTCTTAAGAACTATAATCCTAGTCCTAAACAGACAAAATGTCGTCCCCAGTGAAGTCGCCATTTTACTGTAGCGTGCGATTTTTGTCGGTGATGTGACCACCTTATCGCACATGTGGGGTTTCTCCTCACCTCAATGAGGGGGAGTGGGGTGCTACTTTCTGATTTCTTATTTATCCCGTGAAGCTGGAAGGGAAAGGGAAGTTATCTCAAACTAACCTTGCACGCAAATGTGTAACTGAACAAACGCTTAAAGAGATTCGGGGGTTCGGGGTCAGGTTATATAATGGGGAGTTGTCAATTACCCATCCTATATGTGGTTATCCACAGGTTGTTAGTTTTAGGTTCTGCTTTGTACTTGATGGTGTTTGTCTGCAAATGGGTTGGGAAAGGTTTTGAGAGAGAGAGAGTGACTTTTTGATGATTTTGGTGAGGTATTGGACCTCAGTTTTGATTGGAGTGAAGGTACTGGACCTAGAGTTTTTGATTGGTATGCTCGCTAAGATTTCACAATCGTATGCCTACGTATTCCCATTTAAAGAAACAGGGAAATCAGAGCAATCGTAGTTCCTCCTATTCTATGGGAGGAAAAAGATGTTTTGGTGTCTTAATCAAAGCCCAAGATTGAAGCTAAAGGTGTATTTGTGTCTTGATCAAAGCCCAAGATTAAAGCTAAAAAGGTTTGACTGAGAGAGAATTTGTCATCTCTAAAGGGAAACATCTCATTTGTTTATCACAAATGGTTAGGTAACTGTTTATAAAGGAGGGTTACTTTAACTGGGATATGAGAATCCAGCAATGGCATAATTTCCTTTATAGGGGATTTTTCCTGAAGGGAAAACTTTAACTCAGAGTTGAGCAATGTCATTTTTCCTTAGGAATTTCTCATGCTAAGAGAGGGAAAGTGGCGTGGATGTAAATAATCCAGAGGCTTGCTGCTTACAGCAATTAGATGAAAGAGAGGATTTTACCAGGATAAAAGATGGACAACAACTTAGATATTTGAATCAACAAGTGTGCCACTTACAATAATTATTTAGGATTAGGGTTTGATTTGAATATCTGTTTTGATATGTGATATACAGTTCCTACAGAAAGATTTTGATTTCCTCTGAGGGGATGTTGATTTTTGCATGCCTTGATCGAAGCCCAAGATTAAAGCTAAGAGATTGATTGACTCCACTGGGGAAGTCCTTATACAAAGCCTAAGAGGAGGCTAGAAAAGACTGACTCAACAAGAGAGTTTTTATCTGTCTTGTACAAAGCCCAAGATTGGGGCTAAAAAGAGACTGACTCTTTTGGGGATATCATTATACAAAGCCTAAGAGGAGGGTAAAAGTTTGAATTTTCCAGGAAAATATTTTGTCTATCTTGTACAAAGCCCAAGATTGAGGCTGAAAGTGATTTTTTGACTCCAATGGAGAGGGTTTGTATGTGTCTTGTACAAAGCCCAAGATTGAGGCTGAAAAGAGACTGACTCTATGGGAAAGAAATCTTTATCTGTCTTGTACAAAGCCCAAGATTGAGGCTAAAATGAGACTGACACAGTTGAGGATTTTTAGGTGTCTTGTACAAAGCCCAAGATTGAGGCTGACCTTACTGGGAAAATCATTATATAAAGCCTAAGAGGAGGCTAAAAGTTTTGGACTCTGCTGGAGAGTATTATCTATCTTGTACCAATCCCAAGATTAAGGCTAAAAAGAGGATTTACTCTGCTTAGGAAATTTATATGGTGTCTTGTACAAAGCCCAAGATTGAGGTTGAAAAAGGTTGACTCAATAAGAGAGTGTTTTTATCTGTCTTGTACAAAGCCCAAGATTGTGGCTGAACAAGCTGGAGAAATATTATACAAAGCCTAAGAGGAGGCTGAAAGAAGCTTAATTCTACCGAGGATTGTTGAGATCCGGAGGCAAGTCCAAATCGGGGGATCAACTCTTGCTGAGGGTTTCTAGAAGAGTTGAGGTATCAGATACCTTGAGGTTCTGATTTGAGATAGTGTTATACTGATGGTAAGCCAACGCTGGTTGGGGAATCTTTAGGAGAAAGACTGGGTTTTAGAATCCATGGGTTTTTAACTCTACTGAAGATTTATTAAAAATGGTCAGGGTTTCTCCTATGTTTGTAGGGAATTTGAGAATGTCTTTGAGACTCAAAAGGAGATTAGATTGTCCAAGCCTACTTGTGTGGAAGAGTTTATCTTTGTATGATGCCCAAGAGGAGGCGGGGGTTTTAAGGGATGAGAATCAACCTTAAAAATGGTTTGATGTTTTGACACTGGAAAGACTGCTATAGCAAAGGATGACTAAGTTCTATCCTATACCTTTAAGAGGTCTTCAGGGTCCTTGTATTAAGCCCAAGAGAAGGCATGAGAACTTCTAAGAAGCAGGAGGGTCCTTGTATAAAGCCTTAGAGGAGGCAGGGATGCTTTTAGGAAGCCTGTGGGTCCAAACTTAAGACAAGTTCAAGAAAGGTTTTATCGAGAATTAATCCTTTCTTTAGTGAACAGTTCTAGGGTTTGAAGAAATTCAAGAGAGGTTTCACCGAGAATTAATCCTCTCTGGGGAAATGAACTTCTTTGGCAATTTCTAATAGTGACAGTCTGAGAAAAGTTTCACCGGGAATAATTCCTTTCTCTTTGTTCCATATTGTTTAAGCCCAAGAGAAGGCAAGACAGTATCTGAAAATCCTATGGGGATCTAGTTTTGATTGTATTTAAGAGTGACCAAATGGCTTTACCTAATTCTAGACCTAGTCGCGGGGAAAACTCTAAGCAGATATACTAGTATATATACAGTTGATATATGGCAAGTACTTAAAAGGATATGAAAGAAGGACTTACAGGTGAGCAAGCTTCCAGCAATACAGTTATATATATATATATATATATATATATGAAAGTGAGTAAATGAAAGCTAATAAAACTTACAGGCGAGCAAGCTTCCATTGTAATAGCTGTATGGTTAGTTGTTCAATAAATTAAAGAAAGTTTTTATAACAACTATGGGTTTAAACCTAAATCAAGAGGGAAGTTATTTTGAAAAGATTGTTGGGGCTTATACTCAAGGAGAGGCCCAGATGAAAAAACAGTAGTCGTACAAAGGGATGGGTCTTACAACTCAAGGAGAGGCCCAAAGGTTTTCTGTACAAAGGTTTGAAAATGTTTTGAAAAAGCGACGATCGCGCCGAGATTTTGAAAACACAGTGGGTCTTATACAATGATTGAGGCCCAAATTATTTATTTACAAAGGGAATGGGTCGTACACTCTAATAGAGGCCCAGAAGTGTTTGAAAATGATTTTTAGGGTGATAGTGATCAAAACCCTAATTTTTGGTTTTTAAATGTATTTTAATTGAATAAAAATTCATTTAAAATAATCAAACACGTGGAAAAAAAGGTTGTGATCTTGGATTTATATTTGGAAAATCATGTTTCATTCATGGGATGATTTAAAATCATTTGAATTTTGCAAAACCAAGAGAAAGAAATATTGTTAATGTTTAAAAACAAATAAAAATATAATTCTTTACAAAAATATCAAATATATGAAATAAATAATATTTTTGTGAAATTTTCATGGAATAAAATATTTTAACATTTTTGAGAATTTTCAAAAAAAGAACCAATAAAAAATAATTAAATTTGAGAGAGAAATTAATTTTTGAATTAATTAACAAAACATGAAAATAGCACAAAAGTGAAAAATGGCAAAAAAGATCTGGGAGGGGTTTGAACCCACGACCTTGGCAACCAACACACATGCGCGCTACCACTGGAGTGGTGATACATCCGTGTATCAAAACCACCCCATTAATTCATAAGGTATGCCTTGTTTCTAGGCCTTGGTAAGGCAAAGCAAGCTTTTGGGCAATTTACGTGAAGCCTCTAACTTTCTCATTTCTCCATGGATTGGGACAAAATTTAGGTGCATCCGACCTAGAATTTCATGAGGAATCCATTGGTGGTCTTGGAATTTTCAAAAAATGCCTCTAACTCAAAAACCGATAGTGATTCCAAAATAGGCCTATTTTTGCATGTTCTATGCTATCTCATGGTACAGGTAAGAATTACATGGTAAATTTGGTCAAACACAACATATTCAACATGTATGAGATGTTTATGATTAGTGGACATCAAAGGAATGCATAATTCAAAGAGTTCAAGTTGTCATGCACTTACCTCTTGGAGCTTTTTGTGCTATCTGCCAAGTCCCTTGTGCCAGAAGTAATTTGATGCTTTAGACACTCTCAATTGATCCCTGAGAAGCTTTTAGGATGATTAGAACCAGCTGGAATCCTCGGGAAAAGATTTTGGCACTTTCTTGCAAAAGGAGCAAAAGTGACCAATATGGAAACTCTCTCAAATGTTGTTCCAAATGAGGGGAACCATTTGGGATAGTTTGAGGAAGATATTTGGAGTGTGTTTGAGGCTTTGTTTGGTTTTGGAAGTGACTGAATCAAGACATGGCTTGAAAAATGCAGAAAAGTCCAATTTTGAGGTTTTGGAAGTGGACTTTGTGATTTTGGTGTTTCAGGTCACAAGTGAGTGTTTGAACAGCTTACATATGATACATTGGAGGTGTTTGGATCATGAGCTATGGTGGAATTGCTCTCTAACTCAAAAACTCAGAGATTACTTGCAAAAGAAGGCATTTTGGCCTAAAGAAAGAGATTTTGAGGAAAGCAAGTGTTGTAGTGCTTTGGTGTACTCAAATTGAGCACAAATGAGCTCTATTTATAGTAGAGAAAGTTTGTTTTGCAAGCAATAGTGAATGACAGCTGCAGCAGGCCCTTGGCCAATGTTGAGCAAAAGGAATCTCAAGTCTCCTCTAGCCATTGACTTGAGGTTAGGGCACATGCCTAAGGTCCTTTGATTCAGTGCTGATCCTTGACTCATTCAGTTAGGAATGTATCAGTCCATGCGACCTTGGTGTATCCATTAAATGCATTGAAACAAAAGTGGAGTCTTGGCACCTTTTTAGCCTTTTTAGGTTTGTTATGGCTAATGGAGATTCTTGGACTTTGGAGGCTTGGGGATCAGATCATTCTCCTTTTGTTTTATCCTCAGATGTGTCCAAATGGATGATAAGGCTTGGAGTTGCTCAATTTTTCCAAATCGAGCAAAATGCCAAAATATGCCTTGTCCAAGACAGTTGGAAATGGTGATTTTGAGGGATTCATATTTCCCTACTCAGGTTGAATTATGGGAGGCTCTTGTGCTTTTTAGAAAGCCCTCATATGATACAAAACATGTGTGATCATAGTTCGTTTTGAAACTATTTGGATCCAATTGAAAAAACCCCATGAACATTGATGTTCAAGGCTGGTAACTTAGGCAGATTTTCACTAAGTGTTGTAAAAAGTGTCATTTTCATGTTTTTGTCATTTTGATCACTCCATAAACTTAAAATCCATAAAGAATTGGAATATGAGGTAGTTGAAGATTTTGTAGAGTGTAGCAAGACCTACAAATCCAGCTTTGGATCGCCCAAAATGGTTGTTTGGATCTCAAGTTATGGTCTTTGGAAGTTGGTACCAAAACCACTTTTATTCCATAACTTAGAAAAATTTTGGTTTCTCAAGGTTGCCCCTTTTGCAAGAAACCTCACTTTTCTTGATTTTTCTTAATGAATGATGATCAATATCATACATTAACATTATTTTTGACTTAGGGGAACCATATTAGTGAAAAATTCCAAAAAGTTAAACTTGATTTTGTGCATAGTTGACTTTTTATCGTATGAAATCCAAACTGCGCGATCCTTTGTGGAATCAAGTTCTTGTCCTAAATCAAACCTAATGGATGGATTCCACAGGTCTTATAGGGTATATTGGTTCATGTCCCAAGGTTTGGTAGCATGCCTTGGTCAAAAGTCAAAGGTATAGTTGACTTTTTCCTTAAAACCCTAATTGTGGTCCAGATGAAATTGAAACTTGTGAATCAAGCTTATTGGATTAATCCATTATTGTAAATGGATCAATGTGGTGTATTGGAGGCCCTAAAATTATGTCTTGAGGTCTTGGCTCATGCTTTGTCTCAAAAGTCAACTTAGGGGTGAATTAGGTCAAGAAACCCTAATTCCTGATTTTTTTGGTAAATGTATCCCCTGAGGCTAAATTGACTTGATGATTGGGTCCATGAGGTCCCTTGGAGTATCTTGGGTTATGATTTGAATCATTGGCTCATGCTCAGATGAAAATTTCCATCTGGAGGCCGTGGTCGCCCAGAACCCTAATTTGGTGACACTGTCGATCTTGAGGCTCGATCCACTTGGAATGTAGCAACTTTGTGCTTGGTGCTTGATGTGGGAGTCCTCTTGATCCCTTATGGGTGTTGGAGAGGTTAGACAAATTGAAGATCATGTCATTTCTTGATTGATCCTTTGTCTAAGTGTTCTGAGAGGGCTCAAAACCCTAATTCTTGATTGTGGTGAATGCTCAATCATCTTTGAGGAGATTGATGAGGAATGAAAGTACATCTATATTGTGATGATGATTTTCACAATGATGGGAAATCTTGGTGGTAAAAATTTGGGGTATGACACCATCAATGCCATAATTTCCTTTATAGGGGATTTGTCTTGAAGGAGAAAACTTTAACTCAGTGTTGAGCAATGCCATTTTTCCTTAGGGATCTTTCATGCTAAGAGAGGGACAGTGGCGTGGAAGTAAATAATCCAGAGGCTGGCCACTTACAGAAGTTATGTGAAATAAAGGGATTTACCAGGATAAGAGATGGACTACAGCTTGGATTTTTGAATCAACAAGTGTGCCACTTATAGCAGTTATCTGGAATTAAGATTTGTTTTGAATGTCTGTTTTTATAAGTGATAATACAGAGAAGTGTCTTCCTATAGAGAGGTTTTTGATTTCCTCTGAGGGGATGTTGGTTGTTGTGTGCCTTGATCAAAGCCCAAGACTGAAGCTAAGAGATTGATTGACTCCACTGGGGAGTTTATTATCTATCTTGTGCAAGGCCCAAGATTGAGGCTGAAAGAGAGACTGATTCTTTTGGGGATATCCTTATACAAAGCCTAAGAGGAGGCTAAAAGTTGACTTTTCTGGGGAAATTTTTGTCTATCTTGTACAAAGCCCAAGATTGAGGCTAAATAGGGTTTTTGATTCCACTGGGGAATATTTGTATGTGTCTTGTACAAAGCCCAAGATTGAGGCTAAAGAGGGGAAACTGACTCTACTGGTGAGAGGTTTTATCTGTCTTGTACAAAGCCCATGATTGTGGCTAAAAGAAGATTGACTCTGCTGAAGAGTATGATTTGTCTTATACAAAGCCCAAGATTGAGGCTAACTCTACTGAGGAAAAAATAATTATACAAAGCCTAAGAGGAGGCTGAAAAGAGAATGATTCTGTTTAGGGAGATTTATATGTGTCTTGTACAAAGCCCAAGATTGAGGCTGAAGGATATTTGACTGAATCAGCTTAAGATATTTATGGGTATCTTGTACAAAACCCAAGATTGAGGCTGCAAAAGGTTGACTCAACAAGAGAGTGCTTTTATCTGTCTTGTACAAAGCCCAAGATTGAGGCTGAATTTTGCTGAGGAAAAGAAGGATCATTATACAAAGCCTAAGAGGAGGTTGGGAATTGACTAACTCAGAAAGAGAGTGTTTTAAGGTGATTGACTCAACAAGAGAGTGTCTTTGTGTGTCTTGTACAAAGCCCAAGATTGAGGCTGAAAAGTATGATTGACTCAACAAGAGAGTGTTTATTTTCCTTATACAAAGCCTAAGAGAAGGCTAGTTTCTGCCGAGGATTATTGAGATCCAGAGGCAGGTCCAAAGTGGGGAATCAACTCTTACTGAGGATTACTAAAGAGTTGAAATATCAGATGCCTTGAGGTTCTGATAAAGGTTTATTGATAGTGATTTGACCCTAGCTGGGGAAAATCAAAGGGAAAGTTTGAAGATGGAGTTTTAAAACCTATAGAGGTTTTAACTCTGCTGGTGATTGATGAAAGGATCAGGGTTTTTTTGAGATCCAAAAGGGGGTGAGACTGTCCAAGTCTACTAGTTGTTTATCTTTGTATGATGCCCAAGAGGAGGCAAGACTGTCCAAGTCTGCTTGTATAAAGCCCAAGAAGAGACTAGTGTTTTAAGGGATGAGAATCAACCCTAAACTGGTTTGATGTTTTGACTCTTAGAAAGACTGCTCTATCAAAGGATGACTAAGTTCTGTCCTATCCCTGTAAGAGGTCTTTGGGTCCTTGTACTAAGCCCAAGAGGAGGCATGAGAACTTCTAAGAAGCTTGAGGGTCCTTGTACAAAGCCCAAAAGGAGGCTGGGATGCTTTTAAGAAAAGTTCAAGAAAGGTTTCACCGGGAATAATCCTTTCTTAGTGAACAGTTCTAGGGTTTGAAGAAATTCAAGAGTGGTTTCATTGGGAATTAATCCTCTTTGGGGGAATGAATTTCTTTGACAATTTTCTAATAGTGACAGTCTGAGAAAAGTTTCACCGAGAATAATGCCTTTCTCTTTGTTCCATATTGTATAAGCCCAAGAGGAGGCAAGACTGTATCTGGAAATTCCTATGGGGAACTAGTTTTGAATGTATTGAAAGAGTGACCAATGGCTTTATCTAATCCTAGACCTAATTGTCGGGGAAAACTCTAAGCAGATAATATACAGGTATATATATATAGATGAAATATATATTGTATGTAAAAGAGGGTAGGAGGACTTACAGGTGAGCAAGCTTCCAGCACAAACAAATAAATATATATATATATATATATATATATATATATATATGTGTGTGTGTGTGTGTGTGCAAGTATGTAAAAGAAAGCTGTTTAAAACTTTCAGGTGAGCAAGCTTCCATTGTAACAGCTGTATGGTTAGTTGTTCAAGAAATTAAAGAAAGTTTTGATAACAACTATGAATTTGAACCTAAATCAAAAGGGAAAGTTATTTTGAAAAGAATTGGGCTTATACTCAAGGAGAGGCCCAGATGAAAAACAGTGATCGTACCGTTGTTCTGAAAATTGTATCGGGACTTATACGATGACTGAGGCCCAAGAAATGTTTTCTGTACAAAGAGATGGGTCTTACACTCTATTAAGAGGCCCAAAGTTTTTGAAAAAAAGAAAATAAATGGGACTTACAACACAAGGGTAGGCCCAGATGATTTTGTTTAAAGGTTGACGATCGCACCGCGGTTTTAGAAAACACAGGGGGACTTATACAATGACTGAGGCCCAAGAAATGTTTATTTACAAGGGATGGGTCTTACATTCTATTAGAGACCCAAAGGTGTTTTGAAAAAGATTTGTGAGGGTGAAAATCAACAAAACCCTAATTTAATTTAAAAATGTATTTTAATTGAATAAAATTTAATTAAAATGATCAAAATTATCAAACATGTGTGAAAAAACAAGTTGTGGTCTTGGATTAATGTTTGAAAAATCATGTTTCATTCATAGAATAATTTGAAAATCATTTGAAGTTGCAAAATTAAGAGAAAGAAATATTTTTAAATGTTTAAAAACAAATAAAAACATAATTCTTTACAAAAATACCAAATATATGAAATAAATAATATTTTTGTGAAATTTTTGTGGAATAAAATATTTTAACATTTTTGGAAATTTTTTAAAAAATAACCAATAAAAAATAATTAAAATTGAGAGATAAATTAATTTTGGAATTAATTAACAAAAACCATAAAATATGTGAAAAATAGCAAAAAAATGTGACAAATGGCAAAAATGGTCTGGGTGGGTGTTGAACCCAAGACCTGCCAAACAAACACACATGCGCACTACCACTGGGGTGGTGATACATCCGTGTATCAAAACCATCACATTAATACATAAGGGTGACTTGGTTTTTAGGCCTGGCCAAGGCAAAAAACCAAGTTTTGGTGGATTTGCATGAAGGCTCTAACTTCTTCAATTCTCCATGGATTTTGACAAAATTTAGGTGCATCCTGCCTAGAATTTCATGAGGAATCCAATGGTACTTTTAGATATTTCAAAAGATGTCCCTATTTTAAAATTCGATAGTGATTTCAAAATAGGCCTAGATTTGCATGTTCTATGCTATCTCATCATACAAGCAACAATAGCATGGCAAATTGGTTCAAACACAACATATACAATATGTATGAGATGTCCATGATCAATGGACCTCAAAGCAATGCATGATTTAGAGAGTTCAAGTTGTGATGCACTTACCTCTTGGAGCTCCTTGTGCTATCTTTCAAGTTCCTTGTTCCAGAAGTAATCCAATGCTTTAGACACTCTTGATTGATCCCTTAGAAGCTTTTAGGATTATCAAAACCAGCTGGAATCCTCAGGAACAAGTATAGGCTCTTTCTTGCAAAAGTGGCAAAAGTGACCAAAATAGTAACTCTCTCTAATGGTGGTCTAGATGAGGGAAACCAAATGGGACAATTTGAGGATGATATTTGGAGTGTGTTTTAGGCTTTGTTTGGTTTTGGAAGTGACTGAATCAAGACATGGCTTGAAAAATGCAGAAAAGTCAAAATTTGAGGTTTTGGAGGTTTACTTTCTGATTTTGGTGTTTCAGATCAAGGGTGAGTGTTTAAACAGCTTAGATATGATACATTGGATGTGTTTGGATCATGAGCTGTGGTGGAATTGCTCTCTAACTCAAAAACTCAGAGGTGACTTGCAAAAGAAGGAATTTTGGCCTAATGAGAGAGATTTTTAGGAAAGCAAGTGTTGTAGTGCTTTGGTGTACTCAAACTGATCAGAATTGAGGTATATTTATAGTGCAACAAGTTTGTTTTGGCATCAATAGTGAATGGCAACTTGGACAGTCTCTTCGCCAATTATAGCAAAAGGAATCTTTAGTCTCCTATAGCCATTGACTTGAGGTTAGGGCACAGGCCTATGGTGTAGCACCCCAAAATTTGCCCTCCTTATCTTAGTACTAACTGGCTTATGTTTCATTTCATTTTTGCATTATCATGTGTGCATATCATTGGTTCTTAGCATGGGGTCAAGGTGCCAGAGGCAAGTTCAAGAGGAGAAGATGTTCCTCAAAGGGTCAAGCAAGAGTCCTTGTATTGTCCAAGGGAGCTCAAGTGGATCACTCTCTCCTAACCAGTGCAGAAATTAGGGTTTTGAGATTCTTGGGTTTATTGCTCCAATGGGCAAGTTTCTTGGGTTTTTATCATCACCAAATGGCATATCTTATCCTTGTTGGAGAGGATTCACATCATATTCTGAGGAATTTGGATTTGGAGACTGTGTTATTTCCTCCTAGACTAAGGGTACCAAAATTAGGGTTTGCTATAAAGTCAGTTTATATTTTATTTTTTGGGCAAGACTTGATTCCATGGTATTCCTTGGGTCCCTAAGTATCTAGGAATGGAAGATTGTCCATCAGTTTGGTTCAGGAGAAGTTCAATTGGCCAATGGATTGGGAATCAGGTGAATTGGATAAAAGTCAACAGTGAGAGGGGAAGTCAACTATGAAAACTTGAGGTTCTCTTCAAGGTTTTCAAGGTCTCACATCCTCATATGGTCTTCAAGAGTCAAGTTTCATACCATTTATCAAGAATCAAGGGTTGGTACAAAAGTTACTAAATATGGAAATGACCTATAATTTGAAAGTTTCCTTTTTGGGCAAGTCCTTACACTACATTCAACTTGACTTTTCACCATCAAGAAAGCTTCAAATGAATTTTCCTCAAACATGAAAGTTGAATATATTTTTCTCCTCTTTCCAACAAGTACCAGTGGGTCTCCATATCATTTGTGAAACTCAAGTTATGATCAAAAGAAGGCAAAGTGGTTTTTAGGGTTCCATTTTCACAACTTTTGCATTTTGGAACATAGTGACCTATAATTAATTCTATTGCTTCAAGGCATATTCTAACATCAAAGTACAACCCATAAGGACTATTTTTGGCCTTTGAATGAAGTGGATCCATGGTTTATTCTTCACCTATTTTCCATTATTCAAAATTGCAAGAGGCATCAAAATTCATGAATCAAAATGTTTCAAGGCCCAAATTCAATTCAGGTGTAATTAGCAATTGGAAATTAAGTGATCTATCATAGAATGTTTGGATATCCATGCATGGAGGAGGGTGTATTTCACATTATTCAAATTTCTAAAATCACCCAAAACTCATTAAACAAAGAATTACCAAAGCCCAAATGATCATCAGTGGTTTAACCTAGCCTATTTAAACTTACTCATGCTAGGGTTGGAGTTTGGACACGTGATTTGGAGGAGAAAAGAAGCTTGAACCCTAAAACTTGGATCATTCATATCTCTCAAGCAAGAAGAGCTTTTCCAAAACTTCTTCCACAAACTTCATCCTTGGGATCCCTGGAACACAAACCAACCATCACTTGAAGCTAAGAGCAAGGATATAGGAGGCGTGATCTCAGGTTGGTGTTATCGTAAAACTCTCTTTTTAAATATGCATAATGTTGTGTGGCATCCATGGATCATTCTAATGTACTTATTTTTGAAATTGGACGTGTATATTGATTGCTGCGCGAATTCTAAGTTTTGAACCCTAACCTTTTTTCATTCGAATCTCCTTATGCATTAACTATTTGTGATTTTTTATTGGATATTCATGATCCTGGTGAAAATCTGGACAAAATGGTATATTCGTGTGCGTTTTCTGGGTTCTTTTAAGTTTCAGGTGGCCGTGGATGGTGGCCGGAACCCTAGCTCCAACGGCTGGTAAGGGTTCCGGCGAGTTTAGGGTTTGGTTGGAGAAGACGAAATCTCAACCGTTCGTCTGCTTGATCGTGCGTCCCTCAGCTTGCCACGTTTTATTCTTTTTATTTTTTTTCTGATTTTTATTTAATGTTCGTGTGTTGGTTATCTCATGGTTGCTATCGTGTACCATTAATCACAGCCTCTCATCCTAATTACCATTTGAATTATTGACTGATTTCCAAGCGTTAGATGCATCTGACGGTTTTCTGATTACCAGCAAATAAAAAAAACATGTGTCGTGCACGTGGGGGTGTATAGTATGCTGATGGGTTGGTTGTATGCGCGTGCACCATTATTGTTGTGGACTCTTAATTATGACCTTTGGTTTTGTGTACTTTGTGATTTGGTTGACTCAATAGGGAGCGTTAGATTGATCTGAGGGATGCTGGTGAGTCAACTGGTTGACTGGGTTTCACATGTACCTTTTTATTTTATTTTTTTTTCTGATGGACTTAAACGCTGGGCCTTGTTAATTGCACCCCCCCACTTAAGCCCTTTATTATTTTCAACGTGTTTTATTTACTGAACGCACCCCTTGCATTTTTCTTCATTTTTAATTTTATTAAATTTGCATTAATTCATTTTTAATTTTTAAAAATAGTTAATTGCATTAAAAAATTCCCAAAACATTCATGCATCATATTTATAATTTTATTAAATTTTACCAAATTTTATTTTTTATTTTTATGTTATTCTTATCATCTGAATTAATTATTTAGTTTATTTTCTTTTGAATTTATTCCTTACATGCATACTCTGCATTGTAAAATTCATTTCTCATAGCATACAAAACCTTTTGAATGCATTCTTTTTGTATTCATTCACCAACACACTGGATTGCATTAAAATATTTTTCTCTCATTTTAAAACTTTTTCATATTGCATTTTAGTCCTCCTCTTTTGCATAGCGAACCATATTTCTCATCGGAATTTGCATAATTGTTTGAGTGACTTTTATTTTGAATTTTGGCATGAGTTTTTGATATGTTGTTTGCTTCTGGTTGAGGTATGTTGATAATTAATTTGGTGATTTTAGAAGATGTTTTGCTAATTATTTGATTGTTTTTATTTGAGGTCTTCTTGTATGCATATCTCTGATCATGTCTGGTTACCTGTTTGAAAAGGCACTTGTGCCATTGTTTTGGGATTGTTTCTTTGATTTCTTAATTCATGTTTAAATTGTTATAGGTCACTTAATCATTATTATATGTCATTGTTTGGGTTTCATTTGCCTTAATGTTACTTGTGTCTGTTTTGTACTAACTTTTTATGCAGGGGCGGAGGTAAGTTATTTGAGGGTGTGGATAGTTATCCATGTCCACTATCACTCCTTCTGTCTCTCATATTTTCTTTTCTTTAGGCTTAGGTTGTCGTCAAACCTCACTAACCGTAGGTAACCCATGCATGATAACATTAGGACTCTTAGTTTCCCTTTAGAGTTTCCTTTGTGTCTTCTCTCTTCTCATCTCAAAACTTCTTGAAAACACTTAATAAGGATAAAGTGTATTGCGCACGAGCCTTAAGCATGGGGAATGAGAGATGAGGGGCTTCCTTTCATCTTTCTAGAGTGCTTAGCGAGTGTCCTGTCTTGGGACGATGCGTTAAGTATTCGCCCCTGTGCCCTAGACTTTGGTGCAATGCAAGTTATGAACTAACTTAAGTCACTTCTGTCCTAAAAAATACAAACAAACTTCAAACCTTTTTGTCCTTCGGGATTGTCAAACTAAAGGATATTTTCAAAAAGGGCACATTACTTTCCGTCTGAGTCGTAAACAGGCATCGACCCTAACTGCCGGACGCGAACTTAGCGTCGCTCATAAAAAACACAAAAAGAACTTGGTCCGAACTACGTTGACTCTGAATTCCCCATTGCACAAGGGGGTACGTAGGCCTAGGACATTGACGTCCTACCGAGTCTGTCTTTGTTTTCCCCTCTCCCGTCTTAGCACAGCCATAGATGATATGATAACTCACCCTTCGAATAGACAACAAGTGTGGATCCCATCGAGTACGATGGACGCGTGGGGTGCTAGCACCTTCCCCTCGCGTAACCGACTCCTGAACCCAGGTTATGGTTGCGATGACCATTCCTTTCCCTCTTCCTCAGGTTTATACGGTGTTCCCTTTCCCTCTCTTGGGATAAATTTACACGGCTAGCGAATCTGTTTTTCCGCGCCACTCTCGCGTTTGTACCTGGATGAAAATTCTGGGAGCGATGGCTGGTGACTCTGCTGGGGACTCTGGTTGACCTATGCTGGTCCATCCCTAAGCGAGTCAATCCTAGCGCTTGCTTGTCTTTGTTCTCTTTGGGTGTCTTTGTGTTTGCTTTGCTGTGTTTGTTGTATTTTATTTTTACCGCATTTTCTGCATTGCATTTCATTTTTATTACTGTCATACTGGATACTGCTGTGTTGTGCTGGCTGTTTCTGTTTTGCAGGTTGGGTTGTTCTGAGAGATAAGCCCAATACCCAGGCTTGAGTACACCCTAGGACTAGAGTGGAAAGCAGTGGGACCTACGTGCCCGCTTCGTACGTTTGTGTGTTCACGAAATTCACAACCAGACGAGGCTATCTTGGGAAGGATTCTGACGTGTGTGTCTTGCGCATGTTAGGGTGTTGATCTAGAGAGCTGTCGACTCTGGTGACCGATCATCGAGGATCTTAGTGGAAACATCCCTCTTTAGTGGTGACAGTGGCAGATCACATCCTGTTGCAAACCCATTCGCACCCGAGGGCCCACTTTGGAACTCGCATAGGATGGCCCCTATCTTTTGAAGAGAATCAGTGGAGGCACTCCTCGATTGACGATAGTACTGTACCCGAGGGATGAATGTACTATTGTTTCTCGACCTCAGTGCTAGAAGCTGAGGACCTTCCATTTTGGAGAATCAGTTGAGGCCTCCTCGATTGATGATGATGTCAAACCAGAAATGGTGAACGTATCATCATTTCTCGACCTGAGAGCCCGGGATACTGAACATCCTAGTACCCACACGTGAGAGGGGATGGGTGTTTGCAGGTTTGCAGGTAACCGAAACCTTCAACCTACCCGGCTTTTCTGGATTTCTCATCAATGTTTGATTATCTGGGTTCCTGGTTATCTCAGTGGTTCGGTGTTTTGGAATTCTGGTTTTCTGGGTTGTGGTTCTCATTCAGTTAACATCACAGCACATCCAGCAGTGTTACCTTGATCCCATGTTTGCATGAGCATATCATTTTTCTTGCATTCTGACATGTTTGACATTTTTCAGGGCTCGCATCTTACTCTTGATTCTGGTTTTCTGAGGTTACCTTGGCATGGATGTCCCGAGAAAGAAGACTGTTGCCTATTCGTTCCCAGATCCGACCTTGACATTGATTCATAAGCTGATTAGTATGGCTGGTCTCGGAGTTCGTACAGAGTTCAGTGGAGGGTATGGGAGACTTCTGAAGTTTGTCTACAATATCTCCAAGTATGAGAAGGATGCCATTCATACACTTCTTCAGTTTTACGATCCGTCTTTGCGTTGCTTCACTTTCCCAGACTACATCTTGGCCCCAACGTTGGAGGAGTTCTCATTTATTTTGGGAATCCCCATCAGGCATGACATAGTATTCTTTTCTGAAGAACACCCTGGGATAAAAGAAATGGCTATTGCTCTTCATATTAGTGAATCTGTTCTGAGCAGTAATATTGAGGAAAAACAAGGAGCTAAGGGTTTCTTATTGAAGTTCTTGTTTGATCAAGCTTTCATACATGTTAAAGAGAAGAATTGGACTGCTTTCCAAGCTATTTTGGCTATGTGCATCTATGAGATTGTCCTGTTTCCCAATGTTCCTGATCTGGTGGATATGTGTAACACCCCAATTCCCATCGAGAATAAATAATACATAAATAAAATCAGAGTAACTAAAAATTTATTTTACCGACAGAAACAGGGATGCCACACTTAAAGAAATAAAACATATTCCCTGCTCCAATATTTGATACATAGCATAAAATAGAGTACCCTCAAAGGGAAACTTTTTTCCATATAAGGGAAATGTCAATTATGGAATAAAGCGGAAATATCCATAACCGACTTGTTTTACAAATAAATGGTTTTAGAACATCAAAATATAAATACAAAAGTAATACAAAATATATTCAACAATTGTATACAAATAACTTAAAGCGTTCCCCGACTCCCGTGCTACGTATCAGAGCAGACACCAAGACCTAAGCAAACGAAGATCTAACTCTTCCACTTGCCTCCACGCCTCTAAAGCTGACAATCTGCACTATGCCATAAAAAGCATATTCCAGCAGAAGGGTGAGAAATAACAACTTAACCAAGATTGCATAATAATATGCAAAAACACATAAAAATCACATACACAGTTATTCTCACTTCACACATCACATACCAATGCATATAGCAAGCCACAGATGTATAACATATTTCTAACAATCCAACCACATAGCATATAACAATTATACTAACATAATCACACATTTGCACCTAAGGCATACCAAGTCATAGCATTTATCACATATGCACGTCAATTACCAATGCTATCACAATCTCAACACATAACAAATCAATGCACAATTTCCACACATAATCAATCAAATCATGATTTTTCCACACATAATCACATAATCAATCAAACATATACCATTCAATACAATTGCACATATTTTATCTCATCAATCACAATCACATTTCCATGCACAATTAATTCAAGATGAATGCAAATGCACAGAGACCGACACCACGACTCTATGCACATGCCATGCGGTACCGACTTCCATTGTCACGTCATTAGTCCACTCAGGAACTATTGGAACCATCGCTCGTTACTGAGAATCTCAAGTAACTCCCCGTCGGGCCTACGATGTTCACACGTCGCTTTAAGTCCTTAGGCATCGCCTCATATTTTCGAGGCCCACGACGTTAAGGATTGCTTTAAGTCTCCAAAGGAGCCCACATTCGTCTATACCCATCGCTTTAAGTCCTCAGGCAGCGCCTCATATTTTCGAGGCCCACGATGTTATAGAATATTCTCTCTGGAACCAAACCGTCACTCAGGACGTTTCCACAATGCACATTATGATGCTTGGCATACAATGACTCATGACATTCACATTGCACCCACATACACATCCATAATCATGCATATATAATCAAATACCATACATTACATATTCTTGCCCTTAGGCCACAAATCAACAACCACAACAATTACAACAACTTATCACATGCTTCAACATCATCACATTCATGCATTGCAAAGCAATTCAAACAATGCATTTCAAACCCTAAATGCCACCACACAACATACCTTGAAATTTCACATAAACAATGCACTTCATCACAAGCCATAAATACCACAATCATATCACATACCACGAATCACAACAACATCATAGTTCCTCACACAAGGGATTTACATATCAAATGCTACTCACAACACATCATTATCGCACATTGAAATCAAAACCCAAAACACACATTTATTCCTCCATAACACCACAAACCATCATCACCAACACTTATCATATATATTCACATCATATACCAGCACACAAGCCATACGATACATATTAAAAGCATATAGCATGATAAGACTTCATTCGCACACCAATACGACGGTGAAAATCCGACAAACCAACACTTTTTCAAAATCACGACTTACATAATTCATCTACTGCCCTCCAAACCATTTTTAAAAGAAAGAGCATTTCATTAGCTTTCTAACGCTTCGAACGGCGACCAAAACGGACTTACGGTTTGAAAATTACGACGAAAACAAAATTGGAAAATATCACGTTCGCTCCAGTATTCGCTAGGCGAACCCTAGCGAACCAAGGCAGTGGAAAACAGTCATAAAGTTCGCTAGGCGAACAATCTAGCGAACGTTCACCCGTTCCTTCACTGGGGTTCGCTAGGCGAACCCGCGAAACCCAGAATTCGCAGCAGCGTCAATATAGGTCATATGGGACCAAAATACATCATTTTTATCACCCAAACCCTTCTAATTCATACCAGAACAACCAAAACATGTTTAGACATAATCAACGAGTATTCTACGCGGTTTATATCGAATTTCATCCGTGAAAACATCGATTTCTATCAATTACTCCTAATTTTAATCGATAAGAAAAAGTCGAGAAACAACCAAAACAATCACAACAAACAACACATATACATACACAAGCAAGATATAATTGAAACTTCTCACCCTTACCCGATTAATCGTGCTTGAAACGGAGAATCTTCGATTTTCTTCTCTTTCTCCTCTTTTCTCTCCTCTTCCTTTCCTTCCCTTCTCTTTCTTTCCTTTTTCTTTCCTTTCTCTCTTTTTCTTTCCACTTACTATTTATATAAAATATTTAACCCCTAAAAGACTATTTTACCCCTCAAACTCAAATATCTCGCAAACACTCTCAAAACGCGATAAAACTTAAACATCGATGAAATATATTTCGGGAAATAAAAGTTGAAAAGAAATTATAATTTAATACAATTATTTTATCTATCAGAGAAATTAACCAATTAACTCAATTAGTAGGTAAAATACAATAAATTCACACATTCCACCAAATTCACATAAATGAAATAAAGAAATGGAATTAAACAAATCGGGGCGTTACAATTCTCCCCCACTTAGACAGTTTCGTCCTCGAAAATATATCGAGACGAACAACCCCGGACACGACTCTCGCATCCGACCCACAAACCAACATGCCAACAAAAGGCACACCACGAATAACACAACTGACAAACCACCTCGCTAACAACTACTACAACAACGCCACAACAACGGCAACAAACACAACGACCAAATGCAATGCCCATACAATGCACTTGACCACCAACTCACAACTCAAAGAAAACCAAGATACCAACACACAGGTTCACTCTAGAACCGAAACACAACAAGAACATAAAGTTCCACGACACCACAAGGTCTCAACAACATCAACAAAACCAAAACACCAACAGCAATGCTACGATTCACCAATCGAACATGCAACCAAACATCCATCTACATAGTAGCCCATGGATAACATTTGAACCTTTCACCTAACACTTCCATTCTAAAACATCCAATGGTCTCTTCACTCCTACATGTTCCCAATGTTCAACCTATGACCTCTTACAAGTCCCACACGCAAATACAAATTGTGCCACACCACGCATCCGCTGCGCACTCTGATTACTCGTAACCATCAAAATTACCAATTTCACGTCCAAAGTCTAACTCTTTCTCATTTTCACCAAAAATCACTGTTAACTGTTAATATACCCAATCGCACACTATCAGACGTCAATTCACACACCAACCCAAATCTCTAAATCCTCCCAAAAGTTCCCACTCTTTAACTATCAAAGCAGACATAAGTAAAACTTTCGACTTAACTCCTCACGCACGACATAAACTTTACCAATAGGATAATTTGAGCCAAAGTCATAACTAATCAGGAATTCCAATCATCCGACCGTGCCTCAATCCGAGTCACCAATCAAAAGTTATAAAGGAAACAAAATGGGACAACCTGCCATGTTCGCTAGGCGAACCTTCTAGCGAGCATTCGCTAACACCTTTGCTAGGTGAATGTCCAGCGAACCCACTATCAGCTGAAAAACAGATACAAAGTTCGCCAGGCGAACTCCTTGGCGAACCCTCGCCTTGCCGTTCGCTCCGCGAATCCCTTGGCGAACCAAGTCAGAACCAAACAGAGCCAAAAACACCCAAAGTTCGCTAGGCGAACAACTCAGTGAACCTTCGCTGACCTTCGCCAACTGGTTTGCTGGGCGAACCCACGAAAACTCAGAATTACAACAGTCTTGTTACTCATCCAAAACCGTCCAGACTCACATACACTCTTAACCCAGTAATTAACAACTTATTCCGATGATAACAAACATAACCAGTCACATTAAATCGATCAAAGCCTCAACTCACAAAATTTACCATTCTTATCAAACGTTCCAAATAATTGTAATTTCAATCGAACTCATCCAAACCATTCCAGTTATCTATTCATGAAAGTGGACACTTATTCTCAATCGTTACCTTAATCAACTGTTAGTAACCCATACACAATTTCTTCTCTTGACAGTCCAAATTCCATAAATCCCCACGTGTAGCAACAACCATCCCAAAAGAACTCTCAAATAGTACATTCACACTTAAGGTTTTCTCAAAATTTCCATTAACGCTTTATAATTCCAAAGACTCCAAACCTCTCCAGAACTTTAAGTTTCGCTTTCCATAGTCTCAATACCAATACCATCATAATGCTTGTTATTCCATTCAATCATCTCTCCATTTTGTTACTACCCATACTGGGGCTCTCCAAGATGACACACTTGGCCTCACAATTCTCCTTTCCAGTAAATCTTCCAACTGCTCTATTAGTCCAGGTACTTCTAATACTAACATCCAATATTCCATCCAGGAATACATCTAAAAATTACGCACAACCGGTAGCTCATCACTGTGTCCTTTCTGCTAATTCCTAGAAAACTATCGTCACCAACATAATAACATCTTAGTTTCACGTCCTAAAAGTTCTTTTACTTACTTAGCAGATCCAAACCTCAAATCCTTACCTTTATCCAATTTGAGTTCACTCTCTACTCACTGAGAATAACCTTTAACAATACCTAATCGTCCTCTCCCAATGACTTCCCAACTTGACCAACATACCAAAAACCTCTAATCCGTCTCATCTTCCAGTATAAGAGTCTTCATCAACTCACCGAAGCAATCCGTAATCATTTTCTCAATTCCAAACAATTCATGGCATACACTATCTAAGCCGGAAAGACCCGTCTATTCCATCCAACCTAATTCTCGTCTACTATCAACAAGAGATTAAGGGTGATCAGTTCCTCAATTTGTCAATAGACAGCCGACAATCATGATGGGGCATAAACCGTCTTCACCAAACTATAATAGCATTCCTTACATCTCATGCACGACACTAACTAAGGCACCAATCCTTAGTCGACATAACCCTTACCTCCGCATTCCCTCCGGAATCGGGAACAACACTGTCATAACAACACTTACAATCTTGCAATCAACAGCACACAACCAAAGCAACTGGGAGAAGTACAAGCTTCTCCCCCACTTATCTCAAACTCACACCTGAAGACAAAGGATTAGGAAACCAGAAAGTACTGACAGTGCTTCCACACATATCACATACTAAGGGACAAACAACAACGACAGTATTCCACTGTCACACCGACTGACTCAACAACTTGGCCGGACGGACCGACCTGCTCTGATACCACTAATGTAACACCCCAATTCCCATCGAGAATAAATAATACATAAATAAAATCAGAGTAACTAAAAATTTATTTTTCCGATAGAAACAGGGATGCCACACTTAAAGAAATAAAACATATTCCCTGCTCCAATATTTGATACATAGCATAAAATAGAGTACCCTCAAAGGGAAACTTTTTTCCATATAAGGGAAATGTCAATTATGGAATAAAGCGGAAATATCCATAACCGACTTGTTTTACAAATAAATGGTTTTAGAACATCAAAATATAAATACAAAAGTAATACAAAATATATTCAACAATTGTATACAAATAACTTAAAGCGTTCCCCGACTCCCGTGCTACGTATCAGAGCAGACACCAAGACCTAAGCAAACGAAGATCTAACTCTTCCACTTGCCTCCACGCCTCTAAAGCTGACAATCTGCACTATGCCATAAAAAGCATATTCCAGCAGAAGGGTGAGAAATAACAACTAAACCAAGATTGCATAATAATATGCAAAAACACATAAAAATCACATACATAGTTATTCTCACTTCACACATCACATACCAATGCATATAGCAAGCCACAGATGTATAACATATTTCTAACAATCCAACCACATAGCATATAACAATTATACTAACATAATCACACATTTGCACCTAAGGCATACCAAGTCATAGCATTTATCACATATGCACGTCAATTACCAATGCTATCACAATCTCAACACATAACAAATCAATGCACAATTTCCACACATAATCAATCAAATCATGATTTTTCCACACATAATCACATAATCAATCAAACATATACCATTCAATACAATTGCACATATTTTATCTCATCAATCACAATCACATTTCCATGCACAATTAATTCATGATGAATGCAAATGCACAGAGACCGACACCACAACTCTATGCACATGCCATGCGGTACCGACTTCCATTGTCACGTCATTTTGTCACGTCATTAGTCCACTCAGGAACTATTGGAACCATCGCTCGTTACTGAGAATCTCAAGTAACTCCCCGTCGGCCAACGATGTTCACCCGTCGCTTTAAGTCCTCAGGCATCGCCTCATATTTTCGAGGCCCACGACGTTAAGGATTGCTTTAAGTCTCCAAAGGAGCCCACAATCGTCTATACCCATCGCTTTAAGTCCTCAGGCAGCGCCTCATATTTTCGAGGCCCACGATGTTATAGAATATTCTCTCTGGAACCAAACCGTCACTCAGGACGTTTCCACAATGCACATTATGATGCTTGGCATACAATGACTCATGACATTCACATTGCACCCACATACACATCCATAATCATGCATATATAATCAAATACCACACATTGCATATTCTTGCCCTTAGGCCACAAATCAACAACCACAACAATTACAACAACTTATCACATGCTTCAACATCATCATATTCATGCATTGCAAAGCAATTCAAACAATGCATTTCAAACCCTAAATGCCACCACACAACATACCTTGAAATTTCACATAAACAATGCACTTCATCACAAGCCATAAATACCACAATCATATCACATACCACGAATCACAACAACATTATAGTTCCTCACACAAGGGATTTACATATCAAATGCTACTCACAACACATCATTATCGCACATTGAAATCAAAACCCAAAACACACATTTATTCCTCCATAACACCACAAACCATCATCACCAACACTTATCATATATATTCACATCATCTACCAGCACACAAGCCATACGATACATATTAAAAGCATATAGCATGATAACACTTCATTCGCACACCAATACGACGGTGAAAATCCGACAAACCAACACTTTTTCAAAATCATGACTTACATAATTCATCTACTATCCTCCAAACCATTTTTAAAAGAAAGATCATTTCATTAGCTTTCTAACGCTTCGAACGGCGACCAAAACGGACTTACGGTTTGAAAATTACGACGAAAACAAAATTGGAAAATATCACGTTCGCTCCAGTATTCGCTAGGCGAACCCTAGCGAACCAAGGCAGTGGAAAATAGTCATAAAGTTCGCTAGGCGAACCATCTAGCGAACGTTCGCCCGTTCCTTCGCTGGGGTTCGCTAGGCGAACCCGCGAAACCCAGAATTCGCAGCAGCGTCAATATAGGTCATATGGGACCAAAATACATCATTTTTATCACCCAAACCCTTCTAATTCATACCAGAACAACCAAAACATGTTTAGACATAATCAACGAGTATTCTACGCGGTTTATATCGAATTTCATTCGTGAAAACATCGATTTCTATCAATTACTCCTAATTTTAATCGATAAGAAAAAGTCGAGAAACAACCAAAACAATCACAACAAACAACACATATACATACACAAGCAAGATATAATTGAAACTTCTCACCCTTACCCGATTAATCTTGCTTGAAACGGAGAATCTTCGATTTTCTTCTCTTTCTCCTCTTTTCTCTCCTCTTCCTTTCCTTCCCTTCTCTTTCTTTCCTTTTTCTTTCCTTTCTCTCTTTTTCTTTCCACTTACTATTTATATAAAATATCTAACCCCTAAAAGACTATTTTACCCCTCAAACTCAAATATCTCGCAAACACTCTCAAAACGCGATAAAACTTAAACATCGATGAAATATATTTCGGGAAATAAAAGTTGAAAAGAAATTATAATTTAATACAATTATTTTATTTATCAGAGAAATTAACCAATTAACTCAATTAGCAGGTAAAATACAATAAATTCACACATTCCACCAAATTCACATAAATGAAATAAAGAAATGGAATTAAACAAATCGGGGCGTTACAATATGCATGCTGTCAGAATCTTTATTTCAAAGAATCATATACCTACCTTGCTAGGTGATGTGTATCACTCAGTCCACTACAAGAATGAAAATAGGCGGGGAAAAACTGTGAGTTGTTGTCCACCGCTCTTATCTACTTGGTTTCTGAGCCATCTCCCCGAAACTGACACTTTCGTTGATACGAAATATTCTCTGAAGTGGTCAAAGAGGTTAATGGGCTTGACTGCTGACAACATTGTCTGGTTCAACCGTGATTTGCTAGGAATAGAGATTATTTGCAAATGCGGAGAATTCCCTAATGTACCCTTGATAGGGAGAAGAGGTGGAATTAACTTTAATCCTTCCCTTGTTATCAGGCAGTTTGGTTATCCTTTGAAAGGTCCACCTGAAGAGCGAGATGTCAGATAGTCCTTATTCTTCAATGGTACTGAGGATCAAGAGATGATAAGGAGGATTGTGAATGCTTGGAAGCAGGTGACCAAGAGGGGAAAAACTTCATTCGGGAAATGTAACAACCGGGCTTTCCCTTCCTATAAAGAGTGGATTAAGAAGAGAGCAGAAGAGGAGCTTCTTCCCTTCCCGGTAGAACCACCATCTTACCCCTTGCTGATTGAGCCTCCTACCACAGTTGAGATAGAGAAGTTTAACAAGTTGTGGGCTGAAAAGGAAAAGCTGCGAGAAGAAAATAGTGAGCTACTAAGAAAGATTTATCAGTTGAAACATGAGCGGGGTGAAGTTGTTCATATCACCAAGTTGAAGACAGAGCTTCTCGCTAAGGCAGAAAAGGAGCTAGCTGACTTGGTCGCATCCAGACAAAGGATGAAGCAAGCTCTAGACGGTATCAGTAAAGTTCTCAAGTCTAAGAAGGAAGAGTTGGACAAGGCTTTGTTAAAAATTCACAGGTTCAATGCTCACCGAGAAACTGCAATGGCTGAGAATAAGAGAAAGGAAGATGATTACCTGGCTCAGATTGATCAATTGAAGTTGCAGCTCAAGAAGAAAGACGCTGAGATCTTGTCAGGGGTATTCCAGAGACAAGCAGTCGAGGGTCGACTCAATGAAGCCATAGCCTCCATAGAGGAACTGAAGGTCCAAGCTGAAGTGAAGAGATCTAGAACTGAGGGACCTAGTATGGATGGTGTTTCTGGAGAAGACGCTTGGGAATTACATTGCCGATACTTGGAAGGGATCATGCATAGGAGAGACATCCTCATTCAAGAGCTAATTCAGAGACCGAAGCATCCTGACACCAGAAAGTTGTTCAAGGAGATTCAAGATTTGAGCAAGAAGCATAATGGATGGGGGGGATTGACACTTGTAGACTTTGATGACATGCCGTAGTTTTCTATTTTCTTTCATTATTCGGAGCACCGCCAGACTTGTTGGTTGGGATCTATGATTATTGTGTTCAGACTTGTTATCTTGGATTTGTGATTGTTGACATTTGGTTTTCCTCTAGTTTTCTTAATATATGAGCAGAGGTTCCGAATTTTGAGCCGATTTTTTGCATCTACATATTCATAATCATTTTGCATGACAGGTGTTTATCTCCGGTTTTCTTATCTTGTTCTAATCTCGGGATTGCAGATCAGTACATTCATCGGTATTCTACTAGAAAAAATCAGAAGAGACTCATGGATCAGCTACAAAATGAGATGACTGAGATGCAGACTCGCATGAACCAATTCATGGATTTGATGCAAGGGGTGGCGCAAGGCCAAGAGAAGTTAAGGACTCTCGTTCAGCCACTGATTGCGAGAATTGATGAAGAAGGTGTCCTTCATGGAGGAATTCATACTGGTGTTACTAGTAATAATGGTCAGAATGGTCCTCTGGGCGGAGGTATTCCTGTTGCTGGTGTTGTGATTCCTCCGGGCGGAGGAGATGTTGTGGTTCCCACTGTAGTAGGGGCAGGTAACGGTGCTGGCGCAATTCAGGGCCGTCAGTATGATGATCTTCAAGAAGATGCATTTTCGGTGCCAGGTGGGGATGCTGGTCCCCAGATTGACAATGATCAGAGGTTCCGGTTGATTGAGGAATAACTAAGGGGTGTTGTGAATCAGGATGCTTTGGGTATGAATCTAGAGGATTTGGGGCTGGTTCCAGGCGTTGTTATTCCGCACAAGTTTCAGACTCCTACTTTCGAGAAGTATAATGGTATGTCTTGCCCACGGACCCACGTGAGGGCATATGCAAGCAAAATGGCTGCGCATGCGAAAAATGAGAAGCTGATGATGCATTGCTTTCAGGATAGCCTATCTGGGGCATCCCTGGAGTGGTACATGCAGCTAGAAAGGAAAGATGTGCGTAGTTGGAGAGATCTGGCAGGGGCATTTATTAGACACTATCAATATAACACTGACATGGCTCCTAACAGAACACAGCTGCAGAATTTGTCGCAGAAGAACAATGAAAGTTTCAAGGAGTACGCCCAGAGGTGGCATGAACTGGCAGCAAGGGTTTAGCCTCCATGTTGGAACGTGAAATGATAACTATGTTTATGGCCACCTTGCAGGGTCATTACTATGAAAAGCTGGTACCGTGTATGACTGGAAAGTTTGCTGATTTGATCTTAGTAGGAGAGATGGTGGAAAGCGGAATTAAAGCAGGAAAAATATCAGGCGGTGATGGGTCCTCATCTGGAGGAAATAAGAAGCCTTATGACAGTGGTTACAAGAAGAGGGAGGGAGATACAAACTCTGTGTCATCATACCGTGGTAGAGAAGGACCTCGTCAGAACTTCGGTCAGCAGGTGGCTTCTGTAACCATCCCAGCAGCACCTCAGCAGCCAGCAGTGTCTCAGCAGCAAAGTCAGGCTCCTCGCCGATCGCAGCCTCTGAATAGGCGGGATAGGCATTTTGACACTCCACCTCTTCCCTACGCTCAGTTATTTTAGCACTTGTTAAAGCTACAGTTAATTCAGAAGAGAACAGTGGCTCCACCTACTGGTAATCCATCTCCCGGTTATGACGCCAACGCCCACTGTGAGTTTCATTCTGGGGCACCCGGACATCATATTGAGAACTGTAAAGCTTTTAAGCATAAGGTTCAAGATTTGGTGGATTCCAAAGCCATCAATTTCTCCAATGATGTTCCAAATGTGAATCAGAACCCGATGCCGAATCACGGTGAGCCAAGGGTCAATGCTATTATTGAAGACTGCGAAGACTTGAGTTTGATTTCAGATGTGAACGAGGTTCAAACTCCTTTGGGTGTGGTGAAGTAAAGACTATTGAAGGGAGGAGTATTTCCAAGCTGTGATGAAGGTTGTGTAGGATGTGTGTCGCAGCCAGGCAGTTGTGGTTCATTGAAAGCAGGTATTCAGAGAATGATTAGCGAAGGGATATTACAGTTTGACAGGGGTTGTAGGCAGGATAGAGTTACTGACAGAGGGATTAATGTTGCCACGATAACAATTCCATTCAAGACAATAACTATATCAGCGCCGGCGAGACCAGCGCCGGTCACTATCACTGTTCCTGGACCAGTCCCGTATGAGAGTACCAAGGCCATCCCATGGAACTATGGGGCCGAGGTATTTGTTAATGGTAAGAAGCAGGAATTGCTAGAGACATCAGGGGTTGAAAATCTTGTTGAAGCAGGGGCTATCACTAGGAGTGGTAGAGTCTTTATTCCGTCCGAGGATCAAGCTGGCAGTTCAAGACAAGACAAAGGTAAACAGATGATGGATGAGTCCGTACAGAGGCAGGAAGCAAATAATTCTATAACAAAGCAGGTTGGGGATACTTTCTCAGAAGATGTAGAAGAGTTTATGAGGCTAATCAGGAAAAGTGATTACAAGATTGTTGATCAACTTCACCAAACTCCATCGAAGATTTCCATTCTATCCTTGCTACTGTGCTCTGAGGCACACCGAAATGCATTGCTGAAGGTTTTGAATATGGCTTATGTACCGCAGGAAATATCTGTCAACCAGTTAGAAGGGGTTGTGGCTCATGTAAATGTTGGTAATGGTTTGGGTTTCACCGATTTAGATCTGACTTCGGCTGGGAGGAATCACAACAACGCTCTGCATATTTCAGTGGAATGTCGTGGTTCTTTAATGTCGCATGTGTTAGTTGATACTAGGTCGTCTTTGAATGTGTTACCGAAGAAGGCTTTGATGAAATTGGATACTCGTGGGTTGATTTGTACACCAAGTGACTTGGTGGTACGTGCTTTTGATGGCTCCAAGAGGTCAGTGTTTGGAGAGTTAGTTCTGCCAATCAAGGTGGGTCCTGAGATTTTCAACACCACCTTTTACATAATGGATATTCAGCCTGCCTATAGTTGTTTGTTGGGTCGCCCTTGGATCCATGGTGCTGGGGCAGTAACATCTACGCTGCACCAGAAGTTGAAGTATATGGTGGATGGCCACATTGTGACTGTTTGTGGTGAGGAAGAGATCATGGTGAGTCACCTATCGACCTTCAAGTATGTAGAGGTAGATGGTGAAATACAGGAAACTTTGTGCCAGGCCTTTGAAGCTGTGAAAATTCCCGAGGAACCTCCAAAGGCAGTCAGTCAGCCTGAGGTGGTTGCCCAACCTGAAGTCGTCAGACAACCAAAAGTTCCAATGTCCTCTTTCAAAGAGGCGCGCGCTATAGTTGAAGCTGGTGGTTCTCAGAAGTGGGGCAGTGTCATTGATGTTCAAAGAAAGCAGGATACTCATGGACTGGGTTACAAGCCGCCTAGGCGTTCTGAAGAGCCTCCCAAGTTCTATGGTCCAGTCCGTTTCACCAGTGCCGGTGTTTTCTTCGACAGAGTCAATGCTATTGAGGATGAAGGAGATAATGATTGTGACATGGATGAGTGGATCCGTCCTTGCGCCCCTGGTCAGAGTTTAGGCAACTGGTCTTCCGAGAAAGTCATCCAAGTGACGCGCCCGGAGTAATTTACTTTTGTTTTCTGTTATGTTGAATCCTACGTTCTGCCCAAGACGTAGTGATATTTATTTGTAGGGCTTGGATGTTTTATTTGCTATTTTTATCATCAATAAAGGACGTTTTTTCATTCAAATATTTTGATCCCTGCCTTTCTGTTTTTTACTTTTTGCATTAACCCACATCAAAATGGCAATGTGTTTCTTGTTTGTTGCACTCATAATAAACATAAAACATCCATCATGCAAGTTTCTTTGTTCAGATTCCACCCATCATGACTTAGCTATGGCTCGATATGACTTCGACAATCCCATCTATCAGGCTGAAGAAGAGACTGACGAAGACTGTGACTTACCAGAAGAATTAGCCAGGCTACTGAAACAAGAGGAAAAGGTTATTCTACCTTATCAGGAGGAGGTTGAGACTGTTAATCTGGGAACCGAGGATGTTAAGCGAGAAGTAAGGATTGGGGCTGATTTGGAAGACACTGTTAAAGGAAGATTGGTTGAGTTGCTTCGAGAGTATGTGGATATCTTTGCCTGGTCTTACCAAGACATGCCAGGGCTTGACACTGACATTGTTTCACACCGGTTGCCGCTTAAAGAGGGTTGTACTCCAGTCAAGCAGAAACTGAGAAGGACGAAACCAGATATGGCTGTCAAGATCAAAGAAGAGGTTCAGAAACAGTTAGATGCCGGATTTCTTGCTGTGACAAATTATCCTCCGTGGGTTGCTAATATCGTACCTGTACCTAAGAAGGATGGGAAGGTCAGGATGTGTGTTGATTACCGAGATTTGAACAGGGCGAGCCTAAAGGATGATTTCCCGCTCCCCCACATTGACGTGTTAGTAGACAATACTACTCAATATTCTGTGTTTTCTCTTCATGGATGGCTTCTCTGGATATAACCAAATCAAGATGGCCCCAGAGGACATGGAGAAGACTATGTTCATAACACCGTGGGGAACATTTTGCTATAAGGTAATGCCCTTCGGATTGAAGAATGCCGGGGCAACCTATCAGCGGGCAATGGTGACTCTCTTTCATGATATGATTCACAAGGAGATCGAAGTCTATGTTGATGACATGATTGCGAAGTCACAAACAGAGGAAGAACACTTGGTAAACCTCCAGAAGTTGTTTTAAAGGTTGAGGAAGTTCAGACTGAGATTGAATCCGAACAAGTGCACTTTCGGCATGAGGTCTGGTAAATTGCTGGGATTCATTGTTAGTGAAAGAGGTATCGAGGTCGATCCTGCCAAGATAAGAGCCATACAGGAGATGCCTGAGCCAAGGACAGAGAAAGAGGTTCGTGGATTCTTGGGAAGGTTGAATTACATTTCTAGGTTTATCTCTCATCTGACAGCCACGTGTGAACCAATTTTCAAGTTGTTAAGAAAGGATCAAGAAGTCAGGTGGAATGAAAATTGTCGAAAGGCGTTTGAAAGGATAAAGGCGTATTTGCAGGAACCTCCAGTCCTTATGCCACCGGTGTCTGGGAGACCGTTGATTATGTACCTTACGGTTCTTGAGAATTCGTGGATTGTGTGCTCGGTCAACGCGACGAGACAGGTAGGAATGAGCACGCCATTTACTACCTGAGTAAGAAGTTCACTGATTGCGAATCAAGATACTCTATGTTGGAAAAGACATGTTGTGCGCTCGCTTGGGCAGCCAAGCGCCTGAGGCGGTATATGTTAAACCACACAACTTTGTTGATTTCGAAGATGGATCCGATTAAGTACGTATTTGAGAAGCAGACACTTTCTGGAACGATAGCCCGTTGGCAGATGGTTTTGACAGAATACGATATTCAGTATGTTTCCCAGAAGGCCATTAAGGGAAGTGTTCTGTCAGAATATCTTGATGAACAGCCGGTCGAGGATTATCAGCCAATGAAGTTTGAGTTTTCGGACGAGCATGTTATGTTTCTGAAAATGAAAGATTGTGAAGAGCCTCTGCCTGACGAAGGACCTGAGATTGGGTCTCAATGGAAGATGATTTTTGATGGGGCTGTCAACTCATATGGTAATGGAATTGGGGCAATCATTACGACCCCGAAGGGTTCTCATATACCTTTCACTGCCCGGTTAGCGTTCGTGTGTACCAACAACGAAGCGGAATATGAAGCATGCATCATGGGGTTAAAAGAAGCAATTGATTTGAGAATTAAGAACCTCGATGTCTATGGTGATTCCGCGTTGGTAGTTAATCAGATTACAGGAGAATGGGAGACTCGTCAGGCGAATTTGGTGCCTTATAACAACTATGTCAGGAGGTTGTTACCTTTCTTTGACATGGTGGATTTTCATCATGTGCCCCGAGCTGAGAATCAGCTGGTTGATGCGTTAGCGACATTGGCATCCATGTATAAGGTGAACCGTTGGAATGAAACAACTTCGATTAGAATCATGCGCCTGGATAGACCAGCTTTTGTGTTTGCAATTGAAGATGTGTCAGATGGCAAACCGTGGTATCATGATATTAAGGTCTTTCTGAAAAGACAGGAGTATCCAGAGGGTGCCTCCACCAAGGATAAGAAGACTCTGAGGAGGTTGGCAGGAAACTTCTTTCTGAACAAGGATGATGTGTTATATAAGAGGAACTTCGATATGGTCTTGCTATGTTGTGTTGATGAACACGAGGCAGGTTTGTTGATGGAGGAAGTTCACGAGGGTTCTTTCGGTACTCATTCTAGTGGACACACCATGGCTAGAAAGTTGTTAAGGGCAGGATATTATTGGATGACTATGGAGTCTGATTGTTTCAAGTACGCCCGAAAGTGCTATAAATGTCAGATTTATGCAGACAAGATGCATGTACCGCCCACGCCTCTAAATGTATTGTCATCTCCTTAGCCTTTTGCAATGTGGGGCATATATATGATTGGAAAGATTGAGCCCACTGCTTCCAATGGGCATCGTTTCATTTTGGTTGCCATTGACTATTTCACTAAGTGGGTGGAGGCAGCCTCGTACGCCAACGTCACCAAGCAAGTGGTAGCCCGGTTTATAAAGAAGGACATCATATGTCGTTATGGGGTCCCGGAGAGAATTATTACTGATAATGGCTCGAATTTGAACAATAAGATGATGAAGGAGCTATGTCAGAGTTTCAAGATCGAGCATCACAATTCTTCTCCATATCGTCCGAAGATGAATGGTGTTGTTGAGGCGCAAATAAGAATATCAAGAAGATTGTGCAGAAGATGGTGGTAACGTATAAAGACTGTCATGAGATGCTACCCTATGCCCTACATGGTTATCGTACTTCGGTGCGTACGTCAACTGGGCCAACCCCTTTCTCATTGGTATATGGTATGGAAGCAGTGCTACCCTTAGAGGTCGAGATTCCGTCTTTAAGAGTTCTGGCAGATGGGAAGCTTGATGAAGCTGAGTGGGTGCGTTCCAGATTGGATCAGTTAAACCTTATTGAAGAAAAGAGATTGGCAGCCATCGCACATGGTCGGTTGTATCAGAGTAGGATGAAGCACGCCTTTGACCAGAAAGTGCGTCCTCGGAGTTTTCAGACAGGTGAATTGGTTTTGAAAAGGATCTTTCCTCCTCAGACAGATCACAGGGGCAAATGGACTCCAAACTACGAAGGGTCGTATGTAGTCAGAAAGGTTTTCTCTGGTGGAGCCTTACTACTTTCAACTATGGATGGCGAAGATTTTACATCCCCTGTGAACGCAGACGTAGTCAAAAAATACTTCGCATAAAAGAGACCCGCTGGACATAAAAAGAAAGTCCAGGCAAAAAAGGGGCATCCCGGCGAACCATAAAAGGGAAAAGGTTCGGGCAAAAGTTAGGGATAAAATGTAAAAAGAAATGTGTAAACCCGCAAAGTTGAAAACCGGTAAAGGCGACTTTGGCAAAAATGGGTATCCCGATGGATTGAAAACCCGAAAAGGGCGATCCAGGCAAAAGTTAGGGATCTATAAGCGAAAGGCTACGGTTTGCGTTCGATCTGTGAGCACTTTCAATACTTGGAAATTCTGAAAGAAAGGAATCAGTACAGTTAGTCTCTTCGAGGGTCAAGACATTTGTGGATAAGCAAGACATATGGGTCATAGCTGAGTCGAATCATGGTTGATATCTGTTCCCACATTGCCGACATGTGTATTTTCTTTTTGCTTTTGTGCAATTACCTCATTTTAGGAATTGCTTCCTATTGTAAATGCCTATTTACAGGCCACTGTTCTCAATAAAATAATCATTTCACTCAAAGAGCTTTCTATTGTTTGTTTTACTTTTACTGTTTTGTTTGCAAAAACGTCCGATATTTTTGATAAACATTGCATATAAAACTTCGAGCTTTGAGGAGCATAATGAAAAGCAGTAGAAATTACTTAGGCATTAACGGTGATAGTCAGGTTGTGGCATATTCTTTTGTTGTTATTTGACTTGCAGGGCAACAGGATTGTATTTCCCCAGCAGTTTGCTTTCCCCAGCATTGAGATTGCACTTTCCTCAGCAGAGCAGACCTTCCCCAGCAGGAGACTTGGGAAGTATTTTCTCCGGATCAAGACGTTGTTTCCCCACAGAATCAAGGTGTTCACCTTCCCCATCCAGTCAGGAAGCGTGCTTTCACCGACAATGTCATATTCTAGTCCCCGGCAAGGTGGGAGTAAAGTCATTCTCCCCACCAGCAGGCTAAGTTCAGCAGTATCCCCAAGCAGGATGGTATTATGGACTGTTTTCCCCAAGCAGGATGGTATTATGGGCTGGCATCCCCCAGCAGGTCCTGAGCCCAATTGGGTATTAGCAATCTTCAGTAACAGATTTCCGATTCCGTTATTGGCGTTCATTCTCAAATCTCCCAGCAGAGGAGAAATCTCAGGTTTTGGATGTTACCTTCAGTGAAAGACATGTGTGGCCCCCGGTAGTTCTTTCGGGATTTCATCCCCAGCAGAAGTTGTTGATCTAAAGAGTCGATCAGTATGACCCTTCTCAGCAGAGTCCCTGGATTCAGAGGACAATTTATTTTTGTCATCCCCAGCTGAATTGGTCTTTTCTCTCTGGCATTTATTTTGCTGGAGGGACCCCTTTTTGCATATCATAAGCATTTGCATTGCATCCTCAAACGCGTAGCATTTCCATTTCGTATGGAGCATTACGCCACAATTGAAACATTTGCATTCGAAGCATAAACCAGGTTTGGTACTTTCTTTGCCAGTTCTCTTTCCCAGCAGAGATGGCATAACTCAGGAGATTTTGGAGGGATGCGTTCCTCATATTTGTGCTCCCCGGCAGAGTCTTTTATTTAGACTTCTCCTTTCCCCAGCGGAGTCATCTTATCTCTGGACCGTGAGTGCGTTAGAAGTTTGCCTTGGTTTGGCCTTTCTCTTTAGTGAAATCCAGTTCTCGCCTGGTATTCAGTTCTTGCTCGACATATTTTGTTTGCCAGTTTCCCTTTATCAGCAGGGATGGCATTTGTTCTGCTAGTTCTCTTTATCAGCAGAGATAGCAATCTTTTGAAGATTTTCTTTCGACAGTTCCCTTTATCAACAGGGATGGCATTTGTTTTGCTAGTTCTCTTTATCAGCAGAGATAGCAATCTTTTGAAGATTTCCTTTCGTCAGTTCCCTTTATCAGCAGGGATGGCATTTATTTTGCTAGTTCTCTTTATCAGCAGAGATAGCAATCTTTTGAAGATTTCCTTTCGTCAGTTCCCTTTATCAGCAGGGATGGCATTTATTTTGCTAGTTCTCTTTATCAGCAGAGATAGCAAACTTTTGAAGATTTCCTTTCGCCAGTTCCCTTTATCAGCAGGGATGACATTTACGTTGCTAGTTCTCTTTATCAGCAGAGATAGCAATCTTTTGGAGATTTTCCTTCGTCAGTTCCCTTTATCAGCAGGGATGGCATCTATGTTGCTAGTTCTCTTTATCAGCAGAGATAGCAATCTTTTGAAGATTTTCTTTGTCAGTTCTCTTTATCAGCAGGGATGGCATTTGTTCTGCTAGTTCTCTTTGTCAGCAGAGATAGCAATCTTTTGAAGATTTCCTTCGTCAGTTCCCTTTATCAGCAGGGATGGCATATTTCAAGATTTTCTTCCGTCAGTTCCCTTTATCAGCAGGGATGGCATTTGTTTTGCTAGTTCTCTTTATCACCAGAGATAGCAATCTTTTGAAGATTTTTGTTCGTCAGTTCCCTTTATCAGCAGGGATGGCATTTATTCTGCTAGTTCTCTTTGTCAGCAGAGATAGCAATCTTTTGAAGATTTCCTTCGTCAGTTCCCTTTATCAGCAGGGATGGCATATTTCGAGATTTTCTTCCGTCAGCTCCCTTTATCAGCAGGGATGGCATTTGTTTTGCTAGTTCTCTTTATCAGCAGAGATAGCAATCTTTTGAAGATTTTCGTTTGTCAGTTCCCTTTATTAGCAGGGATGGCATTTATTTTGCTAGTTCTCTTTGTCAGCAGGGATAGCAATCTTTTCGAGATTCCTTTGTCAGTTCTCTTTATCAGCAGAGATGACATAACCTGGGAGAGTTTGTTTCACTTTATACCCAGCATACCCGGCACTCGTCCGTATTGTGACAGTACAACTTTTATGGCTAATTCTCCAGTGGAGGATTGCAAATTTCCGGGTTCTTTGGTATTTAATCTCCGTGCATCCTGATTGTCTGAAAGCCCTCAGGACCAAGTTGATTGAATAGGGGCAGCTGTAGCACCCCAAAATTTGCCTTCCTTATCTTAGTACTAACTGGCTTATGTTTCATTTCATTTTTGCATTATCATGTGTGCATATCATTGGTTCTTAGCATGGGGTCAAGGTGCCAGAGGCAAGTTCAAGAGGAGAAGATGTTCCTCAAAGGGTCAAGCAAGAGTCCTTGTATTGTCCAAGGGAGCTCAAGTGGACCACTCTCTCCTAACCAGTGCAGAAATTAGGGTTTTGAGATTCTTAGGTTTATTGCTCCAATGGGCAAGTTTCTTGGGTTTTTATCATCACAAAATGGCATATCTTATCCTTGTTGGAGAGGATGCACATCATATTCATAGGAATTTGGATTTGGAGACTGTGATATTTCCTCCTAGACTAAGGGTACCAAAATTAGGGTTTGCTATAAAGTCAGTTTATTTCTGATTTTTTGGGTAGACTTGATTCCATGGTATTCCTTGGGTCCCTAAGTATCTAGGAATGGAAGATTGTCCATCAGTTTGGTTCAGGAGAAGTTCAATTGGCCAATGGATTGGGAATCAGGTGAATTGGATAAAAGTCAACAGTGAGAGGGGAAGTCAACTATGAAAACTTGAGGTTCTCTTCAAGGTTTTCAAGGTCTCACATCCTCATATGGTCTTCAAGAGTCAAGTTTCATACCATTTATCAAGAATCAAGGATTGGTACAAAAGTTACTAAATATAGAAATGACATATAATTTGAAAGTTTCCTTTTTGGGCAAGTCCTTACACTACATTCAACTTGACCTTTCACCATCAAGAAAGCTTCAAATGAATTTTCCTCAAACATGAAAGTTGAATATCTTTTTCTCCTCTTTCAAACAAGTATTAGTGGGTCTCCATATCATTTGTGAAACTCAAGTTATGATCAAAAGAAGGCAAAGTGGTTTTTAGGGTTCCATTTTCACAACTTTTGCATTTTGGGACATAGTGACCTATAATTAATTCCATTGCTTCAAGGCACATTCTAACATCAAAGTACAACCCATAAGGACTATTTTTGGCCTTTGAATCAAGTGGATCCATGGTTTATTCTTCACTTATTTTCCATTATTCAAAATTGCAAGAGGCATCAAAATTCATGAATCAAAATGTTTCAAGGCCCAAATTCAATACAGGTGTAATTAGCAATTGGAAATTAAGTGATCCATCATAGAATGTTTAGATATCCATGCATGGAGGAGGGTGTATTTCACATTATTCAAATTTCTAAAATCACCCAAAACTCATTAAACAAAGAATTACCAAAGCCCAAATGATCATCAGTGGTTTAACCTAGCCTATTTAAACTTACTCATGCTAGGGTTGGAGTTTGGACACGTGATTTGGAGGAGAAAAGAAGCTTGAACCCTAAAACTTGGATCATTCATATCTCTCAAGCAAGAAGAGCTTTTCCAAAACTTCTTCCACAAACTTCATCCTTGGGATCCCTGGAACACAAACCAACCATCACTTGAAGCTAAGAGCAAGGATATAGGAGGCGTGATCTCAGGTTGGTGTTTTTTTTCATGATCGTAAAACTCTCTTTTTAAATATGCATAATGTTGTGTGGCATCCATGGATCATTCTGATGTACTTATTTTTGAAATTGGACGTGTATATTGATTGCTGCGCGAATTCTAAGTTTTGAACCCTAACCTTTTTTCATTCGAATCTCCTTATGCATTGACTATTTGTGATTTTTGATTGGATATTCATGATCCTGGTGAAAATCTGGACAAAATGGTATATTCGTGTGCGTTTTCTGGGTTCTTTTAAGTTGCAGGTGGCCGTGGATGGTGGCCGGAACCCTAGCTCCGGCGGCTGGTAAGGGTTCCAGCGAGTTTAGGGTTTGGTTGGAGAAGACGAAATCTCAACCGTTCGTCTGCTTGATCGTGCGTCCCTCAGCTTGCCACATTTTATTCTTTTTATTTTTTTTCTGATTTTTATTTAATGTTCGGGTGTTGGTTAGCTCATGGTTGCTATCCTGTACCATTAATCACAGCCTCTCATCCTAATTACCATTTGAATTATTGACTGATTTCCAAGCGTTAGATGCATCTGACGGTTTTCTGATTGCCAGAAAATAAAAAAAACATGTGTCGTGCACGTGGGGGTGTATAGTATGCTGATGGGTTGGTTGTATGCGCGTGCACCATTATTGATGTGGACTCTTAATTATGACCTTTGGTTTTGTGTACTTTGTGATTTGGTTGACTCAATGGGGAGCGTTAGATTGATCTGAGGGATGCTGGTGAGTCAACTGGTTGACTGGGTTTCACATTTACCTTTTTATTTTTATTTTTTTTTCTGATGGACTTAAACGCTGGGCCTTGTTAATTGCACCCCCAACTTAAGCCCTTTATTATTTTCAACGTGTTTTATTTACTGAACGCACCCCCTTGCATTTTTCTTCATTTTTAATTTTATTAAATTTGCATTAATTCATTTTTAATTTTTAAAAATAGTTAATTGCATTAAAAAATTCCCAAAACATTCATGCATCATATTTATAATTTTATAAAATTTTACCAAATTTTATTTTTTATTTTTATGTTATTCTTATCATCTGAATTAATTATTTGATTTATTTTCTTTTGAATTTATTCCTTACATGCATACTCTGCATTGTAAAATTCATTTCTCATAGCATACAAAACCTTTTGAATTCATTCTTTTTGTATTCATTCACCAACACACTGGATTGCATTAAAATATTTTTCTCTCATTTTAAAAAATTTTCATATTGCATTTTAGTCCTCCTCTTTTGCATAGCGAACCATATTTCTCATCGGAATTTGCATAATTGTTTGAGTGACTTTTATTTTGAATTTTGTTATGAGTTTTTGATATGTTGTTTGCTTCTGGTTGAGGTATGTTGATAATTAATTTGGTGATTTTAGAAGATGTTTTGCTAATTATTTGATTGTTTTTATTTGAGGTCTTCTTGTATGCATATCTCTGATCATGTCTGGTTACCTGTTTGAAAAGGCACTTGTGCCATTGTTTTGGGATTGTTTCTTTGATTTCTTAATTCATGTTTAAATTGTTATAGGTCACTTAATCATTATTATATGTCAATATTTGGGTTTCATTTGCCTTAATGTTACTTGTGTCTGTTTTGTACTAACTTTTTATGCAGGGCCGGAGGTAAGTTATTTGAGGGTGTGGATAGTTATCCATGTCCACTCTCACTCCTTCTGTCTCTCATGTTTTCTTTTCTTTAGGCTTAGGTTGTCGTCAAACCTCACTAACCGTAGGTCACCCATGCATGATAACATTAGGACTCTTAGTTTCCCTTTAGAGTTTCCTTTGTGTCTTCTCTCTTCTCATCTCAAAACTTCTTGAAAACACTTAATAAGGATAAAGTGTATTGCGCACGAGCCTTAAGCGTGGGGAATGAGAGATGAGGGGCTTCGTCTCATCTTTCTAGAGTGCTTAGCGAGCGTCCTGTCTTGGGACGATGCGTTAAGTATTCGCCCCTGTGCCCTAGACTTTGGTGCAATGCAAGTTATGAACTAACTTAAGTCACTTCTGTCCTAAAAAATACAAACAAACTTCAAACCTTTTTGTCCTTCGGGATTGTCAAACTAAAGGATATTTTCAAAAAGGGCACGTTACTTTCCGTCTGAGTCGCAAACAGGCATCGACCCTAACTATCGGACGCGAACTTAGCGTCGCTCATAAAAAACACAAAAAGAACTTGGTCCGAACTACGTTGACTCTGAATTCCCCATTGCACAAGGGGGGTACGTAGGCCTAGGACGTTGACGTCCTACCGAGTCTGTCTTTGTTTTCCCCTCTCCCGTCTTAGCACAGCCATAGATGATAGGATAACTCACCCTTAGAATAGATAACAAGCGTGGATCCCATCGAGTACGATGGATGCATGGGGTGCTAGCACCTTCCCCTCGCGTAACCGACTCCCGAACCCAGGTTATGGTTGCGATGACCATTCCTTTCCCTCTTCCTCAGGTTTATGCGGTGTTCCCTTTCCCTTTCTTAGGATAAATTTACACGGCTGGCGACTCTGTTTTTCCGCGCCACTCTCGCGTTTGTACCTGGATGAAAATCCTGGGAGCGGCATATGGTCCTTTGATTCAGAGCTGAATCTTGACTCATTCAGTTAGCAATGTCTCAATCCATGCCACCTTGATGCATCCATTGAAGGCTTGGAGACAAAATTGGAGTCTTGGCACCTTTTTACCCTTTTTAGGGCATTTATGGCTACATGTAGTTCCTTGGACTTGGGAGGCTTGTGGATCAGATATTTTCTCTTAGATGTTATCCTTTGATGTGTCCAAATGGATGACAAGGCTTGAAATTGTCCAAATTAGCTAACTAGACCAAAATGCACAAATCTGCCTTGTAAAAAATCATTCCATGTTGCCATGTTCCAAGGGTTGTATCTCCCTACTCAAATTGAATTTGGAGATGATCTGGTACTTGTTGGAAATCCCTCATGGAATACTTCAACTTTGATGTTCACCAATGGACCTGGTTTAGCTTGGATCAAAGTGAAAAATGCCTCTACATTTTGGAAAAAGTAAGACAAATTCTGACTTATTGAAAATTTCACTAAGTGTTGAAAAAGTGGTCATTTTCATGTTTTTGTGATTTAGATCAATCCATGACAATTTGGAATCTCTTTTAGTTGACACTTTTAAAGTATGTCAGATGGACTTTCATTTGAGCTTTGAATGGGAGAAAAAGGCCTTGTGGTTTAGGAGTTATGACCTTGCAAAGTTGGTACAAAATCACTTTTGTTCCATAACTTAGAAAAATTTTGGTTTCTCATGGTTGCCCCTTTTGCAAGAAACCTCACTTTTCTTGATTTTTCTTGATGGATGATGATCAATATCATTCATTAACATTGTCTTTGATTTAGGGGAACCATATTTGTGAAAAATTCCAAAAAGTCAAACTTGATTTTGTGCACAACTGACTTTTTGTCAGATGAAATCCAACCTGTGCGATCCTTTGTGCAATCAAGTTCTTGACCTAATTCAAACCTAATGTATGGATTCCATAGGTGTTTTAGGGTGTCTTGAATCATGTCCCAAGGTTTTGGAGCATGCCTTGGTCAAAAGTCAAAGATACAGTTGACGTTTCCTTCAAAACCCTAATTGTGGTCCAGATAAAAATGAAACTTGTGAATCAAGCTTCTTGGATCAATCCATTGTTGTAAATGGATCAATGTAGTGTATTTGAGGCCCTCAAATTATTTCTTGAGGTCTTGGCTCATATCTTGCCTCAAAAGTCAACTTAGGGGTGAATTAGTTCAAGAAACCCGAATTCTTGATTTTTGATGAATGCATCCCCTAAGGCTAATTTTACTTGATGATTGGGTCCATGAGGTCCCTTGGAGTATCTTGGGTCATGTTTTAAAGTATTGGCTCATGCCCAGATGAAAATTTTCATCTGGAGGCCTTGGTCGACCAAACCCTAATTTAGTGACACTAGCGATCTTGAGGCTTGATCCACTTGGAATGTTGCAACCTTGTGCTTGATTCTTGAGGTGAGAGTCCTCTTGATCCTTTATAGGTGTTTGAGAGGTTATACAAGTTGAAAATCATGTCCTTTCTTGATTGATCTTTTGTCTAAGTGCTTTGAGAGGGCTTGAAACCCTAAGTCTTAGTTGTAGTGAATGCTCACCCATCTTTGAGGAGATTGATGAGGCATGATGGTACATCCATATTGTGGTAATGATCTTCACAATGATGGGAAATCTTGGTGGTCAAAATTTAGGGTATGACACACACCCTCTGTCCAACCTACCTGCTGAACACAATCATCAACTCCTCTTATTACTTCTTCTGACAAGAACAAATAATCATTCACACATGAACACCATCATGCTACCCGTGAGGAAATATTAGGATCACCATCCTAAAATAACAAACTCTTGGATTGAGATCAAAGCTTCATTGATCCCTTTCGTCCATAAATTATCCATACACCACATAGATTCCTTCTGAATTCTCATGTATAGACCTCCTTGTTCCCTGAGATACAACCCAATTGATCTGGAATGATCCACCTTCCTCAAAGAGACGCACATGGCCCCTTAGTTTGTTATAACAATGTCAGATATCATATACATGTTTCATAACTTCTCAGCTTGCCAAGCTGATCAACTACTAGCATGACTTGTAGCAAGGGGCAGTATCCCCTTGACAAGATTTTCCACTGACCTTAGCAAGGCCAACAACTGAGATAGACACCCCATAATCCAAGACAGTCATTCCTTTATCATTCTTCCGCATGATAACCTGGAATACTTCTGATTTTCCTGGTGAATATCCACTTTTGAACGCATGAGAATCCATACCTTCATACAATCAACCTGTGATCCACTCTAGTCTTATCAAAACCCTTATATCAGACTTCCAAGACAGCTCTTCTACTCCATAGGACTTCCATCACAGAACGTGAAATCCTCCTCCAAGGATAAACAACCCAAAAAATGTTCTAACATCAGTTAGGACATCCTTCACACATCATAGACACCAATCAACATAGTTCTAGATATGCTCCACCACTGGACTTACTATCTATATAGTAATCCAAACTAAAGATCTTCACACAACACTGCGCCAGCAGCTTGAACAAAGAAAACTTCAGAAACCCAGAGAGAAATAAACTTTCATCAACAAAAAGAGGAAATCTTCCATAACCTGAGAACTTCTGCCGCAAGCTCCAAGAAAGAACCAGATCCTCCTTACATTTTCAACTAACCACCCTTCTGCACAAGAGCAATCAGTTTCAAGCATCCTGCTTGAATGCACACTATGAAACCAATCAAATGCCACCTTTTGATTGATATCACTCTTCTTCAGAACTCTCACAAGATACACTGATCCACCAATGAAGTCTGATCTTTAAGTCACATGAACTACTTGCTCAATAGCAAGACATCTTGGATCCACCAAGCCTCTAGACATGTAACATCTTCCCATCCACAGCTCCCGTAAACTGCATGAGATAGACCTTTTTGAAGCATCCATAACTTCCATTCTCCTGTAGATCACCTTATCTTAACCTGATGTGCCACATCACCGGCTGAGACTCTGATGTTAAACTAGATGTCAAAACATTTTGATACGACATCCAGCTGCTGAATTCAGCTCCTCCTTCTGCCACTTAGAAGAACCTCTTCCCTATTACATAACAAGAGTTCCATGCTCTCATAGACTTGATTCAACAACCAAGTTTGAGTAGACAACCTCCATCCAACTTTGAAACTCCAAAGACTTCACACCTGCCACGTCTGAATCTTCAGATGAAAAAGTAGTACTAGACTACAAAATAGCCATACCAAAGAATGCCATTTCCTTAGTAGAGCAGTCGTAGAAAGTCAGAGATAACTGCCACTTAACTTTGACTTCCAATAAGAGCAAGCTCCCATGCTCCAAAGTACCTAGATCAAAAATAAACTAATCCAAGTTGTGCCATCACCAGCACTCCAACCCTGCTAGATCAGAAATAAACTGATCCCAGAAGTAACCATCAAGATTATGATGTCTTCATCTTCATCTTCAACAGCATCAAATTTTAGACCGGTTTCTTGCCAGGAAACTCTCCATAGAACACATGCTTCTGTCACACCCGACTGAAGCAGATTCTTAGGTCACCACCTAAGATCAACACAGATGCTAAAGCATATGCAGTACCCCTTCCATGATTCTGCACAAACTCTGATGATGAGATGTTCCAACATCTTATTGAACATCAACAATCTTGATTTTCAAGGATAATCAATTAAATACTTGTGAACTCCACAAATAGTAATTGATCTTAAATCCTTGTTTAATAACCCTTCTTCACTGTTGTAGCTAAGCTCCACCATATCACTTCATGAACACTTATCAAGTATTCAATCATTTGCAAGTATCTTGTTTGACGAACAGTGTTGAGATACCAAGGCTGCCACCCTTGACTCAAGTAACTAAGATTCTCTCTGAACGAACCTTATTTACCTCAAAAATTCTGAGAACACCAATCAGATTGGATCCACCCTTAGGGTTAAGAGAGATGAATCCTTCCGTACTATTTTGGATGGTGAAAATAAATCACCTCCACTTTCTTCAGGTAGTGTTTCATAGAAACACCTTCTAGTCAGAAGAATAACTAGAAGACTCCAGATGCACGACTGAGACGCCTTTATGAGTGGACTTGAGAGAATTCTCAAGTATCTTTGACAACCTAGTTGCTCAACAATTTATCAAACTCCCAGAGTAAGAACTTGATAAACCTAAACTCAACTCCTCTCCTCTTCAACTGACTTCAAACTACGCCATGGAACCAAGCTTCCAAGTACCAAGTCACTACAATAGACATCTTCAAACAACTCCCTTCATTTTATTGCTCCCGACTTTGGAATAAAAGAATGCAGATATCTTCACATATAGAGGCCGACAATTGAGATCTTCCACCAACTATCTTCAGTAACAGCTCCAGAATCCCATAATTCTAGAGCTCTTCCATCAGAAACACATGCAGCGGAACCACCAAGGAACAGATCCTGCTTGCCCTAATAAGATGTCAGAACATCATACAAGACACCCCAACAAGAACCTCCTCAGCAACATGAACAACCAATGGGTTGTTACCTTCGATCCAGAACATCCATCTCATCCATTAATAGCCTTGAGTATGTCTGAGTTGATTGATCTGATCTTCAAAACTCCTCCTTATTTAAACTCCAGAAAGTATCTCCCAAATATCTCATCCAGAAACATATAGGATGCCTGCTCTAATACCAATTGAAATTATGGCATATGCAGACAGCGGATGTCCTAACACATGTTAAGACATTGTGCTACATAATCATTTAAACAGGAACAACAACAGTAGACTGATACCTTGAATATCAGAACTGCAGGATCATAGATGTTACGACATCTAATCCAACATGTTTATCATGAACCCTAACAGAAAACATAAATCTGCAGAATGATACAAAACACAATAATTGTTAACCTAGTTCGGTGCAATTCACCTTCATCTGGGGGATACCAATCCAGGAAGAAGTCTCCACTATCTGTAGAATTGTTACAAAGCTAAACTCCCCAATTTACAACTTTATATCCTAATATCTACCCAATGAGCATCTTTACCAAAGTTAAACTCCATCGTTTACAACTCTGATATGAGATACTCCACTCACTTCCCTTAATCACCAACTGCGATATCTACATCATCCCTGTGAATACAGAAATCTGTCAGCTTTCTTGACAAACAAGCTAACTTGGATTTGCTTAAAAGCTTCATCCAAGAACAATACACAATCCAATACCTCAAGGCTTATGGATCTGTGCGACACCTATATCTGCCACAATGCATCAACTGATACAAAGGAAGACTTACAACCTAGAGAGCCAATGACTCTCCAAACCCTAAACCCTTATTTTTACACAAGATAACTAGGTTACAAAAGGAATACCAAATCCTAGGTCTAAGTCTTCTATTTATAGGCTTCCGTTTCCTTGGGATTTCTATCTTTGATCCTTGATCCATGTGTATTAAATCGTGGCATGTTTGTTATTGATCTAAAAACCTGCTAAATCAGTATATCAGTCCAATATGTCGTGTCTTCAGGTTGGGACATCTTCTTCGGCATCTTTGTTCATGGCCAGATTTATTCATCTTTATCAACAATATGTTTTACCAAAATTTTGTCAAACCATATGAGCTTTCAACTCAAATAAAACATCTCCAGTTGAGTCAGTTTTCAACTATTTTTACCTTCAACCTTGGGATTTGATCAAGGCACAAAATCTATCATCCCCACAGATGAGACCATGAGTCCTCTCTATAGGAGGATATCCCCTCTATACATCACATATCAACACAAACAATCAAAAGCTTTTCCGAGATAATTGATGTAAGTGGCACACTTGTTGATTCAAAATCCAAGCTGGAGCCCCTCCTTTATCATGTCTAAAATTTCTCTTTCATCTAACAGTTATAAGTGGCAAACCTCTAGATTCTACACATCCAAGCCAATGTCCCTCTCTTAGCATGAAAGATTCATAAAGGAAAAAATGGCATTGCTCTACACTGAGTTAAAGCTTCTTCCTTCATGACACTTCTCTTATAAAGGAAGATATGGCATTGCTAGATTCCACACATCCCAGTTAAAGTAACTTCCCTTTATAACCAATTACCTGACATTTGTGATGAATAGGTGAGATATCTCCCTTTAGAGATGACAAATTCTCTCTCAATCAACTTTTAGCTTCAATCTTGGGCTTTGAACAAGACACAAATACTCTGCTAGCTTCAATCTTGGGCTTTGAACAAGACACCAAACAAATTTCCTCCCATAAAATAGGAGAAACTAAGATTGCTCTGATTTCCAAAATCTCTTTACGGGAATACGTAGGCATAAGATTGTGAAATCTTAGCGAGCACACAAATCAAAAATCTTAGGTCAAACACCGTCCCTAAAACAATTGAAAACCCAAAAACAACAAAAACATTTCCTCAGTTCTCCCAAAGGAGAAACTTTCCCAATCAACAGTAGATAGACTTAAGAAAGCATTTCAAATAGTAGAAAATATATTCAGACGAAGGTTCCTATAGATTACTATAGATACTCTGGGTGTTAATAGCTTCCCTTTGTATAACCAAACCCCGATCTCCGATCTCTTCGCATTTGTTAAAGAAAACACTTGCACAACAGGGTTAGTTTAAGATATCTTCCCCTTCCTTTCAAGCTTCATAGGATAAATACAGAAATCAGAAAGTAGCACCAATAGCGGTTGTGGTCGCGTCACAAAAAAAAAACCGACGCTAAAGAAAAATGGCGACTCTGCTGGGGAGTTTTAGAATTAAATTTCCTAAGAGGTTTAGGCCTTGCATTGCATTTATTTTTCTGCTATTTTTATTTGCTTTCTCATTTTTATGTCATTTGCTGTTATACTATCTATCTATTTGCTATACTTGTTTAAATTACTGTTATCTGGGAATGCGATTAATACGCATGCGGTGAGTCCGAGAGCACATTAAGATAAGTGGTGGCATATTCAGGAAGGCTTATAGGGAGTGAGTCCCGACCAAGCTAACTTGAAAGTCTGCCGAATCAGTGGAGGTACCCTTTTGGAATTACTGATGTTGAACAAGCAAGTCGTGAAAACATTACGTTTTCCACTGGGCACCCTTGAAACTGAGGATTAGTAGACATTTAACCACTTGACCATTAGGTAGTACGGTAACTATCGGGAATAGTTGATACACAATACTACACTCAAAAGAGATTCATCTTGGGGATATTATAACTCTCATGAGTCAGTCGGTTTGTTGTTAATATTCTTGAGAGGGGTCAATGATTTTGGGAACCTTTGTTAAAACCCGTTCTACAGGTACAAAAATTAGACCCTAGTACACACCTTGGAGATGGTTAGAGCCATGAATCCATGCTCGTGACAATGAACCCTTAAACCCATGTTTTCAAATGTTTTTGTTTGCTGCATTCATGCATCCATGCATTTCATTCATTAAAAAACATTTTTTTTAAACAAGAAAAAAATCTTTTTTTAAAAGAACTAAAACAATCGTTACAAATATCAGAGGTCATGCTATGGATTTCGGTAGAAGAAAAATGCACAAGTACACCTTCAAAATTCCAAAACTGGAAGACCTAAGGAAATTAGGAAGGATGATTACTAATCCCGAGGCTTTCAGAGCTAAGCATAGTGGATTTTTGTTTCTTTTGAATGTCAACATGGTAGAAGGAGTCCTGTCTACATTGGTTCAGTTCTATGATCCAGTATACCACTGCTTCACATTTCTGGATTATCAGCTCACACCGACACTGGAAGAATACTCTCATCTGGTTGATTTACCTATCACTGATCAGGATCCATTTTCTGGACTGGAAGAAATTCCAAAAGATCAAGCCATTGCAAGAGCCACCTCTTTGGAAAAGTCAGATATCAAAACTCACATGACCACCAAGGGAGGAATCCAGGGTTTACCAGCTAAATTCCTGATGGAGAAAGCCCTATACTTTGCCAGCATAGGAAACGTAACTACTTTCGAGGATGTCTTTGTTCTGCTCATATATGGGTTATTCTCTTTCCCAACATTTACAACTTCATCGATATCAACGCTTTCAAGATATTTTCAATTGGGAATCCAGTCCCAACTTTGCTCTCGGATGCTTATCATTCAGTACATTTAAGGAATTTGTACGGTGGAGGGATGATCACATGTTGTGTACCATTACTCTACAAGTGGTTTATTTACCACTTACCCAAGTCTGCTGCTTTTTGGGATCCCAAGAGTGGTATGCGATGGTCACAGAAGATTATGTCCCTTACCCATTCTGACATAGACTGGTACAATCGGATCTATGACGGAATAAAACTCATCGACAAATGTGGAAGTTTCACCAATGTACCCCTCATTGGTACTAAAGTAGGGATCAACTATCATCCAATTTTAGCTCGTCGTCAACTTGGATACCCGATGAAGAATGTACCACATAACATTCATCTGGAAGGTCTTTTCTTTAAGGAAGGAGAAAATGACAGAGCACTAAAGAAAGAAATTGTGCATGCCTGGCAACATGTTCATAAGAAGGGAAGAGAGTCCTTAGGAAGGCCAAACTGCATCTCTGCGAAGCCTTACCTCCGATGGGTGAAAACTAGAGCCATAAAATTGAAGATGCCTTACCCCCTTCAGGAATTTTTCCCCCTGGAAGAGTCCATTCTTTACTTCATGAATGACACTGAGAAGCTTCAAATCGCTTTCAACAAGGTCCAACGCGAGAAAAACTCTCGGAAGAACAAGTACCCGATTATCAGCTTGGAATGCACAAATATCCAAGAGCTCTTGAAAGAAAAGGATGCTCTGATTAAGATATTAAAGCAACATGCTATAGAAAGTCAAGAGGAGTGAAGAAATTTGCTCTCTCTTTTCACATGGCAAAGGATCATCGACCCGACAACGGTTGAAGGGGCCCGATCAAAGAAGAGAAAAATTCAACAAACAACATCTGAACTTTCTTCAGGAATACCTTATAGTCCATAGGCCTAGTTTTCCTTCTCGCACTTTGTAAGATAATGTACTTTTCCCTGTAAAATACCGCAATCTTTTGAGTTCAATAAAAGGTTTCCACCACTGTATGATATTTGCAGCATAATTATTAAAAGTTCTTTTGAAAACAAAAACTAAAATGATCATTCTCATTCTTTGCATATCATTCATCATTCTTACATAACACATCTTTGTCATTGAGTCTCACACATGTGTCATGCCTAGAGTCAAACTGTCTCGTTCATACAATACTCGGGCCAATCGGTAAAAGAAAATGGACGATCTCGAAGAAGATAACAGAGAACTAAGAGAGGAAATCAACGCTTTGAAGGAGAGTATGGAGAAACTCCACAACACGATTGAATCCCTGACAGCAACTCAGGATCAACAACATCAAAGGACTACAATCTCAGAGATCATGTCTACACCAGCATTTGAGACACCTGGCAGTCATCCTCAGCACAACATACCCAAAGGTTTTCCATGGGGCATGCCTTTCAATTTTGTACCTGAAGGATATATACCTCCGGTCACTGAAGACCTAGAAGCCATAGCAGGAACCTCTAGACTCGAAGGTTACAAACTTCAAGTAAATGAAGACACAAGGGTTACAACAGAGACTCCTTTATTTGAAGGATACAAACTTCAGGTCACTGAAGTGGCAAGAGTTACCACCGTAATGTCTATACCACAAACTGTGATACATATTATCCCAGAGGAACAGATTCTGTAGGCCACTTCTAGAAGAAATGAAGAAGTATATGAAAGGATGAATGAGTTCAAGGAATAGTTCTTGGAAATGCAGAAAGAAATGCATGCCATTCACGGACAGGACTTGTTTGGTAAGGACGCCGCTGACCTTTGTTTGGTCCCTAATGTAAAGATACCGCACAAATTCAAGGTGCCTGACTTTGAAAAATACAAAGGAAAATCTTCTCCTCAAAGTCACTTGGTAATGTAAGCCCGAAAAATGTCTACCCAGACAGAAAACCAACAACTACTGATCCACTACTTCCAAGACAGTTTAACCGGTGCCGCACTCAAATGGTACATGGGTTTAAACCGTACCAAGATCAGTACTTTTAGAGATCTTGGGGCAGCTTTTGCTCAGCAGTATAGATACAATTTGGACATGGCACCAGATAGGGACCAGCTCAGGGCACTGTCCCAGAAAGATAAAGAAACCTTCAAGGAGTATGCTCATAGATGGCGTGTGTTACGGTGAAAATCGGATAACAAGCTATTAATTAACTTGCATCACATTTCTTTTACAACCGACTTTGATTTATCCAAAGGAAAGGTTCAAGATCGAAGAAAACCTAAAAAGGGGGAGATCTAAGGTTCGGGGGTTGGTTACGCCTAGGGAAGGTATTAGCATCCTAAACGTCCGTAGTACTCTACGGGAACCTCTTGCTAAACTTGTGTTATGTTAGGTTTGCTTGCTAAGGATTCTATGCTAAAGGTTGAAACCCTAGGGGTTAGTATCTAAGTATACTCGACAAGGCATCGCACCTTGCGCCCACGTATCCTCGGGAGTAGAATTAGAGTATGCGTAGTTCTACTAAGTAATGAACTTTTGACTATGGTCAAAGTTCACAAGGGAGAATGAGTATAAGCTCATTCTAGAGTTCAAGAACTCTCTAAATCTAAGTTATAATGGTCCTATGTTGAAGTTTTAGTCAATAGGGAAAGTGAGTATTCATTAGGATGAATATCACCAAGAGTGTAAGAACTCTCTCCTAAGGCTAGTTATAACTTATTGGCTCTTAGGAGGCCAAGAAGTGAAAGTCATCTAAGAGGCTACTAAGGTAAGATGGGGGCTATGATTTTAAGAGTTAATATTAATCACCTTCCTTTGGAATAGGGGGAAAGATACAGTTGATAAGAATACTAAAAGATAACAAGTTATAAAAGCACATATGATGATGTAAAAAGACATGAATAAATTGATGAGATGAAACAAAGTCAAGATGTCAATACAAAGTTTGGAAACAGACATGAGGCAAAGATCAAACATGATATGTAGACATAACATGACAAGGTGAATAAAGAAGTGCAATAAAATTTTAATAAGCATTCATAATATTATCATGAATAAAGGTCTCAAAAATAAATATTTTTAACAATTTTCTTTTTATATTTGAAAAATAGATTTAATTAGGAGCAATTAGCAAAAAGAAGGAAGAGAAAAGGATAAAAATTGAATAAGTTAAGATATTTTAAAGATTAAGTATAAACTTAAAAAAAACAAACAACAAGTGATAAAAAAAAGAGAAGGAATGGCAATCTTATGGCTCGAACCCATGTCCTTACGCATACAGCCCAAAACCCTAACCACCTGGCCAACGCGCGCAGTTGATAAATAATGAAAACAAAACTATATATTTAAAGCACGCGAAAATCAGGAAAAATAAATAAAAGACTGGGGCGATGGGATTCGAACCCCAGTCTCTTGGGTTAGGCAAGGCGTGTTTAGATAAAGGGGCTTGCCACTGGGGTGGTGATACTTTCGGTAGTAAAACTGATTCAATTAACATATAAACCCAATCGCGCGCGCATTTTTCAAATAACCAAACAAGCAACTATGATATGCTTCACTCAGAAAAAAACAATCTAAACCATGCCATTTTCAACCATTGTCAAGTAAATGAAACAGGAATATGCAACCTGAACTTCAACCTCATACATTAACACAAATATGGAATACTTAAACAAACATTTTATCGCGCACATTGGACATGAAGTAAAGTACATTGGAATGTAAATATAGCTTCTCACAGCCATGGTAGCAAGCATAAAGCATGTTCAGAAAAGGTTCAGGGAAAACAAACATCTTAGAATACAACTAATAAACATGTAGTTTAAGGATCCAGATCAGTATGGCAACCAGGTTACTCTTCACATGTGTCAAAACATTTCTTAGTATGCCTCAAGAGATAGATAAGGACATAGTGCAGTCATAATAATAATAGCAAGGTTGTGGTTCGAGCATAATCATTCAAACAATGACCAAACACACTATCAATAATGAAAGTAAATAACAGTTGAGGGCCAAAACTAAATTGATTTGAGCAGGGGATAGGGACAAATCAATTTGAATTCATGGTGAGCAAATAAAACAACAGACGGTACTAACTAAACTCAATCATATTATCAACTCCTAAGTTATAATAACCAAAAACCTAAAGCACAACATCAGATACAGAAAACGAAAGGTTCAGCAGTGTGGGACAGAAGGATTTAAATTAATCAACAAAGCATGATATTGATGTTATAGCAGGCATTAGGTTGATAGGTAAAACAAAAAAATAGTTTAACACACGTGAAGGTATAGCATGCCAACAGCATTAAACACAACATGGTGAAGTAACATCAATGGCTCTTAGCAGTAAACAATAACCAAAATAGAGGGCAGATTGCAGACTAGCAATTGATGCATGTTACATTGGAATCTTAGGAGGCCTATACATATAGAAAATAATACAAACATACACTTAACTGTAAGAATGCATAATATCTTAGGCTAGAGTTCCATGGAAACATGACAAGCATTCTTGACAGGCAAGCCTACACACATATGGGCAAGGTTTGGATTTGCACACATACTAAGAATACATGGGTTAGAAGAAACAAGTTCACAGTTTTGAAACAAGTTAAGTAATCAATTGAGATCTATCATACAGTCTAAGCAAGAGTGGCATGGCATGAAATCATAAAAAGCAAATGATCAAACTCATATGACATCTTAGTATGCATAAGGCAGCAAGTCATGATGACAGACTATGCAATGTTAAAAATGAGAATGAACTTGACATAAAGAAAGACTTAGCACTCAAGAAAAAGCAGATACATTAACAGATTATGAGCAACATCAAGACCGCACAATCAACATCAAAACATAGACTCCAACAAGTTCAACAGTGTTAATAACCAACTTAAAGCATGAGAAAACCACTCAGTCAGGAATACAATATCAAAGGTGTGCCAAAATTATGTACAAGCAATGTGAACCAAACTGTGGTATAAGTCAGGCATGGATTACCAATATTACAACCAATATTCAAAGAACTCAACATATCAGGTCAAGAGTTAGTGACAACATTTAGTTCAAAACAAAGAAGTTCAGTTAGCCAATCAATATTACATGGACAAAGCTATGGATTCAATAAGTGCAAGCAGTTCAAAAAAAACAAGGACACATTCATAAACCATTAGAGTCAGAAGTGCAGTTAACAGGGCAAGGAAGCAAAAAGCAAGCTGACATTTCAAAACAATTGTCTCAGGGAATAGCAACGATACACATAAGTCACATGTATGGAAACACATTTGAACCAACATATAGAAGACTAAAATTTCAGGCCAGGTTTCTAAGAAACTAACATAAGCATTGCTCAACAGAATGTGTTCAAAGTTCAAGTCTCACTCATAATACAAAAATCAGGGTATGAACATACAACTCCCAAAACCAGGGCACTAGCTATCAGTAAACATCAGCAATCAAGAACAAGTATTGGTCCTTGGATAATCATAATATGGTGACAACTATAAGGCTTGATCAGAAATTGACAGCATAACGATATAAAGATAATGAACACAAACAAACCAAAAAGACATGATCCACCTTATAATGATTCATAGTACGACAGTTCAGAAATATTTCAAAGTTTGGCATCAACATTATTATGCAGACACAAAACATGAGCAATAGTATGATGTTTAGGATGAGAAAATCATAAAGATGATAAAGGAAGAAGAGTTACCGAGTGGAGTATGTCCACTGTACCTTCATCCTTGCTAAGATTCCTTTCAAAACTTGAGGCTCCAACAACCAAACTCTTCTTGCTCGCAACACTTGAAGGCTCAGAAAATTTGTATGTTAGGGAGGAAAAAGTTGATGGTTTCAAATGTTGTAGTGAGCTCCTTGTATAGGCCAACTCATTGGGCCGGGGTAAATTCAAATTCCAAATGCTTGGAGGCTAGGGTTTACAAATGGAATCAAATGTTCAAACCTTGGGGAACATACACTCCTTGCTGCACCAATGCTCTGAATTCGCTGGGTTAAATGCTAGAATGGGCATTGCTTCTTAGCTAAACTTCTGGTGGTAAGCAGGTAAGTATTGAAAGAGGAAGTGGATAAAGACATTGCTCTGATCATTTGCAGGAATTGCAGGGTAAGCTGAATATGGAAGGCTCAGAATTGCTTTAGATGAATCAAATTTTGGAAGCTCAAAGAGGAAATAAACTCAGAGAAATTGAAATTGATGAACGCGCCAAAGGTGAATTGAAACGGTTATGAATTTGAACAAGTTGATGAGCTTGGTTTGGATTTCTTCCCTCCATTTTGATTCGCAAGCGCAAGGAAGAAGAACAAAACCATTTCCTTTTGTTTTCTCGTGACCCACATGTCTCTCCCTCAATGGCCAGAATTTGGGTTGAAAAGTCAACACACATAAACTTGATTCTCATTGGTTGTTGGTTAATGAAATCCATCCAATTATGAATAAAAAATTGCACACGGTGGACCAATCATGAAAGGCCAAGAAAATGAATAACATCTTTTCTTAAATGGATTAATATGTTAAATAACAATAATAAATATCAATTAATTAATACTCCAATTAAAAAGTTAAAACAATAAGCCATATTAGCAATTAATCTAATTAATTAAACTAATGCAAAATTAGATTAAATTGAGATTAATTAAAACAACTTAAATATAAATAAAAATTAAAAAAAAAGAAGGCCATATTGAAATTATATTAAATTAAAGACAGATAAAGATGTTAAAATAAATATTAAGTTAAATAAATAAAACATCAACTAGCAGAAAAATGAGGGTAAAATTTGGGGTGCAACAGTTGCCCCTATTTAAATATCTTCACCTGATGACATGAGAGATGAAGATCCTCATGTAATCAACAGTGAAAGATATTTAAATACAGGTAACCGAAAATTTTGTCCTCAGATGCACACATATGCAATGCAACAAACATGATGCCAAGAAAAAGCCAAGATGCAGACACAACGAGACACCAAAGAACAAACAGGAAGCAAAAAGATTAGCTTCACTGGGGAAGGAGAAAAGGTTAGTATCCATGAGAAACACCTCACTGGGGATACATGCTAACCAACGCAAGAGACTCACCGGGGATACTCCAAAGAAACACTGGGGAAAACCAAAAGACAATCTCCACTGGGGAAAGATCCGGGGAGATAGACTACTGGGAATAAAGCAACACACTCTTTCTGGGCATGAAACCAGAAAGAAAAACCTGATCACTGGGGATCAGTCCAAAAGAGACAAACAACCAAGAAAGGACTTCCTGGGGATTTCTTATGCTGAAGAGTTCAAAATGGGATCTTCAAGAAAAGCCAGAAAGACAGAGACAAACTCTGCGCATCAGATAAGAGTCTTGGTAAGGTAAATTGTTCCAAGAAGCTTAGCTTAAAGTTTTCAAAAATCAAAGGTAAAGGTTCATGTTCGACTCGATTCGAACAAGAACAAAATAAATAAGGATAAACAACGAGCCCACGATAACTCGAGGTTTAGGTCCACTGTTCGACTCGATTCAAACACAGAAAGTTTTAAAACAAAAGGCAATGTTTGACTCGATTCAAACAAAGACTCGGTTCAGGTCTGACTCGATTCAGACAAGAACAGTTTTAAAACAAGAGGCAATGTTCGACTCGATTCAAACAAAGACTTGGTTCAGGTCTGACTCGATTCAGACAAGAACGGTTTTAAAATAAGAGGCAATGTTTGACTCGATTCAAACAAAGACTCGGTTCAGGTCTGACTCGATTCAGACAAGAACGGTTTTAAAACAAGAGGTAATGTTTGACTCGATTCAAACAAAGACTCGGTTCAGGTCTGACTTGATTCAAATGAGAATGGTTTTAAAACATTAAGGCAAAACTTCTTGAGGAACAGAAAAGGTGTAAAGATTCAAATCTGGCGCGCAAAGGTCAAGACCGAACAAGCACGGCGCAAACAAAGAAAGCCGGGAATGTCCTTACTTCGCTGGGGAAATAAAGACAAACACAAACAACAGACCACAAGCAAAACAGAGCACAAAGATGCAAAGATGCTAAGGTATGATGCATATGTTATGCTGACGAAACAGACAAGAAGCAAAAACCGAAGATGAAAAACGCCTCGACAAAGGATACCCAGCCAAAACTGGGGATGAAGAAGAGTCAACAACTTCGCTCGTGAAAAGAGTATTCCACTTGAGGCATAACGTCACGAGGATGACCATCATGAATCTGATTTCTTAACTAGAAAAGAATCCATGGAAGATTTGTCAAAATTAGCTGAAGTAACAGCTCACTGGGGAGCTAACAAAGTAATTATGCATCCCACTGGCATAATTATCATCTTCAAATCTTATCTACCCCAGGCTATATGGTCTGTCAGAAGAGGATAACAAGAGGATTTTATAGAAGAATTGGCATACAAATTGTTTCAATATCTTCAAACTCTTGAAAAGATCTCGGCGTAAATGCCCCAGATTATCTGCATTCACACAACAGGGTCCTTGAACTTGCTTCAGACTGGTTGTCTGACGAATAGGGAACAAGCTTACCCCAGTCAGCTTGGTTGATCTGTGAAGGAGACGTCGTTGACTTTTAGAGATTTATCGAATCTCGACTTAATTGCCCCTAATTCGCTGATAGATAATCAAAAGGATTTTACAGAAGAATTGGCATACAAGGTGCCTCAATATCTTCAAACTTTTGAGAAGGTTCATGAGCCTTGACATAACTGCCTCTGTTCAATTGTATTCGTGATACTCAAACTGTAGTAGAGATGACTGGGGAACGAACTTGCCCCTGCTGATGGGTCATTGGAGTCCACACTTGTCATAAGATGACATGGAGGAGACTTGTTCCAGTATTTTGGACTTTGACGAGTTCTGCCCCTGATTCAGTAGATTGGAAAATCCTTCTGCTTGGTTGCCCCTGACTGAGATTACTTTATCAAGTTGAATCCCCTAGCTGGCTGCATTGTTGGGATTGCTTTGATATTGAATTGTTTTTACAAACAAGTATTGTTCATCAAAAATTGGCAATTTCAATGCGATATTCATGCAAGCTTTTGGAAATAAAGTTTTATTGATGAAAACACACGCAGTGAAATGATTAAACAAATCGAAGACAGATGAAGTGATCAACACACGCAAAATAGCAAAGATCATTAGGAGTCAGGTTAGTCAACCTTGTTGTAGTATACCTTCAAAATAACCTTACCTTGATTAGGTCTTACACAAAAAACCCTTAAATCTCAACCTTGGGGTAGGGTAATTCTCAGTTTAACTTGGTTATGCAATCGAATGCAGGCGCTTCGTGTAAGACGCCAGTCATCTCTCAAATCAAGTGATTTCCTAACCTTTGGAAACTTGAATGTATAGCTTGAGTTAACTGAGTTTAGGATCGGAGTTCATCACAAAGATTGGGTGGGACAAATAAACTTTGAGCCTTTATCCTTTGTTTCAAAAACCGTGAACCAGACCACATGTTACAACCCTTAAGAAAACTCCTACTTCTAGGCTCGAAGGGTTAACGAGGGATTATCTTCCTTATTTCACCAGTGTTTAGGAATTGAAACAATGCCTTATATCATTGGCAAGGTTTAATCGGCAACATACCACAGCAATTATGAATATAACGTTTTCATCATCCTCCCTAATCTTTGTTTAAATAGATTGATATGGAGTAAAGCAGGGTAAAGATATATTTGTTTTGTGAACATAAGAATAAATGAGTGAAACGAATGGACTTAACCAAAAGATGCACAAACATTTCATTAAAATTACCAATTGAAAAGACAACAAAGTTAGTAAGCAAATACAAATTCAAAGTGAAGGAAATACAATTGAAAATACTAAAATGAACAAAACACAGCCAACTTTGGCGGATTGGTTGCAAAAGATTTTAGTTTTCGGGTCCAGACGGCAAAACGTCTTCATCACCAATCACTTGTTCCTTGTGGTATAGAACTTTGAGAGGCCTTGCAACTCCTTTGTCTTTTGCTTCAATAGTTGTGACATCAGCGTCTGAAGTACCTTCTTGAGGTTTCAACTTCTTTAGCGGGCTCATCAGTTTCTCTTCGAGATCTTTGCATTCTTCAATGGGATGCCCTATTGTACCAGTGCAAAATTTGCATTCAGTCTTTGGGTGATCTTCTTTGAAGATTAAGTCCTTGCCCTGGATCGGATCTTGCACAAGATGTTCGAAGGCTTGGAACTGTCCAAGTCATGTCCTTCGGCTCCCTTACGAAATTCACAATTCAGGTTGGGATTGTACCAAGGTCCTTGTGATAGTTCTTTAATTTTAAGGGTTGGCATTAATTTTGTAAAACAAATAATAGCAGCAATATGTTAGATAGTCTGCTTTATCTTGCTAAAGAAGAACAGGTTGAGCAAAAAGTCCTAGTGTGCATTGGAACATGTTGAGCTGAAGTAGTGTTAACATCTGAAACAACATGTCCTATCGAGATGTCCCATGCAGGTTCATTCGACATCGCGCCAGAACTGAAGAGAATGTAGAATTCTGTTATATCCTAACAGATGCAGAAGTTTCAGGAAATAATATGCAAATTCCAGGTGGCGCTGAATTAAAAGGTTTGAAGATTCAAGTCTGAATTTGAGAAGAATATGGGAAAATATGCACTTTCTAAATATGGAGATATTTTAGGAAGTTAAAGATTGAAGTCCTATTATGTAGCAGAAGTCTCTGCTGATTTATAGCAGCTCATTTGCTATGTTTTTGTAGGCCCAAATCCAGTTGGGAATAGGTTATAAATAGATGTTTTGTAACCTAGTTTGGTAACTCAACCAAAGATGTAAAGTTCTATTATTAGGGTTGGTTCCTGTACCACTCGACCTGTGAGTTGGACAGTTTATTAGTGTGATCCTCGAAACTGTTAAGTAAGAGGAGTATTGTTCTTGGAGGAAGCTTTTAAGTAACTCTAAGTTGTGTCTTGGAAAGGAGTCGTCCTTGTTGAATTATTGTATAGGTAAAGAGCCGTTGATGCAGTGGCGGATTGTCAACTGCTAGACATCATTGCGATGATTGGGAGTGAGAAGGGTTTCTCATATCTAGAGAGGATCTAGGTAGAAGGGTCATTGGGTAGTGATTAAGTGATAAGCTGTAAACGGGTAGTTTAGCTTTGAATTGATACTACTAATAGTGGACTTCAACCCTGGCTTGGTAGCCCCCAGAGTAGGTGTGTTCGACCGAACTGGGTTAACAATTCTATGTGTCTTGCTCTTATCTTTTCAGTACCATGATTTTTGCAATATACCTTGCCCTGTGTGATCATGTCAGACCAGATGTCGAACGACATGTTCTAGGACATCTGAATTCTGCACATGTACCAGAATTTCAATTGGTATCAGAGCAGGTCATTCTGTTCTGTATCTGGATGAGATCCCAGGGAAGATACTTTCTGGTTCATGGTTAAGGTAAAAGCTTTCTACTGAAATGTTGTTTGAACTTGGAGTAGTTCATATAGGTGTGAGAATGGTCCCTAGAAGTGGAGGATGGACTGTTCGTGACAGGCAGTGGCATGTATTGAAGGCTTGGAGGAGTGGTTGAAAAGCTGCTGTGTTGGGGTTTGATTTATTTTCAAACCTGTGGTATTGTGATGTCACCTGAATTATATTGCTAGGGCTGATATGTGACACCTGAAGGCTTTGAGGAGTTTGTATCTTGATCCGCTGTGAATCTATCTGAATACTCCTAAGGTTGTAACTGAGAAGGTTGTTCTTCTCTGAATGTATATCCTATGGTGATGGGATTTATGCAAGACTGCTTCAACTTACAGTGTCAACGATTCTCTGAAGTGTTCTTGGCAGATTCTGACCTGATGCATTAAGAATTTATTGTCTCAAGCTGTCTGGATGATGTTTCTCTAAATCAGGATGGAGGTTGGTTACTCAAACTTGATGACATTTATCAAGTCTATGAGAGCATGGAACTCTTATTCTGGTGTAGTGGAGAACTTTCAAGGGTTAAGCACTGTGGAGTTGAATCAACCGGTGGGGTTGGTTGGTGACTATGTGCTTGGATTATCAGCCAAATTGTTTGGGATGAGTTTGGCTGAAGGATTAGAAGAGGCAGATTAGTTGTGGAATGTTGATGACATCCAACATCTCAAAGTCAGACAAGATGCTGTGATTTAAGGAGAAGACCCTTGAGATGTTCCTGCTGCTGAATGTGGTTGTGATATGACCTGGAAGCTTGATCAGCCACTAATGGTTGCTCCTCGTGTGTTTCCCTGCTAGAGCTTGACTATAGATGATATCTTCAGAAAAGCTCTGTGAAGATGTGTAACTGAGATTGATGTTGGAGCATCAATTCAGGTGGTTATTGCTTGTTCAGCCAAGGTTGTTTTGCGCAGAAAGAAGTCCAAGATCAAGCCACTGATCCAAGTTAAAGTAACTTGTGAATATATGTTGTCAGACGTATGCAGAAGATTACACACAAATTGACATACCTTGTGTGAGAAGGCAATCTTATTCTGACTAATAATAGATACTTTGACGGGAGACTTAGTATTTGTCTATTATTGATGTTATGCATAAGGGTAAATACTTTGACGGGAGACTAAGTATTTGTCTAGAGAATTATGCAAGTCTGCAGTCTGGATATTATGGTTCAGGAATTTACTCTTTCTGAGTGGTTGTGGTTGATGACAACATGAGGTAGTCTTATCAGCTGACTGTATCAAAAGTGTGTGAATGAAGAAGTGAGCATCATCTGCTATTTGTTTGTGAATCTTTCCTGGATAACAAATACCTTGTTGGGAGCTTGGTAGTTATCTGATGTGCGGATGCAATTCAGATTTCTGAATTGTGTGAGAGTGTATTTCTCACTGTTGTGATCAGGTGGGTGTGATTACCTGAATAAAATGCAGAAGGTGTGATCTTTTATCCAAGGCTGATGTCCTACATAATGTTACAACATCATTGGTTGTTGTGTATCCTGGATGAAGATCTGGGACTGTGCTTGTGGAGTTGGAAGAAGCAGCATTATTGTCTGAAGTGGCAGTTCTGACATAATGTGGATTAGAATGGGCAGATTCTGATCTTGATGTTAAGTAGTTTGTTCTGACAATACATGACTACTTTCATGATGAAGACTTCTTAGGTGCTTGTGAATGTAAGGACAGAAGGTTGTTGTCAGTGGTGTGGTCTGATCAGAATGGCTGAAGGGTCTTCTAAAAGGTGGTGGCAATCCTTATCTTGTGTTGTAAGTAATCTAAAGACATTTGTTATGGAATATGTGTGAAATTCCAAATCAAGTGGGCTTTTATGTTGGACTCGGCATAAACCTGGTAAGATTATGCTCAACAAATACAAGAAGTGGCTGTTCTTGATGTTGAGAATGTGGCAACATCATTGTGCCATCATCTGGTGTCAAGTGTTCATCTTCATAAGGAGCTGTGGTTGTTCATGTCAGGGGGAGTTAAGGCTGTTGTCTATGGTCTGTTACTGCAAGGGTGCAGATTTCTGTGTAGCATGTGCGCTGGTCAAGTTTGTGCAGTGTGATGTCAAACTTCATGATGGGATACATCATAGCTGTGTAGAAGAGGTCTAAAAGGCATATTTGATGGTTTTGGGTGACTTTATCTTTACTCTGCTGCCTTGAAGGAATCTAGAAGGGATTGAGAGAAGTCGTCTCAGTATCCTTCAGATAAGAAGATGGGTTTGGGTCTGTGAAGTCTTGGGCTGATAATGTTGAGAGCAAGCAGACATTGTCTGATAAGATGTCAGAACATGGTACAGGACATGTTTTTCTTGAGCCAAACAAGGAATTACTCTGGACGGTGGTATAAGGATAAGGCAAAACACGTGTCTCTGCCTATGCATGGAACGTTATTGGCTTAATTTATGGTAAGATTCAGTTGAGAAACATTTAAGGCAGTCAAGGCAGTTTTTGGAAAGTAGGCATTGAATGTTGAATGGAGTTTTTGATACCTAAAATAGCGGTTCTTTGACCAAGAACCTTGACATATTCAAGGCTCGTTAATTCCTAAGTTACTGGTCAGCTATTTATAGGGGGCAGTCGTTTCTCCTCTTCAGAACTGTGAGTGTTTTCCTTTCCTGTCTCTAATGGCTTTTGTTCGTATGTGGGTGAGCATTTCCTGGGTCTGATTTTGTGATGGCCTCCTCTGTCAAATTTTGGCTAAAATGGGGGAGAAAGGGAGTGTTGCGCAGATGCTGAGAAATGGTGTTTGGAGTCTGCAGTACAGGTGCATCAAAAATGACAAGAAGGAAGTCATAATCATCTTGATGGTTGGAGTGTTTTTGTAACTTGTGTCCTGAGTTATGAACACAGTTGTGACTTGTATTCTGAGTTACCCAGGTTGGCAAATTGGCGCTTCTGTCGACTAGGGGTGACTAATCAATCAAGGTGGGCAGATCTCTTATGCCACCATTGGTCCTTCTATGTAGCTGGATCCTTCTTGAAAGGAAAAAGAAATGTGTAGAAGAATGTTCCTCAGATTCCTGATTTGAGGGGGAGTATTGGATATCTTCTTCCTCATGTGCATAACTTCGGGACTTTCTACTTATTACCTCTTGATGTGCTGCCTGAAGTAATTGTGGTGGGATGCTCGAAGGTGATGTTATGGAGCCATAGAAATGTGCTGTCAAAAGAGTTGTCAGACATGATGTCCTAACATCATTCAAATTTTCCCTAGAAGATGTCTCTCCAGGATTGATGTTTCACAGTAGCTACTGATGGTTACTGGTAGGTTCAGTAGTTGCTGATGACTACTGACAGTAGTATAGAATTGTGATTGCTGCTGATATCTGAGTTGTAATGTTTATGTATTTGTTTTAGTCAAAATTTTCCAAAGGGGGACAATGATAGTTCTTTAATTTTAATGGTTGGCATTAATTTTGTAAAACAAATAATAGCAGCAATATGTTAGATAGTCTAGTTTATCTTGCTAAAGAAGAACAGGTTGAGCAAAAAGTCCTAGTGTGCATTGGAACATGTTGAGCTGAAGTAGTGTTAACATCTGAAACAACATGTCCTATCGAGATGTCCCATGCAGGTTCATTCGACATCGCGCCAGAACTGAAGAGAATGTAGAATTCTGTTATATCCTAACAGATGCAGAAGTTTCAGGAAATAATATGCAAATTCCAGGTGGCGCTGAATTAAAAGGTTTGAAGATTCAAGTCTGAATTTGAGAAGAATATGGGAAAATATGCACTTTCTAAATATGGAGATATTTTTGGAAGTTAAAGATTGAAGTCCTATTATGTAGCAGAAGTCTCTGCTGATTTATAGCAGCTCATTTGCTATGTTTTTATAGGCCCAAATCCAGTTGGGAATAGGTTATAAATAGATGTTTTGTAACCTAGTTTGGTAACTCAACCAAAGATGTAAAGTTCTATTATTAGGGTTGGTTCCTCTACCACTCGACCTGTGAGTTGGACAGATTGTTAGTGTGATCCTCGGAACTGTTAAGTAAGAGGAGTATTGTTCTTGGAGGAAGCTTTTAAGTAACTCTAAGTTGTGTCTTGGAAAGGAGTCGTCCTTGTTGAATTATTGTATAGGTAAAGAGCCGTTGATGCAGTGGCGGATTGTCAACTGCTAGACATCATTGCGATGATTGGGAGTGAGAAGGGTTTCTCATATCTAGAGAGGATCTAGGTAGAAGGGTCATTGGGTAGTGATTAAGTGATAAGCTGTAAACGGGTAGTTTAGCTTTGAATTGATACTACTAATAGTGGACTTAATCCCTGGCTTGGTAGCCCCCAGAGTAGGTGTGTTCGACCGAACTGGGTTAACAATTCTGTGTGTCTTGCTCTTATCTTTTCAGTACCATGATTTTTGTAATATACCTTGCCCTGTGTGATCATGTCAGACCAGATGTCGAACGGCATGTTCTAGGACATCTGAATTCTGCACATGTACCAGAATTTCACCTTGCATAGGGGTGAGAAGTCAAGGAGTTACCAACTTGTTTTACATCAACAATGGGAAAAGTTTGCTTAACGACACGAGAATAGGCTGGTGGTTAAGTTTTCCTCTTTTGACAGCATGCTTCTTCTTGTCTTGGGGAGAAACACACGTGGGAGGCTGAAAACCCCTTTTTGTAGGCACCTGATGAAGATTGAGTTTGTGGGCAGGAATAGGACCAATGTTCAGCTGGTGTGAGGCTTCCTCAAAATCAAATCCTGGGCGTGGGAGATCCTTAGGAGATGGCAAAGGAGTGTCCTTGAAAGATATATTTCTTTCCACTAAATCTTTCACAATATGCTTTAAAGCAAAACATCCTTCTAAATCATGGCCTGGTGCACCTTCATGGAATGCACAGTGAGCATTATGACGGTAAGAAAGCGGGAGGGGATCCGGAGGTGGGTTTGGTGACCTTGTAGTTATTAACCCTTGTTGCACCAAAAAAGGATACAATGATGTATACGACATCGGTATAGGAGGGATCGGAGGTCTACCACCCTGTCTGTCTTGGCGAGAAGTTTGAGTCCGTCGTGGATGAGCGGGAGCGTTGGGCGCTCGTTGATAAATTGGTGATTGAGACACTGATTGATAAACAGAAGCTTGATCGTTGAATATTGGCGTGATGGGATGAATGTGTTCCTCCTTTTTAGAGTTTGCAAAGTTTCCAAAACCTAATTCATCTGGCATTGGAGGACTCTGACCTCCTCTTTCAGTTTCTCCTGGTTCTTCAGAATTTCCTTCATCGTTGCCATTGTCCTGAATGCAGGCTAGGTATCCTTGTCGAGTCGGAAAATCAGGGTGACGGGTGCTGAGAACAAGACGATAATAAGACGAAGAAGAATGCACACGCACATGCAAAAAATGCAAATGAGATGCTAATGCAAGCTAAATGCAAGCTAAATGGTGGGCGTAATTCAAGGGACTCAACATTGTATTTTGCAAATTTTAAGGAACACTTTTCTTAGAAGAAAATCTCATTTTATTTCATTGATAATAAAGTTTTTGGATTACAAAAAGAGATGATTACACTTTCAAAAGCCAAAATACAGAGTACGGAATAAAGAAAACTAAGTTCTAAGCCATCCAATCAGTCTTCTCCCATCAATCTCATGGCGAGCTTCAGGTTTTCCTTCTGCAACCTCTCATTCTCAATAGCAAGCTTGACCAACTATGACTTCCATGGTTCTGGTGGAGATGATGTGCTAGGAGAAAATAAATCTCCTTGCGCCTTCCTCTTTCTGAAAGACTCTTCTTCCTTCCTCCTGAGAGTCTTCTGAAGTTCATTCATCTCAAAGTCGAGAATCTGATACTTGTTCATCCATGCATTCCTTTCTCGTTCTGCTTGAGCCAGCCGGATCTTTAATTCGTCCTCATTGCTTGTGAAGTAAAGAACAGGATCTCTGGGAGCTAATGGGATAGGATCATGACGATCATACGACATCTTCAACTCAACAGCTCTCTTCTGCACCCACTGAGTGTAGGATTCTGAAGCCACACACTCAGGTTTTCCCAAAGCAGAGATACCTCTTGTGTGAACATGACGCCAAGCGTGAGCCATCTTTTCCCTAAGCACAGGGTCCTTATCCTCTTCAAAGAACAAACCTTCCAAGTAAATGTTGTTGGGCTTAGCTTCCATAGAATAGCCATGTTGACGACAAGCCAAAGCCGGATTGTAGCTTATGCCTCCTTTTGTGCCAAGAAGCGGTACATTAGCAAATCCTCTACAGCTAACAATCATATCTTTGCCTTTGAGCATTGGGTGGTACCACTCCAGATCAGTGTTGGTTAGAGACATGATCTTTTCTGACCAAAGAAGTCCATCTTGGAGATCCCAAAAGGTCTTAGAACGGGGTAAGTATGAAATAAACCACTTATACAACAGTGTGGCACAGCATGTTACCATCCCTCCCTTATGAGCAGTCCTCAAATACACTGAATGGTAGGCGTCTGCAAGTAGGGTTGGAACTGGATTTCCAATGATGAAGATCTTGATTGTATTCATATCAACAAAGTTCTCAATGTTGGGAAACAAAAATAACCCATAAATGAGAAGGGCCATAACAGCTTCATAATCCACCATATTCTTCATGCTAGCATAATAATTGGCCTTTTCCATTAGAAACTTGGCAGGCAAACCAAAAAGTCCCCCCTTGATAACCAAGTTAGCTTTGACTTCTGACAGCTTGAGATGAGCCGCTTCTGCAATTTCCTTCTCCTTAGGCGTCTTTTCCAAACCAGAGTAAGGAGGGTTTGGAGTGATGGGAATACCAACTAGAATAGCATACTCCTCGAGTGTATGCATTAACTGATAATCCGGAAAAGTGAAACAATGGTACACGGGATCATAAAACTGCATGAGAGTAGGGAGCATCCCATCTACCATCTTTGACTTCATCAGAGAGAAAATATTCCCATACTTGTCTTGGAATGTTGATGATTCATTGATTGGCTTACCCAAATTCTTTAAATCTTCCAATTTTGGACTAATGAAGGTGTACTTCTTCGTTTTCCTTTTTTCAAAATCCATCCTATAAAGTTTGCAAGACAAAGTTGAATTCCTTGAATATACACAATGCATATGATGCAAGGATGAATGCAACAAGCACACATAGACAGATAAGCACAAAGCACACAGAGAAACCTAAGTTAAGAGTCACGAGCATGGAGTCAAAGGTCTACCCATCCCAAAGGCATGTACTACGGTTTTCACCTGCAAGACAAGGTTCTAAAAAGTTCCCAGAGTCGACAACCCATCTTTCGGATTTTATCGACTTCCCAATTGCTTGGTGATCGATAAAATTCTCAAGAGAGTCTCATCTGAGTGTAGTATCGTGTAGCAACTAATTCAGAAGTAGACTTCTTCATAGTCCCCGCACTACATCTAAAAGGCTTAAGTGGGGTTTGGAAACTACGGTTCTCAGTATCAATGGCACCTAAATTGAGAGTAGCACGCTTTCACAAATAGGATCGTTCAACATGACTAAACTCTCAAGAGGGCCTAAACTGAGTGATGGTGTCTCAAGTTAACTTTTTCAGGAATCAACTCCTTCAAAGCCTCCTTGAATATACCATCGTCCTATCATAAGTGCACTCAAAATCCGGGTTAGGATTTATCTCACCACTCAACAATATCAAACCCAAAGAAATAACTCAAGCAAATATACAGACATACACAGATAGGTACAAGCATAGTAAACAAACATAAATAACATAAGCAAAAGCAAGGTGGACTTAACCCTCAAAAAAAAAATTTCCATCCCCAGTGAAGTCGCCATTTCTGTTGCGGTGAAAATCGGATAACAAGCTATTAATTAACTTGCATCACATTTCTTTTACAACCAACTTTGATTTATCCAAAGGAAAGGTTCAAGATCGAAGAAAACCTAAAAAGGGGGAGATCTAAGGTTCGGGGGTTGGTTATGCCTAGGGAAGGTATTAGCATCCTAAACGTTCATAGTACTCTACGGGAACCTCTTGCTAAACTTGTGTTACGTTAGGTTTGCTTGCTAAGGATTCTATGCTAAAGGTTGAAACCCTAGGGGTTAGTATCTAAGTATACTCGACAAGGCATCGCACTTTGCGCCTACGTATCCTCGGGAGTAGAATCAGAGTATGCGTAGTTCTACTAAGTAATGAACTTTTGACTATGGTCAAAGTTCACAGGGGAGAATGAGTACAAGCTCATTCTAGAGTTCAAGAACTCTCTAAATCTAAGTTATAATGGTCCTATGTTGAAGTTTTAGTCAATAGGGAAAGTGAGTATTCATTAGGATGAATATCACCAGGAGTGTAAGAACACTCTCCTAAGGCTAGTTATAACTTATTGGCTCTTAGGAGGCCAAGAAGTGAAAGTCATCTCCTAAGAGGCTACTAAGGTAAGATGGGGGCTATGACTTTAAGAGTCAATATTAATCACCTTCCTTTGGAATAGGGGGAAAGATACAGTTGATAAGAATACTAAAAGATAACAAGTTATAAAAGCACATATGATGATGTAAAAAGACATGAATAACTTGATGAGATGAAACAAAGTCAAGATGTCAATACAAAGTTTGGAAACAGACATGAGGCAAAGATCAAACATGATATGTAGACATAACATGACAAGGTGAATAAAGAAGTGCAATAAAATTTTAATAAGCATTCATAATATTATCATGAATAAAGGTCTCAAAAATAAATATTTTTAACAATTTTCTTTTTATATTTGAAAAATAGATTTAATTAGGAGCAATTAGCAAAAAGAAGGAAGAGAAAAGGATAAAAATTGAATAAGTTAAGATATTTTAAAGATTAATTATAAACATAAAAAAACAAACAACAAGTGATAAAAAAAGAGAAGGAATGGCAATCTTATGGCTCGAACCCATGTCCTTACGCATATAGCCCAAAACCCTAACCACCTGGCCAACGCGCGCAGTTGATAAATAATGAAAACACAACTATATATTTAAAGCACGCGAAAATCAGGAAAAATAAATAAAAGACTGGGGCGATGGGATTCGAACCCCAGTCTCTTGGGTTAGGCAAGGCGTGTTTAGATAAAGGGGCTTGCCACTGGGGTGGCGATACTTCCGGTAGTAAAACTGATTCAATTAATATATAAACCCAATCGCGCGCGCATTTTTCAAATAACCAAACAAGCAACTATGATATGCTTCACTCCGAAAAAACAATCTAAACCATGCCATTTTCAACCATAGTCAAGTAAATGAAACAGGAATATGCAACCTGAACTTCAACCTCATACATTAACACAAATATGGAATACTTAAACAAACATTTTATCGCGCACATTGGACATGAAGTAAAGTACATTGGAATGTAAATATAACTTCTCACAGCCATGGTAGCAAGCATACAACATGTTCAGAAAAGGTTCAGGGAAAACAAACATCTTAGAATACAACTAATAAACATGTAGTTTAAGGATCCAGATCAGTATGGCAACCAGGTTACTCTTCACATGTGTCAAAACATTTCTTAGTATGCCTCAAGAGATAGATAAGGACATAGTGCAGTCATAATAATAATAGCAAGGTTGTGGTTCGAGCATAATCATTCAAACAATGACCAAACACACTATCAATAATGAAAGTAAATAACAGTTGAGGGCCAAAACTAAATTGATTTGAGCAGGGGATAGGGACAAATCAATTTGAATTCATGGTGAGCAAATAAAACAACAGACGGTACTAACTAAACTCAATCATATTATCAACTCCTAAGTTATAATAACCAAAAACCTAAAGCACAACATCAGATACAAAAAACGAAAGGTTCAGCAGTGTGGGTCAGAAGGATTTAAATTAATCAACAAAGCATGATATTGATGTTATAGCAGGCATTAGGTTGATAGGTAAAACAACAAAATAGTTTAACACACGTGAAGGTATAGCATACCAACAACATTAAACATAACATGGTGAAGTAACATCAATGGCTCTTAGCAGTAAACAATAACCAAAATAGAGGGCAGATTGCAGACTAGCAATTGATGCATGTTACATTGGAATCTTACGAGGCCTATATATATAGAAAATAATACAAACATACACTTAACAGTAAGAAAGCATAATATCTTAGGCTATAGTTCCATGGAAACATGACAAGCAATCTTGACAGGCAAGCCTACACACATATAGGCAAGGTTTGGATTTGCACACATACTAAGAATACATGGGTTGGAAGAAAAAAGTTCACAGTTTTGAAACAAGTTAAGTAATCAATTGAGATCTATCATACAGTCTAAGCAAGAGTGGCATGGCGTGAAATCATAAAAAGCAAATGATCAAACTCATATGACATCTTAGTATGCATAAGGCAGCAAGTCATGATGATAGACTATGCAATGTTAAAAATGAGAATGAACTTGACATAAAGAAAGACTTAGCACTCAAGAAAAAGCAGATACATTAACAGATTATGAGCAACATCAAGACCGCACAATCAACATCAAAACATAGACTCCAACAAGTTCAACAGTGTTAATAACCAACTTAAAGCATGAGAAAACCACTCAGTCAGGAATACAATATCAAAGGTGTGCCAAAATTATGTACAAGCAATGTGAACCAAACTGTGGTATAAGTCAGGCATGGATTACCAATATTACAACCAATATTCAAAGAACTCAACATATCAGGTCAAGAGTTAGTGACAACATTTAGTTCAAAACAAAGAAGTTCAGTTAGCCAATCAATATTACATGGACAAAGCTATGGATTCAATAAGTGCAAGCAGTTCAAAAAAAAACAAGGACACATTCATAAACCATTAGAGTCAGAAGTGCAGTTAATAGGGCAAGGAAGCAAAAAGCAAGCTGACATTTCAAAACAACTGTCTCAGGGAATAGCAAAGATACACATAAGTCACATGTATGGAAACACATTTGAACCAACATATAGAAGACTAAAATTTCAGGCCAGGTTTCTAAGAAACTAACATAAGCATTGCTCAACAGAATGTGTTCAAAGTTCAAGTCTCACTCATAATACAAAAATCAGGGTATGAACATACAACTCCCAAAACCAGGGCACTAGCTATCAGTAAACATCAGCAATCAAGAACAAGTCTTGGTCCTTGGATAATAATAATATGGTGACAACTATAAGGCTTGACCAGAAATTGATAACATAACAATATAAAGATAATGAACACAAACAAACCAAAAAGACATGATCCACCTTATAATGATTCATAGTACGACAGTTCAGAAATATTTCAAAGTTTGGCATCAACATTATTATGCAGTCACAAAACATGAGCAACAGTATGATGTTTAGGATGAGAAAATCATAAAGATGATAAAGGAAGAAAAGTTACTGAGTGGAGTATGTCCATTGTACCTTCAACCTTGCTAAGATTCCTTTCTGAACTTGAGGCTCCAACAACCAAACTCTTCTTGTTCGCAACACTTGAAGGCTTAGAAAATTTGTGTGTTAGGGAGGAAAAAGTAGATGGTTTCAAATGTTGTAGTGAGCTCCTTATATAGGCCAACTCATTGGGTCGGGTTAAATTCAAATTCCAAATGCTTGGAGGCTAGGGTTTACAAATGGAATCAAATGTTCAAACATTGGGGAACATACGCTTCTTGTTGCACCAATGCTCTGAATTCGCAGGGTCAAATGCTAGAATGGGCATTGCTTCTTAGCTAAACTTCTGGTGGTAAGCAGGTAAGTAATGAAAGAGGAAGTGGATAATGACATTGCTCTGATCATTTGCAGGAATCGCAGGGTAAGCTGAATATGGAAGGCTCAAAATTGCTTTAGATGAATCAAATTTTGGAAGCTCAAAGAGGAAATAAACTCATAGAAATTGAAATTGATGAACGCGCCAAAGGTGAATTGAAACGGTTATGAATTTGAACAAGTTGATGAGCTTGGTTTGGATTTCTTCCCTCCATTCTGATTCGCAAGCGCAAGGAAGAAGAACAAAACCATTTCCTTTTGTTTTCTCGTGACCCACATGTCTCTCCCTCAATGGCCAGAATTTAGGTTGAAAAGTCAACACACATAAACTTGATTCTCATTGGTTGTTGGTTTATGAAATCCATCCAATTATGAATAAAAAATTGCACACGGTGGACCAATCATGAAAGGCCAAGAAAATGAATAACAACTTTTCTTAAATGGATTAATATGTTAAATAACAATAATAAATATCAATTAATTAATACTCCAATTAAAAAGTTAAAACAATAAGCCATATTAGCAATTAATCTAATTAATTAAACTAATGCAAAATTAGATTAAATTGAGATTAATTTAAACAACTTAAATATAAATAAAAATTAAAAAAAAAAGAAGGCCATATTGAAATTAAATTAAATTAAAGACAGATAAAGATGTTAAAATAAATATTAAGTTAAATAAATAAAACATCAACCAGCAGAAAAATGAGGGTAAAATTTGGGGTGCAACAGCGTGAAATCACCGCCCAGATCTGTCCTCCTCGTGAGGAGAAGGAAATGACAAAAATCTTCCTAAAAACATTGGGCTCATTTTATTATGATCGAATGGTTGCAAGTGCACCTAGTGACTTCACCGACATGGCGAACATGGGAGTACACCTTGAAGAAAGCAGTCTGAGAAGGCCGGTTAGTCAAAGAGACAGAACCATCCAGCAGTACTAAAAGATATGGTAGTGCTTTCTAAAAGAAGAAAGAGCAAGATATCAGTAATATCTCTATGGGTAAGCAAAACGAAGGTATCAACCTCGACAGGTAGCAACAGTAGCTCCCACTATCAACCCAGTACCAGCTCCGACATATCAACCTCAGATTGCTCAGAGCCAGCCAAATCAACAATAGTATCAGCAAAGGCAGCAACATCCTCTTCAGCAGGCCCTCCCACAGTACGATAATAACAACCGTATTACACGATCACTAGGGTTTGACCCCATACCAATGTTATATGGAGAATTATTTCCGCTTCTGCTTGCCAAGGGGTACGTTCAAACCAGTACTCCTCTTACAGTACCAGACAATCCGCCTTTTTGGTTCAAAGCCGATAAATTTTGCCATTACTATCAAGAAGGACCAGGACATAACATTGAGAATTGCCTCAACTTTAAATATGATGTACAAAAGCTCGTTAGAAACGGGATTTTATACTTCAAAGATACGAACCAAAATGTTTAGACGAATTTGTTGCTGCAACATGAAAAAACTTCAGTAAACTTGATAGAAGGAGAACTCGACAGCAGTTATCAAATCCACGATGTACGCTTACTAGGAACAAATCTGGTGAAAATACATTGCAAGAAAAGCGGGTATGGCCATGTGCCATCCCACAACTATCATCAATGTGATATTTGTTCTAAGAACAATCAAGGGTGTGTCATTGTACAAGCAGCTCTTCAAGAGCAGATGGACCTAGGCTGGATTCAGGATCACAGGATTCGTGAAGTAAATATGGCCCATGCACATCCAAATATTGTTCAAAATCATGACATCCGCACAATGAATGTCAATCTAGTGGCAATGCATTCAAGACAAAGTCGGTACTACAATTTGCCGCTGCACGATTACAGCGCTTGTCCGATCTGCTCAAAAGATAATCAGGGATGCTCTTTTGTACAAGAGGGCCTCCAGCGTCAAATAGATCTTGGATAGATCCAAGACTACCATGAAAGGAATTATCATCAGGTCAACATCTGTGGAATTACATGCCAGTCTGGTGGAATTACATTCCAAGCAGGTCATACTCGGTTTTCTATCCTCGTATAATTATCAAGACTGCGAAGATTGCTCCGAAAACAATCAAGGTTGCACAGTTGTACAAAGATCTCTTCAACATCTGTTGGACCATTGGTGGCTCCCAGTTTACTAGGACGAGGACACACAACAGGTTAGCATAACCAATGGAAATCCAGGCAGCCACCAAAGTTGTGACATCCGCTTGCTGGAAACGGATTTGGTAAAGATGCACTGCATACAGAGTGGGTATGGCAGGGTACCACCTCACAATTATGAACGTTGTCGAGTATGTTCAGAAAATAACCAGGGATGCTACCTCGTGCGAGCAGCTCTCCAGTATAGGGTAGACCAAGGGGAAACCCAACTACGCCTGAATTCTCAGTCAATCAACAAGGTGCAAGGTTGCCTCCTTGGCCAAAACAAGATTCAAGGACTACAGGACAAAAGGACTATCACAGTCTCCGATAAAAGAGAATTTGTTAATTAGGGAATTAACAAGGATGTTTTCACCATAATTCTTTTGCTCAAGGAACCAAAGCACGTGGAAATCCCTCTGGACAGTAGAAAAGTTCCCAATCTGGAACCGATTGAGGTCACTTATGACGGTCAAAAGACCCAAAAAGCCCCTGTGGTCATCTATTTTCCAGGACCAATACCATACAAGTCAGAGAAAGTTATTCCGTACAAGTACGGTGCGACTATAATAGAAAATGGAAAAGAGATTCCACTACCATCCGTTGTCAACATTGCTGATATCAGTCGGGTCACTCGAAGCGGTCGAATCTTCAATAGAGGGGTTGGAGATCCTGCAAAAAAAAGGAACCTCAAGCTGAAGTTCCTAATCAACAAATTGGTCAATCCAGCAGCACGAAACCTGTGAAAAATAACGATGAAATGTTGAAACGCATCCATAAGAGTGAGTACAACATCGTGGATCAATTATTATAAACTCCTTCTCGGATATCCGTGTTATCTCTCCTGCTCAGTTCAGAAGCTCACAGAGAAGCTCTACAGAGAGTCTTGGAACATGCCTTTGTACAACAAGATGTGACAGTGGGTCAATTTGACAGTATTATTTCCAATATCACTTCCTGCAACAATTTGGGTATCAGTGACGAAGAACTTCCAGAGGAAGGCAAGAACCATAACATGGCACTCAATATCACGGTCAATTGCCAGGACGATGCTTTAGCCAGCGTACTGGTAGACACGGTTTCATCCTTGAACATCATGCCAATGTCAACTTTGGTACGGCTATCTTTTCAAGGTACTCCAATGAGAAGAAGTGAGATCATCGTCAAAGCCTTTGACGGATCCAGGAAAACAGTTATCGACGAAGTAGACCTTCCCATAACCATTGGTCCCCACACTTTCCAAGTCACTTTCCAGGTCATGGACATCCGAGCAGCATATAACTATTTATTAGGAAGACCATGGATACATGAAGCAGGGGCAGTCACTTCGACACTTCACCAGAAGCTGAAGTTTATCAAGAACGACAAGTTGGTCACAATATGCAGAGAGCAAGCTTTAATCGTGAGCAACCTATAATTATTCTCCTATTTAGAACCAGAGGAGGTCGTTGGAACTCAATTCCAAGAACTCTCGATAAGCAAGGAGAATCACCAAGAAAAAGGAAAATCAATTTCCTCGTACAAAGACGCTCTCCAAATAATGGGAAGAGGTGCCAAAAAAGGATGGGGGAAAGTTATGGTTTCTGTTGATAACAAGACAAGAAAAGGTCTCAGTTTTTCTTCAGCACTTACCAAGACTACAAAAAAGGATGAAAGCTTTCGTCCTATTCAATATTTCTTCCACAATGGAGGCTCCCTCCACCCGATTTCTCAAGAAGTCCACACCATCGAGGAAAATTAATCTTCTGATACAGATGAAGAGTGGAAATCCTATTTCAACGACGAAGGTTATATATCTCAGGAAGAAACATACATGCCATTTTGCTCTCCGAAGCAAAGTCCCAGATATATACCAAGATCAGACGTCAGAATGATCTATGGAGATTGCGATCCTGAGGGATGCCGTGCCCCACCCAACTCATTAGAAGAAGACATGATGAAAGACAACTTTGACTACAACTCATGTGATCCCATGGATGATTGGCCCATTTGGAAGCCTTACGTGGAAGATTTGGAGCAAAAGAGTCAGCCAGATAATGCATATCTGCTGAATGACCTTGAGAAAACTACACCTATTCTCCCAGAGTCATGGAATCCTTACCCAGAACATTCCAAGGATGTTAAATGCCATGCTGATGAATTTGCAAAAATCGCAGGACAAGAAGTTATCAACTTTGCATTTCTTGAGATCAATGTCATTGAGGAAGATGACCCATCTGTCCCCTCAGAAACTCGGGATACTTCGGGGCAGCCAAACGGCAAGTACAACTTTCTAGTGAAGTACATGAAGGTGCGAGAAAGACACAATAAAAGGGGGTTTGAATTGTGTATTTACTCTTTTAATAACTTTTCTCTTCTTGTCAATAAGACACTTTACGTTACATCAAAGTTCGTTGAGAGACTCTGACTTGCGAAGTCAAATTCAGACTTGGTAATGCTTAGAGCATGAGAACCAATAAGATTCTGAACGATATGTACAACATTCAGAACTTGCAGAGCGAAAGCTTATCAAAGTTGCAAGATTCTGACTTGCTTGTGTAAGGTTCTGATACTCAATATAGAAACATAAACAAGACATTAAGCATAAGAGTAAAGAACACACGATATATCCTGGTTCACCATACAGGCTAATCCAGTCCACCCTCCTCAGGTGATTTCGCCTTGAACACATGGTCTTAATCCACTATAATCAATTTTGATTACAGATGCACGGGCCACGCCGGTGACTAACAACTTGCACAGCCGCATTGTGACTAACATGCAATGAACCATTCAGGGATTCAACTTAATGAATATAATGAACATTTACTTGCAGGTTCCAATCTCGCAAGATCTACTGCTAGGCTTTCACAGCTAGACGTTCAGGGATTCATCGCAATGAATATAACGCTACTGACCCTATTTCAGGCTTTTTCCACAATGACATCTCCCCATTGTCTTCTCGAGTCTCCGGTCACACTGACCACTCAAGGAATCCTAATTCACCAAGAATTATTTATACAGGAGATTACAAGAATGCTTCTTAACAAGCAGATTACTCCTAAGTTTAAGTACAAAGAACACACAAGTGTTCAAGCAAGATGTGAGCAACAGCTCCTTGCTATCCTAAGAAACTACTAAGATGTATAATGATTTGACGGTTGTTGACATCTTGTAGATCTTCTTCTTCTTCGTCTTCTTGGGTGAGCAAGCTTTGAGCAACAACTCCTTGCTTCAGATATTCAATGTAGCACTGACGAGAAGGTGGTTGATGACTTGACTGATTTGCAATGTTGTCTTCTTCATCAACAGCTTCTGTACCAATTCATTATTGTTGTGTTGAATGATGATCTTTGAGCTTCAACACCAATGGCCATGCGTAAATGGTGATAGCTTTGGATATTCTAAGTGTTACAACGAGAACTCATCGTTGTTGCTATCTTTACTCAATGACTTGATCAATTCATTTTTGATGGAGTGAATCGATAGTTTTAGAAGCGAATACTCTTTCCTTTAAATAGCCCAGTAGAAATATAGCCGTTTGAAAACTGTTGGATGTTGGAAAAGAGATGTTGTGTAATAATTAGATGTACTGACACATCTCCTTTTTGCGGTGGGAGAAGTTATAGGATATATCTTTCTTGGGCGCTGTGTACAGTTACTCACAACGGTAACATTTGACTTCCAAACTTCAGAGGCTTCTGATGGTAAATTGATGAAGCATGAGTAGAGTCTTCTTAGAAGGATATCTAATACGTCAAGTCATCAGTCATTTGAAGTAGTCCATTAGGAGTCAGTCTTCAGAACTTCAACACTAGTCTTTAAGAACATTATCCTTTACTTCTTCAAGTCTTCCGAAACTTCAGAACTCGTCCATTAGGAATCTGTCTTCGGAGTATTCAGCACTTGACTTCTGGAACCGTAAACTTCAGAACACATAAGTCTTCAGAGTCTTTTTGCACTTAGTCTTCAGAGCCTTCCGCCTTCAGAACTTCAAGTCATGAGAGTCTTCAGCACTTCGGTTTTCTTCTTCAGAAGCTTCGCAATCTTCAGAATCTCGACCACTTTTAGAGAGCATCCACAAGAGCATTGCAATAGCAATATCGGCATCCTTGGATCTGACTGATCACGATCAGATACAGAAGCGTTCTTGCTTCTTGCGACTTGTGTCACACATAGTAACTTCGCATATTATCAATTACGCACATCTGGCTGGTGCTTGTTGGATCTGATATCTCCTATGAATATGATCTGCACACAACACACGTTAGAACATAAAATGGTTCTTTCACAAATATGTATTGTTATCATCAAAACATAGATTGACTTGTAGAGACAACTCTTGCTCTCACAATCTCCCCCTTTTTGATGATGGCAAAACCAAATATTTTGATTGAACATTTTATACAAGGTAATCACCATACAAACATATTCAGAGTTCGGAACAACAACTCCCCCTGAATGTGTTATCCTCAAAGTTTTATCTGTGATCATCTAGAATCTTATATGATCCAAAGACATACAGAATAACAACTTGAGTTTCCAGATCGAAGAATAGTAAAGGATTACTTCTCTATCTTGTCTTTAAGAAAACAGAGAGCCTTCAGCATCTGGACTAGTTCATCAGAACTTCCATCTTCAGATCTTCAGAACTCAGTTCCTTTGTAGTCGTATCAGAGCTTGTAATCTTCAGAGACTTCTGAAGCATTTCTACTTTTCAGCAGATTTATTTAAGCACAAACAGATCAGTTCTTATCTGAAAACATAGCCTCGCTATTCATCAGAGACAGACACTATCTTTTTAAGAAACTCCCCCTGAGTTTCAGACTTTGTGAAGATTTTTGTATTTTGCAGTTGAATCTTCTGGGTAGTCTCCCCCTAATTTCTATAAGTCAGATATTGGGATCTTCAGAACGTAGTTCAGTAATATGAGATTTTAATCACCAATATGTGTCATGACTTTTTCAGAGTTTGACTTTTGAACACAGGTCTTCATCTCAGAACCTTGTTACTGTCACAACTCAGTGGTTTATCAAGGCTTGTTTTTTGATCAGATATCAATTGAAGGTTAATTTTTGTGATTAATCAACGTTTGATTTTGAAACTGGTACACATGTTTTAATCTTAGTCTGATACTGAGTTATACCAGAGTATGTTGTGTCTGATTCCAACTGAAGGAGTTCTTTTCCTACCACTTAAAGGGTATTTCCTTAGAGTACTGAAATTGATACCAGTGAAGGTATTGAACGCATTGTATAGCTTAGCTCTGATTGATATTACTTCAGACTGAGTCTGATACCAATCTTTATGTATACTGAGTCTGATACCAAATCATTTCTTCTTGATTGAGTTCTTGGTAGACATCAGCATTACTTCTTGGATCTTCAATCCAGATCTTTAGACAGTTCTTTGACTTCTGTTTTGCATAATTCTTCTGAATAAACATCTTGAGATGTATACTTTGTATTGACTATTTTCAGAGTTTTCTTCTTCTGATTCTTTGCGTTCTGAATCTCATATTTTTAGACAGCTTACAGCTTCTGAACCAAGTGAGACTGAGATCAATATATACTTTGACTTTCAGACAGTTCTCAACTTCTGAACAGTACTGGGTAGATCTGATTCTGAACACATGTTCACGAAGTGTACAACTTCTATCATATGACCAACAGTTCATAAGAACTTCACTGTTCTTCTTTCTTAACCTGTCTTAGAATGCCTAGTGAACTTGTTCAGAGTTCCTCGGTTAAACATCAAACAACAAACATTAGTAGTAACGCATTTTATATGATTGATTTCTTGTTTGAGTTGCATTCTTTTTGTTTAAATTTCTTTCTTTCCAATCAAGTTAAACATATATTCACCAATCAAAATCATATTATTTTCTCCCCCTTTTTGACATCATCAAAAAGTTATAGAGCATCTTAGCATTTAAGCATATGTAGATTAATATGATAGTGAACATAAATAAACTCAAAGGATGTTATCATTTAAGCATTTATCATGAGAAACAGTTCTAGTGATCAACATCTTCAGAGTTTAGTCACAGCATTTTCAATGGTGGACGATTAGATGGAAGCAACAATACTGAACCACATAATTGTTTGTAAAGTTTAAGGCATAGGTTAAGCTTAATCCTAAAGGTAATCAAAACATAGACCTAATGGCGATGGGTTCCTAAGGTTTAGACTAAAGGGAGCCTAATGATGAGGAAGATGAGAATAAGCTTTCAGAATCATCAGTTCTTGAGGTATGCAGCTTTTCTTCTACTTGAGTAATTACCAGCCTCTTGCTTTTCACAATTTCTTCTGAGATCCATTCATGGAACTCAGCCCAGATAGTTCTTGTTTCCATGGGGTCCACACAGGAACTGGAAGCATCCACTAAGTTTTGGATTTTTGTGATGACATTATCCTTAAAGTCTTTTATCATTTTACATTGTAATAACAAGCAAGTATTTTAATCATTTTAAGTAGTGTGAATGTTTTGGATATGATTAAAGTTTTCACGCAGTTCGTAGAGTAGAATCTTATGGTAAAGGATTTTTGTATGTTTAAGACTCTAAAAAAGATACTTCATTTAATAATCTTAACAGAAATACATAGAGCAAGGAATAACATAGTAGGGCAGAAAAACTTATAACCTAATTTTATCTCCTCTTAGGAACTTCTAGATAGATCTGTAAGATCTATGGGTGAACACTCAGTGGCTACTCCTAAGTGGTTTAGCCTGATAATCACATCTTGAATTTCTAGGACTCAAGATATGACTCTTCCATACGGAATGCTGAGAGAGGGTTTGTCTTTAGACAGAAGAATTTGTTCTTTCAAGTGATTGAACATAGTTAGTGGAAGGTTTATTTTCCTTCTGTAGATCAGGAAGAAGATGAATAGTCTATCTGAATGGGTTAGCACTTGTTCTCCTACTTCTCTAGGTCGAAGGTTTGTTTCTATTATTTTGTGCCAGACTTTGGCTGATGGTTTAAGAGTGGAGACACAGTTGGAGGCACCATTTCCATTGTGAATTTGGCAAATGAGATCATTGAAGATGGTTCTCTCCTTGTAATCTTCAAGGGTGTCACCACTTTCGTTACACTTGATTGCTTGAGCAATGATGGATGGATTAATCAACACATGGATACCGGAGATGGTTGATTGAATGATGTGTTGGTTATGCACATTTGAAAACACATTAGCACTTGCCCAGAACTCTTTAACACAATCTGTGTAAATGATACCCGGTAGCATGTCAAGGTAACCTTCCCAATTTTGACATTGTAATTCAGAAGATGTTCTTATAAAGCCGAGTTCTTTGAGAGAACTGTGGTGTATAGAGAATTCATTCAGGACTCTTAACTCAGAAATTTCACACTTAGTAGGTGTTGGATGAGAGGTGGACATTCTAGAGAGAATACTAGAGAGAGATACTGACTGAGATGGTTTGGAATAATGAATGGAGGAGTGAACAAGGTACCTTAAATAGACAATGAGTAGAGAGAGTCAAAATAAATGCTAGTGACTCCAACTGTTAGGTTCATCATTTCCTAGACATTTTAAGCTAGATATGACTAGGTTAAGGGACTACTACTGGAACTAAGTCCAACAGTTTATCATTCTTGGAAAGACCAAGAGATCACACATAGACTCCTCTAATTAATTCTTGTCAGGAGTCAAGGATTCGCAAGAAAAATGCATATGTGAGATTAGTATCACAGGGACACGTTTTCTTCTTTAGTGAATATTTATCTTATATGTCTAATAAGTGCACATACGTAGGTGTAGGCATAAAGGCTTTGAAAATAACACATACTTCATTAACTTAATTAGCAATTACACAATATGAGCATGTGAACTTAATAAACCATTACACACTAATAACTTAGCCTAATTGAGACAGGTACTCTTCTAATTTTATGAGAACCAACTATTGTCAAAGGTTTCACAAAACTTCCTATCCAGAGCAGTATCTGGACCACATCGAACTCTGCAGATCGTTTGCACGATTCCTGCTCTGAAGAGTACTTCTGATAGGACTCTTCCATAAGGAATGAATGATTGGTTCATGGTTCTTGACGTGACGATTGACTCTTTAAGATGGTCAAAGATTACTTGGGAAAGGTCTATAAGAATTGGCTTAAGAAGACACATGATGAGGAGCTTATCATCATGATACAGAAAGTCCTTGTTTGTATTGCGAGTTTAATGTTTGTCAAGATGAACTTAAACCAACCTCTAGCAATAGGAAAAAGTTTTTCAGGTTTCGTAGGTTCAAAGGCAGATCCTTCATCAAACATATAGTGCATTTCAGCATCAGAGGTGCATAGAATCGATGCATGGTTGGGAGTGACACCTCCTAGTGGACAGTCAATGGCTTCAGAGATTTTTGTGGCGTTGATGGTGACTGGGAGACCATAAATGTCAAAGGAGATGGTTAGACCATTACTGCTGACAGATGCATTGATCCAAAAGGATTTTAAAAGGTTAGGATAAATTGAGCCTCTTAGCAAATGTATGTATCCATTCCAATTTTGAAAGTGAATACCAAGATGAAAATCATGATCAGTATCCATTGGATTTGGTCATTTTTTTAGTGATGATTTCAAGGAGATCATCATTGTCATAAAAGGTTCTTGGAGTCATTTTAGATTGTGTTTAGGGTGAAAGGAAGGTTAGGAATATGAGATAGTGGAGAATACTTTTTGGAATGGCTTTAAATACATGGATGGAGGAGTTTGAACTGAATGGGTCAATAACTAAGAATGACTTAGGAAGACAGGAAATCTTAGATGAAGATAGATAAGCAGTCTATTGTTCTAGGGGAGATCGAAGAGATATGCATGCATTTATTCTTAGCGAGAGTTAGGTGGATGTAGTATCTGCATTATGAAGTCATTAATTCTAAGCGAAGACAAAAGGACACACTTTTTAGTTTCAAGGTTTTTATTTATTAATCATTAATCAGCGCATAGCCCAAAATGCAGGCAAAAAGGATTTTTCACTATTTTCAATATTAAAAGAGAATCCCGACCTGTCAGAATATGACCATGCCTGGTTTAGATGCTATTGCCTAGGTAATGAGCTATTTTGGTTATGGTAGCACGTTTCCCTATTTCATAGCTGAGCAGATGTCACTCAAAATGCGCATATCAAGGAAATTTGGATGGCTGAGATTTTCTTAACAAGAAATTTGGACAGATTATAGAATCTAAAGAGTGTCGTTCAATTTAATTGAACATCATGGTTTTTTAGACTAACTAGGTTGGGTGGAGTGACTTTATGAGATAAAAATAGTTAGGTCTGGAGTAGGAATACTAGTTGGAGTGTACTTATGGGTTATAGGATGTGGTCAAGTAGATATGATGAGGAGAATCTTACATATGTGACTGTTTTAACTATTTCAGAAGGCATAGATAAAAAGAAAATTTCTTTAAAATATTTCTAATTACTTCTCACAAAACTTAACACAACATAACAAAAAATTAAAGTGATTCTAGTTGTTATCATGAAAATAAGTCATAAATGAAGGAAGGATGATACCTGAGATCTTTACAGACTTATCTGACTGCATTCCATTTTGACTCCGATCTTTCTTTCTGAGTAATCTGGAATCTTTCTGAGTGAATTGTTGTGGGTTCTTGGATTCTTCAAGATTCACTTGTATTCTGGTGTCAAGAAGGCAATGTCCAATTCTTCATGAATCTTTTAACCTCTAGATCATTTAAGATTCAGATGTTGAATCAATTATAAGAGTTTGAATTCTTCAGATCTTCTGACTTCAACAGACTTCACTCTGAAATTCAAAATCATAGAACAACAATTTTTCTTCTTTACATGAAGAAGTTCTGAATGAGCTTAAAACGAGAAAGTCAAGGGTGGACCTAATCCATTTCTTGAAAACATCTCAAAGACTCATAAAGAATTGATCTTCAGCAAACAAGACTTCTTGTTTTCTGATGATTTAACTTTGAGCCAATACGTGGTTCATCCACACGTATCTTCCAAGATTAGCATTCAACAGAACCTACTTCTTATCTGATGAATCTATCCTATCAGCTAATTCTTCAATCTTCAATAAAACTTAAGTGAGGAATATTTAGTTGTTTGACAACTGCAAAACTTTCAGAATCAGTGATTTGCTCAAGTACTTAGATTGATTACAATTTTGTACACAATCATCTTCTGAACTGTTACAGAAATTTTAAGTGGATTTCAATCTCACCCAGAGTATTTCTACGCACCGCATCTGGATCTTTTTCTGACACTGTTAAGTGTTTGATATCCATCAATAACAGAACTGGAGCTTTGATACCAATTGAAGGTGCGAGAAAGACACAAGAAAGGGGGGTTTGAATTGTGTATTTACTCTTTTAACAACTTTTCTCTTCTTGTCAATAAGACACTTTACGTTACATCAAAGTTCGTTAAGAGACTCTGACTTTCGAAGTCAAATTCATACTTGGTAATGCTTAGAGCATGAGAACCAATAAGAGTCTGAACGATATGTACAACATTCAGAACTTTCAGAGCGGAAGCTTATCAGAGTTGCAAGATTCTGACTTGCTTGTGTAAGGTTCTGATACTCAATATAGAAACATAAACAAGACATTAAGCATAAAAGTAAAGAACAAACGATATATCCTGGTTCACCACACAAGCTAATCCAGTCCACCCTCCTCAGGTGATTTCGCCTTGAACACAAGGTCTTAATCCACTATAATCAATTTTGATTACAGATGCACGGGCCACGCCGGTGATTAACAACTTGCATAGTCGCACTGTGACTAACATGCAATGAACCGTTCAGGGATTCAACTTAATGAATATAATGAACATTGGCCTGCAGGTTCCAATCTCGCAAGATCTACTGCTAGGCTTTCACAGCTAGACGTCCAGGGATTCATCGCAATGAATATAACGCTACTGACCCTATTTCAGGATTTTCCAACAATGACATCTCGCCATTGTCTTCTCGAGTCTCTGGTCACACTGACCACTCAAGGAATCCTAATTCACCAAGAATTAGTTATACAGGAGATTACAAGAATGCTTCTTAACAAGCATATTACTCCTAAGTTTAAGTCTAAAAGAACACACAAGTGTTCAAGCAAGATGTGAGCAACAGCTCCTTGCTATCCTAAGAAACTACTAAGATGTATAATGATTTGACGGTTGTTGACATCTTGTAGATCTTCTTCTTCTTCGTCTTCTTGGGTGAGCAAGCTTTGAGCAACAATTCCTTGCTTCAGATCTTCAATGTAGCACTGATGAGAAGGTGGTTGATGACTTGACTGATTTGCAATGTTGTCTTCTTCATCAACAGTTCTGTACTAATTCATTGTTGTTGGGTTGAATGATGATCTTTGAGCTTCAACAACAATGGCCATGCGTAAATGGTGATAGCTTTGGATATTCTAAGTGCTACAATGATAACTCATCGTTGTTGCTATCTTTACACAATGACTTGATCAATTCATTTTTGATGGAGTGAATCGATATTTTTAGAAGCGACTACTTTTTCCTTTAAATAGCCCAGTAGAAATATAGCCGTTTGAAAACTGTTGGCTGTTGGAAAAGAGACGTTGTGTAATAATTAGTTGTACTGACACATCTCTTTTTTGCTGTGGGAGAAGTGATGGGATATATCTTTCTTGGGCGCTGTGTACAATTACTCACAAGGGTAACATTTGACTTCCAAACTTCAGAGGCTTTTGATGGTAAATTGATGAAGCATGAGTAGAGTCTTCTTAACAGGATATCTGATACGTCAAGTCTTCAGTCATTTGAAGAAGTCCATTAGGAATCATTCTTCAAAACTTCAGCACTTGTCTTTAAGAACATTATCCTTTACTTCTTCAAGTCTTCCGAAACTTCAGAACTCGTCCATTAGGAATCTGTCTTAGGATTCTTCAGCACTTGACTTCTGGAACCGTAAACTTCAGAACATATAAGTCTTCAGAGTCTTTCTGCACTTAGTCTTCAGAGCCTTCCGCCTTCAGAACTTCAAGTCATGAGAGTCTTCAGCACTTCGGTTCTCTTCTTCAGAAGCTTCGCAATCTTCAGAATCTCGACCACTTTCAGAGAGCATCCACAAGAGCATTGCAACAGTAATATCGGCATCCTTGGATCTGACTGGTCACGATCAGATACAGAAGCGTTCTTGCTTCTTGCGACTTGTGTCACACATAGTAACTTCGCATATTATCAATTACGCACATCTGGCTGGTGCTTGTTGGATGTGATATCTTCTATGAATATGATCTACACACAACACACGTTAGAACATAAAATGGTTCTTTCACAAATACGTATTGTTATCATCAAAACATAGATTGACTTGTAGAGACAACTCTTGCTCTCACAGTACACTGCTCCCAAAAGCTCTCGCATCAGATATGAGGACATCCAGCCAACTGGATGGGGGGATCCTCTTGAAAATGAAAATACTGTTGAAGATACAATAGAGGAGACATCTTATGATAACACTGCATAGGAAGAAGACTCTAGTGATCCAACTCCGCCAGAAATCAGTGTCATTACTGAAGACAATCCTGAAAGAAAAATACCAGATTTTGCTATCCACAGAGGAGTTCGTTGCCATTGGGTTGCAGTTCATGTCTCGAATGTCCTTCATAAATCAAAGTAATTGCCGCATCTTTGTTTTGACCTATCACTTTGCCCGGGTGAAAATGATGTTTTATAGGGTTTACTTTTCTGTAAATGTCCCTCTTTGCTTCGTCCAGAGCGAAAGAGTTTTGTTTTATAGGGTTATGTTTCAAGAATCGACAAATCATAAATAATGAATATCATTCTGAATTCCTGCATATTATTGTTATTTTCACTTTTTGCTTTTTCAGAAAATGGTAATCCTAAAAAAACAGAACAAAATAAAGACAAGCGTTTTCACAAAAAAAAAAACACAGCACACACTTTTGCATTCTCTCTGTCTTTTCTAAAAAGGAATCATCATGTTATGCATATTACTTGTTTTAAACCCCATTGAAACATACAATCCAATGCCTTCTCCCAAATTTGAGTTCCCGGTATTTAAAGCCGAAGAAGAAGATAACGAAGAAATTCCAGAAGAGATCTTTCGACTACTCAGACAGGAGGAAAGGTCCATAGACCCTTACAAAGAGCCATTGGAAACGGTTAATTTGGGCTCAGTAAAAGAAAGGAAAGAAGTTAAGATTGGAGCGCTACTCAGTCCAACTGTCAAAGAAGGCCTGATAGAGCTACTCAGAGAATTTCCAGATGTGTTTGCTTGGTCCTACCAAGACATGTCAGGGTTGGATACCAACATCGTGGAACATCGCTTACCATTGAAACCAGAATGTCCGCCAGTCAAACAAAAATTGAGAAGGACTCATCCAGATATGGCCATCAAAATTAAGGAAGAAGTGCAGAAGCAGATCGACGCAGGTTTCCTTACCACCTCAGAATATCCTCAATGGCTGGCCAACATAGTGCCAGTTCCCAAGAAAAATGGAAAATTCAGAATGTGTGTGGACTTCAGGGATTTAAACGAAGCAAGTCCAAAGGATGATTTTCCCCTACCACACATAGACATGCTAGTTGACAGCACATCAAAATTCAAAGTATTCTCCTTCATGGATGGATTCTTGGGCTATAATCAAATCAGAATGGCACCTGGAGACATGGAGAAAACTTCATTCATCACCCCATGGGGCACCTTTTGTTAAAAGGTGATGTCGTTCGGTCTAAAGAACGCAGGAGCAACTTATCAAAGCACTATGACAACTCTGTTTCATGACATAATGTACAAAGAAATTGAAGTGTATGTCGATAACATGATTACCAAATCTAAAACAGAAGAAGAACATGTGGAACATTTATCAAAGCTATTCGAGCGTTTGAGAAAATACAAACTCCGCTTGAATCCCAACAAGTGTACATTCGGTGTTCGTTTAGGAAAGCTCTTGGGATTCATCGTCAGCCAAGAAGGAATTGAGGTTGATCCTGACAAAGTCAAGGCCATTCAAGAAATGCCTTATCCAAAGACTGAAAAACAAGTAAGAGGATTTTTGGGATGTCTGAATTACATCTCAAGATTCATATCTCTCATGACCGCGACATGTACGCCAATCTTCAAGTTACTCAGAAAGAACCAAAGATGTATATGGACAGAAGACTACTAAAAGGCTTTTGACAGCATCAAAGAATATCTGCTGAATCCACCGATTCTGTCTCCTCCAGTGGAAGGAAGAGCACTTGAAATTTTGGCCTATGCAAACAGCAGATGTCCTAGCACATGTCAAGACATTGTGCTGCATAATCATTTAAACTAGGAGGCGCAACAGCAGACTGATATCTTGAATATCAGACCTGCATCCTCACAGATGTCACGACATCTGATCCAACATGTTTATCATGAACCCTAACAGAAAACGTAAATCTGCAGAATGATAAAGAACACAGTAATTGTTAACCCAGTTCGGTGCAACTCACCTACATCTGGGGGATACCAATCCAGGAAGAAGACTTCACTATTGTGTAGACTGTTACAAAGTTAAACTCCCATGTTTACAACTTTATCCCTAACATCTACCCCATGAACATCTTTACCAAGGTTAAACTCAAACGTTTAGAACCCTGATACAAGATACTCCACTCACTTCCCTCAACCACCAACTGTGATTTCTTCATCATCCCTATCAATACAGAGATCTGTTAAGCATACTTGAAAAACAAGCTAACTCAGATTTGCTTAAAAGTTTCATACAAGAACAATACACAATCCAATACCTCAAGGCTTATGGATCTGTGTGACACCTATATCTACCACAGTGTATCAACTGATACAAAGGGGGACTTACAACCTAGAGAGCCAACGACTCTCAAAACCCTAAACCCTTGTTTCTTACGCAAGAAAACAAGGTTACAACATGCGTTCTAAAGGCATAACAAACCTAGGTCTAAGTCTTCTATTTATAGGCTTCTACTTCCTTGGGCTTCAGTCTTTTTGATCCTTGATCCATGCGCTGTTTGTTTCCGTAAAATCTTGCTACAGATTTAGAAACATTATGTCATATCAGATACAAATGTCAAGACATCTGTTAGGACATCTTCTCTGGCCAGTCTTCTTTCATCAAACTTCTTCATGTTTAAACATCTCTTTTGACATATATTTTTCCCAAAAATTTCCTCAAATCAGCCGAGCTTTCAATCTCCCCCTTTTGACAAATTTTTGGTTAAACTTCTTAGGTATAAAAGAGATGATTGGAACCCATCTGAGACTCTTATGAATCTTCCTCTTGAAAGGAATAAGAGAACTCACAAGAAGATCTAGTTGTATCATTTGTAACACCGAGTTCATCAGGAATGCAACACAGATCACAAGACACACCCTGTTTCGCAACTCAGGTTACACGGCACAAAGGGAAAGATTCTGATAGAATGTTAGACCATCCTCTCCAGGATCTTTGCAATCCAACCACCAGAGATGTATGTTGAAGGCTTCACCCACACCCACACAACCTTTCTCCCCCTTTTTAGCCAAAAATTGACAAGAGTCCAATGCAGTTCCATATCCATATGTTACTTATCCAAACACGAATGAACGTCATGATGAAACAACCCACACTCTGGACTACCTCAAACAGATGCACTCTTTAAATACCTAAACATTTTTCTCATGATAATCATGGTCCATAGAAGTGACCGCTGAACAATTCAAAGAGAAATAAATTTAGGTAGGTGAATTCAACATTAATAACTGTGCAGCGCCCAACTAGGATAAGACTGTTCAAACTTTTAAGAGTAACCATCCAAAATTCAGGTTATAAATAATATCCTGACATTCTGTCAGTCTTGTTTAGTTCGTCTGAATCACAGTTTCCATCCTTTTGATAAGTCCCAAGAAGAATTCTTTAAAACTGAAGACACGTAGAGTTGCCTAAGATGTTAAGACATTTCTTCAGGCATATCCCAATTAGCATCCGGGGATTTCTATATTGAATAAACTCTTCACAGTTTTCGTGACTATAATCTACAGAGAAAAATAAATTCTCCCAGACTCATCAATGATTCTTAAGCATCCAATAAGAACCATTCACTTGCACTGCCAAGTCTCCCACGACTTGTAACAATACAAAATGTCAAGACATCCTCCTTGACATCTCAGTTTGCTTGACGCACAAATGCAAACTGGAACTTCAACAATAATGTCAAGCTATCTTGACATCTCAGTTTGCTTGACGCACAAATGCAAACTGGAATTTCATCTCAGATCAAGAGGCCTTTCCCCCTGACTAAGGTAACCGGTGCTCCTCCACTGAACACCCAAGCTAATGACTGGAAAACATAAAACGCATCTTCATGTCTTCAAGAGCGCACCCTCTGTTCAACACACCTGCTGAACGCAACCATTAACTCTTTATTGTTCCCTCTGACAAGAAACAATAATCACTCACACATGATCAATGTCATGCATCCCGCGAGGACGTGTATCCAAATCATAACAAACTCTTGGCTTGAGATCAAAGTCCCATTGATCCCCCTCATTCCACAACCATCTTATACACCACACGAACTCCTTTTGAATTCTTATGTATAGATATCCCGTTGCTTGAGGCATAAACCAATTAAATTAGAATGCTTTCCATTCCTTAAAGAGACGCGCAGGGTCCCTTAGTTTGTTACCACGATGTCAACTATCGTATGCATGCTCCAGAACTTCACAGCTGCTAAACTGATCCACTACTAGCATGACTTGCTCCAAGGGCTCCAATGTCGTATGCAAGATTTTCCACTGACCTCACCAGGCCAGCATTAGAGATAAACACCCCGCAATCCAAGACAGTCATTCCTATCATTCTCCCGTATGATAATCTGGAATACTTCTGATTTATGGTGAATTTCCACTTCTGAACGCATTCAGGAAACAGACTTCCAAGCAATTAACACGTGATCCACTTCGGTCTTCACAAACACTTACATCCTCCTTCCAAGGAACCCTTCTACTCCATCATTCTCCCGGATGATCATGTAGACACTTCTTGGACTCGATGCAAGTAACCAGTTCATCACAGAACCTGAAATCCTTCACCAAGGATATCCAACCCAAGGATGTTCTAACATCAGTTAGGACATCTTCCACACATCACAGACACCACACACCATGGTTCTTGATATGCTCCACCACTGGACTTACTATCATCATTGTAATCCACACTGAAGATCTTCAAACAACACTGCGCCACCAGCTTGAACAAAGAAAACTTCAGAAACCCAGAGAGAAATAAACTCTCAACCACCAAGAAGGTATGCTTCCATTCTCAACCCAGAAATTCTGCCACAAGCTCCCAGAGAACTAGAACCTTCAAACAAATTCAACTAACTACTCTTGTGCACAAGAGCAATCAGTTTCAAGTATCCTGCTTGAACGCACTTTGTGACACCAATCAAATGCCACCTTTTGATTGACCTCACTCATCTTCAAAATTCCCACAAGATACCCTGATCTACTAATGAAATCAGATCTTCAACTCATATGAACTACTTGCCTTATAGCAAGACATCTTGGATCCACCAAGCCTCTTAGTCATGTAACATCTTCTCATCCACAGCTCCCGCAAACTGCATGAGATAGACCTTTATGAAGAATCCATCACTCCCATTCTCCTGTAGATCACCTTATCTTAAGCTGATGTGCCACTTCACCAACTGAGATTTTAATGTTGAACTAGATGTCAGAACATTCTGATATGGCATCTAGTTGTTGAATTTAGCTCCTTCTTCTGCCACTTGAAAGAACTTCCTCCCTTAACAGAACAAGAGTCCCATGCTCTCATAGACTTGATTCAATGACCAAGTTTGAGTAGACAACCTCCATCCTGCTTTGAAACTCCAAAGACTTCAAACCTGCCACGTCTGAATCTTCAAAAAATAAGTAGTCCAAGACTAACCCATGGCCATACCAAAGAATGCCACTTCCCTTAGTAGAGCCATCAGTAGAAAGCCAGAGATAACTGCCACTTATCCTCGACCTTCACAACCATAGAAAACACTATGCTCCAAAGCACCTGGATTATAAATAAACTGACCCAAGCTGTAACCATCAAGATTATGATGTCTTCATAGTCTTCCATCTCCATCTTCAACAGCATCACCATCTGGACAAGTCATTCACAATACTTTCCAGGAACAGATGTTAAGCCAATAATCCCAGGTCAACACCTAGGAGACTCGTGAGTGAATGCAGAACCCCTCCCATGATTCTCCAAGCCTCTGATGAAAAGATGTTAGAACATCTGACAAAACATCCTTAATCTTGACTTTCAAGGATAATCAATTAAATACTTGTGGATTCCACAGATAGCAATTAATCTTAAATCCTTGTACAATAACCCTTCTTCACTGCTGCAGCTGAGCTCCACCAGATCATGTCATGAACACTTGTAAAGTATTCAATCTTTTTGCAAGTAACTTCTTCAATGACAATGTTGAGATACCAAGGCTGCCACCTTTGACTCAAGTAACTAAGACTTTCTCGGAACAAGTCTTATTTAACTCAACAATTCTTCAATCAGATTGGATCCACTCTTAGGGTCAAGAGAGATGAATCCTTCCTTGCTGTTTTTAGATGGTGAAAATAAATCACCTCCACTTTCTTCAGATCGTGTTTCAAAGAAACACCTTCTAGTCAGAAGAGTAACTAGAAGACTCCAGATACACGACATATATTTCTTTATGAGTGGACTTGAGAGAATTCTCAAGTATCTTTGACAACCTAGCCGACCAAACATTTATCAAACTCCTAGAGCAAGAACCTGATAAACTTTAACTCAACTCCTCTCCTCTTCAACTGACTCCAAACTGCACCAGGAAACCAAGCTTCCAAGAACCAAGTCATCATACCAGATATCTGATCATAACTTCCTTCACTCCATCGCTCCCGACTTTGGAATAAAAGAATACAGATATCTTCAAATATAGAAGCTGACGATTGAGACCTTCCACCAACTGTCTTCAGTAATAACTCCTGAATCCCATAATTCTAGAACTCTTCCATCAGAAACACATGCAGCGGAACCACCGAGGAACAGATCCTGCTTGCGCTAATAAGATGTCACAACATCTTATAAGACACACCAACAAAAGAACTAGCCACTTCTCCTGTAGTTGTTGTAGAATCTCCTCAGCAACGTGAATAACCTCCGGGATGCTCCCTTCGATCCAGAACATCCATATCATCCATTAATACCCTTGAGTATGTCTGAGTTGATTGATCTGATCTTCAAACTCCTCCTTGTTTAAACGCCAGAAAATATCTCCCAAAGATCTCATCCAGAACCAGACAGGATGCCAGCTCTGATACCAATTTAAATTTTGGCCTATGCAGATAGCAGATGTCCTAGCACATCTCAAGACATTGTGTTGCATAATCATTTAAACTAGGAGGTGCAACAGCAGACTGATACCTTGAATATCAGACACCTGCATCCTCACAGATGTCACGACATCTGATCCAACATGTTTATCATGAACCCTAACAGAAAATGTAAATATGCAGAATGATAAAGAACACAGTAATTGTTAACCCAGTTCGGTGCAACTCACCTATATCTGGGGGATACCAATCCAGGAAGAAGACTTCACTATTGTGTAGACTGTTACAAAGTTAAACTCCCACGTTTACAACTTTATTCCTAACATCTACCCCATGAACATCTTTACCAAGGTTAAACTCAAACGTTTAGAACCCTGATACGAGATACCTCACTCACTTCCCTCAACCACCAACTGTGATTTCTTCATCGTCCCTATCAATACAGAGATCTGTCAAGCATACTTGACAAACAAGCTAACTTGGATTTGCTTAAAAGCTACATCAAAGAACAATACACAATCCAATACCTCGAGGCTTATGGATCTGTGTGACACCTATAGCTACCACAGTGTATCAACTGATACAAAGGGAGACTTAAAACCTAGAGAGACAACGACTCTCAAAACCCTAAACCATTGTTTCTTACGCAAGAAAACAAGGTTACAATAAGCGTTCTAAAGGCATAACAAACTTAGGTCTAAGTCTTCTATTTATAGGCTTCTGCTTCCTTAGGCTTCAGTCTTTTTTATCCTTGATCCATGCGCTGTTTGTTTCTGTAAAATCTTGCTACAGATTTAGAAACATTCTGTCATATCAGATACAGATGTCAAGACATCTGTTAGGACATCTTCTCTGGCCAGTCTTCTTTCATCAAACTTCTTCATGTTTAAACATCTCTTTTGACATCTGTTTTTCCCAAAAATTTGCTCAAATCAGTATAGCTTTCAGCACTGATCATCTACTTAACAGTCTTGGAAGACTCCATGGGCTGTGTGCTTGGCCAACAAGATGAGACAAAAAGAAAAGAGTCTGCCATTTATTACTTAAGCAAGAAATTCATAGACTGTGAAACTCGATACATTATGCTCGAGAAAACTTGTTGCGCTCTAGCTTGGGCAGCTAAACATCTTTGCCAGTATGTGATTTGTCACACTACTTGGTGAATCTCTGAAATGGATCCGATCAAGTACGTCTTTGAAAAGCATGCTTTAACAGGAAGGATTGCCTTTTGGCAGATGTTGTTATCAGAATACGACATCGAGTACCATGCTCGAAAAACCGTCAAAGGAAGTATTCTAGTCGATCATTTGGCTCATCAACCGCTTGACTATCAGGAAATAATCAAATTTGACTTCCCAGATGAAGATGTAATGTACCTGAAAATGAAAGATTGTGATGAACCGCTACCAAGCGAAGGGTCAGAGCCAGGTTCCTAATGGGGACTAATTTTCGACGGAGCTGTCAACGCTTATGGAAATGAAATTGGGGCAATCATCATTACACCTCAGGGTACCCATATTCCTTTCACCGCCAGATTGGCATTCAAGTGTACAAATAATGAGCCTGAATATGAAGCTTGCATCATGTGTCTCGAAGAAGCAATCGACTTAAGGATAAAGAATTTGGATGTGTATGGAGACTCAGCCCTGGTTATAAATCAGATCAAAGGAGAGTGGAACACATATCAATTAGGATTGATTCCTTACAAATACTACGCAAGAAGGTTGCTACCATTCTTCAACAATGTTGAGTTTCATCACATTCCTCGTGAAGAAAACCACATGGCTGATGCATTAGCTACTCTATCCTCCATGATTAGCGTGAGTCAATGGAACAGCGTACCCAAGATTGACATAATGCGCCTTGATAAGCCTTCTTACATATTCACAGTGGAAGCAGTCATAGATGACAAACCCTGGTATCACGATATCAAATGCTTCCTTTAAAGACAGGAATACCCGCCTGGGGAATCAAGAAAAGACAGGAAGACTCTCAGAAGACTGGATGGAAACTTCTTCATAAACAATGATGTACTCTACAAAAGAAACTTCGACATGGTTTTGCTCAGATTCATGGAAAAACACGAAGCAAACATGCTGATGAAAGAGATTCATGAAGGCTCCTTTGGCACTCATGCCAATGGGCATACAATGGTAAGAAAAATTCTAAGAGCAGGATATTATTGGCTGACAATGGAATCCGATTACTACAAGTACATGAGGAAATGTCACAAGTGTTGGATATAAGCCGACAAAATTCATGTACCGCCAACACATCTCAAATTTCTTTCTTTTCCATGGCCTTTTTCTATATGGGGAATTTACATGATTGGTATGATTGAACCCAGAGCTTCGAACGAACATCGGTTCATTCTGGTAGCCATTGATTACTTCACCAAATGGGTTGAAGCAGTATCATACACCAATGTAACTAGGCAAGTGGTGGTCCAATTTATCAAGAACAATCTCATCTTCCGTTACGGTGTTCCCAGCCAGATCATTACTGATAATGGATCTAACCTGAACAACAAGATGATGAAAGAATTATGTGTTGAGTTCAAAATTGAACAACATAACTCATCTCCCTACCGGCCTAAAATGAATGGAACAGTAGAAGCAGCTAACAAAAATATCAAGAAGATCATTCAGAAATTCAGAGTGGTTTTCATAAAACAATACACAAAACAGACTTGACCCGTACAAAAAGGAAAACCTAAAAGCAGTAAATCCTCCCCTAAAACTTGAACTACACATTGTCCCCAATGTGTTAGAACAAGAGCGAGAGAGGTGACTCACAGAAATCCTTCTCAAGATGCTGACGATAATGCAACACCACTACTACATCATCGTTTACACACGTAGGATCCAGATTATTTCCTGCGACTAAAACAAAACAAACAGCAAAAAGAAAGAAATTAACCAGACAAGCGTGGGCTTCGTTTAACGTCGCATGGCTAGACGGGTTACTCCCTAATGCTATGGGGGATACTTCAGCTTACACGTTTTGTTGCTTGACCTTTCCGTAACAGAGCACCGGTCAGGTTCAGAAATAAGAGCTACATTGTGATTCAACTCATATCCAACTTCCACATTCTTCCTTTGATGTTTTTTTCTCTTCTTTCTTTGATGTTTCTTCCTCTTGTTGACTTCTTGACTGGATTTTGGAGTCTTGCTAGGTGCAATAGATGACTCAGATGCTGCAACCTGATGGATTATTCCTGAGATTTTTTCAAGAAGTGGTTTTGAGCTTTTGCTTTTTCCCAGTGTTCGGATCATTCCAACTGAGGGGTGATTACTTTCTTCTTGACCTTGCTTCTCGAGATCCAACACTTTTAAGGTTATTTCCTCCTCAAAATATTTCAAGGTTAAAGTACCAGCCTCAATATCCACATGCACCGACTAGTCATCAAGAATGGTCGACCCAGTATGATAGTTATCTCCTCATCCTCAGGTAGATCGATGATCTCAAAGTCTACTGGATAGGTGAAGTTATCAATGGTCACAAGCACATCTTCTGCTAAGCCGTATGACCACTTGGTTGTGAGGTCAGCAAACTTCAGATTTGTTCCTGTTTCACTTATTTTTTGTATACCCAGCTTTTTGAAAATTGAGAGGGGCATGAGACTCACACAAGCACCCGAATCAATCAAGACTTTCTTAAAAGTTCTGTCTTTTATGGTACAGGGGATTGATACAGAACCAGGATCTTTCCGTTTGATTGGAATTCTCCTACCTTGTGGTCCCCCACTGCTCTCCTCAATTATACTATTTAACTCCTCTCCACTAGGTTTCTTTTTCCCAATGACCTCCTTCATGAATTTCTTATATAGAGACATTTGTTCAAGTGCTTCAAAGAAGGGCATATTAATCTCTAACTTTTTGACCAATGAGTTGAATTTCTCAAAGTCTTTTTCTAGTGTCTCCTTCTTTGTCACTCTTGAGGGGTACGGTAACTTGATCTTAGGTTTAACTGCTTCTTTTCTTTTCTCTTCGGGTGGCCTGATTTCTTCTGGCTCTCTCTGACTTTCTCGCACTTCCAGATCCACCTTTATACACTGATACTCATTGGCTCCCCTTTCTTCTTCTTCTGCAACTTTCCGGCTCCTTGTTGTAACAACATTGACATTCTCATGACTCTTCGGATTTGGTATGGTGGCGCTTGGGAGGGTGCCTGGTGCTTGAGAATTTGCAAATTGTTGAGCAATCTGACCCAATTGAACCTCCATATTTTTGATGGAGGTTGTGGTATTCCTTTGGTTATTCCGGGTCTCTTCCTGGAATTACATGTTATGAGCTGCCATCTTCTCAATGGAAATCTCCCATTGTGCTTTTTGGGGAGCCTGTTGCTGCTGTGGGTATTGGTGTTGATTCTGATCTTTCTAGGAAAAGTTAGGATGATTCATCCACCTCGAATTATAAGTTTGAGCGTAGGGGTTATTCTGCTTTAGGAATTTTATCTCTTCAATTTGTTACGGAGTCACAACACAATGTGCCGTATAATGGGGTCCACTACAAATCTCACAACTCATGGCTTGACCAGTTTGAACTTCTGCCATACTTTGAGTACCCACTTTCATAGCCTTTAACCTTCTTTCAACTTTTGCAGCAATCTGATCTTCCACCTTCACAACCTGATTATTCAACTTCAAGTCGATCACACCCTCATATTTTCTCACACTTCGATCATATAACTCCAAATGTTCATTGGCCGCAATAGCTTCAATAATTTTCTTGATACCGCGGTGGTGAAGTTGGATGATCCACCAGCAGCTGTATCAATAAGTTGCTTAGTTTTCATTCGAAGGCCATTTACGAACATTTGCATCTGCTCAGTTTGATCCATGTTGTGAGTTAGACAGGCTACCAAAACCTTCTTGAACCTCTTGTAGGTGTCGCCGAGTGATTCTACGTCCTTCTGTTTAAAGTTCACAATATCATATCTTTTTCGGATATAAACAGAGGTCGGAAAATACTCATATAGAAACGCCTTCTCCATCTCTTCCCAAGTATTAATACTCCCACCAGTTAACAAGTAGAACCACTCTTCTGCATCTTCCGCAAGGGTGAAAGGAAACATTCTTAACTTTTTTGCTTCCTCGGTGTGCCCCTCAATCTTGAGAGTGGTGCTCATAGTCATAAATCTTTGCAGATGTTTGTTGGCATCTTCATTAACCTTTCTGGTGAAAGCTCTCCTCTCAAGTTGAGTGATGGTGCTCGGATGCAACTGGAAATTCGGCACATTCACCGGTTGGTTCAAAATTGTTAACCTACCAACCGGTGCATTTGATCCACCGTAATCGCCCAGAAGTCTCTCAGCTGGTTAATTTCCAGCCATAATCACAGTATCTCTATCCGTGTCTGAACCTGTTTCTGAACTTAAATCTGATTGCTTCGAATGAACAGAAACTCTTTCTTCTTCTGCTTCTCAAGCTGCTAGTCTTGCTGGTCTACACCTTTCCTGTAAAGTTCTTTCGATTTCTGCGTCAAAATTAAAATTTGCCGAGGGTTCTCCTTGCATAAAAATGTTAGACGCAGATTAGTAGTAATAGTAATAATCCAAAAGTTATAAAATAAAAAAAAAATAAAAATAAAAAAAAAATAAAAAAAATTAGTCACATAGTGACAAAATTCCAATTGAATTAACACAAGAACTTATAATTTGGCAGTCCCCGGCAACGGCGCCAAAAACTTGATCGTTAAAATAGCAAGTGTACTATTTTTACGATGTAGTAATAATAGGGGTTATCCTCATAATCGATCTTGAGGACTGCGCGTGATTGTAAGTGCAGATGCTAATTCAATTAAACAAAAGTTCCTTGGGGTTTGATTGTTTAAAATTTATAACTAAGAATAATAAAATGAACAAAATTATAAACTTGACTTAAAACAGATATGAGAAGCATGCTAGAGGAAGTGTATGAATTGCACTGCAAAGACCCTCAATCCTTATTCTAGGAAACATTACTCTAAATAAACCTTACTGATTCTTAAGGTTATTTTTCCCTAATTCCTTAGCAGAAAAACCTTTGAGATTCTATCTCTACCTCAATTCCTTGGTGTTCAAGAAAAAATCACAAGCATTATATTTGATCAAGAATAATTCGGTTATTACAGGGTATCCCCATTCCTAGACAATATCTACTGTAATATTATTATGCAAAAGCATTAGGTTGGTTGGTCCGACCTAAACCCTAACCGTAAATCAATTTCAATTTGTCTAATCGAAAAAGCATTAAAAACATTGCATAACAAAAGATTAAGGGAAAAAGTAATATCTCATAGAACAATGAAAATTCAAGTCATTACAATGCAATTCAGGGACACCCCCTAGCATTGGGGGGTTTAGCTACTCATAGTACTGAAAGAAATTACAAAATAGTAGATAAACATTACAAGAATAACGGAGGAAATTGATCATCAATCGCGATGCTCATGAAAAATCTTACTTCTCCCGATCACTTGATAGCCTTCAACTTTCATGTAAAATCTTTCGTCAAATCAAAAGTCTCGTTCTCCTTCTCAGAAAGTGTCTAAAATACTCTCAGGTCCAATACATTAATGGGGAAATGCCCAAAATACCCTCATGGAACACAAAGGTCAAAATCCAAGAAAATAAGAAGATGCAGCGTCCCAGCCAACACGGGTCGTGTCAACTGATACGGGCGGCCGTGTTGGCGCCCTGTTATTTTGATAAAGAAATCTTCAGTGCCAGACTTGCTGACATAGGCCGTGTCAGGTGAAACGGGTGGCCGTGTCAGCCCACTGTTGTTCTTCAAATTTTTGTCCTTTTGGCTTCTTCCTGACACAGCCCGTGTCAGGTGACACGGGTGGCCGTGTCAGGCCACTGTCTTCATTCCAATTTCATTCCAAATCTTGCGATTTCTCTCGTTTTTTAGCTCTGATTCCTCCTGAATGTTTATATGAACCTGAAAACACTAAAGAACACAACCAAGGCATAAAATGTGGTAAAATATATATAAAACAAATAAACAATAACAAAGTATTAACTAAAACAAATAGTGAAATAACGTATGAAAACCACTGATCAATCATTCAGAAAATGGTTGTAACCTACAAGGATTGGCCTGAGATGCTACCCTTTGCTCTGCACGGTTATCGCACATCTGTCCGCACTTCAACAGCAACCCCTTTCTCTCTAGTATATGGCATGGAAGCAATGCTCCCCATAGAAGTAGAGATCCCATCAATAAGAGTCTTGATGGAAGCCAAGCTAACGGAAGCTTAATGGTGTCAAAGTAGATACGATGAACTGAACCTAATTGAAGAAAAGAGAATGACGGCTTTTTGCCACGGTCAGTTATATCAACAGAGAATGAATAAGGCATTTGACAAAAAGGTCCGACCCCGTGTCTTCAGAGAAGGAGACCTCGTGCTCAAGAAGATACAATCATTTTTCACTGATTCCATGGGCAAATGGACTCCGAATTACGATGGCCCATATGTTGTTAAGAAAGCCTTCTCGGGCGGTGCCTTGAGACTCGCAACCATGGATGAAGAAGAATTTACCTACCCCACAAATGCTGATGCAGTCAAGAAATACTTCGCCTAAATTAATTAAAACAAACGTCTCGTTGGACTGAAAATCCGAAAGGGTGGTCCAAGAAAAAATTAGAGACATAAACAATAATCATCCTGATGGATTGAAAACCTGAAAAGGAAATCTAGGCAAAAATTAGGGATTCATGGTAAGTAACTGCATCCGACAAGATTGGCTCATCAGAGGATACGTCATCTGTTAAGAAAACCTCAATTAGAAGTCACCTTCATCAGAAGCTCAAGAATATCCAGAATTCAAAGGTTGTAGAAGGATAGTGGTCATTATGTTTCATTGTAGCCCTTTTTCCTTTAAATTACCATTTTTTAAACTTTGTAATACTCCATGGAATCACGCATTAGGCTGATTATCATTCTATCAATAAATTTAAGCCCTTGTGCCTTTTTGTTTGCAATTCTCATTTATTCTGCTTTGCAAAATGACATTTTAATATGATCAACGTTCTTGAAAAAAAATGAATTTTCTTTCAAAACAGAAGTTTCAAATTTTTCTTCTGCTTTTAAAATAAGGATGGAAATTTCCTTTTGATTACTGAACGCAAAAGGGAATATTGATTGCTTCTTTGGAAGTGATCAAACCTCAAAATGCAGAATCAAAATACTCCTTGTGATCAATATATCTTGAATGAAGGGTCAATTACTTCAGATGGAATGTCCCATCTGTCATCCCCGGAAGAATTTTTACCTCTAATTTGGTTTTTCTCCCTAGTAGAATCTACCCTTGAAAAGCAAGAACGGGTTTTTATCCCTAGCAGGTTTGTACCTCCGGAAATCAGAACAAACACAGGAATCCTTGTTCCTAAAAAAAATACTATCTTCAAAATCTCCAGTTATACCACCATCTCCCAGAGTGGCCGAATATCTAGTTGTGTTCATCACCAATCCGTATGTCATGTCTGTTTTGTCAGCATAAGCATTTCATACATACATCATGCATAATTGATTCATGTTCATATTGCATTACAATCACTTTGGTCATACTCATCCCCAAGTGATAAATGTCCTCTATCCATTAGACTTGTCAGTTTTCCTTTCCACGTCAGATAGGACAAAATCCCGGTTTGAGTTCTTTCCTCGTCAGGAAATGTATCGTCTAAACAATCTCTCTCTAGTGTACTCCTGGATTGAGATCGGTACTCGACCACTTTGATAACTTGAACCTCTGAAAGACAAGAAGACATTTGGGTATAAACCTTTGGAGCATCACTCTTAGCCATTGAAGATGATATTCTGCTTTCCCGGATTAAGGAAAGTCCCCCCCCCCCCCCCCCCCCCCCCCGCGGAAGCTTCTCAAAAAAAGACTCTTAGCAAAATGGACGTCACATCCTACCAGAAATCTCTACTGACGACAAACGAAGAAGTTTGTTCTTGCCCTCGTAGATTTCCAAATAAAGTCGACAAATGCCAGTCTCTCCCCGAGAAGTTTGTCCTACTTTCAAGGAAGTCACCAGCACCTAAAAATTGAATTATATCACATGGTGTCTCTCCGAAAAAGTCTCGAAGGGAAATATGATATAATTTCTCCAGCAAATGGCATCTCCAACAGAGAAGTTTGCACGCCTCTGCAGTTCAGACAAATGGTTATCCCTAGCAAGTCTGACATCAAATCTTTTTCCATCAAATGGCATCTCCCCAGTAAATCTCGGCGAGAAGTTTGATAAAAACCATCACAAATAACATTCCTTGTCAAGAAAAGAACTCGACAAGAAGAAACTGAGACCAGTTCCATGGCTGAAGACCAGGATCGAGGGGAGGTTTATTTCAAAGAAAATGAGACCAGTTCCATGGATGAAGACCAGGATCGAGGGGAGGTTTATTTCAAAAGAAACTGAGACTAGTTCCATGGTTGAAGACTAGGATCGAGGGGAGGTTTATTTCAAAAAAATTTAGACCAGTTCTGTGGCTAAAGACCAGGATCGAGAGAAAATCTTACCCTTTTTATAAGAAGCATTACTTAGTAAAAGAAGATGGATGAGAAAATCAGCTACCATTCACAACCAGAATCAAAATTTAGAGTATTCTAATATTTAATCCTCTTTTACCTTGAATGTCTGAATGTCTTCGTCATTCACACCTTTAGGTCCAAGAAGATTAAATAGGGGCATCTGTCATACCCTAAATTTTGACCACAAGATTTCACATCATTATGCAAATCATCACCATAATATGGATGTACCTTCATACCTCATCAATCCTCTCAAAGATTGTTGAGCATTCACCTCAACCAAGGATTAAGGTTTTTTATCCCTCTTAGAGCATCCAGGCAAAGGATCAATCAAGAATTGACATGATATTCAACTTGTCAAACCTCTCAAACATCCATGAAGGATCAAGAGGTCTCCCACATCAAGAATCAAACACAAAAATGCAACATTACAAGTTGATTAAGTCTCAAGATCATCAGTGTCACCAAATTAGGGTTTTGGTCGACCAAGGCCTCCAGAGAGAAATCTTCATCTAGGCATGAGCCAATACTTCAAAACATGATTCAAGAAGCTCAAAGGGTCCTCATGAGTCCATTCATAGGTTCAAAATAGCCTCAGGGGATGCATTCACCAAAAATCAGGAATTAGGATTTTTCTTGACCTAATTCACCCCTAAGTTGACTTTTGGAGTAAGGCATGAGCCAAGACCTCAAGAATTGCTTTAAGGACCTCAAATATCTCATATTAATCCACTCACAAGTTTAGATTGACACAAAGAACTTGGTTCATGAGCAATATAAAGATTCACATTCATTTGAACCACAAATTAGGGTTTTTGGGAAAAAGTCAACCATACCTTTGACTTTTGCCCAAGACATGATCTCAAACCTTGGGACATGATTCAAGACACTCTAAAAAACCTATGGAATCCATCCATTAGGTTCAATTTAGCCCAAGGACTTGATTTCATAAAGGATCACAAAGTTCAAAATCCATCTGATAAAAAGTCAACTGTGATCAAAACCAAGTTTGACGTTTAAGATTTTTTGACAAATATGGCCTCTTCATGTCAAAAACAATGTTAACTTATGATTTGGACCATGATCAATCAAGAAAAATGAGGTTACTTGCAAAAAGGGCAATCTTGAGAAAAAGTGATTTTTACCCAACTTTGCAAGGCCATAACTTATGATCCAAGCAACCATTTTCTTCCATCCAAAGCTCAAATGAAAGCTCTCATTACATACTACAAAAGTTTCCTACTGATCCATGGTCAAAAAATTCTGGGATTTTGAGTTATGAAGTGATCAAGATCAAGAAAAGTGTGAAATGAATTCCAACACTTAGTGAAAATCTGCCTAAGTAAAATCAGTCAAAACATCAAAATGTGGAGGGATTTCTCACCATGATCCAAGATGAATCAAGTCCAATGATGGACATCAAAGTTGAAGTACATAATCCCAACTTTCCAAAGAGCCCAAGAGCATGAGATAACTCCACTTGAGCAAGGAGTTATGGAGGCTGCAAGACACCTTGCTTCAACTGTTTTGCCAAAACCAGTTTGGTCATTTCTTGCACCACACGATTATTTTGTCAAGTGTAATGATCACTATGCCAAGCCAATTCAATGTGATCAGAGTAACTCACAACAAACCTGCAGAATTGAGTCAAAAAATCAAGGAAAATCTCAAATTGGAATGATGAACTTTGTCACCTTATGCCTTGAATTCAAATGGCATTTATGTGCAATAGTGCACATTCAAATATTCCACTTATTTCAGTCAAGATGCTCACATAAACAACAATAAAAATGACTGAGGAATGTGGAATTGGTCAAAAGTTGGCTACGCTACTTGAGGGAGCTATTGTACCTTGCTTGAGAAGTAATGGCATAAATCCAAAACCATTAAACCAAGCCCTTATCCACCAATCTGAAGTTGTTCATCCAAGACAAAACCATTAACCTATAAATAGAGGTCACATTGCCTCATTCAGATCACACCAAAACAACTACATTGCTTGTTTTCTCACAAATCCTCCTTCTTGCCAAATTCAAAGTTCTCAAAGAGTGAAAACTTGGAATTCTCAAACCAATCCATTTTCACTCAAACCAAGCATCCAAACACTTCACATAAGCATTATAGAAGTGATCCATAACCACAAAACACTTATGTAACATCAGAATCACCAAGTCATACCCCATTTGCTCAAAATACATCATAAGCTGCAGTTGGATTCGAGCTACTCAATTCAGAAGGATTCAAACCATTCCAAGCACTTCAACACCTTCCTTGAGGCCTAGGGGAGCTATCCAGATCATCATCTTGCATTTGTAATACCTCTATTACATAATTTGATTCCTTCTTGCAGAGGTAAGCCTCAAACTCTCAAACTTATTGGTACATGCATCATTTTTGTTATTTTAAGTTACCATTGTGTTTCTGCACCTATATATGTTGTTTTCCCTCAATCAATTGCATACTATCTATTGTATATAGGATTTCATTTAGTTCTTGCAGTTTTTAGGGTTCATATGCTCATAACGTGATAACTTGTTTTACACTTAAAGTAAATGAAACTAAAAAGAACCATTGAATTCCTTGTTAAAAAACGAGCAACTTCCGTGTTTACATTTTTTTGAAATGGTTGAGAAACGAAGGAGATAGCATGCTTCTTGCAAATCAGAAGTTGGCTCGAGGAAGAAGAAGACCATGGCGCCATTTTTCAAAATGAAATGAAGTTTTAATATATATTATTCAGCTTCCAATATAATACTTGAATTGGCATTGCACCCTAGTGGAAACACTAGTATTTGTGTGAGTGAGTCCAAGGTCTGGGGTTCGAATCCCCCTCGCCCCAAACCTTTTGGTTTTTATTTTTTTCAAAGGCGCTTTTCATATATTATTCATTCCTTCCTTTCCCTTTCAACCTGCGCACGTGGTAGAGATGGCTAGTGTTTTGTGCTGGGACCGTGATGACCTGGCTTCAACACCCATGGAGCCCATCTTCCTTTCTATTTTATCACTTATTTCCTCACTTTTCTTCACAATTTCAAACTATCATAACTTTCTCATTTTTAATCATTTTGAACCCATTCATTTTGCAAATTGTTCATGATAATGTCTATTTTTTATTTATAAAAATAAATTTCCAAAAATATTTATTTTTGATGAATTTTTGGATGTTCAAAGTATGTGACTTTTTAGGGTTTTCTTAAAGACTTCTTTTGATTCTTCTAAAAATGCCTAGCCTTTCCTTGCTCAAAATGATTTGTGTGAACCATATACATCTTGAATAAGCTTTGAATAAGGTTGTGGATTTGTAGATCCTTGTTCTCACTTGGTTTTAATGTATTTTCAAGTATATGTTTACATGTAAATGTATGTTGAGCTTTATCCATACCATGAGACTTTTTACTTGATATTTTGACCTAATATATGGTTTCCTTTCCATGTTTTTATCACCTTGACATATACTTATGTCTTTGTGTTGATTATTCCATGTTTATGTGTTCCTAAAACACTTGAATTGTGTCTTGTAAATACCTTTGTATACATGTTTGTTTGTATGAACAACCTTTATGTTGTTTCCACTTTGTTCAAAACCATGTTCAAACCCTAACATGAATGTTTGATTATTATCAACTTGTCTTAACATTTTCAACTTGTATCCTTGCCTAAATGATCAAATATTTCCTTCATAAAACTCTCAGCATGGTGAATACATCTCTTAGTTTGATTCCATTTCAAATTTTTCAATACACTTGGGCCTCTTTTCAGAGTGTAAGACCCACCACCTTTTCTTTTCTTTTCAATAAATTTTGGGCCTCTGCTAGAGTGTAAGTCCCAACCCTTTTAATTTTCAAATCATCAAAATCCATGGGCCTCTGCTAGGAGTGTAAGTCCATCCCACTTTCTGTTTTCAAAATATCCTTGTTCTTTTTTCCAATCTAAACCTAGCATCATCATCAATAAATTCTTGGGCATCTATTAGAGTGTAAGACCCAACCCCCTATGTACATAAATAAATTTTGGGTCTCTGCTAAAGTATAAGTCCCACAACGTCTTTCGGTATCGCGGTGCGATCACTGTTTTCAAAATAAATCACTTGGGCCTTTCCATGAGTATAAACTCCAATCTTTTGTACACAAACTTTGTTTTAAACAATAAACAACCTCTATGTGCCTCCCCTTGAGTTGTAAGCCCCATATCGCTGTTTTCAAAATCATCTGTCTGTTTTAAACTGGTACTAAGAGGAGCATTATTCCTGGTGAAACTGCTCTTAGACCACTTGAGCCTCTCTTTGAGTTATAAGCCCCCAAACATTCTTTTCTTTTCATTCAAATAACAACAACTTTCTTTTAATTCAAATTCAAAGTTTTCTCAAAACTTTCTTCAATTTCTTAAAACCCTAATCATACAGTTGTAATCAATACAACCAATCACAATACACTTGAGCCTCTATCAGAATGTAAGACCCAACACCTTTTCAATTCAATACATATTTGTTTATATACCTGGTAATTCACTTACTTGTATATACTTTTGCATATCTGTTTAAGTTTCCCAACAGTTAGGCCATCCTTAGTTCACACGTAGGATAAACAGTAGGATACTCATAACTTAGTTCAATAACTAGTTCCCTCATAGGAAACTCCCTTAATACAGTTTTCCTCCTCTTGGGCTTTATTCAATATGGAACAAAGAAAGGCATTATTCCCGGTGAAACTTTTCTTAAGAGTGTCAAAACTTAGAAACATATAAAAGAAATTCATTTCCCCAGAAGAGGATTAATTCCCGGTGAAACCTCTTTTGAATTTCTTCAAACCTTAGAACTGTTCAATAAAGAAAGGACTAATTCCCGGTGAAACCTTTCTTGAACTTTTCTTAGGCTTGGACCCACAGGCTTCCTAAAAGCATCCTAGCCTCCTCTTGGGCTTAGTACAAGGACCCACAGGCTTCCTAAAAGCATCCCAGCCTCCTCTTGGGCTTAGTACAAGGACCCAAAGGCTTCCTAAAAGCATGGGACAGAATTCAGTCATCTCTACTAGTTCAATCCTCAAGAAAGCCAAAACTCTAGAACAACCAATCAGTCAAGAATTGATCTTCATCTTTAGAATCCACAACCTCCTCTTAGGCATCATACAAAGATCTTTCTCCAACCAGAGTCTACCTCTTCTTAAGAGACTTGGATAGTCTCAGCCTCCTCTTGGGCATCATACAAAGATCTTTCTCCAACCAGAGTCTACCTCTTCTTAAGAGACTTGGATAGTCTCAGCCTCCTCATGGGCTTCATACAAGTTAGACTTGGAAAGTATCAACCTCATAGTCTTCTATTGGACTTCAACAAGAACCCTTCAGCTTCCTAAAAAGTATAGAATAGATCCTAATCATCTTTACCAATACATCAATTCACAGAAGAGTTAAAACCTCTAAGGTTTTCAAATTCATCTTTAAAACCCTCCTGACCCCCTAACAAGGCTTGACTTTCACCTTAAAAATCCTTAGTCAGGGTCAGGTTACCATTAACAAATCCTCAAAAGAATCAGAACCTCATGGCATCTGATAAATCAACTCTGCTTAAATCACCAGCAAGAGTTAGTTCCCTTTTGGATCCCCCAATACAGTTTAGACCTTCTCCTGGATTCTAATAAATCCTCAGCAAGAGTCAGCCTCCTCATAGGCTTCATATAAAGATTTTCCCAGTTAGCCTCAATCTTGGGCTTTGTACAAGACAAATATCACACTCCCCAGTTGAGTCAGTTTTCTTTAAAGCTATGCTCAAACTCTTCAGCTTCATCATCTTGGGCTTCAAACAAGATACTCAAATAAAACATCTCCAGTTGAATCAGTTTTCAACTATTCTTAGCTTCAACCTTGGGCTTTGATCAAGGCACAAAATCTATCATCCCCACAGATGAGACCATGAGTCCTCTCTGTAGGAGGATATCCCCTCTATACATCACATATCAACACAAACAATCAAAACCTTTTCCCAGATAATTGATGTAAGTGGCACACTTGTTGATTCAAAATCCAAGCTGGAGTCCCTCCTTTATCATGGCTAAAATTTCTCTTTCATCTAACTGCTATAAATGGCAAGCCTCTGGATTCTACACATCCAAGCCAATGTCCCTCTCTTAGCATGAAAGATTCATAAAGGAAAAAAGTGGCATTGCTTTACACTCAGTTAAAGCTTCTTCCTTCATGACACTTCTCTTATAAAGGAAGATATGGCATTGCTGGATTCCACACATCCTAGTTAAAGTAACTTCCCTTTATAACCAATTACCTGACATTTGTGATGAATAGGTGAGATATCTCCCTTTAGAGATGACAAATTCTCTCTCAGACAACTTTTAACTTCAATCTTGGGCTTTGAACAAGACACAAATACTCTGCTAGCTTCAATCTTGGACACTAAACATATTTCCTCCCATAGGGTTTAGTCTTCACTTTAAATAGCCTTCAGACCTAATGGACTTGGGCTTCTGAGGCGCACAAATAGCAGCAATCAGTTTAATCTGGCTACAAATCATCCTGCACAATAATATGAGCAAAATACAAACTTTCCAAAAAAGGCCCAAGGATCCTTTTTATGAAAACTAACAGAATCTGTCATAACAGAAAATCCCACAATATACTCCTATGAAAATCGCACGTGTGTGAATTAGAACACACTCAAAAATCACACTAAAATTACCAAAATAGCCATGCCCTAACTTTCTGGTAAACATGTTCTGGAACATGTCACAATATCATGCTGGACATGATGTCTGACTGTCATGGCAGAACATCTAGTTTAACATCTTGCTAACAACATGTTGTTTTACCAAAATGTAGCCAATCAAAATACCACAGAACTTACAATCTCCCCCTAGAAAATTTTGGCTAAACTAACCTTAGCACACATCAGAGGCACACACAGCGGAAACAAAGCAGAAACAAAGAAACTCAATCACAATGTTGTCAAACCAAAAGAAAAACACCTGACAGCACAATGTCAAGACATCAGATCTGATATCACAAACCAACACAAGCTACATGAGAACATGTAAGCTTTGTACAAACTGCAATCTTGCAGCAACAAAAGAGACAGGTACACCACTCCCCCTGTCACACATAATCAGTACTCCCCCTGAAGGGGAAAACCCAAATCACCAAAAAAACACATGAACTCCCATGCAAGTTCAAACAGTGGAGCCACACTTCAAAAACGCAAGCACTAGCATAAGCACACTCCCCCTGAACACCACAACCTACTGCATAGAATAATGCATTCTCCCAGACATAGCAAATGGTTCCACATCAGTAGCAGCAGCAGCAAGCACGACAGACTCTCATGCACACTCCTAAAAAATTGCATACAGTTCAACAACAAAAGACAACTACTATTCCTAAACAGTTGTACAAACATGACATGAAGTCATGACATCTGATCTAACATCAGAACCAGCAAACAAAACAACACTTTACTCCCCCTTTTTAGCCAAAAATTGACAAAAAGAAAATAAAGAGTAAATGTAAACAAAAACAAATGGAATCATACAAACGGAAGCATAAAAACACAATGCATAAAGCATAAGTACAGATGGAAACACACACATTCAGATGAAAACAAAAAAAATCATATCACTTTTAGATGATCCTCCACCTCTTGCCCTTGTCAAAGATCCTTCTGCACTCCTTAAAGTTGTCACCTGTCTTCTTCAAAACAGTCCTTCTATGTTGCAAAGATCTTTTACTCCATCTTCTAACAAGTGTCACTTGCTCAGACCTCCAAAGCATCAGAGGATAGAGGAAAGATGCAATATGTGTTGCATTCATCCATTTCTATAATTGTTACAACTCCTCAACAGTGTCAGTTATCAACTTCACAACTTATGTTTTCAACATTTCCATAAGGGACTTTAAACAAAATAGTCAGCTGATCCTTAGTGTCCACACACTTCAAAATAACACCCTTTACCTTTCCTTCATCAAAATTCCTGATTATACCTTTCAGGATTCTTGTTCCAGTCTGATTGGATGAAATATCTGATAGCATTCAGATCCTTACACCATAATGGCAGAACATCAGCCTTGTCATCATGTTTCTTCAGTATCTGTTTTATCCAACCTGATTGAAGGCAACCTCTTCTAATTTCATCATACCCAGCTTCAGTAGTACACCAAGACATATATGTCTGCTTCTTGTTAATCAAGACAATCAGATTATTTATCATATCACTCTCACATTCTACCTTGCATAATTCTTCCATCATAGCCTTTGTGCTGTAGAAGTTCTCCATATCATAACCCTGTGTTCCAATGAACCATTTCAAGATCTTCTTTTCTGGGACAATGGGACTTCTTTTTATAGAGTGTCTTGCAACAAGATTCTTGGATTGACCTGAATGACCCTTGCCTGAGAGATCTGAAATATCTTGAGAGTTACCTGACATAGTGCTAGAGAAATTACAACTTTCCTCTTTTGTCTAACTAGTCTGCACAATGGACGTTCCAACATTGGACTTAACATCCATCCTCTATTTTGAATCATCAAATACCACATTGACAGATTCCATTGTCATCTCAGTTATGGAGTTAAAGATTCTAAAGGCTCTGCTGCTTGAAGAATAACCCAGAAATATCCCTTCAACTCTTCTGGAATCCATCTTACCCTTTTGATCTTTGTTGGTCAGGACATGACATTTGCTTCCAAAGGCATAGAAGTATTTCATTGTAGGTTGTCTTCCTTTCCATAGCTCATAGAGGGTGATTGAAGTGCCCTCTCTCAGAGTAACCCTGGTATGAATATAACAAGTTGTATTCATAACTTCAGCTCAAAAATGATATGGCAAGCCCTTAACATGAAGCATGACCTTTGATTCTTGTATATCCAAGGTCTTTTGTTCAAAAATTCCATCTGGCTGAGAAGAAAAATTATAACTGACGTCTTGAGACTCACAGAATTCAGTGAATTTTGAATTCTTAAACTCATTGTCATGATAGCTTCTAATCTTAACAATCCTACTCTTTTGCTCCTTCTGAACACTTTGACATAAAACTTTAAAAACTTCAAAGATGTCTGATTTTTCTTTAAGAAAGTTTACCCATGTAAACCTAGAAAAATCATCCATAACCACATACACACACTTCTTTCCACCCAGACTTTCAGTCTCCATAGGTCCTATAACCCCCATGTGGAGAAGTTCCAGTATTCTTAAAGTTGTATGATGATGCAACATTGATTGTGACATCAGGATCTGCTTCCTAACTTCGTACTCACCATAGACTTTCCCATATTCAACCTTTAGATCTGGTATTCCTTTAATTGCTCCTACATATATGATTTCCTTCATTCTTTTGAGATGAAGGTGTCCAAGTTTCTGGTGCCACAGTTTCGCTTCATCCTCTTGAGTTTTTGAACATGTGGAAGAGTAAGCATTTATCTAAGGTTCCCAAAGATAGCAGTTATCTTTAAATCTTATAACCTTCATCAGAACATCATTTTTCCATCTTTTACTAGACATTCTGACTTAGAGAAAATGACTAACAAACCTTGATCACACAGCTGACTAATGCTGATGAGGTTAACAGTTAGTCCCTTCACCAAAAGAACATCTTCCAACCTAGGTGAACCAGCATCCATCAGTTTACCAACTCCTTTAAGTTCTCCTTTCACACCACCACCAAATCTGAGAACACCTGTGGGCAGGGACTTAATATCCATCAACAAATTTTGAACCACTGTCATATGTCTAGAACATCCACTATCAAAGTACCAGTCTTCTCTAGTTGATGCTCTCAAGGATGTGTGATCTATCAGGTTAACACCCCTATCTTTAACATTTCTCTTCTTGCTAACTGCCCTATCCTTGGACTGAACTAAGGACATTTGATTTCCATACAATTTTTAACAGAAAGATTTTATGTGACCATGCTCTCCACAGTAATGGCACCTCTAACAAGATTGATAATTATTTGGAGATTCATTATGTTTGCCAGAATGTTATAACATGTTGTTATACATTGTGATCACCTTCTTCCTTTCAGAAGGAAAGAACTTTTCTTCAGACATTCTTCTTTGTCTATTATCAGGGTGATAATGAACTTTTGTATCTCCAGAATCTTTCATTTGATCAGCCTTATTTTCCATCCTTTTCAAGGAGTCTATTATGTTATTGAACTTGGAATTTAAGAGGGTTATCTCACTTTAAAGATGAGAGACAACACCTAAAATCTCCTTCTTCTCATTCTCCAGTCAGCTATGACCTTTCTCTGATTTTCCTCTGTCTTATGAAGTTCCTCACATCTGTTACAGGCTTCCTTGTAGTCCACATCCAGATCATCATAGAGATCATTTTCATCACATGCTTCCACTTCATCAGCCCATCTTCCAGAACGAGCAGTAACAGGTTCAAGTTTGGTTTCAAGGTATTTTTGGTTTGAGCGCATCATCTTTTAAAGTATTGCTTGGGACAATTTCTTCATGCCAAGCTACATGGTTAAAGAACTCTTCACGCCAAGCTATGAGGCGGAGAACTTGTTCCTAAGCTACTACAAGCCTTGTTACCATTTCAAGTTACCATTACAAGACAAGTTAAGGAAAAGAAATAAAGTGCAAAACTCAGTTGAAGGCAAAAATATAAAGGTTGATGTTCAAATACAATGTACAAGTTTAAAGTTAATCATCAAACACAAGCTTGTTTACATTTACAATAAAACGGTTACATTGCCAAATTATAAGACCAAGTTTGTCAAAATTGCTCAAAGAAGTTACAGACCTAAGAGTTATAACATAACCTTAAGCCTATAAAACAAGAGTTGCAGAAGGGTGCTCGTGCTATACCGCAGATGAAGTTTTCACAAGGGCAGTTGAGTTCAACTCCAAATAACCTTCTTCAAGTCCTGCATCAAACCCATTCGCCACTCTACACCAAGCATGCTCTATCTTCTCCAAGATTCCTCTCCAAGCACCATCATCACAAATGCACATGAAAAGAGAAAGAAACATGAAGAAATAAAGTCTCAACAGCAGATAACGAACTTTCCAACTATACTGACAAAAGCAATTTCAATGAATCATTTGATTCAAAGGTGGAAAATCGTAGTTGCTACATGTGTTCAGAGGCGCAAAGTTGTACGTACAGGCTTCAACGATGTGCCCGACTATAAAAGAAGAAATACTTGCACAATTCTAAAGTGATTGATGAAGAAGATCAAGTTGAATCTCGAGTCGGGAAAGTAGCAGAGTCACACATAAAAGCCGTCATCATATCCAAGGCCTGCAACAACATGATACGCCATGTTTAAGGAGTTCAAGACGAGTTCGAATTCTTTCCAAAACATGTATCAAACATGCTGGACTCAGAAAGGAAAAATCCGGACGTGTCTCAAACAAAATCATCATCATCAATCTTCATTCATCAAGCATCATTAATAGCCACAAAATGAAAACAGAAAGTTTCACACAAGAATCATACAACCACAATAATCTTTCTAAAACAACATTCAACATCATAATTTTGTGTAATTGATTCAAAGTCGGCATTTAATCCTAAAGCCTATAAAAGAAAACACATACACGAGGAGAATGGACAGTACCACAAAACCACCCTCAGAAATTCAAAGAATACGCGCGCCGTCACACAGAATAGCATCACACGCAGCAGAACAGAAGCATCACCAGCACATTGAAGATAAAAAGAACAGTGAACAGAGACTTACCTGGAAATTGTCGACGTTGAACCGTTGCGTGGAATTCTTCGAAGGTACGCACTTAATCGATTGTGTAATTGTAAAATTCTATTTCGATCATTTCGATTCAAATTGTTACAATTCCATTTGCAAACTGAAGAAATTGATGCTGCGAAAACTCCTCCGTCGCCGCCGGCCCAAGGCCATGGCGTGGCGGATTCTTATCCTTCCGGAGAGAAACGCAATCAAGAGAAAGTTTGACGCGGAAAATGAGAGTTTGAGAGTGGGACGATCGGTGTGAACAGTAGCGAAATAGAGCTGCGAGCGAGGATGGTGAGGAAAGGAAAGGATTGCACGAGAGAAAAAAAGAGTAAAGTGGCTGAGTGAATTTGGTGTCATAGAGTTTTTTTATTTTTGCCAGGTTGTATTGTTGAGGTTGCTGGGTCAGTTGAGCAAGTATAACCCGACCCAAAATGCATTTTTTATTTGTTTTTTATGAATTTCCTCGGGATTTTGAGATAAGTCCACCACCTTTTTTTGTTCAAAAAAAATACTAACTATATACCTGCATTTCTATTAATTTAACTTAGTTTTATTCTTTAATTGAGGTATGGATTTGATAGTAATAAATTAATAAGATTTTAGTAATAAAGTAGGTTGGCAATTTGATGTTTATGCCTTATTCAAATTTGTGATTGAACCTTTGTTTAAATTATTCTTGATCTAAGATCATGATTTGTTATTAAGGCTCAAGAGTAGTGGTTGATACGTCCTGGAGTAATGAATTTTTGCTATGAGTTTGATACATCACCTAATGATAGCTTGTGATACTTGTTGCATATCAATTATTGCTTGCTTATGTGATTTGCCATGATCCCTTAGGATGTCTCGATTCTATTTGATCTTCGATTAAATTGAATTAAGATTAGACATTGGAATAAACCATTGCATGATAACTTATAGGATAACTTTCCCTTTCAAACTCGATCTTAGGTCATAGAATTCGGATAGTTTTCCGTTTCATTTAAAACTAAAATCTTTTCTCAAAAAAATAGAAAAATTCTTTAATTATGTCTCTAACCTTTTTCCTCAAACCATAGAAAAAATACCTCACACATCTCAAACCATTTTGCCTCTTAGCTTTTTCAGTTTAAAACTTTTCAATAAGGGCATGCTGTCTAAGCATTGTCCATAAAAAACACACAACAAAAAAAAAACATTTTCAACAAGAACTATGAAGTTCTGATTCCCTCTGGGATACGTAGGCACTGGGTTGAAAACTCAGACGAACTCAATAATAAATCTTTCTTTTTTCCCCCAAGTTTTCGTTTATCTTTCCCCTAGCAAGCTTATAGATAACAAACACCTTTCATGCCTAGATAACTTAGACGGTTCCCATCGAGTACGATGGATGTAGGGAGTGCTAGCACCTTTTCCTTACATAACCAACTTCTGAACCCAACGTGGTTGCGATGACCATACCCTATCCTTTTTCCAGTGGGTTTTCTTGATATTTTCCCTTTCCCTTCTGGGGAAAAAATAAAGTTCGGTGGCGACTCCCATAAGTCCATCAGTGATTGTGCAAACCCTAGTTTTGCGCATTGCGAAGATTGTATTTTTTGAGGTACGACAAATGGCGATCTAGAAGAAAAATACATATGGACATTCCTCTTAGCTTTGAAAACAAATTTGGATCAAATGTATGCAAACTTAATAAGTCTTTATATGGATTAAAGCAGTCTCGTAGAGCTTGGTTTGAAAAATTCACTCAGACCATGAATAAACAAGAGTACATCCATGGACAGGTTGAGCACACCTTATTCACAAAGTTCTCCCATGATGGGAAAGTGGCTGCCCTGATTATTTATGTTGATGATATTGTCCTTACTAGAGACGATACAGCGGAAATGGAAAGAGTAAAAGGAAATTGGCAGTAGACTTTGAAATCAAAGACTTGGGATTCATGAGATATTTTCTAGGTATGAAGGTTGCTCGGTCAAAGAATGCAATTATGGTTTCACAACAGAAATACATTCTAGAATTATTGAAAGAAACATGAATGAGTGGATACCAAAACACATGTTTAACACGCGTTCCCTAAGATACATTTTCTCCACCGTCCAACGCAATTAATAAGAAGACAGTCATACATCCTAACCGATGTTCTGACATCTTGTCAGACTTTGTTTAGTCATTCTTGTAATATATATTCAATCCCTTTCAACCAGAAGACCAAGATTAACTGACCAAGATGTTTAGACATTTCTTTAAACAACTCTCAGTTAGCAGTAAAGACTCTCAAAAGACCTTATCTGCTTCTGCAGAGAAAAATAAATTCTCTCAGAAATAAGCAATGACTCCCAGAATACTCCCAAGTTACTTGTATCACTTATAATTCAATCCATTGACACCAATGACAGAATCAGAACAACCTGATAAGTTCACCTAGAACTTAACCAGTAGAGCAATGTCACGACATCTCGTTTGACATATCATCCTCAACTGAGGCAATCTATCACAGACTGCTTGAAACCACAAACAATCTTGATATCCAATCTGCACTACTGCAGCAATATATCCATAACAGAAGTCTAACTCCCCCTGTCGTAGATAACTAGTGCTCCTTTGCAAGAAGAACACCATGAATGAATGGAAAACATAAGACGCATCTTCATGTCTTCAAGAGCGCACCCTCTGTTCAACACAGCTGTTGAACGCATTCACCTAATGCTTGAACCTAAAGCAATCCATGTACCATACTAGTACATTTAACAGAGAGAAGTTCTCCCCTATCTTTCTCCACAAATGCTTCTTCAGCAAGAACCACCCATAATCACTACATGATATCCCATGACAACTTCATGATCATATAGTGAGAGTACCAAGAACGCATCCTTGTACCACAACCAACAAAATCTTGGATTGAGACCAAAACACCATTGATCCCTCTCGTCCAGAAACCATCCATACACCACACGAATTCCTCCTGAATTCTCATGTATAGATATCCTTGTTCCCTGAGATACAACCCTATTGAATCTGGAATGCTTCACATTCCTCAAAGAGACATACAGAGCCCCTTAGTTTGCTAGCTCGCCCAAATATTCTTCACACTTGAAAGACATCAAACACATGCTCCAGAAAGCCTCAACTTATTTGCTCCATAAGCACCAAACTAATCCACTTCTCTATAGCATGACTTGTAGCAGAAGAAACCACCTCTCCACAAGTATTCTGACTTCAGCAAGAGTCAGTCTTCTAGACAAACACCCAACAATCCAAGACAGTCTTCAATCTATCATTCTCCCATATGATAAGATATAATACTTCTGATTCAACTGGTGAATATCAGCTTCCATATTCTGAACACATCAGAATTCAAACCTTCATGTAATCAACCCATGATCCACTTCAGTTTGATACCACATTCACATCAGACTTCCAAGACAGTCCTTTACTCATTATTCTCCCGTATGACAAGATAAATACCTCTTAGACAAGATGTGAGTGTCAAGTTCAACACATAGAACTTAGAATCCTACTCTAAGGATAACAAACCCAGATGATGTTCCAACATCAGTTAGGACATCCTTCACATATCACACACACCAACCAACATGGTTCTTGATATGCTCCACCACTGGACTTACTATCTGCATAGTAATCCAACTGAAGATCTTCAAACAACACTGTGCCACCAGCTTGATCAATAAAAACTCAAAATAACCACAGAGAGAAATAAACTATCATCCACCAAAAGAAGGTAATCTTCCATAATCAACTTAGAACTTATACCACAAGCTCCAAGAAAGAACTTAACCACAACCTCCTTACGTCTTCAACCAACTACCCTTCTGCCCAAGAGTAATTAGTTCCAAGCACCCTGCTTGAATGTACAATAAAGATCAACCAAATGCCACTGTTTGGTTAATCTTAGTTTTTCTTCAGAGTTTCAGAACATCTTCTGATCCACCAATGAAACCTAATCTTCAAGTCACATAGTCCACTTACTCCATAGCAAGCCATCTTGGATCCACCAAGCCTTAGACATGTAACATCTTCTCCTTCTTACAGCTCCCGCAAACTGCATGAGATAGGCCTTTTTGAAGCATTAATTCCATTTATTTATGAGAAGATCAACTTATATTACGATGATGCGCCACATCAACTAAGATCCTGAAGTTTCTACTTGATGTCATGACATCTGATCAGACATCCAGCTGAGGAATTCAGCCCTTCCTTCTGCCACTTAGAAGAACCTCCTCCTTATAACAGAACAAGAGTTCCATGTTCTCATAGACTTGATTCAACAACCAAGTTTGAGTAGACAACCTCTATCTTGCTTAATCATATCACAGGTATTCAATTCAAGCTCACACCTTAATGAATATCTGCTTTACAACTCCAAAGAACTCAAACGTGCCAATTATGATTCTTCAGAAGAGAAGTAGTCATAGACTACACCACAACTATACCAAAGAATGCCATTTTTCTTAAGTAGAGCAATCTACAGAAAGTCAGAGATAACTGCCACTTATCCTAGACCTTCAAGATGAGCAAGATCACATGCTTCTATGTACCTAGATCAGAAATAAACTGACCCAAGTTGTGCCATCACCAGCACCAAATACTAGACAAGTCTCTTGCCAGGACACTTTCCAGATAAGCATCAGATGCTTCTAGTAACAACTGGAACACACCTTCTGCACTCCAATACTCCTATATCAGAAATAAACTGATTCAAGAAATATTCATCAAGATTATGATGTCTTCTTCTTCATCTTCCACATCATCATTGTCTAGACCAATTTCTTGCCAGGAAACTCTCCAGAGATCAGATGCTTCTGCCACTCCAAACTGAAGCAGATTCTTAGGTTAACACCCAAGAGAAATAGATTCAAAAGCGTATGCAGTACCCCTCCCATGATTCTGCACAAACCCTGATGAAGAGATGTTTCAACATCTTGTTGAACATCAGCAATCTTGAACTTCAAATACAAGAATAATCAATTAAATACTTGTGAATTTCACAAATAGAAATTGATCTTAAATCCTTGTTCAATAACCCTGTTTCACAGTTGAAGCCATACTCTAACAGATCCTTCCATGAACATTTATCAAGTATTCAATCTTTGCAAGTAACTTCCTTGACAAACAAAGTGTTGAGATACCAAGGTTTCCACCCTTGACTCAAGTAACTAAGATTCTCTATGAACGAACCCTATTTACCTCAACAGTTCTAAAATCTTCATTCAGATTAGATTCATCCTTAGGATTAAGAAAGATGAATCCTTCCTTGCACTTTTGGAAGATGAAAATAAATCACCTCCACTTTCTTCAGATTTGTGTTTCACAGAAACACCCTCTAGTCAGAAGAGTAACTAGAAGACTCCAGATGCATAACTGAGATGCCTTTAAGAGTGGACTTGAGATAATTCTCAAGTGTCTTTGACAGCTTAGCCGAACAATAATTTATCAAATTCCTAGAGCAAGAACTTGATAAACTTAATCTCAACTCCCCTTTTCTTCAACTGACTTCAAGATGCACAATGGAACCAAGCTTCCAAGTACCATGTCACCATTACAGACATCTACCAACAACTCTCTCCATTCCATATTACTCCCAACTTTGGAATAAAAAGATGCAGATATCTTCAAATATAGAAGCCAACAGTTGAGATCTTCCACCATCTTTCTTCAGTCACAACTCCAGAATCCCATAAATACCAGAGCTCTTCCATCAGAAACATATGCAGCAGAACCACCAAGGAACAAATTCAACATGCCCTAATAAGATGTCATAACATCTTATAAGACACCCCAACAAGAGAACAAGCCACTTCTCCTGTAGTTGTTGTAGAACCTCCTCAGAAAACATGAACAACCACCAAGTTGTTACCTTCGATCCAGAACATCCATCCCATCCATTAATACCCGTGAGTATGTCTGAGTGAATGATCTGATTTCCAAAACTCCTCCTTGTTTAAAACTCCAGAAAGTATCTCCCAAAGATCTCATCTAGAAACAGACAGGATGCCTGCTCTGATACCAATTGAAATTCTGGCATAGCAGATAGCAGATGTCCTAACACATGTCAAGACATTGTTCTGCATAATTATTAAACAAGAAACAGAACAGCAAACTGATATTCAGAATATCAGTAACTGTAGCAAGACAGATGTTTCGACATCTGTTACAACATGTTAATCAAAACTGAACTGTAAATTGCATAATGATAAACAACACAGAATATGATAACCCAGTTTGGTGCAAATCACCTACATTTGGGGGATACCAATCCAGGAAGAATCCACTATCAGTAGTATAGTTTTATGTAAACAACCGCTGGTTTATAGTAAGCACCCATGTTTACCTATCACTACCCAATGAAGACTTTATCTAAGAACTTCATCCTAGATAAGAGAAACCCATCTCACTCCCTAAATCACAACCTGTGATTATCTAACAGTTACAACAACTATATCATCCTATTGAAAGACACCCCTTTCAATAAAAAGTTCAGTCAAGCTACCTTGACTAACAAGTTAACTTGGATTTGCTTAAAAGCTTCATCCAAGAACAATTCATGATTCATTACCTACGGGTTTCTGAATCTGTACAAGTACTTATGTCTACCACAATGTATCAAATCGATACAGAGAGAGACTTACAAGAGAAACCTACGACTCTCAAAACCTAAACCCTACTTTACAAAATAGGATTCCTAAGTCTATGTCGTTCTATCTCTCTTTTCTGCCTAGGTCTTGGTCTTCTTTTATAGCCTTCTGCTTCCTTGGGCTTTCAAGTCTTCTGTTTACCAATCCCTTGATCCACTGCTATAATCATTCCTTGATTCTTGCACCAGATTTAGAACCTGTTATATTTGTCGAATCAGGATGTTAGGACATTGTATTCGACATCTTTGTCTGCAGCATTCTTCATTAAGTTTTAACCAAAATTTGGTCAAACCTCATGAGCTTTCAGATTGAGTCATTCTGAGTGTTTCTTGACAACATTGTAGTAGATGATATACGTTACACATCGTATGAAGATCATCGTCAGATGTGTCCCTGGAATGACATGGTCTTCTAGTCCATATGGTTGGTTTGTCGGTCATGCCTTATTTATCTATATATGTCTAAGTGAGTCATGAATCAGTTCGAGTTTCAATAAGGTATTCCAAGAGACCTCTCCGTGTCTGCTCCTCTAACTATCGTCCACAAAGATGTTAATGTGATGTTTGATGATTTCTATAATCATTTAGTAACAAATGAAGTACAAAGTGTGCCAGCTCCCATGCCATGGTGCATTCAGCCACATCTAATGGTATTTTAGAGTGCCACATCCTTACATTAGGCCAGATGCTCAGGGATATCCACCTAAGCTATCTCATCAAGAGATATTAGAGGAGGAGCGTGCTAGAGAAGATCATGTCGTTGATGTGTTATCTGCATGTCAACGTATTATGGCTATTACGCTAACGGGTATAGAGAGAGAGGAAAGATTCCAGAAGGCACTCCTGTGAAGGCTACATTATAGGCCATTATATCTGAGGCATGAAATGCCATGCAGTACATGAGGCAGAGAAGGAGGCGGGAGGTCAGATATACCAAGTAGTTCACTTTTACTCGTATTTTGATAATGTTTGTATTATGGTTTATAGTTTGTCAACAATGATGTTTAACTATGGATTTTAATTAAATTAATATATGGCATTTTAATTAAATTACATCAGTGAATGTTTTAATCGATAACAAATTTATTTTGATAATATACTTAATATAAATGGCATAAAATATAAGATTTCTTTAAAAAAATGTCAATTTTGTAACATACTTACTGTCTAAGGGTTATTACGGATGTATGTTTTCAAATTATTTTTTGAGTTGTGCAATAAACACATTACGATGAGTTCAAAATGTGTCTAGGGTTATGACAGAAGTGCACATACAAACTCACTCTTCCATGAGTACAGAGATACACTTCCAGACTAATTTTTGTCAAAATGGAAGTGGGTGCCTCACTTACGAAAGAATGTAGTGTATTTTAAATGCGTGCGAAAGTATACTTCTAAAATTGAGAATGAAAATTTTGAATTTAAAAGGGTGGCTCTCTACCACTAAGGGTGGGAAGAGCAATCCCTAATATTTATATGTAGCTCTTTCCAGCCCAACACTACATCACCGCAAATTCTCATTATCATTTCATAACAGGGTGGGTTAAAGTTTGGGAATTACTAATCCCACCCTGAGTGGTGGAAAAACACCTTATGAATATCCAAAATGCTCTTCAAATTTCAGAAATGCATTTCCGAACGCACCATGATCACATGAAAACACGTTCAAACTGAGTCTCACCTCATATTTTTCTAAAATTTAGTTCGGAGATACATTTTTGAATTCACCATATACACACTCATACATCCTTAATTGAGATACTCTCATTTTGTCCAAAAAAAGTTCGAAAATATACTTTCAAAAAAATTCTAGAAGTACACTTTTGTAATCTCTCTCTTCTTCACTTTTTAATCTCTCTTTTCTTCGCTTCACAAACCTAAACAGGACTCACCACAATCAGAAACATAATCCCCATTTTCCCACCATAGTCTCTGTAACAAGCAGTCAAAGAACAAAAATAAAGTGTTAACAACCTCTCTATGAAAAAAAAATCCAAAAAACAATAAAATATTGTGTATTATGGTTATAACATACAAAACTCATGAATGAGTTAAATTATAGGATAATATAATCAATAAAATAGTGTATTATGGTTGAAACATACAAAACTCATGAATGAGTTAAATTACATTATCAAAACAATAACAGTGCTATGTGGAAAATGATGTGAATTATAATTATATGAAAGAAAAAAAAATTATTATTATTATTAGGCTTAATACCCTTTTTGGTCCTCTAACTATAGGGGTGGGTCCAATTTGGGCCTCTTTCTTTTAAAAGTTCCAATTTGGTCCCTTACGTTATCTAACAGAATCAAATTAGTCTTTTCCGTCAAATATTGATAACGGCGTTAGAAATAAGTGACGTGGCATCTGAGGTGGCGATTTTTGATGACGTGGCATACGATTTATTAATTTTTTATTATTCATATTTATTTCATTATCCTTGTCATTTTATTAGTAAATTATTAATTAATTTTTTTCATTAGTTTTTTATTTTGAAATTCATATAGAATTAAATTTATACAAATTTTAAAAACAAGTTTATTGGATCAAATGGCTGGCCCATTTCTTCAGCCCACAAACTTTTATAAAGTATTATTTGTGTTGTATATATATACACTCAATATAAACATCACTCACACGATGTGGGACTTTAAACAAATTTGACAACATTGCATGGAAGATTTAACCAAATTTGATTGTTGTACACATACACATACTTGACCCAAAACTAAAATTAAGGTCTATGCATTACACTGGGAAGGAGCTTCGTCAACGCATAACAAACATATTTCAATAAACACAAACACATAACAAACAATAACAATAATAATGATAATAATGATTATGGATCAATTTGTTGTAAGAACTCACAGTTGATCAACTAATGCTTGTTTGGAAAGAGCTTCTGACTTGTCAATTTTGTTTCCAAGAACAAGCAAAGGAATCCCGTTTAAGGAAGGTTTTGTCAGGAGTTCAGTTAATTCGCTTCGAGTTATTGGAACACTGTCTCTATCAGCAGCATCTACAACATACCTGCCATTGCACCAAGAAACGCCACTCTTAATTACTTGAAAGAGCAAAAGAAAAAAACATCACAGTATAAAGCATGCAGGACCAGTCTATACCTTTTGATAATAAAAAACAGTATTTAAAAACATGCATCAGGTTTTCTGTCGCCAAAGCTTGAAACTGATATGGTTTAAAAACAAGCTTTATTTAAAAACAAGCTTTCTTAAACTGTTAATGCATTATTTAAACATCCAATGGAAACTTCAAATTTGTTTCGATCAAACCTTAAATATACATTTAAGATCTATTCAAAGTTGTATAAAATAGATAAACACATCTGTTAATGCATTATTTAAAAATCCAATGGAAACTTCAAAGCAATCTGTAGTTTTCTTAAATATGGATAAGCCTAAACTTTTTTTAATAATGCAAAGTACTTCACATTATTATATTTGAAAATAGGGTTGTACATTAGTTCACGATTGGTTCACGTATTCCTTTAACATACCTTCTAAGTTCAACATGATTGCACTATATATATGACACCACTTTTGAGTCTAATATCAACATCATATTCATTAGTTCCCTTGCTTGTGAAATTCCAAAAAACTCATATACTTATATACTTAAAACTCCTTTAAAGAGAAAGAAAAAAAAAACATAAGAAAATGAAACTCATGAGCATTTCATTTTTGTTCAAGCTTTTGATACTTCAATATCTTACAATTCAATGAATATGTCTCGGTTACATATAGGAGCATCGAGCTTCATTGCAAATTCAAACATGCGTCCGGAACTTGTTTTCATATTGTATTGTTTGTTAATTATGTAGTGGCCAGGAGCATATTGTGACACCAAACAAAGTCGCTGTTATCCCAAAACCGGAAAACCAGCTGCAGATTTCGGCATTCATGGATTATGGCCTAACTACAACGATGGATCATGGCCTTCAACATGGAACATGTGCAGAATCTGAGCTTGATCAACATGAGTACTTTGAAACAGCTCTCAAATTGAAGGAGAAAGTCAACCTTCTTCAGATCCTCAAGAATGCAGGGATTGAACCAAATGATGAATTTTACAGCATAGAAGACATTTCTGAGGCTATAAAAGAGGCAACAGGGTTTGCGCCAGGATTCATTTATGGAAGAAAGAGCAGTGAATCATTTATGGAAGAAAGAGCAGTGTATCAAAGGAATATGAAATTATATTGATTATTTGTGATAGGTTTTAAAGTCCCACATCGTGTGGGTGATGTTTATATTGATTGTATATATATACAACACAAACAATGCTTTATAAAAGTTTGTGGGCTGAAGAAATGGGCCAGCCATTTGATCCAATAAACTTGTTTTTAAATTTTGTATAAATTTAATTCTAAATTTCAAAATAAAAAACTAATGAAAAAAATTAATTAATAATTTACTAATAAAATGACAAGGATAATGAAAAAAGTATGAATAATAAAAAATTAATAAATCGTATGCCACGTCGTCAAAAATCGCCACCTCAGATGCCACGTCACTTATTTCTAACGCCGTTATCAATATTTGACGGAAAAGACTAATTTGATTCTGTTAGATAACGTAAGGGACCAAATTGAAACTTTTGAAAGAAAGAGGACCAAATTGGACTCACCCCTATAGTTAGAGGACCAAAAAGGGTATTAAGCCTTATTATTATTATTATTATTATTATTATTTAGTGTATTTGAAATGCGTTCGAAGATATATTTTCGAATCTAAAGATGTTTTTTTTATTTTTCACGAGAACGTGGTAGTAATCTTTAGGGTCTGTTTGGTTCAAATTAGGGAAGGAGAGGTGAGGTGAGGAATTTTTTTTAACCAGATAAGTGTTTGGTTCAAAAGAGGGGAGGGATTTTAATTTAAAATGTGTTTGGTTCAGGAGGGGAGGGGAGGGATTTTATTAATAATTTATATTTTTATCCTTATGATCTTATATATGTGATATGATATTCATATGTGAAAAATTCATGTGGTAATAAAAATTTTAATATTGAGTGAGTAAAAAAATATTTATTTACCACACAACGTTAAAAAATTGAGTACACTTGATTCAGATTATAACTCTCCAATATAAATAAAACTATATGATGATAACAACGTTTAAATCGTGATGAATCATCTAACAAAACAAATACATAAAATAAATTATTATTAAGTATTAATGGTTCAAAATGTTTAATAAAATGAATAAAAAAATGAATGGTTTAAAATTTGATATAAAAAAAATGATATGATACATAACAAAATTAGAATAAAAAACGAATGTAACTAAACATGATATTTTTAATTAAAAAACTAAAAAAAAAATTACAATGATTATGATTTTTATAAAGTACAAAAATTCTAAAATAATTTGAATGTAGATAACAATTATAATAAGATGATGGAAGCAATCGAGAAAATCACATAGAAGAAAGTAGTAACACGAAAGAAAACGAATAATTTTGAAATACTAAAATTAAACTGAAAATATTTTAGTAAATATAATAATTTTTTAAAGGCTTAAATAGTCTTTTGGTACCTGTAAGTTAGCGAGTTTTTGATTTTGGTCCCTGTAAGTTTTTTTTTGTTTTAGTCCCTATATCTCACTTTTTGCATGCGTTTTAGTCCCTAAAACCAAAATCCGCAAGAAAAACCGAAGAAAAATCCGCAGGAAACCTACGGATTTTGGTTTTAGGGACTAAAACGCATGCAAAAAGTGAGATATAGGGACTAAAACTAAAAAAAAAACTTACAGGAAACAAAATCAAAAACTCGCTAACTTACAGGGACCAAAAGACTATTTAAGCCTTTTTTAAATATCCAAACTCATATTCTCTCCCCTCCCCTCCAAATCCCTCCAAATTGGAGGGAAGCAAAAAGTGTGTTTTGGAGAGATTTTGCTCCCCTCCCTTTCCCTCTTAAAATTTGAACCAAACATATTTAATTAAAAATCTCTCATCCCTTCCCCTCCCATCCCCTCCATCTACCCCGAACCAAACATACCCTTAAGGTGCATTAAGTAATTCCATGAAGTTTTAACTATAAAATTTCCAGTTGTCCTTGTTCCTAAAAGAAATGAGAATTTCTTAATACATCCTAGATAGTTCTTAGCCACCATGGAAAATTATTTAAATGCATATAGGTTCAAGAGATGAATCTCCGGACGCATCTATTTCTGAATAAACATTGACATATTTTGGAGATACATCTCCAGAACCATTTTAAACATTCAAAACATGTCACTCATAAGCCATTTTACATTTGAATTGTTTCGGAGATGCATCTCCGATAATATTCCGAAGATACATCTCCGAAGTGTATCAGAACAGGTATTTTTACTATAAGTTGTGTATTTGTTTTCAGATGAAGTATAATGCACGTTCCAAAATAAAAAAATAGACGTACAAAATAATAAAAGATTAATACTGGGTGCATCAAAAATAAAATAACAATATATGTAAAAAATGTCGTACAATCAAGATCCAAAATGTAATAAAACCGTAAAAATAAAGTAGAGAGTATAGTACTACAACAAAATAATAACATACTACTACGGTGTGTGTCTGACAACATCTCCTCTACCTCCTCTGCATACTCTGTCTCATCTGTCTACTCTGCATCCTCAACCATCAATCCCCCCGTCCTCTGGAAATGTCTCTGGTACAACAGTGCCCCCTATTCCTCCGCCATGATGGCATCTATGACTCACCTGACACCAGACCCATCAAGGAAAATACCCTCGTCAATGTCTGCCCGCGCAATCTCCACTATGCGACAACACCTAGGCAAGACATCATCAGTATGATCTAGCTGAGCTTGCTCCTTCTCTAGTATATCCTGATGAGCTGGTCTCGACGGATCTCTTGGAGCAGCATGCACCATATACGGATGTGACACCCTGAAGAACCATCTAATGTACCCCTCGACGCAGCTCCATTCGTTCGGAGCTATGGTATCTCGTGCCTCCTCCGAAACCAGATGATTCTCATAATCAACAAACATTTGCTCTATTTATCTACGAGTCAAGGCAGGAGGAGCCGAGACAGTAGGGTGTTTAGGGATAGTCTGGGTGTATCGAATTGTCGTATGACGCGCTCGGGCAGATGAGGAGTAGTGAGACGCGATCCGTAGGCCAACCATCCAGAGTATAACACTATCTCGTTAAATGGTTGCGTCCGACGGTGATCCACGTAGCTGTTGAAGTGCATGTCCTCAGCAACCAAACGATCAAGATAGACTATGAAAGCCTCGACCGTCTGGTTCTCTTTGAGCAGGATAAAAGCACAGACATGCTGCATATCCTTAATGTACTCAGGCACACTCGCTCAGCCAGCGATGTGCGGGAAGTGCTGAAGGATACAAGTCTGGAAAAAAAAGTTTGGAAAAAATGAACCATCGCAATGGTTTCGCAAATATGGAATGAAAATGATGACAAATAACATTCAAGGATCAAGAATTATTACCATAAGTAGTGTCATGCTGCATGTGACCTGCTTCATCTTCCACAGACATCCCTCTCTCAACTTCGGATAAAGATAGACTAGGCAAGCAGCCTCCTAGTTGTACTCATAGATCCGCTGTAGATCCAAGAAGTACAGTAGGTAGGTAACGTCAGTATAAGTGACATTGTTGTCCACAAAAATGCAAGTGCCAACCAAAAAAAGATAGTATGCCCTCAGAGCATGTGTCCTATGTACCGCCACCTGATCATCATTGTAACACCCTTCTACCCCACAAATAATTTTAGAAAAATAATTCATATTATCAGAGTAACATCAATGAGATAGGTGCCACATATATTCAAAGCATCTTTTAGAAATCATTATCCTGTCCCGTAACACGGTTTACACCACTGTTCTCATCATAAAATTCACAACTACGCAGCGGTAATCATACTTTAAATTCAAATCAATAAAATGCTTCATAAAGAAATGTATCCAATCAAAATAACATCAACAATATGAAAATTCAAACATGAACCAAAAGAACACGAGGTTCACAAAAAAATCTCAACCCGGTGTTACATGACACAGAGCAGGACACCTCTAAACACTACTAAGAACACCGATAAGCGAAAACACTCCAAGGCTACATCCTCCAGCACCGCAAACCTACTCTTGATCATCTGCAAGTTACCCACATAAGAGGTAACGTTTCCAAGCAGGCAGGGTGAGAAATCACTATCCATTATAATAATATATTGACATGGAAAATAAACAGAATAAGCAACAACAACGTCATAACATCATCAACAAATCTTCACAACACAATCACATTTACATCATTCATATGCAATGTCAACTATAATGAGATGCAAAGAATGCATGTGGTACTGATTCAACGTGGATGGACACTGGTCATCAACCCTCCAAAAGGAGCACAACGTAATCAACATATCACTTCAATCCGCACGATGGGATTGAAGCTACCAATGGACCGAAGCCCCAACATAAAATGCTATGAAATGCAATGATGCTAAAATCTCCGCAATTCATCAAACATCAACGTGTGCATCATTCATTTCATATTCAATAAATATTTATCATACAATCATGTTTGGTCATCTTACATCAACAACAACTCGACAACAAAAGATCAGCACAAGAAAACGTCAAGAAACCTCAAGAAAACAACAAAAACAGCAAAACAGTTGTCTGACACGGCCACCCGTGTCCTGTGACATGGCCCGTGTCAGGAAACCTGCACTCAAAATACAAAACAGACAAAATTACAGCAGAAACAGTAGCCTGACACGGCCACCTGTGTCCTGTGACACTGCCCGTGTCAGGAGCTCTGTAACAAAAATTTTGTTTGCCCCCAATCAGCAAGCTGACACGGGTGCCCGTGTTGTGTGACACAGCCCGTGTCAGGATGCGACAAAACCCCGATTTTCCAAAAAGTGATTTTTCTGCTGCGTTTTTGACTCAAAATACCCCCAAAATTCAGTGTTGTCCAATACGAAATTTGACCAAAAGACTCACACAATACACATACATCAAATACACCAATTTATTTCACCCATTCTCATCACAACACTCACTCCTAACACAATCTATATCATCAAACACCACAATTACTCAAGAATCCACAAAACCTAATCTATTCATAAACCAATTCCTATAAAATTATAATAAACCGTGAAAACTCCCCATACCTTAGAGAAATCCGTAGCTTCCTTCCTTCTCTAAGATTCCTCAGCAATCTTCAAGTCTTAGGGCTCTTCTCCTTCTCTTCCTCTATATTCTTCACAAAACACGATAAGTTAGAATTGATCGGTCTTTTCCTCTTTAGACAAAATATCCCAGTTTATGAACTTCCAACTCTACCCTAACTCCTTTTCCTTTATGACCACCTTGCCCTTTTTCTTAATATTTTTAATAATAATAATAATAGTATAAATAATACACTAATTATTCATTCTATTAAATTATTTAAAAATACTCTTTTGATCCAAAATTCTCCAAAATTACCAAAACTTCTCAATTCCTTCTAAATTAAATAAATAAATAAATAAATGATTAATTTAGATTTTCGGGGCGTTACAATCATCACCATAAGCATGTTGTGTCTTCAGGATCTCATCATCATATATGTTCTTCAGGAGCTCTAATCTATCATTAACACCCCTGGTCTTATCCACCTCCTCCATCGCCTTCCCTAGATCTGCCCTAAGATACTCTACCATCGTCTCGATTGCCTCATCTCTAGTCATCTGATAACACGAATTTATATCATATTTATACTTCAATTTATGTTAGTTTCTTATTCTGATTTTCGTCTAATATCCGAATTTCTCGAGATTATTTAAGTGTTTTTTGCAGGTAATCATATTTCACAAGTCAAAGTATGCTAAGAGTGGAAAAGAACCAAAACATGCAAGAAAAGAGCAGAAAAGAGAAGAAAAATTGAAGAAATCCATTTTTGCTGATATCACGATCGTCATGGGAGTGTCACGACCGTGGCAGCTTCAAAGTACACCACGACCGTAACATTTCACCACGATCGTCATGCGCGTAATTTACACGTTGGATCAGAGACTTGACTACGAATTCTCAGAGAGCAGTTTCACACGATGCCATTTTCTTCCGGGGATTTCTAGGTCCAAAGTGGTGTAACTGTCAGCGTGAGTGGCTGAATTTTCTCCAACTTCTATCTCAGCTGAGCCTATAAATACAAGCATTTACGAAGAACAAAGGGTGGCCAACTTTGCTTTCAAAGTGTACCGTCTTGCTGCCAATTTATTTTCAGAGCTTTAGTCATTTCTTTTACTTTGCATTTCCATTTCCTTGTTAACCATTACCGAACAAAAGTGACAGTTTCTCACACTGAGGAACTGTTACAACTTAGTTTTAGTTCTTTGTTTCATTGCCTTCAACCTTTGCAATTTATTACATTCAAGCTAGAACCTACCGGCTTGTGGAGGGATTGCTATTGCTGTTATTACTGAATTCCAGGTTTTCGTTATTTAATTCAAGCATTGTTTATTTATTTCTTAGTTATGTCTATGTTTATTTATTTCCTTGCCTCTGCGTTTAATTTCCTAATTATGTCGAGCTAAACCGATATTATCGGTATGTAATGAAGTAACTAAAATGAATTAATTTTCTCTAAGCTAAAATCAATAATCAATCCTTCTTCTGGCTTCGATTTCTTAATATAAAACCCAACTTTTATTACGAAAGTAAAAAGGTAACATAGGTTAAAGTCGAGACCACGGGAGTGTGAGGCTTTACCCGGATAGCTGAAATCGGGCATTAGTTTTAAAAATAGCGGAAGCGCTTTAAAGTTAATTAGGTTTAATCAGTTTTCAAAAAGTATTTTTAACCTCATACGGGCTAGCGAGAGCAGACGTATTAACTTAGAAGTATAGTCCGAAGCAAGAACCACAGGAGTGTGAGTTGAGGGCTTTTAAACCAGTTTTTCCTACAGATGAATAGGGTGATAAATCTCTACAGGCTTAGGTTTAATTAATTCTACGTAGGTTACCGAATTATATACCGATAACTTATTCATAACTAGTATTCCCAAATTTTAATTTCCCTTTAATTTCCCGTTTGAACTAAAAAACCCAAATTCTGATTAGCCTTAGATAAACATAGTAACGATAAGATAACGGTGCGTTCGATTTCTAGTCTCTGTTGGATCGATAATCTTTTAAAACTACGCGATACAACTGTATACTTGCAGTAAACCCCATTCGACTCATAAAGTCGCGATCAATTTTTTGGCGCCGTTGTCGGGGACTAATTAAGTCGACATCGTAATTCCTTTGTTACGTCGTATAGACTAAGGCAAAAACCAAAATTCCCTTTCTGTTGATTGTATGCCAAGTACTCGCTCTTCTGGCGAAGACCTCGTACGACCAACACACAAACCTGAACGTCTTCTTACTGTAAAAAGACGTATCCAAGAATACTGCTTAGCTCACGATATCCCTTTTCCTTTATCAGAACCTGAATCTCAATCAGATCCTGAACTTGAATCCGAATCAGAAACAGACATGGCCGACCCACCACAAAATCGACCTCTAAAGTATTATGCTACCGCATCTCAACAAGAACCTCACAACAGCATTATCGCTCCAGCTATCAACCGAAACGATTTCGAGCTGAAACCCTCGCTGTTATCTGCTGTGCAACAAAATCAATTTTCTGGAAACCTAACAGAAGACCCGAACGAACATCTAACCAAGTTTGTACAGTATGCAGACACAGTGAAAGCGAATGGTGTAACCGCAGACGCCATAAGACTACGTCTTTTCCCTTTTTCATTAAGAGATAAAGCTTGGGCTTGGTTGCAATCCTTGCCATCAAATTCTATTACTTCTTGGGAAGATTTAAAGAAGGTCTTTCTGGCACGATATTTTCCGCCAAGCAAAACAGCTATGCTGAGAGCCCAAATCAACAGCTTCAGACAAAAAGACAACGAGTCATTATATGATGCATGGGAAAGATACAAAGATATGAGGAGGATATGCCCGCATCATGGTCTTGAGGATTGGTTAATTATCCACACGTTTTACAATGGTCTCTTGTACAACACAAGGTTGACAATAGATGCCGCCGCTGGTGGTACACTCATGGATAAACCCTATGATGAAGCCCAACAACTCATCGAGAGCATGGCTCAGAATCACTACCAATGGGGAGGTGAAAGAACTCAAGTGGAGAAATCCCAACCAAAAGGAGGAATGTACGAAGTATCTAGCCTAGATGCCGTCCGTGCTAAGGTAGATGCAATCGCTCAAAAGATAGACAACTTGACCATGACACCCAAAGCCACTGTGGCTGCTGTAGCGCCAAACTGCGAATTATGTGGAACAGCTGGACACGCTGCCCCTGAATGCCAAGTTTTAGCAGGAGCCTCTACAGATCAAGTAAATTATGCTCAAGCAAACCCTTATGTAAATACCTACAATCCTGGTTGGAAGAATCACCCCAACTTCTCTTACAAAAACAACAATGCATTGTATGCACCTGGTCAAGCACCTGCTGCACCACCAGGTTATCAAAAGGCTGCAACAGCTGCTCCAAATGTTCCTAGGAAGTCTAACCTCGAACTGATGATAGAAAACTTCATAGCTACCCAGACTCAGGCAAACAAAGAATTCCTGAATCAAAACGTACACACTAGTGAACAGATTAAGCAGTTAGCAAACAAAGTAGATGCTTTGGCCACTCACAACAAAATGCTTAAAACACAAATTTCTCAAGTGGCTCAATAACAAGCACCTACTGCTGCTCCTGCTGGAACATTTCCTGGACAGCCACAACCTAATCCTAAAGGACATGCAAACGCTGTTATACTGAGAAGTGGAAAAGAATTAGATGGACCCATCGACCCAAGACTTCAAAATCCAGCCATGTACCAAAAGTCTGCTAACGACCAAACAACTGAGAAGGAGAGTAAACCCAAGGAAAAGGAAGATAATGACCAAGAGGATGTAAACAAAGAAAAACCTTATGTGCCTCCACCACCTTATAAGCCACCTATTCCGTATCCTCAAAGATTGAAAAGTTCTAAAACTACAGGGCAATTTAAGAAATTTGTTGAACTTCTGAAACAATTAAACATCACGATACCCTTTACAGAAGCCATCACCCAGATGCCCTCGTATGCTAAGTTCCTAAAAGAAATCCTATCCAATAAGAAAAAGATTGAGAAAAACGAAACAGTTACGCTTACTGCTGAGTGTAGCGCAATAATTCAAAACAAAATGCCTCCTAAGCTGAAAGACCCAGGTAGTTTCTCAATACCTTGTGTAATTGGGAAGTTCGTCATAGACAAAGCTCTATGCGACTTAGGAGCCAGTATTAGTGTTATGTCCTTATCCATTTGTAAGAAGCTTGATATGGGAGAATTAAGACCAACTAAGATGTCTGTGCAATTAGCTGACCGCTCTGTTAAATGCCCAGTTGGTATACTAGAGAATGTTCCAGTTCGTATAGGACAATTCTATATCCCTACTGATTTCATAATCATGGATATTACAGAAGACTCTACTACTCCTATCATATTAGGAAGGCCATTCCTAGCTACTGCTGGAGCAATTATAGATGTAAAGAGAGGCAGGTTAACTTTTGAAGTTGGTGAAGAGAAAGTTGAATTTATCTTGACACAATTCTTACAAGCTCCATCCATAGACGACACATGTTATTTACTAGATGTCATAGATGAGTGCGTAAGAGAAATCGAGATGGAACCGACCATATATTCAGATATCCTAAAAATTCCTATACCTCCGATTTTCGAAGATGATAACTGGCGTGAACCTTATCAAGACGATAGCCTAAGCGAATGCTTAGCACTTACACCAGATCATCTACCTTGCCCAAAGAACCCAGCCCTAGAACTGAAAACATTACCCAAAAATTTAAGGTATGAATTCCTAGACGAAGCTCTCGAACGACCTGTAATAGTCAACGCAGACTTAGGACAGACCGAAACGAAGAAACTATTAGATGTCTTAAGAAAATATCCAATTGCGTTAGGCTATAACATCGCTGATCTTAAAGGAATAAGCCCTTCTATTTGTATGCACCGCATTATGCTGGAGGAAGACTGTAAATCCTCTAGGGAACGTCAGAGAAGGATTAACCCGATCTTGAGCACTGTAGTCAAGGACGAAGTGAAAAAACTCTTAGAAGCAGGAATCATATACCCGGTATCAGATAGTCAATGGGTTAGCCCAGTACATGTCGTTCCAAAGAAGGGAGGTGTTACAGTTGTTAAGAACGAAAAAGGTGAATCTATAACAAAAAGGGTTGTAACTGGAAGTAAAATGTGCATCGACTATAGAAAATTAAATAAAGCCACTCGTAAAGACCATTTCTCATTGCCTTTCATTGACCAAATGTTGGAAAGATTGGCTAAACACTCATACTTCTGCTATTTAGACGGTTAATCAGGATTCTTTCAAATTCCTATTCATCCTGATGACCAAGAAAAGACGACCTTCACATGTCCCTATGGTACATTTGCTTATCGGCGAATGCCGTTTGGATTATGTAATGCACCTGCCACATTCCAAAGATACATGATGTCAATCTTTGCTGATTTTATAGATGACATTATGGAAGTGTTTATGGATGACTTTTCCGTATGTGGGCAGAGCTTCGAAGGATGTCTATCGAACCTAGAAATGGTATTGGAAAGATGCGTAAAAGTTAATCTCGTATTAAACTGGGAGAAATGCCATTTTATGGTAAATGAAAGAATTGTACTTGGACACGTTGTGTCCGATAGAGGAATTGAAGTAGATAAAGCCAAGATAGAAATTATAAAAGATCTTCAACCTCCGAAAATTGTACGAGAAATACGAAGTTTCTTAGGACACGCCGGTTTCTACCGACGATTCATAAAGGATTTCTCGAAAATCACTAAACCTCTTACCGGTCTATTAATGAAAGACGTTGAATTCATCTTTGATGAGAAATGCCTAAAAGCATTTGAACAGCTGAAAACAGCTCTTATTACCGCACCTATCATGCAACCACCAGATTGGAGATTACCTTTCGAAATCATGTGTGATGCAAGTGATTATGCTGTAGGTGCAGTTTTAGGATAGAGGAGGGATAGAAAACTTCATGCCATCTACTATGCAAGTAGAACTTTAGATTCCGCCCAAATGAACTACGCTACCACAGAAAAAGAACTTTTAGCTGTGATCTTTGCCATTGACAAATTCCGTTCCTACCTAGTGGGAGCTAAGATCATCATTTATACAGATAACGTAGTTATTAGATATTTACTTAACAAGAAGGATGCAAAACCTAGACTGCTAAGGTGGATCCTACTTCTACAAGAATTCGACTTAGAGATCAAAGATAAGAAAGGAACCGAAAATGTAGTAGCAGACCACTTATCCAGATTAGAAGGCATTAAACCAGAGCCAGTACCCATTAATGAGGAATTCCCATATGAACGGCTCATAGCCCAACTAGAAAGTGATATGTCTACTCTACAGTTGAATGACCCAAGGATGGAAGAAGTCGTGGAAGAAATTAACATGCACACAACCCTGCCATGGTATGCTGACATAGTCAACTACTTAGCAGCTGGAGTACTTCCACCAGACTTATCTTATCAACAAAAGAAAAAATTATTTCATGATCTAAAACATTACTATTGGGATGAACCTTTGATGTTTAAGAGAGGAGCCGACGGTATCTCCCGTCGTTGCGTCCCAGAAGAAGAAATAGAAAACATCATCTCTCAATGTCATTCTGCTCCTTATGGAAGACATGCTAGTACCTCGAAGACATGTGCTAAGATCTTGCAATCCAGCCTATTCTAGCCCAACCTTTGGAAGGATGTCCACATCGCAATACTAAACCGCGACCGGTGCCAACGCACTGGCAACATATCAAGACGCGATGAGATGCCTCAAAAAGGCATATTAGAAGTAGAAGTCTTTGATGTATGGGGGATTGACTTTATGGGACCCTTTCCATCATCCTTTGGAAATAAATATATACTCGTAGCCGTCGATTATGTTTCAAAATGGATTGAGGCAATAGCTTCTCCTACAAATGACGCACGAGTAGTCATAAAGCTCTTTAAAAACACAATCTTTCCCAGATTTGGTGTGCCGAGGCTTGTCATAAGTGACGGTGGTTCTCATTTCATATAAAAAATATTTGACAAATTACTATCGAAATATGGAGTAAGACACCGCGTAGCAACACCATATCACCCACAAACAAGTGGATAGGTTGAGGTCTCAAACTGAGAAATAAAACAAATTCTAGAAAAGATCGTAGCCACCTCTAGGAAAGACTGGTCATCAAAACTCAACGAAGCTTTATGGGCATATAGGACGGCCTACAAAACACCAATCAGAACCACACCTTTCAAACTTGTCTATGGTAAATCTTGCCATCTACCAGTGGAATTAGAACATAAAGTCTATTGGGCTATTAAAACATTGAACTTAAGGTATGATTCCGCATGTGAAAAACGTATCCTAGATCTGCATGAACTAGAAGAGTTAAGATTAGACGCTTACGAGAATGCTAAGATATATAAAGAACGAACTAAAAGATGGCACGATAAGCGCTTATCTAGAAAAGAATTTAGTGTGGGAGACGTTGTACTCCTCTTTAACTCAAGATTAAAACTCTTTCCTGGGAAATTAAGGTCTAGATGGTCCGGTCCTTTTGAAATTACAAAAATTCTACAAAGTGGAGCAGGAGAAGTAAAGGGGAGGAATAGTAATCCATTTTTAGTCAATGGACAACGTCTAAAACACTATCACAGCATTGAAAATAGAGATTATTTGAACTGCCTAAGACTTTTAGAGTTGCCCACAGAACCTCCTAACTAAGCATCTAATTGAATTCGTCAGGCTTTCGACGTTAAAAACAACGCTTAATGGGAGGCAACCCATGATTTTTGTTTTTTTATGCATTATATTTGTTATTTCTTTATGCTTTCTATGTTTTGTTTTTATTTTGCAAATTTTCAGTTTCATTTATATCGTTTTAAATTTAATTTGGAAATATTGTGCTGATCTTAAAAATTGAAAAAACTACAGGATTACAAAGTCTTTCTACTCCCTCTGTTCTCCTCTTCTGCTTTCATTTTTGCAAAAAGTACTAACTAATGGCAAATGAGGATAACATGCCAGTAGAATTCAGAGATGGAACATAGTGGCATCGCTATGAGGCTTTGTCTCTTAGACCTTTTGCCTTGACAAAATTCGCCCACAGACCCACCATGACCGCTTTAGGTGTAGGTGAGAGCACAGACTTTCTGTTTAGCTAGTTAGGTTGGGAGGGTTTTGCCAATAAGAAACATAAGTGCTACTGTAGGCTGACTTTAGAATTCCTGAGTTCTCTAAGTTATAACCCTCACTGTGCAAAAGGTTTAACCAGGGGTAGAATTACCTTTAGATTATTTGGATACAGCTGCCAGTTCACCATAAAAGAACTGTCGGATCTTTTGGGATTTCCTGAAGGACCCCATGTTTTCTCTGTGGTTCAAGAAGACTTAGAGTTGGTTGGAGAGATGAGTGACTTTTGGGGTAGAATTTCAGGGAAACCTGATTTTGACATGGACCCTATGCTTTCAACAGAGATACATAACCCCGCTTTCCGTTACTTTCATATGGTCCTGGCCTATACCTTATTTGGTAAACCTGAAAATGATAACACTATTTCGAGGGACGAGCTTTTTATTATGTTTTGTGCTTCTCAGTCTAGAGAGGTTAATGGTCTTACTTTTATGCTGAATAACTTTTGCAAACTTATCAATAACGATAACAGTCCAATTTTGATAGGTAGCCTGGTTACTAAGATAGATGATACTATGGGATTCAGAACCCGACTTTCTAAGATTAACCCTTTTGGAGAATTTAGACCCATGAATATCACCTTTTGCTTCAACAGGGCTATGATTAGGGACCAAGGTCCGAACCATTTCCAGCTTTTAATTAACAATGTTGTCATACCACACTTTACACTTCCAAATCATGAACGCACAAGTGTGCACGATCAACATAACTGGCTATATAACCTTGATGAACTCGTGCCTGAACCAGAAGAAACCTTTCCTGAACCTGAGATCGACCCAAAAACACCCCCTCATTACCATGATCTTGACTATATGGATTTCCAAGAGAACATTGACATTCCCAAAGCTGATGCCACTAATTATGCTTCTAATCTGAATTCTATCTTAAAGACTATGGATGAATACCATAAAGAAATCACTTCAGTAAAGGATGAGCTTAACACTGTGCGTCAAAATGTTGTTGGACTTATGGACCTGACCATGGAACAATTTGATCATTTAAATCAAGCCATCGCATCTTTGAAGAAACGCCTTGGCTAGATTTATGAAGCACCCTATTTTCAAGACTTTTTTATGCATTTTACTTTAGAACAATTTACATTATTTCAGTTTTCAATTTTTTTTCATGTTGGGAATAATTTGATTTCATACATTTTTTATACAGTGCTAGTAGTTTAACTAGCACCTTTCTGGTTTTAAATAATAATTTCATTTGCTGTTGCTATTAAATCTTTGTGATTTCAAATTCCATTCCTATACTTTTAATTCTATATTAATTTGTGTTATAATGTTACTTATCTATGTGTATGAAATTACTGCTATTTCCATGTGCTTTTTATAACCTGCTATTGAATTAATGTGTTTGGAACCGTGTCTGTCATTAAACTAATTCACCACCCAGATTTTGTGGACGTCACGATCGTGACGACCCCGTGACGACCGTCACGCAGGTTTGAAATGAATTCTGCGTAAAAACAGAATTATTTCGTTCGTTCCCTCTTCTTCCTCCAATTCAAACCCCAACCGTCCACTACCTTCTGAAATTCCAAACCGTCCCATTACCATTTGAACCACATTAGTCATTTCCATAACCATTCAACTTCCCATTACGCTATATAATCACACCATACGCAATTCTTTTTCACAAACCCTCACATTACATAACCTACTTTCTTTCCAAAACCCTCTTTAACCCAACAATGGCACGTGAAATTCCAGACTTATCCACATTAAACTTCCGTGATGGAGAGGCAGGAGAACGCCAAAGAGCTCGGTATATCGACTTCTACAGTCGTTCCATTCAACCGACCCGCTATGTCGACATTGCATGCTTATAAGAACTCGGAATGCTTGAGGGTGTTCAATGGATGTTACAGAATGCCAGTCTTTGGCAGCTTTGCACTCAGAGCTGGCCCACTTACGAAGACCTCACTTTAGAGTTCCTCAGTTCCTTTACCTACATAACCCCTCCGGGCGAAATGAACCAATTATCCGGAGTCGCAAAGTTCCGCATGTTTGGCAAACAGTACTCAATCGAACAAGATCGTCTTGCCGAGATGCTTGGTTTCAAACATGGCGAGAATGTCCATCGCCGAGTACCGCAGGAAACTTTCTATCAAGCAGCGTTCCCACTATGGAATCATTTAACGAGAACAACAGTCGACAGCTCGGATAGCCTTAACGCAACATTCATCCACAACCCAGCCGTCAGATACGTCCACCGCGCACTTGGAAGCACCATCTTTGCACGAGATAGTAACCATAAGGTGAATTCTAAAGAGTTGTTTTTCCTTCATTGTATTTTTCATCCGGAGCTAATCAATGCCACACCATTTTTACTAGCACACATACAGTTAAACTGTGTTAGAGGCTCCAAACCCTTCTACTTTGGAGGGATTGTCACCTCTATTGCACTCAGTTTGAATTTGGAAAACGACCTTGCTAGACTACCCTCCTTGCCTCCAGTGTTCCTTGATATAGATTATTGCAGAAACTCGCAGCTCATCAAGTTACGACGAGATGGAAAATACCATCCTATGGTCCGAGCCAAAACCGTAAGAAGTATCATCATGCCTTGCAGGAGTCGCATTGACCCTCAGAATATGGCCAATTGGCTTTTTGATCTTAATTGTTAAGTTTGGAGTTTAACAACACCACTTTATCCTCCAAATCAGAGATTGTATCCAAATGATTCAGTCTCTCATCACATAGTTGGGAAATAAGATTCTACTGATCTTGTCCTAATTGACAAAATTCAGCAAAGTCATTAGGGTTGAGCGATCCGATATCTGACTCCTTGTTAGAATCATACACTCTAGTCATATCTGACACCATATTAGTAGACTCCCCATCGCTCGAGGAGTCATCCTCAGACAACAAGATAGATAGACCTTTTTTCTCCTTCTTGTGGAACTTGGGACACTCACCTCTTGTGTGTCCAAAACCTCCACACTCAAAGCACTGAATTCCCTTCCCTCAGTTGGGTTTCTTATCATAGCTAGGTCTTCTTCCAAAGTTTCTTGACAAGCACAGGGACCTGTTGATGAGATGGAGCAAGAAATGGATAACGCCCCTGAGAACCAACCACCGCCAGCCAATGATGCTCCTTCGACCTCCAGACGTCGTCGCCGCCCTGACCAAGACCCAGTTACTAATGATGAAATCCTGAGGGCTATATGGCAACAAACCCAGCAACAGAATGAAATGATGACACTTATGCGTCAAATCCAGCAAGGGCAAGTTGACCAAGGACAAAGACTTGACGGTGTCATCGAGGAGATGGGTGCATTGACACTGGGAGTGCAGGGCTTACACGAGTACATCCATCATGTGGGCATTCCTGATCACGTCGCACAGCATGGAAGAGGACGCCCTAGAGGCAGAGGACGTGGTCCACCTTGATTTTATTTTTCTTTTTGTATTTTGTTTCTCTTTTTAGTTTTCCTTTGTATTCCCCTTTATATCGTAACATTGAGGACAATGTCTGATATAGTGTGGGAGAATTAGATTTATTTCCGTTTATTTTCCTTTCTTGTACTTTCTTTTTCCTTATCAAAGTAATATATGAATATTTTCGTTCAGTTATCCGATTTCCTCACTTTATTCTGCCATAACGAAAAAATTTTACGATTAATGCTCGTCTGTGACGTACCAAGCTTTAAACTATGTTAGGAAGTTGGGAAAGTGCTAACAAGATCGATACCGTCTCGACACCTTAGACCTCTTGTGTATGCGATATCAGTTTCGACACTTATTATACGATACCTTGAGTTCAGTCCTAAAGTAACCCTTAGTAGTTTATATTAGCAGTCAGCACCGTCTATATCACAAACCACGTGGGGAACCGATGAATATAAGTGTTTGATGCCCAAATCAAGAAAAAGAAAAAAAAATCTTTCTTATCTATATGCCGAGAAAAAAATAAATAGAATATGCAACAACTCTCACAATTGTGAAAATGTGCAAGAAAAGAAAGAAAGAGAATCCGTTGTTGATTGGTTCAGAGGTACCTGATTCTGAACTTGGTAGGGCGAACTACTGTTCGATCCCCCGCAATCTACGAATGGGATATATAAAGGGTTACCACATTTGTGTATCAGGCCCCGTGCGAGAAAATGGGATCAAAGTCACTAACCGGTTACTCCACTACGTGCGTGAATAAGGCAAAGGGCTTAATGTGATTGCGTCAGAATGAAACCGGGTAAAATAGATACGAAAACTTATGGTTGAACTATAATATAATGATTTGGACTGGATTGTACAAAAGAGAGGTCTATGACAAGCTTGTTGCTTTGTGTCGTTATTGTATCCTTAGTGTTTTACACTAGTACCCGTCTAACTAACAAGAAACTCTTTTTCAACACCATTGGTATGTCAGGTATGTGCATTTGATATAGTTTGTCCGTTTTAATAGATTGATTGCTTGAGGACAAGCAAAGATTCAAGTGTGGGAGAGTTTGATAACACAAATTTATATCATATTTTTACTTCGATTTATGTTAGTTTCTTATTCCGATTTTTGTCTAATATCCGATTTTCTCGAGATTATTTAAGTGTTTTTTGCAGGTAATCATATTTCACAAGTCAAAGTATGCTAAGAGTGGAAAAGAACCAAAACATGCAAGAAAAGAGCAGAAAAGAGAAGAAAAATTGAAGAAATCCATTTTTGCTGATATCATGATCGTCATGGGAGTGCCACGACCGTGGCAGCTTCAAAGTACACCACGACCATAACATTTCACCACGATCGTCATGCGCGTAATTTACACGTTGGATCAGATACTTGACTACGAATTCTCAGAGAGCAGTTTCACACAATGCCATTTTCTTCCGAGGATTTCTAAGTCCAAAGTGGTGTAACTGTCAGCGTGAGTGGTTGAATTTTCTCCAACTTCTATCTCAGCTGAGCCTATAAATACAAGCATTTACGAAGAACAAAGGGTGGCCAATTTTGCTTTCACAGTGTACCGTCTTGCTGCCAATTTATTTTCAGAGCTTTAGTCATTTCTTTTACTTTGCATTTCCATTTCCTTGTTAACCATTACCGAACAAAAGTGACAGTTTCTCACACTGAGGAACTGTTACAACTTAGTTTTAGTTCTTTGTTTCATTGCCTTCAACCTTTACAATTTATTACATTCAAGCAAGAACCTACCGGCTTGTGGAGGGATTGCTATTGCTGTTATTACTGAATTCCAGGTTTTTGTTATTTAATTCAAGCATTGTTTATTTATTTCTTAGTTATGTCTGTGTTTATTTATTTCCTTGCCTCTGCGTTTAATTTCCTAATTATGTCGAGCTAAACCGATATTATCGGTATGTAATGAAGTGACTAAAATGAATTAATTTTCTCTAAGCTAAAATCAATAATCAATCCTTCTTCTGGCTTCGATTTCTTAATATAAAACCCAACTTTTATTACGAAAGTAAAAAGGTAACATAGGTTAAAGTCGAGACCACGGGAGTGTGAGGCTTTACCCGGATAGCTGAAATCGGGCATTAGTTTTAAAAACAGCGGAAGCGCTTTAAAGTTAATTAGGTTTAATCAGTTTTCAAAAAGTATTTTTAACCTCATACGGGCTAGCGAGAGCAGACGTATTGACTTAGAAGTATAGTCCGAAGCAAGAACCACGGGAGTGTGAGTTGAGGGCTTTTAAACCGGTTTTTCCTACAGATGAATAGGGTGATAAATCTCTACAGGCTTAGGTTTAATTAATTCTACGTAGTTACCGAATTATATACCGATAACTTATTCATAACTAGTATTCCCAAATTTTAATTTCCCGTTTGAACTAAAAAACCCAAATTCTGATTAGCCTTAGATAAACATAGTAACGATAAGATAACGGTGCGTTCGATTTCTAGTCTCTGTTGGATCGATAATCTTTTAAAACTACGCGATACAACTGTATACTTGCAGTAAACCCCATTCGACTCATAAAGTCGCGATCAAGTTTTTGGCGCCGTTGCCGGGGACTAATTAAGTCGACATCGTAATTCCTTTGTTACGTCGTATAGACTAAGGCAAAAACCAAAATTCCCTTTCTGTTGATTGTATGCCAAGTACTCGCTCTTCTGGCGAAGACCTCGTACGACCAACAGACGAACCTGAACGTCTTCTTACTGTAAAAAGACGTATCCAAGAATACTGCTTAGCTCACGATATCCCTTTTCCTTTATCAGAACCTGAATCTCAATCAGATCCTGAACTTGAATCCGAATCAGAAACAGACATGGCCGACCCATCACAAAATCCACCTCTTAAGTATTATGCTACCGCATCTCAACAAGAACCTCACAACAGCATTATCGCTCCAGCTATCAACTGAAATGATTTCGAGCTGAAACCCTCGCTGTTATCTGCTGTGCAACAAAATCAATTTTCTGGAAACCCAACAGAAGACCCGAACGAACATCTAACCAAGTTTGTGCAGTATACAGACACAGTGAAAGCGAATGGTGTAACCGCAGACGCCATAAGACTACGTCTTTTCCCTTTCTCATTAAGAGATAGAGTTTGGGCTTGGTTGCAATCCTTACCATCAAATTCTATTACTTCTTGGGAAGATTTAAAGAAGGTCTTTCTGGCACGATATTTTCCGCCAAGCAAAACAGCTATGCTGAGAGCCCAATTCAACAACTTCAGACAAAAAGACAACGAGTCATCATATGATGCATGGGAAAGATACAAAGATATGAGGAGGATATGCCCGCATCATGGTCTTGAGGATTGGTTAATTATCCATACGTTTTACAATGGTCTCTTGTACAACACAAGGTTGACAATAGATGCCGCCGCTGGTGGTACACTCATGGATAAACCCTATGATGAAGCCCAACAACTCATCGAGAGCATGGCTCAGAATCACTACCAATGGGGAGGTGAAAGAACTCAAGTGGAGAAATCCCAACCAAAAGGAGGAATGTACGAAGTATCTAGCCTAGATGCCGTCCGTGCCAAGGTATATGCAATCGCTCAAAAGATAGACAACTTGACCATGACACCCAAAGCCACCGTGGCTGCTGTAGCGCCAAACTGCGAATTATGTGGAACAGCTGGACACGCTGCCCCTGAATGCCAAGTTTTAGCAGGAGCCTCTACAGATCAAGTGAATTATGCTCAAGCAAACCCTTATGTAAATACCTACAATCCTGGTTGGAAGAATCACCCCAACTTCTCTTACAAAAACAACAATGCACTGTATGCCCCTGGTCAAGCACCTGCTGCACCACCAGGTTATCAAAAGGCTGCAACAGCTGCTCCAAATGTTCCTAGGAAGTCTAACCTCGAACTGATGATAGAAAACTTCATAGCTACCCAGACTCATACAAACAAAGAATTCCTGAATCAAAACGTACACACTAGTGAACAGATTAAGCAGTTAGCAAACAAAGTAGATGCTTTGGCCACTCACAACAAAATGCTTGAAACACAAATTTCCCAAGTGGCTCAACAACAAGCACCTACTGCTGCTCCTGCTGGAACATTTCCTGGACAGCCACAACCTAATCCTAAAGGACATGCAAACGCTGTTATACTGAGAAGTGGAAAAGAATTAGATGGACCCATCGACCCAAGACTTCAAAATCCAGCCATGTACCAAAAGTCTGCTAACGACCAAACAACTGAGAAGGAGGGTAAACCCGAGGAAAAGGAAGATAATGACCAAGAGGATGTAAACAAAGAAAAACCTTATATGCCTCCACCACCTTATAAGCCACCTATTCCGTATCCTCAAAGATTGAAAAGTTCTAAAACTACAGGGCAATTTAAGAAATTTGTTGAACTTCTGAAACAATTAAACATCACGATACCCTTTACAGAAGCCATCACCCAGATGCCCTCGTATGCTAAGTTCCTAAAACAAATCCTATCCAATAAGAAAAAATTCAGAAAAACGAAACAGTTACGCTTACTGCTGAGTGTAGCGCAATAATTCAAAACAAAATGCCTCCTAAGCTGAAAGACCCAGGTAGTTTCTCAATACCTTATGTAATTGGGAAGTTCGTCATAGACAAAGTTCTATGCGACTTAGGAGCCAGTATTAGTGTTATGTCCTTATCCATTTGCAAGAAGCTTGATATGGGAGAATTAAGACCAACTAAGATGTCTGTGCAATTAGCTGACCGCTCTGTTAAATGCCCAGTTGGTATACTAGAGAATGTTCCAGTTCGTATAGGACAATTCTATATCCCTACTGATTTCATAATCATGGATATTACAGAAGACTCTACTACTCCTATCATATTAGGAAGGCCATTCCTAGCTACTGCTGGAGCAATTATAGATGTAAAGAGAGGCAGGTTAACTTTTGAAGTTGGTGAAGAGAAAGTTGAATTTATCTTGACACAATTCTTACAAGCTCCATCCATAGACGACACATGTTATTTACTAAGTGTCATAGATGAGTGCGTAAGAGAAATCGAGATGGAACCGACCATATATTCAGATATCCTAAAAATTCCTATACCTCCGATTTTCGAAGATGATAACTGGCGTGAACCTTATCAAGACGATAGCCTAAGCGAATGCTTAGCACTTACACCAGATCATCTACCTTTCCCAAAGAACCCAGCCCTAGAACTAAAAACATTACCCAAAAATTTAAGGTATGAATTCCTAGACGAAGCTCTCGAACGACCTGTAATAGTCAACGCAGACTTAGGACAGACCGAAACGAAGAAACTATTAGATGTCTTAAGAAAATATCCAACTGCGTTAGGCTATAACATCGCTGATCTTAAAGGAATAAGCCCTTCTATTTGTATGCACCGCATTATGCTAGAGGAAGACTGTAAATCCTCTAGGGAACATCAGAGAAGGATTAACCCGATCTTGAGCACTGTAGTCAAGGACGAAGTGAAAAAAATCTTAGAAGCAGGAATCATATACCTGATATCAGACAGTCAATGGGTTAGGCCAGTACATGTCGTTCCAAAGAAGGGAGGTGTTACAGTTGTTAAGAACGAAAAAGGTGAATCTATAACAAAAAGGGTTGTAACTGGAAGTAGAATGTGCATCGACTATAGAAAATTAAATAAAGCCACTCGTAAAGACCATTTCCCATTGCCTTTCATTGACCAAATGTTGGAAAGATTGGCTAAACACTCATACTTCTGCTATTTAGACGGTTAATCAGGATTCTTTCAAATTCCTATTCATCCTGATGACCAAGAAAAGACGACCTTCACATGTCCCTATGGTACATTTGCTTATCGGCGAATGCCGTTTGGACTATGTAATGCACCTGCCACATTCCAAAGATGCATGATGTCAATCTTTGCTGATTTTATAGATGACATTATGGAAGTGTTTATGGATGACTTTTCCGTATGTGGGCAGAGCTTCGAAGGATGTCTATCGAACCTAGAAATGGTATTGGAAAGATGCGTAAAAGTTAATCTCGTATTAAACTGGGAGAAATGCCATTTTATGGTAAATGAAGGAATTGTACTTGGACACGTTGTGTCCAATAGAGGAATTGAAGTAGATAATGCCAAGATAGAAATTATAAAAGATCTTCAACCTCCGAAAATTGTACGAGAAATACGAAGTTTCTTAGGACACGCCGGTTTCTACCGACGATTCATAAAGGATTTCTCGAAAATCACTAAACCTCTTACCGGTCTATTAATGAAAGACGTTGAATTCATCTTTGATGAGAAATGCCTAAAAGCATTTGAACAGCTGAAAACAGCTCTTATTACCGCACCTATCATGCAACCACCAGATTGGAGATTACCTTTCGAAATCATGTGTGATGCAAGTGATTATGCTGTAGGTGCAGTTTTAGGATAGAGGAGGGATAGAAAACTTCATGCCATCTACTATGCAAGTAGAACTTTAGATTCCGCCCAAATGAACTACGCTACCACAGAAAAAGAACTTTTAGCCGTGATCTTTGCCCTTGACAAATTCCGTTCCTACCTAGTGCGAGCTAAGATCATCATTTATACAGATCACGTAGCTATTAGATATTTACTTAACAAGAAGGATGCAAAACCTAGACTGCTAAGGTGGATCCTACTTCTACAAGAATTCGACTTAGAGATCAAAGATAAGAAAGGAACCGAAAACGTAGTAGCAGACCACTTATCCAGATTAGAAGGCATTAAACCAGAGCCAGTACCCATTAATGAGGAATTCTCATATGAACGGCTCATAGCCCAACTAGAAAGTGATATGTCTACTCTACAGTTGAATGACCCAAGGATGGAAGAAGTCGTGGAAGAAATTAACATGCACACAACCCTGCCATGGTATGCTGACATAGTCAACTACTTAGCAGCTGGAGTACTTCCACCAGACTTATCTTATCAACAAAAGAAAAAATTATTTCATGATCTAAAACATTACTATTGGGATGAACCTTTGATGTTTAAGAGAGGAGCCGACGGTATCTCCCGTCGTTGCGTCCCAGAAGAAGAAATAGAAAACATCATCTCTCAATGTCATTCTGCTCCTTATGGAAGACATGCTAGTACCTCGAAGACATGTGCTAAGATCTTGCAATCCATCCTATTCTGGCCCAACCTTTGGAAGGATGTCCACATCGCAATACTAAACCATGACCGGTGCCAACGCACTGGCAACATATCAAGACGCGATGAGATGCCTCAAAAAGGCATATTAGAAGTAGAAGTCTTTGATGTATGGGGGATTGACTTTATGGGACCCTTTCCATCATCCTTTGGAAATAAATATATACTCGTAGCCGTCGATTATGTTTCAAAATGGATTGAGGCAATAGCTTCTCCTACAAATGACGCACGAGTAGTCATAAAGCTCTTTAAAAACACAATCTTTCCCAGATTTGGTGTGCCGAGACTTGTCATAAGTGACGATGGTTCTCATTTCATATAAAAAATATTTGACAAATTACTATCGAAATATGGAGTAAGACACCGCGTAGCAACACCATATCACCCACAAACAAGTGGACAGGTTGAGGTCTCAAACCGAGAAATAAAACAAATTCTAGAAAAGATCGTAGCCACCTCTAGGAAAGACTGGTCATCAAAACTCAACGAAGCTTTATGGGCATATAGGACGGCCTACAAAACACCAATCGGAACCACACCTTTCAAACTTGTCTATGGTAAATCTTGCCATCTACCAGTGGAATTAGAACATAAAGCCTATTGGGCTATTAAAACATTGAACTTAAGGTATGATTCCGCAGGTGAAAAACGTATCCTAGATCTGCATGAACTAGAAGAGTTAAGATTAGGCGCTTACGAGAATGCTAAGATATATAAAGAACGAACTAAAAGATGGCACGATAAGCGCTTATCTAGAAAAGAATTTAGTGTGGGAGACGTTGTACTCCTCTTTAACTCAAGATTAAAACTCTTTCCTGGGAAATTAAGGTCTAGATGGTCCGGTCCTTTTGAAATTACAAAAATTCTACAAAGTGGAGCGGTAGAAATAAAGGGGAGGAATAGTAATCCATTTTTAGTCAATGGACAATGTCTAAAACACTATCACAGCATTGAAAATAGAGATTATTTGAACTGTCTAAGACTTTTAGAGTTGCCCACAGAACCTCCTAACTAAGCATCTAATTGAATTCGTCAGGCTTTCGACGTTAAAAACAACGCTTAATGGGAGGCAACCCATGATTTTTGTTTTTTTATGCATTATATTTGTTATTTCTTTATGCTTTCTATGTTTTGTTTTTATTTTGCAAATTTTCAGTTTCATTTATATTGTTTTAAATTTAATTTGGAAATATTGTGCTGATCTTAAAAATTGAAAAAACTACAGGATTACAAAGTCTTTCTACTCTCTCTGTTCTCCTCTTCTGCTTTCATTTTTGCAAAAAGTACTAACTAATGGCAAACGAGGATAACATGCCAGTAGAATTCAGAGATGGAACACAGTGGCATCGCTATGAGGCTTTGTCTCTTAGACCTTTTGCCTTGACAAAATTCGCCCACAGACCCACCATGACCGCCTTAGGTGTAGGTGAGAGCATAGACTTTCTATTTAGCCAGTTAGGTTGGGAGGGTTTTGCCAATAAGAAACATAAGTGCTACTGTAGGCTGACTTTAGAATTCCTGAGTTCTCTAAGTTATAACCCTCACTGTGCAAAAGGTTTAACCAAGGGTAGAATTACCTTTAGATTATTTGGATACAGCTGCCAGTTCACCATAAAAGAACTGTCGGATCTTTTGGGATTTCCTGAAGGACCCCATGTTTTCTCTGTGGTTCAAGAAGACTTAGAGTTGGTTGGAGAGATGAGTGACTTTTGGGGTAGAATTTCAGGGAAACCTGATTTTGACATGGACCCTATGCTTTCAACAGAGATACATAACCCCGCTTTCCGTTACTTTCATATGGTCCTGGCCTATACCTTATTTGGTAAACCTGAAAATGATAACACTGTTTCGAGGGACGAGCTTTTTATTATGTTTTGTGCTTCTCAGTCTAGAGAGGTTAATGGACTTACTTTTATGCTGAATAACTTTTGCAAACTTATCAATAATGATAACAGTCCAATTTTGATAGGTAGCCTGGTTACTAAGATAGCTGATACTATGGAATTCAAAACCCGACTTTCTAAGATTAACCCTTTTGGAGAATTTAGACCCATGAATATCACCTTTTGCTTCAAAAGGGCTATGATTAGGGACCAAGGTCCGAACCATTTCCAGGTTTTAATTAACAATGTTGTCGTACCACACTTTACACTTCCAAATCATGAACGCACAAGTGTGCACGATCAACATAACTGGCTATATAACCTTGATGAACTCGTGCCTGAACCAGAAGAAACCTTTCCTGAACCTGAGATCGACCCAAAAACACCCCCTCATTACCATGATCTTGACTATATGGATTTCCAAGAGAACATTGACATTCCTAAAGCTGATGCCTCTAATTATGCTTCTAATCTGAATTCTATCTTAAAGACTATGGATGAATACCATAAAGAAATCACTTCAGTAAAGGATGAGCTTAACACTGTGCGTCAAAATGTTGTTGGACTTATGGACCTGACCATGGAACAATTTGATCATTTAAATCAAGCCATCGCATCTTTGAAGAAACGCCTTGGCTAGATTTATGAAGCACCCTATTTTCAAGACTTTTTTATGCATTTTACTTTAGAACAATTTACATTATTTCAGTTTTCAATTTTTTTTCATGTTGGGAATAATTTGATTTCATACATTTTTTATACAGTGCTAGTAGTTTAACTAGCACCTTTCTGGTTTTAAATAATAATTTCATTTGCTGCTGCTATTAAATCTTTGTGATTTCAAATTCCATTCCTATACTTTTAATTCTATATTAATTTCTGTTATAATGTTACTTATCTATGTGTATGAAATTACTGTTATTTCCATGTGCTTTTTATAACCTGCTATTGAATTAATGTGTTTGGAACCGTGTCTGCATTAAACTAATTCACCACCCAGATTTTGTGGACGTCACGATCGTGACGACCCCGTGACGACCGTCACGCGGGTTTGAAACGAATTCTGCGTAAAAACAGAATTGTTTCGTTCGTTCCCTCTTCTTCCTCCAATTCAAACCCCAGCCGTCCACTACCTTCTGAAATTCCAAACCGTCCCATTACCATTTGAACCACATTAGTCATTTCCATAACCATTCAACTTCCCATTACGCTATATAATCACACCATACGCAATTCTTTTTCACAAACCCTCACATTACATAACCTACTTTCTTTCCAAAACCCTCTTTAACCCAACAATGGCACGTGAAATTCCAGACTTATCCACATTAAACTTCAGTGATGGAGAGGCAGGAGAACGCCAAAGAGCTCGGTATATCGACTTCTACAGCCGTTCCATTCAACCGACCCGCTATGTCGACATTGCATGCTTATAAGAACTCGGAATGCTTGAGGGTGTTCAATGGATGTTACAGAATGCCAGTCTTTGGCAGCTTTGCACTCAGAGCCGGCCCACTTACGAAGACCTCACTTTAGAGTTCCTCAGTTCCTTTACCTACATAACCCCTCCGGGCGAAACGAACCAATTATCCGGAGTCGCAAAGTTCCGCATGTTTGGTAAAAAGTACTCAATCGAACAAGATCGTCTTGCCGAGATGCTTGGTTTCAAACATGGCGAGAATGTCATTCGCCGAGTACCGCAGGAAACTTTCTATCAAGCAGCGTTCCAACTATGGAATCATTTAACGGGAACAACAGTCGACAGCTGGGATAGCCTTAACGCAACATTCATCCACAACCCAGCCGTCAGATACGTCCACCGCGCACTTGGAAGCACCATCTTTGCACGAGATAGTAACCATAAGGTGAATTCTAAAGAGTTGTTTTTCCTTCATTGTATTTTTCATCCGGAGCTAATCAATGTCGCACCATTTTTACTAACACACATACAGTCAAACTTTGTTAAAGGCTCCAAACCCTTCTACTTTGGAGGGATTGTCACCTCTATTGCACTCAGTTTGAATTTGGAAAAAGACCTTGCTAGACTACCCTCCTTGCCTCCAGTGTTCCTTGATATAGATTATTGCAGAAACTCGCAGCTCATCAAGTTACGACGAGATGGAAAATACCATCCTATGGTCCGAGCCAAAACCGTAAGAAGTATCATCATGCCTTGCAGGAGTCGCATTGACCCTCAGAATATGGCCAATTGGCTTTTTTATCTTAATTGTTAAGTTTGGAGTTTAACAACACCACTTTATCCTCCAGATCAGAGATTGTATCCAAATGATCCAGTCTCTCATCACATAGTTGGGAAATAAGATTCTGCTGATCTTGTCCTAATTGACAAAATTCAGCAAAGTCATTAGGGTTGAGCGATCCGATATCTGACTCCTTGTTAGAATCATACACTCTAGTCATATCTGACACCATATTAGTAGACTCTCCATCGCTCGAGGAGTCATCCTCAGACCACGAGATAGATAGACCTTTTTTCTCCTTCTTGTGGAACTTGGGACACTCACCTCTTGTGTGTCCAAAACCTCCACACTCAAAGCACTGAATTCCCTTCCCTCAGTTGGGTTTCTTATCATAGCTAGGTCTTCTTCCAAAGTTTCTTGACAAGCACAGGGACCTGTTGATGAGATGGAGCAAGAAATGGATAACGCCCCTGAGAACCAACCACCGCCAGCCAATGATGCTCCTTCGACCTCCAGACGTCGTCGCCGCCCTGACCAAGACCCAGTTACTAATGATGAAATCCTGAGGGCTATATGGCAACAAACCCAGCAACAGAATGAAATGATGACACTTATGCGTCAAATCCAGCAAGGGCAAGTTGACCAAGGACAAAGACTTGACGGTGTCATCGAGGAGATGGGTGCATTGACACTGCGAGTGCAGGGCTTACACGAGTACATCCATCACGTGGGCATTCCTGATCACGTCGCACAGCATGGAAGAGGACGCCCTAGAGGCAGAGGACGTGGTCCACCTTGATTTTATTTTGCTTTTTGTATTTTGTTTCTCTTTTTAGTTTTCCTTTGTATTCCCCTTTATATCGTAACATTGAGGACAATGTCCGATATAGTGTGGGAGAATTAGATTTATTTCCGTTTATTTCCCTTTCTTGTACTTTCTTTTTCCTTATCAAAGTAATATATGAATATTTTCGTTCAGTTATCCGATTTCCTCACTTTATTCTGCCATAACGAAAATTTTTTACGATTAATGCTCGTCTGTGACGTACCAAGCTTTAAACTATGTTAGGAAGCTGGGAAAGTGCTAACAAGATCGATACCGTCTCGACACCTTAGACCTCTTGCGTATGCGATATCAGTTTCGACACTTATTATACGATACCTTGAGTTCAGTCCTAAAGTAACCCTTAGTAGTTTATATTAGCAGTCAGCACCGTCTATATCACAAACCATGTGGGGAACCGATGAATATAAGTGTTTGATGCCCAAATCAAGAAAAAGAAAAAAAATCTTTCTTATCTATATGCCGAGAAAAAAATAAATAGAATATGCAACAACTCTCACAATTGTGAAAATGTGCAAGAAAAGAAAGAAAGAGAATCCGTTGTTGATTGGTTCAGAGGTACCTGATTCTGAACTTGGTAGGGCGAACTACTGTTCGATCCCCCGCAATCTACGAATGGGATGTATAAAGGGTTACCACATTTGTGTATCAGGCCCCGTGCGAGAAAATGGGATCAAAGTCACTAACCGGTTACTCCACTACGTGCGTGAATAAGGCAAAGGGCTTAATGTGATTGCGTCAGAATGAAATCGGGTAAAATAGATACGAAAACTTATGGTTGAACTATAATATAATGATTTGGACTGGATTGTACAAAAGAGAGGTCTATGACAAGCTTGTTGCTTTGTGTCGTTATTGTATCCTTAGTGTTTTACACTAGTACTCGTCTAACTAACAAGAAACTCTTTTTCAACACCATTGGTATGCCAGGTATGTGCATTTGATACAGTTTGTCCGTTTTAATAGATTGATTGCTTGAGGACAAGCAAAGATTCAAGTGTGGGAGAGTTTGATAACACGAATTTATATCATATTTTTACTTCGATTTATGTTAGTTTCTTATTCCGATTTTCGTCTAATATCCGATTTTCTCGAGATTATTTAAGTGTTTTTTGCAGGTAATCATATTTCACAAGTCAAAGTATGCTAAGAGTGGAAAAGAACCAAAACATGCAAGAAAAGAGCAGAAAAGAGAAGAAAAATTGAAGAAATCCATTTTTGCTGATATCACGATCGTCATGGGAGTGCCACGACCGTGGCAGCTTCAAAGTACACCACGACCTTAACATTTCACCACGATCGTCATGCGCGTAATTTACACGTTGGATCAGAGACTTGACTACGAATTCTCAGAGAGCAGTTTCACACAATGCCATTTTCTTCCGAGGATTTCTAAGTCCAAAGTGGTGTAACTGTCAGCGTGAGTGGTTGAATTTTCTCCAACTTCTATCTCAGCTGAGCCTATAAATACAAGCATTTACGAAGAACAAAGGGTGGCCAATTTTGCTTTCAAAGTGTACCGTCTTGCTGCCAATTTATTTTCAGAGCTTTAGTCATTTCTTTTACTTTGCATTTCCATTTCCTTATTAACCATTACCGAACAAAAGTGACAGTTTCTCACACTGAGGAACTGTTACAACTTAGTTTTAGTTCTTTGTTTCATGGCCTTCAACCTTTGCAATTTATTACATTCAAGCAAGAACCTACCGGCTTGTGGAGGGATTGCTATTGCTGTTATTACTGAATTCCAGGTTTTCGTTATTTAATTCAAGCATTGTTTATTTATTTCTTAGTTATGTCTGTGTTTATTTATTTCCTTGCCTCTGCGTTTAATTTCCTAATTATGTCGAGCTAACCCGATATTATCGGTATGTAATGAAGTAACTAAAATGAATTAATTTTCTCTAAGCTAAAATCAATAATCAATCCTTCTTCTGGCTTCGATTTCTTAATATAAAACCCAACTTTTATTACGAAAGTAAAAAGGTAACATAGGTTAAAGTCGAGACCACGGGAGTGTGAGGCTTTACCCGGATAGCTGAAATCGGGCATTAGTTTTAAAAACAGCGGAAGCGCTTTAAAGTTAATTAGGTTTAATCAGTTTTCAAAAAGTATTTTTAACCTCATACGGGCTAGCGAGAGCAGACGTATTGACTTAGAAGTATAGTCCGAAGCAAGAACCACGGGAGTGTGAGTTGAGGGCTTTTAAACCGGTTTTTCCTACAGATGAATAGGGTGATAAATCTCTACAGGCTTAGGTTTAATTAATTCTACGTAGTTACCGAATTATATACCGATAACTTATTCATAACTAGTATTCCCAAATTTTAATTTCCCTTTAATTTCCCGTTTGAACTAAAAAACCCAAATTCTGATTAGCCTTAGATAAACATAGTAATGATAAGATAACGGTGCGTTCGATTTCTAGTCTCTGTGGGATCGATAATCTTTTAAAACTACGCGATACAACTGTATACTTGCAGTAAACCCCATTCGACTCATAAAGTCGCGATCAAGTTTTTGGCGCCGTTGCCGGGGACTAATTAAGTCGACATCGTAATTCCTTTGTTACGTCGTATAGACTAAGGCAAAAACCAAAATTCCCTTTCTGTTGATTGTATGCCAAGTACTCGCTCTTCTGGCGAAGACCTCGTACGACCAACAGACAAACCTGAACGTCTTCTTACTGTAAAAAGACGTATCCAAGAATACTGCTTAGCTCACGATATCCCTTTTCCTTTATCAGAACCTGAATCTCAATCAGATCCTGAACGTGAATCCGAATCAGATTCCGAATCAGAAACAGACATGGCCGACCCACCACAAAACCGACCTCTTAAGTATTATGCTACCGCATCTCAACAAGAACCTCACAACAGCATTATCGCTCCAGCTATCAACCGAAACGATTTCGAGCTGAAACCCTCGCTGTTATCTGCTGTGCAACAAAATCAATTTTCTGGAAACCCAACAGAAGACCCGAACGAACATCTAACCAAGTTTGTGCAGTATGCAGACACAGTGAAAGCGAATGGTGTAACCGCAGACGCCATAAGACTACGTCTTTTCCCTTTCTCATTAAAAGATAGAGCTTGTGCCTTGTTATCAACAAAAAAAGAAAGTTCATTGTTGTGGCTCACGTTCTCATTTTAAAATCCTTTTCTACGTTTCCAGTTAGAGCACTCACGCTACACAATTATTCAGTTTTCATAATTAGAACAGCAATAGAAAAGCTGCAAACTAAAGAATAACTAACCATCAAAATTATGACTGAAATGCGAACGCAGCAACAAAATATTTTCCTACTGGATGGGGTTGCTGCATAGTTAAAAAAATGCTATAGTATAGATATTGTCATGAATTATATCTAACTTTCATAATTGTGACTAAATGATTAATCATAGTTTGGGGTATAGTGGAAAAAAATAGCTCTGCATGGCCAAAATCTGCCAGGAGAGGCGACGATCCGCACTCTTCACTGCGACAGGAAAATACAGACAAATATCCAAAATTTAAGTACAATGCAGCCGACCTATTACATTACATTTCAATTATTCAAAGATAAGAAAAACGAATCACAACAACATTCACAGATTTTATTGCTTCTGCAAACGGGGGTTTTGCATGCACACAAAATTGACTCATCCGCATTTGCTGAGTTTATATCCACACATGTTCTCTGTTATATTCCCTTACAATGACAGGAACACTTGTAGGGGGGATCTGCCAAAGGTAAATTGTTAGATCTTTTGTTTTTTATAAATTGTGAACAATTACGACTAATGTTTGAAAATCCATGAATCTTATCATTGGACTGTTAGATCCCCTGCAGCCGCTACACCATACAGCGACCATAGAAACCAACCGTTTAGATCTAACAGTTTTTATGCCGCTGCCCTATATAACGGCTGTAGAGTATCTTTTTTTTTTGTTTCATTTAGCTATATTTTATCCTTTAGCTTTTTATTAATCCAAACTGTTATTTTAATACAGGAATGCTAATGCAGTCCAAGGATAGAGAGCACTCTAGGCATCTATTTGTAGCAGAAAATAGATTAATCTTCTTTGAATTCCAGAACTCACCATGCCATAATCGGTGACAATCATTGAAACATAATCTGAAGGTGTTGCATCATAGCTGACATTGATTTAGCAAAACGTAAGGTCAAAGTAAGAAAATAAAAAATTTCGTATTATCTCATATACATATAAATGCCTTACATCAGATTTAGAAGTTGCAGATTTTCAGCATCGGCCCAAGCATCCAAGTGGTTAACATCCCGTCTACCCGAAACCTTTGAAATGACATCTGGATTACCTATAAGAAAACAATTGAAAAATCAGCTTTCTTCTAGACAAAAGGTCAAAGGAATCCTATTCATCCGCTATTGTTAACATACCAAGTTCATTTGAGCATATTGAGTCAAGTTGTACCCTTTCATGAAATTTAAAAGCTTCACAACAAACTATAACAGGAACATGGAATGCATGAGCAACCATTGCAACACATGCAGTTCCAACACCTGAATAAACTGTTCCATTAGACAACACTGATGAAGCACCCAGAAAAACTCGAATAACCTCATGCATTACGTAGGAAACAGCATTGATATGAGTGTATGTACAACTAACACCTTCCTCCAATAGTCTACGAAGCAAAAGTTTCCCCGTGTGACTTGGACGAGAGTCTACTACTACAACTCGAAACTGTTTCCTTAGCTTATGTGCATGTAACAGTATCATTTCAACTGCTGACGATGACCCATAAGTAAGAAGAACATCACCATCTCTTATTTTTGTGACAGCATGCTCTACTATCATCTTGTCAGCAAGTATAATCTTCTCATATATAAAACGCTCAATATCTGCTTGAAGAGAAGCTTTTGATTCTGACTCAGAATGTGTCCGAGGTAGCTGTGAAATTCGACTTTTGAGAAATCTAATTGCATTTCCCATACTGATTGAAAGAGGTCGACACTCAATAAGGAATGAAACATAGCTACTTATTTTTGCTGTCAGGTCTCTCACTAGAGTCTTCTCAGGTGGTACTGTGTAATCTTTGATGACATCCTGGAATGCTTGAAGCATACCAATACAACGAGCATTGCCACCAGATATATCTCCAGACAGATACTGCAAACCCACCTGATAACCACGACAAATACAACTGGTTAGAGGAAAGTATATCCAAAAGGGACCAATTCACAAAACAATTGAAGTGGGTTTTAAATCTCAGTTAGGAATCACCAAGTGAGGGACCATCTTTTCATTTCCTTCCTGTTGAGAATCTGTATATAATCAATTAGTATTGATTATTAATCAATTAGTCATAAGTGTAAATTATAACATTACCCATTGTGTATATCTCTTTTATCTATATATCAAGTGTGATCATATTCGACACACAGAAATACAATTACAATATGGTATCTAGAGCTGGTTGACCTACTGTCTTCCACAAATTTTTTTTTTGGGTTTCAGCCGAAATTTTTTTTTTCGGCCGTCTACGGCACTGTTCCGAGCACTCCGCCGACACCGCCGGACACCGCTCCCGAAGACTTTCCGGCGACATAATCACACCACCGGACTCGTCTTTCTCCGATTGGCCGGGATCCGAAAATCCTGCCATCTTCTGCCGCCGACGCGATCTCACGCGCCTCCCTTCCAGCAGCGCGTCCCACCGCGTCCTCCGTCGCCGTTCACTCCGCCGACACCGCCTTCTCGAGCTATTCCTAGATCTGCTCTCGTTTTTTCCGTTCCAAGTCTTAAAAAACATGGGAGATACCGACTCCGGCACGTTCACTAAGGTTCCACTTATCCCGTGCGAAAAATTAACCGAAACAGCTAACTACAACATATGGGTTGGTGCTGTCAAAATGTGGTTTCACGGTCAAGGCTATGAAGATCACTTGACTACAAAATCTGATAGTATTCCCGCCGCCAAACGCGATAAGTGGAAACAAACCGACGCTTCTTTATGCACTGTGTTATGGTTTTCCATAGCTACTAATCTCCAAGCACAGTACCAAGCCTTTACCACTTGCTATGAGGTTTAGGAAAAGGCTAAGAAAGTCTTCTCTAATGATGTCCATAATCTTTATAGTGTCATCACCAAGCTCAACTCTTTGAAATTGGACAATATGGATATGCAAACCTATTTGAGTAAGCTTGACGCATTAAAGGCAAACTTTACAACCCTAATGCCTTTTACAAAAGATGCTACAACATATGCTGAACAACAAAGTAAGTATTTTATGATCGTGGCACTTGCCGGACTACCATCCGAACTTGATTCCGTTCGGAACCAAATTTTATCAGGGATCCAATGTTCCTAACTATGAAGCAGTTAGTGAACAATTGTTGCGCTTGGCTACCCCTCATGCTTTTGGACCAGTTTCTACCCCATCTCCTACTGAATCATCTGCTCTTGCTTCCCACTATCATGGTCGTGGTGGACGAACTGGAGGACGGGGTGGACATCGTCATGGTATTCGTTGTAACTATTGTAATCGTTACGGCCATATTGAAGTTGATTGTCGTACAAAGGTAAGAGACCAACAACGACAACCACGGGTCGCTGCTGTTGCTCAACCGGATATCTCTAAAGACGTCACTATTTCCGCTGTTGATTACAATGATTTCCTTCAATTCAAAGCAGCCCAACAACCATCATCATCTGCTGCTGTTGCTCAGTCGAGTAATCCTGTAGCTTTTGTCTCTACATCTTCTCTTGGCCCTTGGGTCCTTGACTCTGGTGCCTCTGATCATATGACTGGTAATAAATCTCTTTTATCTCACTTGTCTTATTCTGATTCTTTGCCTTCTGTCACTGTGGCGGATGGTTCTAAAATCAAAGTTCATGGTCTTGGTCAGGCACATCCACTTCCAAACTTGTCTCTAGAGTCTATACTTTACATTCCTAGTTGTCCTTTTAATCTAATATCTGTTCACAAGCTGATTCGTACTCTTGATTGTTCTGTTCTTTTTAATGATAAATCTGTTTATATTCAGGATCGACGTACAGGACGGACGATTGGAGCAGGGAGTGAATCTGGAGGATTATATCATCTATCTCAACCGGTGGCATGTGCTTCTACTACTTCTCAAGACCTCACACATCAACGTTTGGACCATCTTAATAAAATGCGTCTTTTAGTCCCCAGTTTTTCTAAGCTTTCATCTTTTGAGTGTCAGTCATGTCAATTAGGCAAACATACTCGCAGTACTTACTCTCAACGAGTAAATAAAAGTGTTACATCACCTTTTGCTTTAGTTCATTCTGATATTTGGGGTCCCAGTCGTGTGAAGTCTACCTTAGGATATTACTATTTTGTAACTTTCATCGATGATTTTTCACGATGTACTTGGTTATTTCTAATGAAAAATCGTTCAAGATGTTTTCCTTATATTCCAAGAGTTTTATGCTGAAATTAAAAACCAGTTTAACACTTCCATTAAAATTTTACGCACTGATAATGCTCGTGAATATATGTCATCCCAGTTTCAATCTTTTTTAACATCACAGGGAATTATTCACCAATCATCATGTGCTCATACACCACAACAGAACGGTGTTGCTGAACAGAAGAATCGTCATTTAGTTGAAACCGCACGGACTCTTTTACTTCACCACAATGTACCTTCTCGTTTTTGGGGTGATGCCCTCCTCACATCTTGTCACCTTATCAACCGAATGCCTTCATCAGTCCTTCAAGATTAGATTCCATACTCTATCTTGAATCCACAACATGACCTCTACCCCATTCCGCTTCGCATCTTTGGTTGCACATGCTTTGTTCATGATCTTAGTCCAGGTAAAGACAAACTCTCTGCCAAATCTCTAAAATGTTTTTTTCTAGGCTACTCACGCATACAGAAAGGATATCGGTGTTTTTGTCCTCAACTTCAACGGTACATTGTTTCCTTTGATGTTACATTCTTTGAAGGTTCCCCATTTTTCTCTGCCTCTGTGTCACCCGATGAGACTTGTAACTTAGATGCTCAAGATGTCCCTTCTGTCATTCTCACACCCATTAAACCCCCATTGAAGATTTACCAACGACGAACACCCTGTCCATCGGAAGTTAGAGATGATATTAATCCACCAGCACCACCTCCTGCTCCAAATGTTCCTCCAGCTACGTCACCTGAACTTGACCTCCCAATAGCATTACGAAAAGGTATTCGATCTCATACTCCAAATTCTAAATATGTATGTGTTTTAAATTATGACCGTCTTTCTACTTCCTATGTTTCTTTTGTGTCTGCTTAGGATTCTGTGTCTATTCCTAAGTCTACAGGTGAAGCTATGACTGATCCCAATTGGCGTCAGGCGATGGTGGAAGAAATGGCTGCATTGCATTCAAATAAAACTTGGGACATTGTTACTTTACCTTCAGACAAAACTACAGTGGGATGTCGATGGGTTTATACAGTGAAAGTTGGACCGGATAGTCAGATTGATCGTTTCAAAGCTCGTTTGGTAGCCAAGGGATACACATAGATATTTGGTCTTGATTATGGCGACACTTTTTCTCCAGTGGCCAAGATTAGTTCAGTCCGTCTCTTCCTTGCAATGGCTGCTATTAATCATTGGTCGCTTCATCAGTTGGACATTAAAAATGCCTTTTTACACGGAGAATTGGAGGAGGAAGTGTATATAGATCAACCTCCAGGTTTTACAATTCCTGACAACTCAAGACTTGTTTGTCGACTTCATCGTTCTCTTTATGGGCTGAAACAATCTCCACGTGCTTGGTTTTGCCGCTTCAGTTCTACCTTGATACAGTTTTGTATGACTAGATGTGAAGCAGATCACTCTGTTTTCTTCCTTCATTCCTCCACCGGTCAGCACATCTTTCTTGTGGTCTATGTTGATGACATTATTATTACTGGAGACGACACGGAAGGTATCCAGCGACTCAAAATTCATCTTTTCAAAAACTTCCAAACAAAAGATTTAGGTCCACTCAGATACTTCTTAGGTATTGAAGTTGCTCAGTCCTCATCAGGCATTGCAATTAATCAACGTAAATATGCATTAGACATCCTAACTGAAAAGGGTAAGCTTGACTGTCGTCCGATTGATACCCCTATGGATCCCAACGTCAAACTTCTTCCAGGTCAGGGGGAGTTGTTGAAAGACCCGGGAAGATATCGACGTTTAGTGGGTAGACTCAATTATCTTACCGTCACCAGACCGGATATTACTTTTGCAGTGAACATTGTGAGTCAGTTCCTGAATGCTCCGTGTGATACTCATTGGAATGCAGTCATTCGGATTCTCGGATATATAAAGAATGCACCAGGAAGAGGTCTATTAATATGAAGATAAGGGTGATGCTAAAATCAAGTGTTATTCAGATGCAGATTGGGCAGGATCACCGTCGGATAGGAGATCCACTTCTGGATATTGTGTTCTTATTGGAGGAAATATGATCTCATGGAGGAGTAAGAAACAAAACACAGTTGCACTATCGAGTGCTGAAGCTGAATATCGTGCTATGGCAGCAGCATCGAAGGAACTTGCATGGCTGAAGAATTTGCTCTCAGAACTTAGGTTGGGAGACCTTCAGGCCACAAAACTCATATGCGACAATCAAGTAGCACTTCATATTGCATCCAATCCGGTTTTTCACGAACGGACCAAACACATAGAAATAGATTGTCACTATGTAAGAGACAAGGTACTGTCAGGAGAAATAACCACAGAATTTGTCAAATCTGAAGATCAATTGCCTGATATGTTTACCAAGTCTCTTGATGGGTCTTAAAGCACAAAATAGTAAAGAAATGGATAAAACAGTGTGATTAGAATAAAGAAGCTGCAATTGTATTACTATGAGAACCACAATTACAGGAAAATAGGGCAGGAAGAAAAGGAAAATAACAAACTGGTAGTAGCTACCAATTCCCAAGCACGGAGTGCTCCCAAATCACCAAAGGTGACCCCACCAAATCCTAACTGAATTCCTTCCTGATTATTCCCTTCCAGCTGTAGCTAAATATAGCCACTCTCATGCACTTAATTCATTCACAGCCACGTCATCATCTTTAATTCCTTTTGTCCTCTTCCTCATGTAAACTCTCCACACCCTTGGCCTAGGTCCCACTTCACTAATCACATTTCTATCAACTCCCGCCTCCTTAGACAATGCCTTGTCCTCAAGGCCGAATTCAGGAAACTGACCACGCAAAAATTCGTTATCCTCCCATGTCACATCCTCTACAGCTTTGTTCTTCCATTGTATCAAGGACTGCTGAACTTCATTACCTCCCTGCACTGTGACTCTTGAACCCAGCACCTTATCAGGATATACATCATTCTCCTCGGTCACCTCCAAATCTTTTGGTAACTCTCCCTGTACCTGATAGTTCCCAACAGCTTTCTTGAGTAATGAAACATGAAAAACTGGGTGAATCTTAGATGTTGCTGGCAGTTTCAACCTGTAAGCCACTTCACCAATCTTTTCCGCCACTTGGAACGGTCCATAAAATCTTGCAGCGAGTTTCTGATGAATCCTTTTCACCACTGACTGTTGTCTATGAGGTCTTAGTTTCAGAAAAACCCATTCACCAACTTCAAAACACAAGTCCCTCCTCTTCATGTTAGCATACCTTGACATTTGTTCCTGCGCTTTGAGCAAATGAAGTTTGAGTTGGTTTAGGGCCTCATCTCTTTCACTCAATTCCAATGCCACGGCAGCCACTTTCGTCTCATTAGACAGAAATCTCAGCAATGCAGGAGGTTGTCTCCCATAAACTACCTCGAACGGAGTCTTCCCAATAGATACATGAAAGGTAGTGTTGTACCAATACTCCGCCCACGAGACCCACAATGACCAAGTCTTTGGATGATCAGAAGCAAAACACCGCAAATAACTTTCCAGGCACCTGTTAACCACTTCCGTTTGACCATCAGTTTCCGGGTGATATGCTGAACTCATTTTCAGTTTCGTACCCTGCAACTTGAACAACTCCATCCAGAAATGACTCACAAATAAAGGATCACGATCACTAATTATAGAGCTTGGAATTCCATGAAGTCTCACCACTTCTTTGACAAAGAGTTCAGCAATGGATTTAGCAGTATATGGATGTTTGAGTAAAACAAAATGACTATACTTGGATAGTCTATCCACTACCACTAAAACAGCCTCATAACCTTTAGACTTAGGCAACCCAGTGATAAAGTCTAAGGACAAGTCCTCCCACACACTATTAGGAATAGGTAAAGGCTGTAACAAACCACCAGGAGTCATAGCACTGTACTTTTGTCTCTGACAAACATCACAAGATCTGACATAATCCCTTACACTCCTCTGCATTCCCACCCAATATAGGGAATCTGCCAGTCTGCGGTATGTTCTTAGAAAACCTGAGTGCCCTCCAGCAGGAGTATTGTGAAATTCTTCCAATAGCCAAGGGATAGAGGGTGATTCGGGGGAAATCACCAACCTGCCATGATACAGTAAAACTCCTTGTTGCACCTGAAATCCAGGTCTAAGCTCAGGAGACTCCTGCACTTCTTTCATTAACTTTTGAATGTACGGGTCATTATTTATTTCAGTCAAAAGTTTCTGTCTATCAGCCCACAAAGGAAAAGAAATGATAGAATTCATTTCTACCTCACCATGACATCTAGACAGAGCATCAGCAGCTCTGTTTTCTAGGCCAGGCTTGTACTTGATTTCAAATTGATAGCCTAGAAGTTTGGCCAACCAGCACTGCTGATCTGGAGATGAAATTCTCTGCTGCAAAAAATGTTTCAAGCTCTTATGATCTGTATGCACAATAAATTCTCTGCCCAATAAATAATGTCTCCAATGCTGAATACACAGCACAAGGGCCATTAGTTCCTTCTCATAAACAGATTTTGCCAGATTCCCATCAGATAAAGCTTTACTGAAGAAAGCAATAGGTTGCCTCTGCTGCATTAGAACAGCACCTATACCCTTGCCAGCCGCATCACACTCAACCTCAAAGGGTAAATCAAAATTTGGAAGGATTAGCACAGGAGGAGAAGTCATGATCCTCTTCATTTCCTCAAAAGCCTTGAAAGCTTCTATTCCCCAAGAAAAATTATCTTTCTTAGTCAAGTCAGTGAGAGGTTTTGCTATTTTACCATAATCCCGGATGAACTTTCTATAATACCCTGTGAGTCCTAAAAAACCACGTACCCCTTTCACGTTCTTTGGTGTAGGCCACGCAAGAATACACTTCACCTTCTCAGGGTCCACTGCCACACCCTCACCAGAAATGATATGGCCAAGGTAATCAATTTGTGCGCACCCAAACCTACACTTTGCTTGGTTTGCCACAAAACAATGCTCCACTAAAACAGACAAAACCATCTTCAAATGCCTTTGGTGTTCCTTGATATCTCTACTGTAAATCAAAATATCGTCAAAAAACACCAAGACAAACTTTCTCAAATATGGTCTAAAAATGTCATTCATGGTAGCTTGGAAGGTAGCCGGGGCATTCATCAGTCCAAACGGCATAACCAAATACTCATACTGACCATTATGTGTTCTAAATGCCGTTTTAGGGATGTCATCCTCATGCACTCTAATTTGATGATATCCAGATTTTAGATCAATTTTAGAAAACATAGTAGCTCCATATAATTCATCTAACAGCTCATCGACTATAGGAATTGGGTACTTATCTGGTATTGTAGCTTTATTTAAGGACCGATAATCTACACACATTCGCCAGCTCTTGTCTTTCTTCTTGACTAGTATCACAGGACTTGAAAAAGAACTCATACTTGGCCGAATGACTCCTGCTCTCAACAGCTCTGACACTTGCTTCTCAATCTCTTCTTTTTGGTGGTGAGGATACCTGTAGGGTCTGACATTAATAGCACCATGATCAGGATAAAGTTTAATCCGATGCACCTGACTCCTCTCAGGAGGTAGCTGAATGCTGTCTCCAAACACTGCCTGGAATTCTTCTAGTATCGGCGTTAGGTCTTTGGGAATCACTGATTTAGTTACTTCTATTGATTGTAAATAAGCCCACCACCAACCCAACTCACTTCTGCTATGAGTATTCTCAAGATAAGAGTTTAGATATCCTTTGCTGCCTTGACCTTGCAATTTTACCAACTCATTTTCATAAGAAAATTGCATAGTCATGGCCTTCCAATCCATCATCACCTTCCCAAGAGTACTTAACCATGCAACTCCTAACACCATATCCATTCCTCCTAACTCCAACACCAGCGCATCCACAATCACTTCAATCCCTCCCAGCTTCATATTGATCCCTTTACACACTCCACTTGTTATCACTTTATGACCATCACCAAGCTTGATACTCTTAGCTACTGTAGGTGTGATAGCAAGACCCAAAGCAGTGGTCACTTTGGGAGAAATGAAGTTGTGACTCGCACCACTATCAATCAACACTAATAAGTCTACATTCTGTATCTTCCCTTCAACCTTCATGGTGTGAGATTCACCCATACTTCCCAATACCCCCATCAGTTTACATTCCACCTCCACTTCTTCTTCACTTTCCACCGTCACATCTTCCATACTCACAATTTCCCCTTCGTCTGTCATAGTTTCACCCTCTCCTAAGATTAAAACCCTAAGAGCTCTTTCTGGACATTTATGTAACGTAGGGTGGTATTTTCCGCCACATTTGAAACATAGACCCTTCGCTCTCCTCTCTTCGAATTCATCATTGTGGAGACTTCGTACTCCCTTCCATCTCTCCGTCGCGCCGGAACGCGACCCCCCTTCGTTTTTACGAGCTGAGGAGACCAAAGACGACGTTGAAATCGCGTTGGATCCAGTCGAACTCGTTTTCTGACTCGGGTTTGACCCACCCGACTGAAACTGACGAGTTGCATCCTTGGGCTGGAACCCACTTTTACTCCTTAATAACCCGGCCCAATCCTTCTGGCCCACACGCTCGTACCCCCTTTTTTTTCACATCACGACTCTCACCATCATCGTCGTCCTCCTTCAATTCCTCTTCAACATCCTTCGCAATCCTCATCATTTCCATCCTATTCCGAGGATTCAGAGTACGCACCCTCCTCCGAATCTGGGGTTTCAATCCACTCATAAAATATCCCAAATATTGTTCTTCAGGAAGCCTGCCAACTTGTGATGACAACAGCTCAAAGGCTTCGACAAAATCCTCCACACTTCCATTCTGCTTCAACGTCGAAAGCTCCTCGAACGGATTCTCCAGACGACGTCCGCCATAACGAGCAATTAACGCTCGCTTCAGCTTCTCCCATGACAACTCATCTTCCGTCTCCATCAACAGGTTGAACCAATGAATGGTTGAACCTTCCATGCTCAAGCGAGCCAACTTCACACGCATATCATCTGATGTGTTCTGAACATCAAAATAAATTTCGGCCCGTGTAATCCAAGCCACAGGATCATTGCCATCAAACAGAGGCAATTTCACCTTCTTTCCGGCGAGACGAGACTCACTCTGTGCAGATTCATCCGTAGAGGCTTCTCCTTCTGGCGTCTCTCCTTTCTTTCCAATCTGTTTGCTTAGTTCTGCTAGAACCAAGCTTTGTTGATGCATTTGCTGAGCGTGTTGCTGCATCTGAAGAGAAAGTTCTTGTAGTGTTGCCGTCACATTCCCCATCTGTGTCTCCAAAGCGTCAACTCTGTCACCCATCTTAGGCTTCCTTGGCATCTACAGTCGCCTTCTTTGTGTGAATTCGATCCGGTAGGTCGGACCAATTGATGGGTCTTAAAGCACAAAATAGTAAAGAAATGGATAGAACAGTGTGATTAGAATAAAGAAGCTGCAATTGTATTACTATGAGAACCACAATTACAGGAAAATAGGGCAGGAAGAAAAGGAAAATAACAAACTGGTAGTAGCTACCAATTCCCAAGCACGGAGTGCTCCCAAATCACCAAAGGTGACCCCACCAAATCCTAACTGAATTCCTTCCTGATTATTCCCTTCCAGCTGTAGCTAAATATAGCCACTCTCATGCACTTAATTCATTCACAGCCACGTCATCATCTTTAATTCCTTTTGTCCTCTTCCTCGTGTAAACTCTCCACACCCTTGGCCTAGGTCCCACTTCCCTAATCACATTTCTATCATCTCTCAAGGGTTCTCGAGTGAATTATATTTGTAACAAGCTCGGATCATACAATATATACGATCCGGCTTGAAGGTGAGTGTTGAGAATCTGTATATAATCAATTACTATTGATTATTAATCAATTAGTCATAAGTGTAAATTATAACATTACCTATTGTGTATATCTCTTTTAGCTATAAATATATATCAAGTGTGATCATATTCGACACACAGAAATACAATTACAATACTTCCCATTCCCTCCAGAGTCCTTCCCTCCCCTTCTCTCCAAATTCCCAAACATAGCCTATGTGTTTAGATTTAAACATATTATTGCACTAGAACTAGCAGTGCTTAGTCTGTGTTTCTCTTTCTTCTTACCTCCACTCGGCCCTAGACTTCAAAACTTTAATCACAAGTGAAATAACTAAATAACTCCAATGATGTGCCCATTAGTTTGATGACAGTGTAGAATTTACCCTAGCGGTGGCTGAAGAAATTTCATTTAACTATTCAACATATCAAAATGCAAAATATCACTATTACCATTATACCATATATATCAACCATTTACATGCTCAAAGATGTATTACTAGAGATGCATCAGATTCAGAATGCAAAACTCCAACCATCACATTGCATTGAACTCAAGTGTGTCTGATAAAACTGAAGATTTCAACAATGATGTTTTATTGATGAAACATTAAGCAATAAATTTGTAATGTTCTAATCTAAGGGAATGAAGAGCTGAAATTGAAATAAATGAAACTACTAGCAGTAAACAAGGCTACACGAAAAGAAACCATTTCTAATTAATGATTTGAATACAAAATGTGTAATTAAGGAGTACCATAAATGATCTTTCATATGCTTGGATCTATTTAACACTTTTCCACTCTTGACTATGTTAAATTAAATCAACACATGCAAATCAATTTCGAGTTGGATCTTTCAATTTTGAAGTTTCCATAAATGATTTCTTTTTCGGATAGGTCCTTGGTTGAGTTTACTAAATGTTTAGTTATGACATAAAGGATAAAAGGGCAGGGAACACCTTTGTAGCAACGACACTTTTGATGGAAGGTGTGTCCAGTGTGCGACACCGACACATGTGATTACATTCAATGAATTATCTACCAGTGTCGTGTCCGGTGTATGTGTCATTGTTTCATAGGGGAACCCCTATTTAGACTGTAGTACTATAGAACTAAAAGATATATATTTTATGAAAGGAAAAAAACCTGACCATATAAGAATTATGGATTGCAACAAGTTGAAATAACGGGATAATATCGCCACCTTATAAACTGATGGATGCACAGGACCAAGCTGGAAAAACTTTGCCTCAAGATCAGGAAGCTGACTCCCATGTTCATACTGTGGCAAATGTCTGAATAGTTCAACTCTGTTCCTGGCTTCAGTTTGGTTTACCACAGCACGGCGTTTAGCTTTCTCCACTCTGCTCTTATCATCATATTGCAGGCGTGGGTGAGGAACATCTTTTTTCCTATCCTTCTCTGATGGACGGTCACCTCCCTTTTTCTCAGAAGCCGCAGCTGAAGTATTAGCAACTTTGTGTGGGTGCTTTGCAGCTTTAGCTGATTTTACATTTACTGAAGTTGCAGTTCCAGATGCTGTATTTCCTTCAGCTACAGCAGATAATATAAAAGCACATGCTGATTAGCAGTGTCACAATGACTTATACTACAAAAGAAATTCATCAAAGTCCATTATCATGTCCTCATATAGGCAATGCTAAAATCACTGCAAACAAACAACATTCGAATCCTTGTACAGTAGGTTGAAGATGATACTAGGTCGATTGACAAATGAATTCTTAAATTCATGTTTCAGATTCACTTGTTTTTGCAGAGAAATTTATAATTAAAATTAAAATGCTCGACAATGAGAGGTTATTCAAAGGAGATTTTGATGTAATATAATCAAGACCAACATCACACTAGTATAATCAAACACAAGCATGCTGAAAGCTAATATACACCTTTTGCAGCTGCCTTTGCAGCTCGCTGAGCTTCTTGAAGAGCGCGTCTTTCAGCTTTTGAGGATTTGTCTTTCTTCTGTTTTGAATTCACAGCTTCATCTTTAACTTCCACTGCAGATCCTCCCCCTTTGATTGGCTTCTCTCTTTCTATGGGGAATAGCAAACAAGGGGAAAGGGGTAAAAAAAATGCTTGAATTCGTAAACTATGCTAAATGACAACTTATGATTGCCCAAGACACCTTCAAAAGACCATGTATGGCCAGGAACAAAAACAGCAAACAAAAAAAGAGCATCTTAGAATTGCAACAACATAGATTGACAACAAGCAAGTCAGGCCTTTTCAACAATTATTCCTCATATTTTCTGATTGGCCAAACAGTTAAAACATAAAATCTCCTTTTCAACACTAATAGAAGAGTTAAAAAAACTATCAATATAGCAGCTGGCAGAAAATGAATGCAATTTTTAATTTGAAAAAAAAAACTATTGTTGCATAAAGTCATCAAGGCTTACAAAAATTAAGATTTGAAAGGTGCCAAATAAGCTGGGTTTTGTGAGTTTTATTAAAAGTAACAGACACATAATTTGATTGAGTTACTTAAGAAGCATTGACTACTTATTAAAAGTAGCTATTAGGCCCGTAGCATTTTCATTTATAACGAACAAGCAAAGCCATAACATTGCAAGGGCTAGATATGAATGACTACAAAATTAAGTGGTTTAGGAAAGTATTAAGGACATTGTATGCGGTAATAAATGTTTGCCTAGTGAGCATAAAACAGAACATAACTGTATTATACAGTGTTAATCACACAAGATACTCATCTTAGAAACTACAAAGCTGTGTTAAATAAAGTTCTTGCATAATTTCAAAAAAATTTAAGGAGCAATAAAAACTTAAAACAAATATATTGACAAGAATTGATTTGTAAAAATAAATTCATGAAATTGAAACAGTTGAAATAAAGTACTAGTACAACTTATTAGCACCACATTTTTCTCTTAATTTCAATGCAAAGGATATTTAGAATGATTACAACAAAAGCAGCAGGCTATTTTTAAAACACATTAAATGTATGTTTGGATGAGTTTTGCCTAAATTTTTTCACCTTCCGAGGCAATATCAACTTGATACTACCTCTGGTCCTTAATATATGTATATATTTTTTTACTTTTTAGATTCATTGAAGAATCAATGTATCTGGACTATATGTAGTCCTGATACATTGATTTTTCAATGAATCTAAAAAACTAAACTTTTTCTTATATTACGGACTAGAGGGAGTATTACAGAAGCCAGGATTTGTAACTTCGACCATAAGTGTGTTTTAGGGTTTAGGGTTTAACGTGGTTTCCCTTACTTTTCAAACAAACATGATGTTATCATCAAATGACGTGCATCCTACAGAAGCCTCCAATAATCCATAAATTCAATTCTAATCATAAATGCAGTAATACTATTCAAGACTTTATCACTAATGCCAATTTCAACATACTCCCTCCGTCCCACAATGAGTGACCAAGTTGACTTTTCACACAGATTAAGAAAAAAGGAATAAATAAAAGAGAGAGAATGATATTTTTACTTAAGTACCCTTATGATGTATTGGGAATGATGAAAGTAATATTAAGTGGAGGGTAAAATAGGAAAAGTTGCATTGAAAATTGAAATGGGTCATATATTTTGGGACACCATTTTATTCCAAATGGGTCACTCATTGTGGGACGGA